>JAIUCV010000086.1:1200000-2400000 GCA_026724425.1 Erythrophleum ivorense | reverse complement strand
GAAATTAGGATCATAGCAAATAAAGCTCATGATTCCTCACATATTCCATTTCAAAAATTATTCAGTTTAAAATAAAAGAAAACACAAACCACATCATTGGTTTTGAAAACTAATTATCAATTAATTTAACATATATATAAAACTATAAACAAATTTCCCTGGTTTATATAAATTTTAAAATGAAGCTCTGTCTCACAGCACATACGACTTTTCTTAGAATCGGCTCGTAAGTTTTGTTGAATGGAGGAACCTCCTTTTGTATTTTGTCATATCTTTGGAACGTTTAGTAACGAGTGGTCCATTTTCGTAGTAAGTATCTCAGATTCGATGCTAGCAGTTACGCAGAGGTAGCAGCCTAGCAGCCAATATTTTTCTAATTTGACGTATAAAAATTAGACCTTCATTTTGAAACCATTTCATGTAAACTTTTATCGAAAATGAACATAATTTTTCTATAATCAAAGTTAAGAAAAATTTATGAAATAAATATGATTCAAGAATCACTTGTAGTTTCGCAGTGGAGCTAAATTGTTTTTTAATACAGTATGTAGTATATCTAAATTTTTCATTCATTCACGTGAGAAATATAAAGACAACCTTAAGGTTGAATGGTTGATTGTGGTTTGTCACAATCTTCCATAAATTACAAATTAAGCCGAAGGCATTGTAACTAAGGAGTTTGATCTGGTTTCACTATGTTTCAATCCTTTTTATTCTAGTTTGATTTTTTCTTTTTTTTTGAAAATCTAGAAACCCATTTGAAACTAAAAATAAATTCCAAAACAACAAAAACAGTAAAAAAGAATATTTTTGTTTGTTCAATCATTTGGGAAATTGAGAAATATAGTTCTACACATAATTACTTGTTTGAAAAAGATAAATGAATTCTTAGACCAAGTCCACATTATTAATCTTGGGCAAGAGGAAGCATTAAAGTCAAACTCGTATAAAAATACATGATTATTTATTTTTGATATCTTTTTCTTTTAATATTTCAAACCCATCCCAAAAAGCAAATGACCAAACCACCCAACATCTATTTATCCCTATATATATAATACCTCACAAGCTCTTTCCTTTTCATCCACAAACAATATCAGCAAAACATGGCTCTCACAAAAATCTCCTTAGTCCTTTTCCTCTGCCTCTTAGGCTTATACTCTGAAACCGTCAAGTCTCAAAACTGCGGTTGCGCTCCAAACTTCTGTTGCAGTCAGTTCGGTTACTGCGGTACCACCGATGAATATTGCGGTGCTGGGTGCCGATCAGGCCCTTGCAAAGGCAGTGGAACCCCTCCCGCTGGTGGTGGTTCGGTTGGTAGCATTGTGACACAGGGTTTCTTTAACGGTATTATCAACCAAGCCGGTGGTGGTTGCGCCGGAAAGAATTTCTACACCCGTGATTCTTTCGTTAACGCCGCTAATACTTTCCCCAATTTTGCTAACTCCGTTACTAGGCGTGAAATTGCTACCATGTTTGCTCATTTCACCCACGAGACTGGACGTAAGAATCCTTTTCTCTCTTCTTTTCCCTTTTAATATATTATACAAAGAAAATATAACTAAATTTGTTGTCTGTACATATACTCTGTTTATGACCGATTCTATTTTTAGTAAACTATAACGTAAAAATGACTAAACCTTCTCTATTTGAACGTCTGTATTTTAAGTTGATGTACAAATGGTGATTTTAATAATAATAACAAGACGTTAAGTGTCTAATACAATCATTGTATAAGACGTATAAGATTAAACATTCGATATAATTATAAAAAATTGAACATTTAACTTGACCTTAGTTATGGGATGATGATGATCTGATCCCAAAGCACTTTGTTTCATGTGCATCTCTATACCGTATAGATTTCTGCTACATAGAAGAGATTAACGGAGCGTCACGTGACTACTGCGACGAGAACAACAGGCAATACCCATGTGCACCGGGCAAAGGCTACTTCGGTCGTGGTCCGATCCAACTATCATGGAACTACAACTACGGAGCGTGTGGTCAGAGTCTCAACCTTGACCTTCTACGCCAGCCCGAGCTAGTGGGTAGCAACCCAACTGTGGCTTTCAGGACGGGTCTGTGGTTCTGGATGAACAGCGTAAGGCCGGTACTGAACCAAGGATTTGGAGCCACCATTAGAGCCATCAACGGTATGGAGTGTAACGGTGGGAATTCAGGTGCGGTAAATGCAAGGATTGGGTACTACAGAGACTATTGTAGACAGCTTGGTGTGGACCCTGGTCCTAACCTTAGCTGCTAAAAAGCTCTTCTAGCACAAACACGCACACACAGGACGTGGCACTTGAGCTGTTACGTTCATAATAAGGTTAAATAAGAAGTGAGATGATAAAGTTAAATCCCACGTTTGTACTTTGTGTTGGGTCTCAGTGTTCCCTGCGTCACAAGCAAAAAAATGTTGTAATAATCTTGTGAAAGTGATTTTCTTTTCTTTTGTCACGTCTTGTGAAAGTGACATTTACGATTAATAAATGTCTGAGTTTGACACGTACAGTATTTGCTTTTGGGATATTCGCGCGAATTGGTATCATACTAGTGTTACATGCATACATACATGATGTTCTATTTATTTAGCAAAATAATATATAAATAATTAAGTCTCCCAAGGATAAACGGTGTAGTTATCACCTTTATTATAATTTCATGGTTGAATAATCTTGAAAGATTTTACGATTTGATTGTCGTGTCCATATGACCATATCCATGTAACCAAAAGAAAACGTCGGTAGTGAAAATTAAACCCAGCACGGTGTGATTTAAATGTTTATTAAAACAAATAAACATTTATTAATAAAACAAATACATAGCGGTGACGTTTATTAAAGGAATTAAAGAAATATAATCATATTTAGTTTATGACAAATTGTAATCATTAACTATTTCCATGCTAATACATGTGACTTATGTTTGCCATTGCCATTCACATATATGTACATGGAACCAATGGAGGAGGTACTATAAGATAATGCGTATGGCAGTAGGGAAGAACGAGACCTCATAGCTCAAGCAATGTGGTTATTCTATTCATCTCCAATTGCTTGATTAGTTTTGCTGAAAGCCGACTCAATTATGATTTTTATATGAAATTTTCATTAAGAAAAAAAAAAATCAGTAGAAGATATTCATTTAATAATAAATTGGTACTAGGAGAGCCATATGCATTGTTAATCCAATGATCGAGAGTAAACGGTAATTAAAAGATGCAGCTACTCTCAATATATAAGACAAATTGTGATATTAGGTTTAAAAAATGATAAAAAGAAAAATCAAATATATAAGACAGCTACTCTAATTATGGCAATCAATTTTAAGTTTCAACGTTGAAAGGTCATCAAAACTTATATTGTACAAAGCTGATCATGAAATACGTGGCGTCGGTGGCGACGACGACTTCTTCTTAGGGTCGGCTTTTAGGAAATGCATATTCGAGGGCCAACTATTAAGGACTCGGTTTGTATTATTGTGATCAGTTAAGGAACACTCCAATATAGTTTTTTGGATCGTTTAGTAACGAGTGGTCAATTTCCAATAAATTTCTCCGGTTCGATGCTCCCAGCCGTCGACAAGTTCAAAATGTTCACTTCAAAAGACCAATTTCTATTCCAAAAACTGCTTCTTTTTTGTCGTCGACAATTAATCATACCAGATATAAACTCCAATGGTAGAACAACACATCGTTCCAAAATCAAACTCAGATTGAAAACAGTAACATTTATACGACTCACTATACGACTCACTATACTATAAGCCTTAATTGACCAAAATTTATTTGTTTTTTTCCTAGTCAAAGCTAATGTCTAATAATTGACGGAAACAAAAACAAAAAATCACATTGATTGCCCATGAAATGACCAATCTACCCAATATCTCACTATATGAACCTCTCGAATCATATACCTCCTCTTCTCACAACAAGAACAACTCAAAATGGCTCTCACACAAATCTCTTTAATCATTCTCCTCTCCCTCTTAGGTTTCTACTCTGAAACCGTCATGTCTCAAAACTGCAATTGCGCCCCAAACCTCTGTTGCAGTCAGTTCGGTTATTGCGGTACCACTATGGATTACTGTGGTGCCTCACAGTGCCGATCAGGTCCATGTAGAGGCAGTGAAACCCCAACCGGTGCTGATTTGGTTGGTAGCATTGTGACACAAGGTTTCTTTAATGGCATTATTAACCAAGCCGGTAATGGCTGCGCCGGAAAAAGATTCTACAGCCGTGATTCTTTCATTAACGCCACCAATACTTTTCCCAACTTTGCTAATACCGTTACTAGGCGTGAAATTGCTACCATGTTTGCTCATATCACATTCGAGACGGGACGTAAGAATCCATTTCTCCGTTATATTTCTTTTGGTTTAAATCTATACATTATCTTGATTAAGACTGGCAATACATCTTAGTAGATTTGTGACATGAAAAAAATGAGTATAATATTCTAAGGCAACAGTTATTTTCTTACGTTTGCATTTAAATGGCGTTTGAAATTTACAAATAATACTAAGATTATGTTGGGTTCGGGTTGGAACCGTTCGGGTCCGGGTTTATTGGGTATATGAAGTCTATATTCATATAGGTTCCTAAGGAGTTTTGGTTCGGTCGGTATTTTCGGTTCCGGTTCGGTTCGAGTCCATATTATATCATTAAAAAACAAAAAAATCGTAATCTAAGACGTTTAAACCTTGGATATTATAAAAACTGAACATTTAATTTTATCTCAACTGGTCAGATCATCAGTTAACCACTCTGTTTCGTATGTATCTCTATACGTGTAGATTTCTGCTATATAGAAGAGTTAAACGGAGCGAAAAGCAACTTCTGTTCTCAGACGAGCAGCCAATATCCATGTGCACCCGGCAAGAGTTACTATGGTCGTGGTCCGTTCCTACTATCATGGAACTTTAACTACGGACCGTGCGGCCAGAGTCTCGGCCTCGACCTGCTACGCCAGCCAGAGCTGGTCAGTAGTAACCCAATTGTGGCTTTCAGGGCGGCTCTATGGTTTTGGATGAAGAGCATGAGGCCTGTGCTGAACCAGGGATTCGGAGCCACCATAAGAGCCATCAACAGTTTGGAGTGTAATGGTGGGAACTTAGGTGCGGTCAATGCAAGGATTGGGTACTATAGAGACTATTGTAGACAGCTTGGCGTGGACCCTGGAGCCAATATCACCTGTTAGCTAGAAAAATCTTCGAACATACACGCTCGTGACGTGGCACGTAAGTGTTAAAGGTGAAATAAGAAGCGATGTAAAATAATTGTTACAATATTGTGGAAACGAAGATTAATAAAATGATTATGCAAAAAAATGTTTGATTGTTACATTCCCGGTATTTGTTTTGGTATATTCGGAAGAGTTGGTAACTTAAAAGTATATATAGCTAACTCGACAGCTAGAGATGTCAATCGGGTTGGCCCGCGTCCGCATGGACCTGCCCATTGGGCTTTCTGTTTTTGATACGTCCGTGCGGATCGACCCGCCGCGGGCTGCGAACAAAAACTTTAGGCCCAAGCCCGCCCCGCCGACAGCTGATTAAACATTTCTATAACTAATTACAAAATTTATCATTCCTTATATATACAAGTATGTATATATGGTTGTATTTTAGTACGCAAGAAAAAACTGTATTTTGAATAGTAAACGATGCGATCAGAACAGAACCGAGCGGTGAAGGAAGTTTGAATTAGTCAAATTTGATAACACATACGTAAACGGTAAACATCTCGTATCGTACGTGTATATGAGTACGATACGACAGACATATTGGAGCGTTCTGAAATGGTTTGGCCATCCCAATTGCTATCACACCATTCATGTTGTATAGTAGTAGATTTGTCAAATTTCATTTGAAGCAAACCCCATAAAAAAAAAAAAAAAAAAAAATTCTAATATTTATAGACGAAATACTTTATTTGTCCTTTCAATTTCTTTGTTTTTCTATAAACTTATAAAAAGTAAAGGAATACTTAAAAATACCACTAAAATAAGTTTTGTTTCAAAAATATCAATAAAATGTTTTTTCCCAAAAATATCATAATTAAACACTAAAAATGTTTTTGAAGAGTTTATAAATTAAAATGTAGGTGAAAATTTTGATGGTTATTGTGTGGAAGTTTCCCTACGTAACGAATGGGCTAGAAAATAGAAGTCTAGATGCATTGACGTTGACTTGGAAATTACGAGAACACTTGTTTTCCACAACGTCTTCTTCACGGATCCAACAATCGCCCTTACACTCCCTCATTGTCCCAACAAGCTTCATCTCTACTATAAAACATCAACCTCATATACATCTCTCAGCCTCACACACACACACATAAACAATAACAGTAACATAAAAAAAAACAATGGCGAATGACGCCAAATCCACCACAAGAAAATATCCATTTGCCCTTCTTCTCACAACTCTTTTTGTCTTATTCCTAACCGTTTGCAAACCAGTAACCTCCCAGAACTGCGGTTGTGCCTCTGACTTCTGCTGCAGCCAATATGGTTACTGTGGTCAGACCGACGAATACTGCGGAGACGGCTGCCGTGAAGGACCTTGCCGCGGCAGCAACAGTGGAGGCGGAGACGGAGGCGGAGGCGGTGACGCCGTCTCGCTTGAAGGAACGGTGACACCTGAGTTCTTTAACTCAATAATAAACCAAGCAAGAGACGGTTGTGCAGGCAAAGGATTCTACTCTCACGACACCTTCATCGCCGCTGCCAATTCATACCCGAGCTTTGGTTCTCCCATCTCTAAACGCGAGATTGCTGCGTTCTTCGCTCACGTCACCCATGAAACAGAATGTAAGTAAACCTCTCAGGGTTTTGGACATTCTGTTATTTCTGTTATTTTCAGTTTTTTTTTTTTTTTTTTTTTTTTTTTTTTTTTTTGTATTCGGTTTTAAAATTTGAGTGAATTATTATAACCATACTTCAATTCGGAATAAATCAACTCATTTTGACTTTTTTGTTGGATTTAAATTTAAGTTAAATTAATATATGTAAAATCTAACAGATTTCGATTTAATTAGTTTTATATACTAAAATTGATCAGCTTAGGATTTTGGTTTCAAAATTCTTGTTCAGATTATATGTCCACTACTAGGATTTTTTTTTTGTAACTATTTGGTTATATATACCATGTTGCAGTCATGTGCTACATTGAGGAAATCGATGGACCAGCCAAGGCCGAGAACTACTGCGACAGAGGGAACACAGACTTCCCATGTGCACAAGGAAAGGGCTACTATGGTCGTGGTCCGATCCAGCTCACTGGGAACTACAACTATGGGCCTTGTGGCAGAGACTTGAACGAGGACCTATTGGCTTCCCCAGAGAAAGTGGCTCAAGACCCGGTTCTTGCCTTCAAGACCGCTTTCTGGTTTTGGACCACTAATGTTCGCAGGAATTTCAACCAGGGTTTTGGGGCGACCATCAAAGCTGTAAATGGTATGGAGTGCAGCGGAGGAGATACTACAACCGTCAACAAGAGGATTGGATACTTCCGAGACTATTGTGACAAGCTTGGAGTCCAACCTGGAGATAACCTCTCTTGTTAAGTTTTTCTCGCGAGCTATCCATCTTAAACAAACAATGTTTAAAATATAATAATAAAAGAGATCACATAAGAGAAAGTTTTATCTAATACACCATATATAATTGTATGCAGATTCAAAATAAGAAAGATTCAAACTCATTAGAGCTTCATTTATAATGGAAAAAAGGAAGAAGGGAAACCCATTTATCAGATCACCAAAATACAGATAATCGATTCTTTGATTTGTATGAAATGGATAAGAATGAGTGTTACACAAAATGGCAATCTACCTTGCTAAAAAACCTTAATTACATGGGCTTATGGGCTTGTTTTATGTTTCATTGTTAGGCTTCCCAATGGCGCGCGCAGTGCAACTTGCATCTAATAGGCTTTTTGCAGACTATCGTGAGCTTCCAAACGTGAGCAAATAATCAGGCTGTTCGAAGAGAACTTTGAACCCTCTTAGTTTAAAACCTTCGACCATAAGGTCACAAATTGGGTCTGTGAAGGGTTCCGAGATTACTATAAAATTTGCTGGTTGCTTTAGCTCCCTTATCGAAGCAATCATTTTCAACAACATACTTGTAACTTTTCCAAATTTATCCTCTTCAGATATGGGTCTGACAAGCACTCCAGTATACATCAGGGATTATTAGAGACGGTAAATAAAAAAAAAAAAAAAAACATTATTAAAGACATAAAATAGGAGAATTCATTCACCTTCTCGGGGAATGATGTCGATTCCGGCATCTTTATAGGCACCGACCAATTTATCATCGAACTGTTGCTTATTATCAACATATGCCATGATCGACATATCAACAGAACAACGACCCAACGACCGAAGAAACAATCTCGTCTTGTCATAAATCATATCAGGGCTAAGACCCTCAGGGAACGGGAAATCCACCAAGTCCCAGAAGACACCTATGCACTCTGCGACCGACCAAGGTTTATTAACACACAGAAAACGCATAAATTAACAATCAGATCGATCCTATGAAATCCATATATCTTACCGGGATCTATAGGTTCAACGAAACAGTCAGGCATGGCCACGGTTTTGACGGGAGAAGTGGACATGGTTTAGGACATTTTTTTTTTTTTTTTTTGCCACCGACGTCGTTTGAATTTGAAGGAAATTTGAAGAAATACTTGCCGTTTCCGCTTCCAGATGGTACACTCTTTAACGTTTTCTTATTTCCTTTTCTCTGTTGACGAAAAAGAAAAAGTAAATTACGAGCCAAAATTGCCAAATCAGCAAGAAGAACCGAACGCACAAAACAAAACGAGAGATTCTGTTATCCACTAAGCTCGTTAGCTTCTTCTGTCAAATTGCCAAATCGTTAAATTTTTTTCTCGAGCTTACAAAAAAAAATGGCAGCTTCTTCTCCATCTCTCCTTCTTCTACCACTAGGTAAGAGCGTGGAGCTATTGAATCTCTTTTCTGAGTTGTTTATCTCCAAGGACGAGAAATTTTCGTCTCTTCTTTATCTATCCACTTGGAATTCTGGGTTTCTCATTTCGTTAGATTTTTCTGCCTTGAATCTCTTTGTAGAACCTCTTAACCAGTACGGTTTAGACTTAACCGGCTTCATTCATATCTTGCATAGTTTCAATTACAATTGTAGAATGAGATTCCTGAACTGGCTCTAGTTCCTCGTTAAATTGGGTTTTGGCCTTTAGGAATCTGACATTCTGGTTTATGAATTTAGGTTCAGTAACCATCAAGAATCCAAATACATCAAGATATATAGCTACAAGAGTCATAGCTTCAGAAACAAGAGACAGAATCTGTAAAATCAATCATCTTTGTAGCCGTAGAGACGCAATGCTGTTACTACTCGGAGTGTCAGGCTCTTCAATGAACTCGCTTGCTGCTTACGCAGCCGGTTTGCCTCCAGAAGATAAACCGAGACTTTGTGAAGCCGAATGCGAGAAAGAGCTTGAAAATGTATGGTGAGATCCACACAAACGACCTTGTAATTCATGGCATTGTGGATTGATTTTGCCTTTTTGTAACAATGTTACTATTTTCTTGATTAAAGGTTCCAATGGTAACCACAGAATCAGGGCTTCAGTATAAAGATATCAAAGTTGGTACCGGCCCGAGTCCTCCGGTTGGTTATCAGGTAAGGATTAATGAACCAAACCAATTGTAATACATATGAAAGTAAAGTAGTGTTTGAAACGTTTGAAAATGTTGTAGGTTGCTGCTAATTATGTGGCTATGGTTCCTTCAGGGCAAATTTTCGACAGGTGGTCCTTTCTCAATCCATACAAAAAAACGAAACAATTTGATCTTTCTTTAGTGATTTAAGCTTTTATCATGGAATCATATTTAGCTGAATGAAATTACTATCAAAATGGTGACATTCACTCAAATTGCAGTTCTCTGGAGAAAGGTCTACCATATCTGTTTCGCGTCGGGTCTGGCCAGGTAATCTTGATGGTAATGATCGAGCTACATTGTGGCCACAAGAAGTACAGTTTTTTTATACTTTGTTAACAGGTGATCAAGGGACTTGATGAAGGAATCTTGAGCATGAGAGCTGGTGGCAAACGCAGACTATACATTCCAGGGCCTGTAAGTTTCTCATTTTCAAGATTATGGTGAATCATTTAATTAAGAAGAATACCTTAAACAGTTTTTTGTGGTGCTTTTGAAATATAAAACTAGAGATTGTAATTTTGGAACATAAACCTATTTTGTGGTATTTTTGAGAATTTCCTATTTATTAGTGTAAACAGAGCTTCTAACTTTACTTTCTGCAATCTTTTTTGATTCTGTGAATGTGTTACATCATAAGTTGGCGTTTCCAAAGGGTCTTGTCTCAGCTCCAGGGAGGCCGAGGGTTGCACCGAACAGTCCAGTGGTGTTTGATGTGAGCTTAGAGTATATACCAGGCCTTGAGTTTGACGAAGAGTGAAGAAACTCTTTTTTAAAAAAAAATCTGCAATACACCAACCATTACAGTCTTTCTCTATGATGATATCTCATTTGTATACTCTCATTTCATTGTAGAAAGACCTCAGCTTTTGTTTCATGCGCAGATTCCAACTTTGATCTCTCGACCATCATGAGTTCGTTAATATACAATTATATTATCCGATAGTTAGCAGATATGTAGTGTGCAACAACAAGATTACTTGTGGTGCTATTTTATCTTTTTGACCAAAAAGCCCACTTGGCTTCTCATTTAGACATTTACGTTCATTGCAATTTGCAAGTTGCAACCCATATAAAGCAAATCATTTTCCTTTTTGTTTATAGAAGAGAAAGAAAGAAATATCAGAAGGAGTGGACTGTGTAGAGAGCAGATACGGTACTCAATTGTTCAGAAATTTGTCCCCATAATTTATTGTTAAATGATTTCAATTTTTTCAAAAATATCAATTTGTTAATTAGTTCAGTATTTGGAGATGAAATCGAACATCTTGGACTAGGTAAAGAACTGATCAGCATACCAAAAGACATTATTACATTACATCAAAGCACATACACTTTATAAATTTATACGAAAAAAAAAACGCTTGCTTATGGAAAAGGGGTCTCTTTATTTGCAATAGCGGAAAGGGCGGTTGCGTTTAGCGATTTAAACTGGAACAAGCGGTTGCTTTTCTTGTAGTCTATCTACTCGTCTTTGCAGTAGTCACAGAAACATTTGATATGTTTGTGTTTGGGACTCTTCACGCACTTACCGCCTTTAGCACCTTTGAAACTCCGGCAGTTTTGACGACACAATGTTGGGAAGAATTTAGGGTTACAGAACGTAGGACCCACGTCTCCACCGTACTCAACCACGCATTTGAACTTGTCGGCGGCTTCTATCTTCTCCGGCGACTCTGTATGTTGTAATAACGGTATTAATCTTCTATGAGTAGTGTGGTAGGTATATAGTAATGGTGATACTCTTAAATGAGTTGTGTTACTTGTGAGAGCGGTAATTTCGTAATTAATGTAATGCTACTTAGATACTTACCAAGAACGACCAAGAAGAAAACGAAGAACACAAGGAAGATGGAAACAGGCTTCATTTTCCTTTGCTTATTAATGCTTATTTTGCCTCTTTGTGTATGCATTAATTGGTTGTATTTTATAGAGATGTCAAATATTTAGGACTTGTTAAATTTTTGTATAAATATACTGATATTAAACGCATATTGGGAGCCAAAGAGGAAGAAAAGTATCCAGACACGAACGGTCCCGTCTAGATTTGATAAATCAAGATTGCTTTTACAGGTAAAGACGTTTTCCACGTTTTTTATTTTCAAGCTTCACTGGTCCTCTCTTTTAACCAAAATGTTCGATTTCTATATTTTTTTTGTTTAGACAAACAAAACTCAAGAATTATAGTTATAACCACTTTGGTTACAGTTTGCTTAATGTTTTTGATCTCACTCTCATCCTATATTTCTAGATATTTTGGAAGTTAAACCAACGAATAAGCTGAGAAAAATGATTGTTAAAACTAAGAGCGCAGATATATAAAAGATTTTCTTAACCCAAATTCTTGAAGGAAAAAAGAAAGATCCTTAAACTTGTTGAAGCAGATCCAACAAAGATGAACAGAGTAATATTTTTCAGTTAGAGAGGCTAAGAAAAACCGAAGTAGCAACTCCAACCGCGTACACACCAATCGCCGCTCCGATCAGGTTTTGACTTGACCGAGTCACCGCGCCGATCCCAGCGATTCCGGCGATTCCTAGTGGAATCCTACTTGCCATCGCCTTTCTCGCGTTTCCCACAACGGATTCCTTGAATACCTCGACGGCCCATTCCTTGAACTCCTCCGGCCCGAGCATGTCATCCTCCTCCTCCTCTACCGCGACTCGAGAGATGGTGACTCGGAGAGCTGAGTCGACTTGGGATTGACTCGGAGGAGAAGGCACCCACCTGACGACTAGAGGAAACCGGAGAGAGGAGAGATTCCGGTGTATGTGGGTGGCGGCGGAGAGAAGTTGGTAAGGACGAACTCCGGCGAAAGCATGCTGTGCAAGAGAGAGAGACTCTTCGTATGCTGAGTCACAAGCCGAGTCGAACTCAGGCGAGTTGGATAGCGACGTCTTGACTCGTTTTGAACCCGATATCCCCATTTCTTTCTCCTTGCGATCTTCTTTTTTTTTTTGTTGGTAATAAATAATTCTAGACTCTGTTGTTCACACGTGACAATTGAAGTTCATTTATGACCGTTGGATTAGCCGTAATTTAATCGGACAGCAGTCAGACAAATCAGAATTACTGAAACAGATGTCGCAGTAAGATAATTATTCATAAGGATATGCCAAAGCATAATTACAGAACACAAAGACGCCTAACTCGTAGGTTTCTTATTTTATTTTTCGTATTTCACTTATTTTTACTTTTTTCATTATTAGCTATATTATTATTACTTGGGACCGTTCACTTTTATTATTACACAACCATTACACATGCAAGATTCAAATACCGAGCATTTTCGTTTGCGTCTGAGGTCAGAACGCGTAACCATCGTTTGAATGATCAGATACAGTTACGTCGTCGCAGAAGTCGCAGTAGCATTTAACATCAGTGCTGCCCCAAACGCATTTCCCACTTTTTGCGCCCTTGTTTTTAACGCAGTTCTGATAACAGAAACTCGGATATATCCGAGGCGCACAAAAGCTGAAACCCACATCGCCGCCGTATTCTTTCAAGCACTCGCTATCCTGCGCTTCTATCTCCGGCATATCTGCTCATATATAAAAAGAGGCATAAGCAAAGTATAAATCACAAGTAATGAAACTTGTCGCGATCCTATATATCACAGTTTCAAACGCTACACACAGATATTATCAAACATGTGAAGAACTGAGGAGTAAGGTAATTTACCAATGATAACCAAAAAGAGGATGAAAAAGATGGAGAAGGTGGAGACTGACTTCGTTGCCATGGCCATCTTTTCTCTCGTTCTCTCTCTCTTTGTTTTATTTAAGATTTAAGGTATGTGTTGATGGACTCAACACTCCTTGTGGAGTTGTATATATGCTACTTGTCTTTGTAGGGACACAAATTTAGCATGAAAATCACGAGCCAAATTAGCTGTCATTCCTAAATTAATATCTAGACGATCCTACTATCTGATTGATAAGAAAAATTGATATCCAATTAATTCAAACTCAAAAATTAAGCACACTTGATGTAAAAAAACTTACATTTTTGGGTTTGCATTAATTTAAATTCAATTCAGAAAAAAAAATGCAAACTTTATCAAATATGTGAGAAATGAGATGTTCATTTACCAATGGCGAAAGTAGAGACTGACTTCGTTGCCATGGCCGTCTTCTATCTCTCTTTCTCTTTGTTTTACTTTAGAAATAAGGTATATGCGTATCTTATTGAATTGGGACCAAAACATCTAAACCACAAGTCACATTGCGTTGTCATCACTAACTAAATATGTAGACCATCCTACCGCGCGTCTTATCATCTACCTTTTATACTAGCGGGCGATGTACGGTTAAATTATAAAAATTTTAAAATCAAGTTCCATTCTTTTGTGTGTTTTTTTTTTAAACAAAACTTTGTTTCGTTAAAAACACTAAGTTAATGCTCTCACCATCCCTTCTTTCATGTTCCATGCCCTGACATGATTCGTGTTCTTCTCTACTTGTTGGTAGAACCATCGATATCTTGTTACATATATTGGTTGATAGGGTTTAGGATGTCTCAACTATATAATGCAGAATTAAGTTCTATCAAGTTTAAACTTAGAATTGCAAACCATGAAATTTAATTATTTAGGTTAAACGGTGATCAATCTAACTGCATCTTAACCGGTAGGGGTGGGCACGGAGCGGATATCCGGAAAATATTTGTGATCCGTGATCCGCTCCGGCTCATCCGGATATTTGATTTTGTGAACCGCTCCGATCCGAAAGTTTTCGGATATGCGGAAATCCGGATATCCGTAAAAAAATTAAATATCTGCGGATATCCGATCCGATCCGTAAATTTTAAAAAAAAAAAAAACTAAAAGCATATATTAATTATAAATAATTGAAAAGTACATAGATACATGTATCCCTATATATATTATTGTTTCATAAATTATAATATGTATTTAAAATAAGTTCTAAAACGTAAATTAATCGATCACAACGGTACCACGAAACACATTATTATTAACATTAAAACATAATGCAAACAACATTTTAAAATTTTAAACATATTATTTGTTAATTTTTTTTATTCACAATATTTATAATTTTAAAGTAATTAAATAAGCTACTGAAATGTTATTAAACTTTTTTACTGTATAAATAAGTGGAAAGACATTTCTTATTCACAATATTTTTGTTGTTTTGTATGTTTCGAAAGACAAAAAGAACAAATTTCTTACTATAATATGTATCTATATACGTAATTATTATAATATATGGATCGGATCGGATATTCGGTTTAAAAAAAATAATATTTGCTATTTGCTCCGTTTTTAACGGATATTGAATTTTAGTATTTGCTTTGCTTTATATCGTTACGGTTATCCAGATTTTTTGGATCGAATCAAAGCGGATAACGGATCGAAGCGGATATAGCGGATAATTTGACCAGGATTATTAACCAGGTCCGGCCCTAAGCATGGGCATTTGCACTGGGTCCTACGTTTTTTAACAAATTTTTTTAAAATTTTAGGGTCCTAAAATTTGAAATTATTGTAGAAAAGGTCCACAATTTTGAAAAGCTCCTACATTGACCAATTGTTTTTTAATTTTGCATAGGGTTTAATACATACTTGGGCAAGGCCTGATCTGAACCGAATAAACTATACAGATAGAGTAAACCACATCCAGAAACAAAAACCAACGATCCATCGCTCATTTTCATATTACTAAACCTTAAATCAGTTTGAGGCGTACATTTTATTCCATCCACTTATTCATTATTATTTACTTGGACCATTAACCTTTATTATTACATACACAAAGTCACAAACCATGACACCTACGAGATTCAAACACTGCGTTTGCGATCAAACCGTGTAACGATTGCTTAGAATCTGATTTATGGTTTGTCGCTGCAGAAGTCGCATAAACACTTCATACCACCAGCGCCGGCCTTTCCCGAACGGCATGTTCCACCTTTCGCGCCTTTGTTCTTACGGCAGTTCCGATAACAGAACGACGGGAATATCAGAGGCGCACAATAGCTGAAGCCCACGTTACCGCCATATTCTTTCAGGCACTTGCTATCCTGCGCCTTTATCTCCGGGACTTCTGCTCATTTATATGATCAGATTTAAGTAAATATTAATCACACAGAACATAAAATGAAAAATTGCTGCGATTCCCGAGAAAAAAATACTCTCTGGATCCTATGAATCACAAATTTTAACAAATATGTGAGAAATACAAGTTAGTTAGTAATTTACCAAAGATA
Organism: Erythrophleum ivorense; assembly: GCA_026724425.1. Lineage (NCBI taxonomy): Eukaryota > Viridiplantae > Streptophyta > Magnoliopsida > Fabales > Fabaceae > Erythrophleum > Erythrophleum ivorense. The sequence continues at coordinate 2,384,051 of JAIUCV010000086.1, read as the reverse complement.
ACCAGTAAGAGGATGAAAAAGATGGTGAAGGTAGAAACTAACTTGTTTGCCATGGCGTTCTCTCTAATCTCTCTGTTTCACTTTGCAGTTAACGTATCTGTAAATGGTCCGTGTTCAACAGTCAACACTCGTTCTGGTGCTATGCTATTTATCTTTATCGTTGGGACAAAAAAAAATTATTATGATTGCCACGAGTCAAATTAGCTGTAACCACTTATTCTCAGTATATATCTAAACAATCCTACCGTTTGATGACTGACAAGAAACGTAACCACTTAATCAAAAAGGAAAAAAGTAACTTATCTTTTATATTCCTTATATAACAATAGCAAAGAATAGTAAAATCATGAAAAACAAAACAAAGCGTGACAGTATTTTTAAGCAAAACATTTTCTTTTAAGTTATATTATTGAATGGACGAAAATGGTAATGATATAGGGAATAATTATCATGTTATGAATTGCTCTAATGGTAAAAATTGATCGTACCATTATTTGACCGTCCTGGCGAAATATGTGATTTGTGTTTTGTGTATATATATTTACCGGTGTGGCTCATATGAGTACATGACTCATTTTAGTTTTTGTAAATAGAGTAGGTGACGTTAACACGTACTTATGCAATACAAATCATTTGTTTGGATGTAAGAGTCAGTAACTGTATAATGTACAAAACTACACTATATTCTTACTAATTCTTTTCAATTAGTCGTAAATTAATCGGAAACAGTAGTCGCACTTATAATCATTAGATATGTAGACCATCCTACCTACGATTGAAAAGAAAAAACCTAAGTTAATGCTCTCACCATCCCTTCTCTCATACTCCAGTCCCTGATGATTCATGTTTTTCTCTACTTGCCAGTAGAACCAATTTGTTACATATATATATTGCAATTTGGTTGATAGGGTTTAGGATGTCTTAATCTATGTATCGCAAAAGTTAAATCAATTTTCAGCTTGGAATTGCAAACCATGGATTTAATTATTTTAATTCTCATATACTAAATTATCAACCAGGCAACAACGGTGATTAATCTAACTGCATCTGAACCGAATAAACTACACATAGTCAATCACATCTAGAAAAAAAACCAACGATCCATCTCTCTTTATCAGATTACTACACCTTAATTAAGTCAGTCTAAGGTGCAGATTTTATTACACCTTCATTATTAATTACTTGGACCATTAACCTTTATTATTACATACACAAACCATGACACATACGAGATTCAAACACTGCGTTTGCGACCAAACCGTGTAACGATTGCTTAGAATCTGATTTATGGTTTGTCGCTGCAGAAGTCGCATAAACACTTCATACCACCAGCGCCCGAACTGCAAGTTCCACCTTTCGCGCCTTTGTCCTTACGGCAGTTCCGGTAACAGAAGGACGGATATATTCGAGGCGCACAATAGCTGAAACCGACGTTACCGCCATATTCTTCAAGGCATTTTCTACCCTGCGCTTTTATTTCCGGCACTTCTGCTCATTTATATAAAAAGATTTAGGATTATATAAATCACATAGGACATATAATGAAACTTGCTGCCATCACCGAGAGAAATACTCTCTTGATCCTACGAATCACAATTTATAACAAATGTATGAGAAATACCGATCGAGTTAGTTAATTCATTTACCAAAGACCACCAAAAAGAGGATGAAAAAGATGGCGAAGGTTGAAACTGACTTCGTTGCCATGGCGATCTCTCTCTCTCTATTTTACTTTAGTACTCTTTGCTCTCTAATCCCTGTGTTTCTCTTTGGAGTTAACGTATATGTAAATGGTCTGTGTTCAACACTTGTTGTGATGCTATGATGTTTATCTTTATCGTTGGGACAAAAAATTATCATGAAAGCCACGAGTCACATTAGCTGTCCTCACTATATATCTAAAACAGAATTATAAAATGTTGAAATAAATAATGGTTATAATGTAAAAAAAGAAACAAACAGACTACAGTAGATACCAATTATGTGGTCAAATATAAAAAGTATCATGACTTTGTCCTAATATATCTCTTGTTATATTAACCACATCACCGACGGCCATACCGGAAAGCCTACAACAAACAAAAGGCGCACGTCTTCTTTTCCCTTAGTCAAAGTATACCAAAACATTTTAGAATTTTCTTTATTCTTTCTCACAATTTTTAACTATTAAATTATTATCTGGACCATTAACATTAATTCTTACACAAACTATGGCTAAAATTTGTGCAAGAACATATATACCAAAATATTTAAACATACATCGACTGCGTTTGTGTCAACGTTTGTGGCCGTAGCAATCGCTAGACGCTTAAAATTTGATTGGGGCGTATCACTACAGAAGTCCGCATTAGCATTTAACCTCTACACAACATCACCGCCATATTCTGTTTTAGCACCCACTACTAGTCACTAACTATCTTGCGCTTTTATCTCTCGTACTTCTGTTATGAACACAAATAGATAGGATCAAACTATCATGAATTTTGTTACGATCACAGACAATATAAAGCTATTAACAAATATGTCAAGAAACGCAAAGGAACCAAGATAACCAAGAAGAAGACAAAGAGGAGGGTGAGTATGGAAACAGATTTTATCGCCTTGACCAATTTCCAATTTTTATTAAAACATATCTTGTTCACTTTTGAGTCGTGACAATCCGAATTCCGGAAGCCCCGTAGTCACAGTTATCCTCATTTAGTCAAAGGATGCCAAAGTATAGTTATAAAAAAGTCGTATAATTTTTGTTTTTGGGGAAAACGTACCTTTCTTTATTTCTTATTTCACTTACTCATTAGTACATGGAACATTAACCTTATTACTATTACACATGCAAGATTCTAGCACAGGGTGACTGAGCGTATAACGATCGCTTAGAATCTGATTTAAGGCTTGTCGCTGCAGAAGTCGCATAAACATTTAACACTAATACGACCAGCGGCGACCTCTCCCCAAAGGCATCTTCCACCTTTCGCGCCTTTGTTCTTACGGCAGTTCTGATAACAGAATGTTGGACGTATCCGAGGCGCACAATAGCCGAAGCCCACATCGCCACCGTATTCTTTGAGGCACTTGCTATCCTGCGCTTTTGTCTCCGGCAATTCTGCTCATTTGCATATATAAAAGAGTTAGAAAATAGAAATCATGCACTTATAATTAATGAATCACCGGGAGAAATACTCTCTGAATCCTATGGATCACAAATTTGAACAAATACGTGAGAAATATAGAGTAAGTTATATCACTTACCACAAATAATTAAAAAGAGGATGAAAAAGATGACGAAGGTAGAGAATGACTTCGTTGCCATGGCCATGATCTCTTCTCTCTCTCTCTCTCTCTCTCTCTCTCTCTCTCTCTCTCTCTCTCTCTCTCTCTCTCTCTCTCTCTCTCTCTCTCTCTCTCTCTCTCTCTCTCTCTCTCTCTCTCTCTCTCTCTCTCTTGTTCCTTCTCTCTCCGTAGCCTCGAATCTCTTTGTTGTACTTTGGAGTTAAACGTATGTGTAAAAGGACTTGTTGTGGTGCTATGCTATTTATCTTTAAGAAAATATCATGAAGGCCAAGACTTTTGACTGATACAAAAAAATGACAATTACTCTTTTATATTCCTGATATAATTTTAGTTTTTTATTTTAAATCTAAACCATTATATATTTTTACATTGTGTATTTGTTTAAAAATAATACGATTTTTTTACTAGAAGAAATTATTTAAAACAATTGTATTTAGAATAAATCAAATCTCTTGTTCACATGTGAACATATTAACCATGTCACATTCAAGAATTCATTGTTGCTACAAAAATCAAAATATCTCTTGTTCACATTCATAATTCAATTATTCATCTTTGACCGGTAGATTAGCCGCAAAACAATCGGTCCGAGCGCCGTCCACAAATAGTGATCATCAAACGAAAGTCGCACGTTAATTTTATTTTCTCTTAGTCAAGGTGTACGTACCAAAACTCCAAAACATAATTACAGAAACAAAGTCGTACTTTTTTATTATTCTTTATCTCACGTACATTATCGTATTATTACTTGGACCATTCACATTCATTATTAACGCAAACCACACGACTAAAACTTGTACAAGAACATACGGCGGTTGTGTCTGCGTTTGCGGCCACAGTGATTACTGATTAGGGCGTGTCGTTGCAGTAGTCGCATAAGCATTTAACCGCACTGCCCTCTCCCCAAAGGCATCTTCCGCCTTTAGCCCCCTTGTTCTTACGGCAGTTTGTGACACAAATGGTCGGGAATATCCTAGGCGCACAATAGCTAAAACCAACATCACCACCGTATTCTTTCAAGCACGCGCGATCCTGCGCATCTATCTCCGGCACGTCTGTTATAAGACAAGAAAATAGAATCTCATATTATGAATTTGCTATGATCACGGAGAATTTTAAACGGAACAGAAGCGTATTTATAAAGTTATTAACAAATATGCACGAACGGAGAGTAAGTTGCTTTCCAGAGATAACCAAGAAGAAGATGAAGATGAGGGCAAAGATGGAAACGGATTTGATAGCCTTGACCATATTTCTCTCTTAGTGTAATCTCACTTTGGGTTTGTTGATGTGTTGGTGGTGCTATTTATCTTTGTATTAGGACCAAACCGCTTAGCTTTTCGTTCGGTAATGATATAGAACCGAACCATACCAACATTAAACCAGTCTGGTTTTATAATAAATTAATTATTAATTTGGTTATTTGACCTTGCATAAACCCAAATTAAAAGCAAAATACTTTTTACATGTTTCAATTTAACGAGATGTGATTGATAAACCCCTAATTCCCAAACCACCTCCGACTAATAATTTGCTCGTCTCACAATCGTCCGGTCACCGCATTGCTCGAGGAAGATCGCGATGGATAGTAGCTCAGTTTTCTTCCAGACGGACTGTGGTTCGATAGTTTCACAGATTAAAGATCAAGAGGAGCAGATTCGGCTCAAGAGAAGGTTTCTTCCTTTTTCCTTCTCCTTTCCCTAAATTCACATTAGAAGCCTCGAGAAATTTGGGATTTTGGTTATGCGTCTGTGTGAATGCTCACATGATTCTCGAATTTGGACTATAGTTGTGACTTAGCCGGAGAATACGAGTGCTTTAATCTTGAATCAACCTCCCTGCTTATTAGGCTTTGGGAAGTTTCAACCTTTCCAAAAAAAATAAAAAATTCAGACTTTATTTTGTCTTTTGATGTCTATGGTACAGTACTCACTGAATCTTTAAAACTTGCAGGTGGCTGTTGGGTTGTGATAGGTCTGTATCCGAGAACCAGACTCAGGGAAAGACTGACTTTCTCAAATCCGAGTGAGTTGTTTACTGAATTTCTATTTGTTACTCTGCTTGGTTTAGCTGTGATTAACTAACTTTGAGCTCTTGTTTTTTCTTTGTTTGGCAGATTCCTCCCTGAATCTTTGCTCAGGGAAGATGACGTATGTCTCTCTCACACACTCTCTCTTTATAGTTCACAGTTTTCTCAGTGAGATCCTTCACGAGTCTTTTTTCTCCGTTTTCCTTTTGTTGCTATTCCAGATATTCTACGAGACCATAAAGTCGCATGTAGAAGAAGCTTTTGGATTTTGCAAGAATGAAGAAGTATGCAATGATGTTCAACAAAAGGAGTCCAATTTCTGCAGTAGCGACGTTGTTAGAAAGCTTGACACTAATCTTGATTCATTGACGAATAAAGGTCTGTATCTCATTGCAATGTTAGTCACAGGAGGCTCTACTACGTTTGAGAAGACTCGGTGGAAAATGAAAGAGACTATCAGGGAATCAATCAAGACAGATTTCAGAAAGATTACAGACGATGATATTGGAAAGATAGATACTGTTAAGCAGCTGCATCAAGTTCTTAGTGATCCTAGAAACTTCCGGAAAGATTTGGCAACAGCCACTTTTCAGTCCCATCGTGATGCTGCGGTGAAGGTACTTAATGAGCTTGATAATTTGTCGACTCAGACCCTACGTGCAATGAAAAGGAAACTCAAAGGCTCAAGAATGATGCCTCGGTTGAAGACAAGTAGATGTGGTCAGAGTCGAAGCAATCTGATAAACCAAGTGAGGCAAGCTAGCGAGAAGATGCTCTCAGAACTTTCAGCAGGGGATAAATTGCAGGAGCGATTGGCTAAAGCGATGTCACTAGTAGATTTATCACTTAAGTTGAGTCCTGGCTACAAAACTACAGCTGCCACAGATTTTTTCCAGGTCTCACCAGAAACAAAGAATCTGCAGAACGAGATAGTGAAGGCTGTCTGGTTACTCCGTAAGAAGGTCAGGTTTCATGATCTGAAAAGACTGCATCTTTTCTTAGACCCAGAAGCCGAAGTATCAAATGACAGCTTAAGATCAGCGGTCAGGAAAATGTTGATTGAGTATCTGTTTGAGTGCAGTGATATGGACACCATTCCAAAGTCTTTGATGAAAGCTCTTTCATTTGTCAACAGGAGGACGCGGAATGTAGAGCATAAGGTATGTCCAAGGGAAGCAATTGAGGAAGAGACAGAGTGTATATTAAATGTGAGTGCTCAAGTGAAGCAAATATTTTGGCAATGTATTCCACATTATGAGCTCGATGAGGATTTTGGTGATGCTTATATGGAGCAGCTAGAAGACAGTGGTGATGATGATGATGAGAATTGTGGTGTACTTGATAATGAGAAATTTGTTAATAGAGATGGTGGATGCCGAAACATAAAGCTTGAAGCCAAAGACACTGAAGACGATGCAATTGATTCGTCTGATTCAGATCATGAAGAAGGTGGTGCAGAATGCTCGGTTATGGATGAGACTGCTGCTACACATGCAACCAACGAGCATTGTTTCAGCTCCTCTGTCAATAGCGTCGTTATAAGAGACCTGACAGAGAGTATTACAAGAGTTCATCGTAGGTCTCTCTTTGCCACTCCCACGTCCAACAAATCAACACTTGTCAGTGATAGACATGACATAGGTACGAGCAAAATCCGAGGTATGGCTGAGAGGGATACTGAAATGGAAGTAGATAACCAGTTTAGCTCTCAGTCATTGTTTTCTGTCCAAAACATAAACACTGATGGTCATGGTGAGCAGAAGCCATGCAAAAGAAACAAAAACCAGTACCTCGCAGTCCAAGAAATTTGTGATGAGACAAGCTTGGTTGCACATAACCTAATTGGCCGCTTACTAGAGAAATTTGCAGACCGAAAAGGTCTAGACATAGAAGCGGATGAACGTTCATATCTTGGAGGTGAATCCAGGCTTCAAGAAGATATAGAAGGTGAGGATATAGAAAAACACCTTTTTGATTTGATCATTGACGCATCGCCTTGTTTATCCCTAGGTCATCTTCTTACTGAAATTTCGCTTGTCTGTTGCAGGGAGCGAAGAAAAGCAAGCTTCATCGCAAGAGCAGTCCGATGAGTCAATCACTGTTTCTGTTGTTCAGGAGCTAATGCCCTCTCTTGAAAAAAGGTATACATTTCTTTCCATTTGTTTTTGTTTTCTGGTATGGAAGCTTTCATGTTGCCTTGAATCTCTAATTTCTGGATATTCGTTTTTAACAGTGTCTTGCTGAGACTAAAAGAGTTGATGGAGAGATAAGCTAAAATTACCAAAGTGAAGTAGCAATGGAATGGAGAGAAAACCAACAAAGGATATTGACTTGAACACAACAAAGACTACGTTTTTGCATCACATTGTATTGATTTTTGCTTAGTCCTCAAACTCATGGCTTATGTAATTTTTGTTCTTTATATGAAAGATGAGTAAACAGAAGTTCCTAGACTACAACATTACCAATCTACTGGATAAAACAACCAACTCTTTATTCTCTGATTCATAGATGTAAAACGACAGACATATACAGTAATCCTGACTCAACTATACCAAAACTGTCTCTCTCCCTCATGTCTATTGTATGAGCAAACTAATTAATATATGGAGAAATAAACAACATTCTTTCGCAGGTGAAAAAAAAACTGTGTTACAAACCTGTTCCTAGGTAACCATTGCTGCCACCAGAACTACCTATAGGCGCAGGCAAATCACGAACAAGAAACTTCACAGTGCATTTTCCCATATCATATAATATCTCCAAGCATTCTTGGAGATCAGAATCTGTAACCAGCATCACCCATTCTTCTTCATCATCTAAGTACTTAAGCTGAAACGACCCGTCTTGCAGTTTAAACCGTTTGCCAACTTCTTTGTAGAGCTGAGAACATCCAACCGATGGCTCGAACTTGAAACGTATTGTGTCTTCTCTGTAAGTGGCCTTTACAGTGAGCGTTGTTGATCCACTCTCGCCGCCGCTATTGCTTTTTTGACTTCTCATTTGGTTCCAATCGTCCATGGAAGTAGATGAGCTTCCTAGCATCACTGCGCCCGAGCCATTAGATGAATCTGACATGCTGCATGACATGGACCTGTTAGGTTCAAGAATATTGCCATTTCCATCTGCAGTTGCCTGAGAGCTTAAGTTTCCATTGTTCTTTATTCCTCCACTGCCATTGAAGCCAGACTGTTCGGCTATCCAAGCCCATTGCTGACCACTAGCATTAACCTCCATGAATGAATCTGTACAAAGAGAAAGTAGTTTTCAGATTTTAGCTGTTCCATCTAAGGTTTACAGAATAAACATGTTCTTACTCGCTTAGAGATTATCCTTACCATTGGTGATAATATCATCCTCTAACTTAACTGCACTGTCGACTGATTTAGCTTCCAAGAGCTCGAAGGGGGTATCTTCAGGCATATCCTCCTTACCTCTTACATTAGAAGATAGACCCTTTTGGGTATCAACTTTTTGGATATAAGTGCCAACTGCAACGAATTCGCCTGTCGCTGAGTCAAACTTCAGACCTCCTTCTACACCTTGGACCGAGTCAAGCACCGTCTGTATTTTCCTTAATGACCTGTTCACTTTGTTAATCTTACGAGATGGCCACCTCATGATCCCATGTTGTCTGCATATCCGTTTTAGTGTAGTGGGACAAACTGCAAGCCAAAGCATTACATCCAAAGTCAAGCGTTAGATAGTTCGTCTGTTACTAGAAATACATCCATCTTCTGAGAAGATATGAAAATCTCACCACCAAGGCTTTTTGCAGCATCCTTTAGACTCCCAGAAAAATGCTGTTGGAGAACGCTTAAGCTCACATTTTTCTCTGTTGTGCTTTTCTTCTTCTCTGGTGTTCTAGCTTTGCCCATATCCTTTGAGAAAAGAAAAAAACAAATCAGTGCTCAATCTACTAAGTTGGTCCACAATATGTGCAGAATATAACCAAATCGTATACATCACAAACCTGCTCAAAAGTGCCTTGGGATCCTGCACTTTCTTTATCAGAGGACATATCAGAAAATATGCTTCTAGTGGAGTTAAGTTCGGAACCCAACAATATCGTCTGAAAGTTTCCCGAACATGTGGTCTGAATTCCAGCTTTAGTCGCTTCTTGTTTAGTTGACCCAACATCCGATACAGTTCTCAGAGTTCGACAAATTCTCTGCATAGTACCCGAAAGGCTGTCTAAAAGAAGCTGTTGTTCCAAGCCTCCTTTCATACTTAGAGGCAAGAAGAGTTCAAGTATGTAATCATCTTCACCAGTGTAAGTGCTCCTCAGTTTTATAGCAACAGCAGCATTCAGACCGTACTTTCGAGCATGCTGAACAAGAGGGTACTCGCTGATGTCATATGCCTTCACATCAGATGAAAAGAACGGTTGGTTGGATACGAAAGCTTTGCCAACAATTCCTTCCTTTTCTCTAAGACAATGCTCCAAACAAGCGTGCACAAAGCCTTCCATCTCCATATCATTCACATAACAAGCAGTCTCTTCAATGCAAAGCACACAATTTTCACCTGAGTTTGGTACATAAACCCTTGAAGATTGATCCTTTCCTCCCTTGCCGTAACTACAAGGAATCCAGGCTAGAGCTAAGGGCAACTTGTGTGCATGACATACTGCTCGGAGAACATCTTGTATTTCAGCCAAGGCGTCTCTTTGATTACTTGAAAGGTACTGGAAAACAGAAATACAATTTCGATTCAGGCATAAAACAACAACAGATAATGGTTTATAGGTAGCTTGGTTCTTGTTTTGGTTCAGATGTTACCTGAGGACGAGGGATCACTGATGTACGTAAGTTTACAGCCTGAAAACAAGAAAAAGAAAAGATGAATCTCTCTACCAATACTATTTTCATACAATCCTTTTTCAACATATTTGGAATAATACAAGAGCGAGAAAGAGAGAGAGAAAGTGAATCAACCTGGAGAGCACGGCAGACAGAGTCCATCTCCAAATCGAAATTCGGTTTTTCCTTGAATGTGACGAGTTCCATGACAGCACAACAAGATGTCCCAGAAGCTTCCAAGATAGGTATAGCAATGGAACCACGGACTTCATTGTCGACTGCATGCTTCATACGCAAATACTCATCCGTCCTGTAATACCTCACATTCGATGTCCATTCAGGTACTCCCGAGATGAAAACTCTGCCAGGAAGACCAGCGAAAGAACACTGATTTGCTTCAGTAGCAAACGTGAATTTCCTTGACTCTTCACGGTACTGAGATAGCCTCGGGTCGAGCAAATAGGCTTGATCACAAGTACTAAGCAAGTACTGGTCTCCTGTCTTGATAGGAGTCCAAACTTGTGCTAAAATGCCTTCTCCCGAACCAGAACCTGATGACTCTATAAATAAGCTTAATGCCTTAAGCATCTTCTCATCTAGTGAGTGGCTCAAAGATCTTGGAACGGCACAGCTAGGAAAACCACTCTTAGGATTAGTAACCCTGCGTCGTTTACCACTTAACTCAACGGTATCTAACGAGCGATGAAACTGAGAGCTCATCTCTTGTTCCGATGATCTTTCATCACCATAGTAAGAGCTTTCGAAATCATCGAATGAACGAGTGAGACCCGAAAAAGTGGCAGCCTTTGGCTCAGCTGCGTGGAATGAAGTCATAGGTTGAGAGGTCGATACACCATACTGAGCAAACAAGATATCAGTAGCGGAAGGGCTATTACACCATGTGGCAAAAGAGTCGAAATTCGTAAGCTCCGAGGAGTTAAACATATCATCAGACATCAAATTCCTAACACCAGAACCAAAGCTTAAACCATCCATTTGTTCTGTTGGAAAATCTGGATAACCAAACCCCTTTTCTCTGGATGCAAACGGATCCTCCATTTCGCTGATGACAGATTTGACCAAACACACCTCAACAACAACAACAAGTAGTATGGATTTTGATTGAAACCTCTAGAGTATGATAATAAGACATCGAGATGAATTACACAACACCGCTCACAATCAGAAGAGGATCATCCATTTGAATCTTGCATACCAAAAAAGATCCTTGAAAATTCAGACGAAGCAAATTTAATGAATCAAACCTCCACCAGTATCCTACAACAGAGAAGACGCCAGGATATCAATTCACCAACTGTTCTCAATAAGTGCAAGAAAATAAACTAGCTCTGAAATTGAAGAAGAACCACAAACTTAAAAGAAAAAGGAGAAAACTTCAAACTTCGAAGAGGACAAATATCACCGCAAAGAAAGAAAGAAAAAAAGAGACAAAAAAACCCAAAATTCCACAAATGCGAAATCAGCAACACATTAGTACTCAGCAAACAACACGCCCCCATCTCACCCAAAATTGCAAAATTCCAAACAAAATCCATAACTTACAAAAACGCAGTTTCAGAAATTTACAGCCTTTAGAAAGAGACCAAAGTTCAAAGTTATAGGACCTGGGAAATCGAAATCAAAAGACGGCCAGAAAATTCAAAAAATCTACACGAATGGTCTTCCCAGAGAGAATTTGCGGCGAGAAAAGAACAAAGAAGAGAGTAAAGTAAAAATTTGAGCTTTAAGCTAAAAGTAGAACCTTCTTTTAGTTTCCATTAACGGATATTTCGGGAAGAAGCTTACACTTGAGCAGAGCTCGTGGAAGCTACATCAGCAGAGTGAAATATGGCCGCTTCCCATTAATGAAAGACTCGTAAGCTTTTGCAACGAAAGATGTTTCTGGAATCGAATCGATTTCTTCTTCTTTTTCTCTGTCTCTCTCTCTCACATAAGAGCTTTTGTGCGTGCGTAAGCAACAGAACGATGCGTTTTGATTCGAGTCATCCACGTGTGACGACGTGATGGGAACTGGGAGTGATATTTTACCATTTGTTATCCAGAATCTTTGGACACGGTATCATCATTTGTCACTGTAATGTTTTACAGAACCGACATTACTGCTGATTAATTACCACAAAATATTATTCAGGCATCTTTATAATCGAAATGTAAAATACTACTAATTAATAACACTAAGAATAAATTATCATTTTCTTAATCTTGTTTTAGTTTAGGAGATCAACAAGAGATGCATGGGGACCCACATTTGTATCATTTGCTTGGCCTTAAGCCATCATTGCACGTTAATATCCGTTTCTTAAGTATATTATATTGTTCTGCTGATGTCACGAATGACCCACTTCCTCTCCTCTCTTACATATTCTCCATATATTTAAAAATGACGAAAAACTTTATATTATATCTTGACCGTCCGATTAGATTCTCCTTTCGAGATTCGAATTCTCTTTCAAGATTCTTCAAGCGTGGAATCTTCAACAATATACAGCTAGTCTATATATCTTGTATACTTTGCCTATCTCCCTATTTGCTGTAATTTGATCTTTTAATTTCTTTTCAACTTTTTTATCAACTACATGACGTATGCTTAATAAATATCTACTTATTTAAAAATGATTTGTAATGAAATGTAAGATACGAAGGTGACAACATAAACAACTTTAGAACTGCACAAGACGACCAGAAACATCCAGAATACACGAATCTGATATTTAATTACTAATTAGTGTCAGTGATGCGTATTTTTAATACACTAGGATTCACAAATCATATATTTAATTAGACAACACAACTTATTTAAGTTTCATTAGTTGAAATAATAATTTGTACTACCATTTTTGTAGTCCAATTTATGTCCCACGTTAACCGAAGGTGAAAAGCTTCACTTCCGTCAAAAAAAATTACGTGCCTTTTCAAACTTCGAGCAACTTGTTTGCAAGTAACTAAATATATGTAAATCGTTACGGTGAAAATGAAAAGAAGAAAACTAAAAAAATATCAAAGAGATGTCAGTCGTTATATTTTCTAAGATATATAATTTTTGTAATTGAAAAGGTCGCTCTGATCATATATATATATATATCAAATAAATATGGTGTGCAACAGAGCAAGAGAAAGCATGAAAACGTTAAACGTGTAGAAAACACGGATGCTATTGATTTCTAAATGTATGAGCATAAACAATATTTTCTCCTCTTTTTACATACTTAAAAGTTAAAAACGAATCTATGCCAACAAAAAAAGAAAGTTGAGCTGTGGTGAATCATGAATGGTATGTAGATCAATACTTAAAGAGTTTTTGGTTGAGCTTCAAACCCAGCGATCCTTTAGTAATGTATATAGATGAACAATTTTGTTAAAATATTAAATGATCTCTTTTTTGTCAACCAAAATATAAAGTGTTTAGGTCGTAAAAGAGAAGATTTCAAAGGTTACTGTTTTCGCAAGTAATGTCAAAGCTGTGACGTTGCTCGCTTTATATCATCAAAATATCTGATCGATGAATCAACCTTTTGGGTAATCTATACTATTAAAGTAGAGACACAACTTAAGGATTCTAGCTTAAAAAAATGTCTATCCCTGTGTCCAAACAGCTTTTAACCCGGAATTAACAAAGAAATCAACAAAATCGCGGCCTTTAGATTCCACTTAAAACAAACCGGCGAAACAATTCGATTTTCAGTACAAAACCGGGCAACCATTTCAATCCAAACCGAAATCATGAAAAGATCAAAAAGGAAGCACGAAAAATCAGCGCCTAATTCCATAAATAGCGGGTAGATCTTTGCTGTTAATGATTTAAACACAAATTTACAGTGCAAAGATATATATAAAATCATGATATAAGGACAGATCCCAAATATGTCGCCTGCATTTAAAATAGCGAATACGCTACATTCCCGTTCTGTAAACAATATCAAAACTTTCTAACAATTCTATTATTCTGCACACTTAATTTATGCAAATCTTCCCACAATCTAAGCTAACTTAAATATTCGCAATCTGTTACTTTCCAATACCTCAAAACTAATTCCGCAAAACCCTAGCACATTCAAAACAAACCTATACTATAAATATAAGCTTATCAGTAGATGATATTCTCATTCAGCAGCACATCAGAAGCAGTACACAAAATCATAAATACTATTACGAGAATGACTATTGGGCTCAACAAGAAAGTCACTCTTTCAAGGTGATCTCATTATCGAAGTAGTATTCTATTAAAAAGAAAAAGGTTGGTTTCTAAAACCTTTTGACATTCAGTAATAATAAAGGGAAAAGAAACCGAGTTGTGTTCTCTTTTTTCAAAAACATTTCTAGAAAATTAACTAATGTCTTGATACAGAGACATAGGAGATAATACAGGTCAGACAATGGTTTACCTGTGATCATCAAGGAGCAAAAGAACATGGGTTTGGTGTTGGTAGGATTTATGATTTCACATCTTCCTGAAAATTAGAAGCGAAAAGGTTAATCCTTCGTAGCTCGAGGTGGAGTAGCAGCAGATGATACTGGAAGTTTATGATTTACCATTCTCAGTTATCAGTTAATATTTTTAATTATGGTTAACATTTTTGTATTATAAATTTGTTTTAACGGAAAATAGACAACAAAAATATGTGTTGCATTGTATAAATTTTGTGCTTCAAGTTATTCTTATTCCGTTTTATTTTGTTCCATCTTTTTATGATGTCTAAACAAGTTCTTAGTCCGAGTTAAAACGAAACTAACTTTCTGTAGATTTTTTTTAATCTCTTTCAGACGTAAAGATGCATGCCAGTGAAGAGAGAACAAAAAACAATATGATATGATAATCAATTGCCTCAAAGAGAATGGAGATCTGTTCGGTAGGTTGTTTTTAATCATGCAACGGGTCCATACAAGTTTTACTGGTATGTGCCTATTTTATGAAACTGGTAATTATCTCATAAAAGAAAGATAGAAGAGGTAGTGTACTAACCTTATTGTAGAGAACAAACATTCTAACTATTTCTTTTATACTCCAAACTTTCAGGATGGGATTGGTTTAAGTAGCTTTTCGGATTCAACAGGTCTGCACAGCATGATATAAGCAAAAGCTATATAAGTAGAAGTCTAGAATCCATATTGGTCAAAACTGGACGATATAAATCTAGAGTGTTACACAGCAAGAAAAATCTAAGAATAGAAGATCCATCGTTTCAAAAGACATTGTAAGCGAAGCCAAAACAAGCCCCTAATTTTCAACACACCATAAAGAGTAGCTTACTTAATAATGTAATTCTCTGGTATGTCAAACATTTGTAACAATGGTAATAACTCCAAATTCATCTGCAAAATGAAATTCGTTAATATATTATCGAGTCGGATGCTATCACAGTTCTATAACACATATACTATAGTGACTAAATCGAATAGCAATAAATACAAGAAGAAAGCATATTTTTGGCAATTTACAACTCTCTCAATGCTCCAATCTGAGAAAATACTATATGAAAATTCTTTCTAATGTATTGCAACCATCTCTTTCGAAACCGGAAAAGAATAACGAAGAAACATTGTATGACTGACATGAACCTCGGTGAGACGCAGAGGAATAAAGACGAAAACGAATGTCCTTCACACACGCACAAGTCAAAACATTTTTAAAATCAAAGACTCTGAAAACGATCCTGATTACAAGACATTATTTTATATTTCACTATGCCATTATCACTGACCTAAACCTCGGTCTTCAGTTCAGCATACAATTGATTGTTTAACTTATCCAAAATAGTAAGACATGGAGAGATAACAGAGGGGTGTTCTGATGCCAAACAGTACATCTGCAAAAGCAAATATTTGTGAGACTGTGACTGGAACAAAAAACGTAATAAAGCATGCAAGGAAAGTATCGAAAAAGAACTCAGCATAGATTTTAAACCCAGAAAATTCAGCTGCAAAAGCATATATGATGAGTATAAACAAAAAGTAATATAGCTGAAGTATTCACATAACAAACTCAAACCCGTAAGAAACAAACGCACAAAACTCATCAGACCAAAGCCTAATCAAACAATTTTTCATCAATTTCTCAAAAGTCGCAAAGCCAGAAGAAATAACATACAATAGAAACGATTATAAAGATTCTTAACTTCAATTCGCGAAATAACAGAGGTCAGCTGATGGACGAACTCGAGTATTTTTTGAGATGGTATTCCCCTTGCTTGATTTCAGTATGAGTAATTGAAATAGGGTTTGCTCTTAGTAAAAAAATCCCCAAATTGGATTGTCGTGAAAGATGTACACAAAAATTCCCAAAGTCACACAAGACAAGCAATATTGGGCTGGCCCAACACGAATTTCACCAATTGATAATTAAGTACAAATATTTTACAAAATGTACTATAATCACAATAAACATATATTTTAGTCCTAAATAATTTAACAACTAATTCTAACTACAGTAAAAACTCTATAAATTAATAAAGGCGGGACTTTGATATTTTATTAATTTATAGAGTTATTAAATTATCGATTTTGAATAAAATAAAATTTTATTAATAATTAATTAAAAAATAAAATATTATATTTTAAAGTTTTTATTATATTTTGTATAGTTTCATTCTAAAATTAGGGATGAATTCTAAATATATTTGAGTTCTAATAAAAAACAAATGAAAATTATACTTATATTTTAGTATATCATCATAAATATGTATTTACATAAATATGTATTTACATAAGATTATTTATGGTAATTATTAATTTATGATATTAATGGGACCATATATTTACATAGAAGTTTCAAAATATTATTATTATATTATTTTATCGAATTTTGCTAATTTTTACATTGGCCCGACTAGGGACGGGAGAAAATTATTAATTTATAGAGTTTGTTTTGAGCCTATATTCACAAATCTCCCTTAAAATTATTAATTCAAATACAAACAAGGTAAATAATTCGAAAATAAGATATTTGAGATCCCTAAATATATGCTACTTTCGAAAATCGGCGGTCAATAACAAGATCAAAAAGAATATGACAGATAAACTGTATATTCGAAATTAAATTCCTCTAAACCTAATGGACAATCCTTGAAACACTATAAATACAGAGATAAGTTGATCACAAGAACCTCAAAATTTTGATAGCAATAGAAAAGTTGACGTTTTATTTTTGACGCTACATTCACCATTCATGTTTTGTTACAGACATTTAATTGGTGTTTTTTTTTTACCTCATAATTGGTGTTAATTAAAGAAGAAGATTGGATTTATAGACAAGAATATTATTTTCTTGACCCAAATTGCCAAATTTCTCTTTTAAAAATGAGATTTACACTAACACAAAAAAATAATACCGATGGAGACAGTTTAGTTCTCTTTAATAAAAAAATGTTAGTGATATCTTGGATTCAATAATTTTTCTTTTTTTTTTTTCCGACAAGTTTTATTCTTCATCTATGTTTCCTTTTTATCAGTATAGATTCAATAATTATCTTAACTCTAAATTAAACATATGACATAATAATTCACATTCAATAATGTTTATTTATAAGATGCAACAACTTGTGTTGTAGCAGCACTGGCTGGTCATGCAACAACAATCACTATTATTTACATAATTACAATATGAATACTTAAAATTTTCTTATCAAAAATTACAACATCCCGTGCTTCTCAAGCACGGGTCAAGATCTAGTTCAAGTCTTATAAACAAAACATCTTTTCTATAAAGTTAAACAAAACATCTTTTCTAAATATCCAGGCCCAATAAAGATAAACGGAAACCCAAAAATGATCGGAAAAGGCTCAATTTTAAATTTTCGCCAAGTACTTTAAAGAACTTCACGATCGATCTTTGTTTTGGTGTGACATTTAATAATTTCATATCTTCGTGTTTTATGATTACTGGTCTAATCACATTTGCCACAGATGTTGTTCAACTATAACTGTATATGATGATCTCAGTAAATTGGATGTAAAATGGCACCGACTTTTCGATCGGTCGTATAAGGCTATCTAACAATTATTATCACACACACATCAGTTTGGTTTTGATTTTTCGCAATTTGACTTAAACGTCAGCCCAAAATAAAAGGAAGGAGAAAAAAAAAACAATAAAAAACACTTCATCAGAAAAAGGAGAGAGAAAGAAGAGAAAGAACAAAAAAAAAAAGGAAAAAACTTTCCGTCGATGGAAAAATGGAGATCGGAGAAGAATACCCTCCATGACCATTGACCTTCAGGTTCGTCTCTTATCTTTCTGCATCGATGTATTCTATCAAACGACACTAACATATGTAATCGAGCGCAAAATGTATGTAATGCTCGAGGAAAGTTTCTGTTTTTTGCGTTGAATGGCAATTCAATCTGACCGTGTCGAGTGATCTGATCGATGGTTTTTGATTCGTATTGTTTCTGTGTCTCCTGTATGAAATCTGAATCATGTTTTGTGGATTAGATATGATCGCAAGTTTGTAACTTTCGAAATCTATATATTATAGATTTCTGAAATGTGAATTTTGGGCACAGTAAGAGAGATCTGTGATTCTATTGGATGATCGTAATGGTGAATTTTGATCTAGACTCATTAGTTTCTGTATGATTTCGGTGATCCGGTTATGCTAAAGGATCGTGATTGATGTAGCTTTTTTTGCGTGTTGCCAAATTTTGGTCAATGTAAAAGAAGAGTTGGGAAGTGAGGACTGATGTGTTCTGGTGGAGAAAGAAAACAATGGAGTTGTGGAAACGCGGGTGTAGTGAGTTTGCAAAAAGTTGGATCTTTGGTTCGAGATTTGAGCGAGCCTTGTCTTTCACAGTCACCCATACAGGTTGTTATAACTGTAAGATTTTCTCTTTTACCCTCTTTGATTCTATTTTGTTCATCTTCTCTCTACAACAATGTTTGTAACTTCGAGACCTCTGTGCTAAAAGTTTGTTTTTGTATATAATGCACAGATCGGCAAAATGCTTAAGCCAGAGAAGTGGCAGGCGTCTTTTGATAGCGACGGAAGAGTTAATGGTTTCCAAAAGGCGCTCAAGTTAATTATTTTGGGGGTATGTTTCTCTTTTTGCAGAAGAATATGAAATATTCTTTTCAATACAATTCTCTGGTGTATGTGTATGATGTTGTTTTTCCTTATTAGGGAATCGATCCGTCTATTAGAGCTGAAGTTTGGGAGTTTCTTCTTGGATGTTATGCATTGAGCAGCACCTCTGAGCACCGTAAACAACTCAGGGTAGCTAGAAGGTAAGACTGTTTGATTAAGTTAGTGTTGTAATTAACTTGAGCTGATTGGAAATTGAATTTTCATGCAGGAAGAGGTACAATGAATTGCTCAAGCAATGCCAGACGATGCATTCAAGTGTGGGAACTGGTTCACTTGCTTATGTTGTGGGGTCAAAAGTCATGGATATGAGGAAATCATATAGAGATGAGTCGGCAAAAGTTGCTACTACAGATGAAAACGGAGAAGAAGCTTGTATAGATGATAATGCTAATACTGAGAATCATCACAGCGATTGGAGTAATAATGGTACTGATACATCTCATGTACACAGAAGGGGAAGTTCTAGTGAGTCCGTTGATTTAGTAAGCGGAAGAGAAAGTCCGGAGAGCGTAGTATACAACACTTCATCTTTTGTATCTGCTTCTAGTCCATATGGCTTTGCTTCCCCTGACGGTTATTTCGACTTTCCCTCGCTGCCGGTTACAGATTTGTTTGGGAGGAATAGTTTAGATCAGATAGAGGTTTCTACGCCAGATAAGGAAGCTTCATTGCGGAGTGAGTTAAAATCTGATGATGAGGGAATGCACAACTTTCGAGTTGATAAGAATGCTGATTTAGTTAGAGAGCAACATAGGTCCACTTCCGAGATTGAAATGATGCATCCGGATTCTGTTGGACCATCGTCTTATTCTGGTCATAATGCAGAGATAGTTAATGGCTTGAGAATATCAGATGGCCCTGAAATGGCATCAGTGAAAGAGACTCCCTCTCGTGTTGGAAAGGTCACAGAAGAACGAGTGTCTGAATGGCTTTGGACATTGCATCGAATAGGTAGGAATGATTTCTTGTTTCTTTGGTTTTGAGAACTTGCAGAAATCTTCTTTTTTTCTGTCCCAGCTTGCATCTTTTTTACAGTTAACTTTCTTGTTTCCTCAGTTGTTGATGTGGTAAGGACGGATAGCCACCTTGAGTTCTACGAGGATCCAGGAAATCTAGGAAGAATGTCGGATATCCTTGCCGTTTATGCTTGGGTTGATCCTTCAACTGGTTATTGCCAAGGTTCCATATATCTCTTTAAGTTTGCTTTTTTTTTTTTTTTTTTGATATGTTAAATTGAAACTCAATGAGGTTCTATTGGTTTAGGATTCTAACTCTCTGGTTGCAAATCTGTTGATAGGAATGAGTGATTTAGTCTCTCCTTTCGTGGTTCTGTTTGAAGATAATGCTGATGCCTTTTGGTGCTTCGAAATGCTCATAAGAAGAACGGTAAATCCAATGCTTTAGTATTTCGTTTTTCTTTTTAGTTTCTGCCTTGATTTGAATACATTTCTTTATGCTTTTGCTATGTATCTGTCTGTGTAGCGTGCAAATTTCCAGATGGAGGGACCAACTGGGGTGATGGATCAATTGCAATCACTGTGGCACATATTGCAACTCACAGATAAAGATATCTTTTCTCACTTATCACGTATTGGTGCTGAAAGTCTTCATTTTGCCTTCCGGATGCTTTTAGTTCTGTTCCGGAGGGAATTGTCTTTTAATGAAGCTCTCAGGATGTGGGAGGTTTGTTGTTGTTCTGTTTCCTTCAAATACTGAATCTTTTTTTCAGTCTCTGTTTCTTTAGCTACATTGTCCTTACATGCCGTTAGTCATACATGTTTATGGGTATTTATCTTTGATTGTAGATGATGTGGGCAGCTGATTTTGATGAATCTGTTGCTGAAGCTTTGGAGAATGATTGCTTGGAGCCTTTGGTGATTCAGCTTCCAAGAAATCCTGAAGCTGAGGTGAGTGAAGAAACGATAGATAATGGAAATGGTAATAGTACAAAGAGGGAACCAACAACGACCAAGAGCGGGCCGATTTCAAAGAGCAGCGGTTTGTTGTCGAGGAGCGGTTTGCTGCCGAAGAGTGGTCCGTTGCCAAAGACAGGGAGTCCATTCTCTGATGAGAGTGGGATGAAGTCGTCATCACCATCCTCCACATATCACTTCTGCGGTTTGACAAGAAGTCTTTGGTCAAGGAATGATAGAACAACACATGTCCCTTGTGTTGTAGTGTCATCAATCAAGAAAGGGGATGATGCTCTTCCTGTTTTTTGTGTGGCGGCGATTTTAATCATGAATCGGCATAAGATCATAAAAGAAACTCGCTCGATCGATGATATGATACAGGTAGAGAAAGTGATTTCATTTGTAATCCTCACATTCTCAATTTGATGAGATGCACAATACTGATTCAGAAGATATTTTTGCAGATCTTCAATGATAAGGTTCTTGTATTTCGGGTGAGAAGATGCATACGTACAGCCATGAAACTTCGTAGGAAATACATGTACAAGGTTAGATTATGCTCAACAAAGAAAGCCTTACGGTGCTGGATTATATTATTTTCTGTCATTTTAACTTTTGAAGGCTTGTTAGAGTCAGGTAATCAAGACCAAGAGCAACACTCAGGTTCAAATCCAGCATCAAACCCATATGGAGAGCCAGAAGTTGGAGGAGGCTCGAAGCCATGCTGAGAACCAGAGCCAAACACCAAGTGTACATCATAGTCCTGCCGCTCAGAATGGTGACTAGTCAGATTCCACTTATAACATTATTATAAGATAAAACAAAAAGAAGAAGAAGAAAGCTTTCACAAGTAGTCATCTTTGAGGAAGAGGTTTCTGTTTGAAGATTTGTGCTTTGATATGTGTCTACGACATGTTTGGCAACTTTTTTGAGGTAACCATTTTCTTTTTCATCTGAAGAACATGTTCATTTTATAATGGAAATCTTGGATTAATAAAAAAAATATTCTGGTTTGTTGCACAATACCAGTAAGTGTTTGCAACAATCTTACATAATTGTTTGGCCTCTTCTTGAAGCTGGCAGGAAGGAACTAGCAAGAGAATTGAGAAGCTTGTGACATTCATTTGCGTGGTACTTCACAAACTGAGAGTCTAAGACTCATAACTAAAGAGGTTAGAACAAATAAAATCATATTTTCTCTTTCGCGCGGGAACAATTTTGATTGCATACCCTTTATACTTATGTGAATATCAGAAAGAAAGAAAAAAAAAATACTTTTTTTGGAAACACAAAAAGAATCAAATCTCCTTTTAGCTATAGAGAAGCCTTTTTCACGGCGTTTACAATGTAATAAATCACGACAAAAAATTTATATCTGAACTTATATTTTTCCTGTTGTCTCCTGTTTATTTATACCTTGTGTTTATATTCTTCTTGCAACCACAGAGATCAGAGAGATTTTGTGCTATGTGTTTAGTTTATACGCCTGCAATCTCGTCGTATCTCACCTTCGTTTTTAGTTAACACATTGATCGATCCCATCTTGCTAATCGAAAGAGCAAATGATTTCCGAAAATCCTCAAAACTCTCAGAGAATTCCTTGGAGATCTGTTTGGTGTCATCGTTGTAAAGTAGCTGTTGATCTACTTCAAGAACAGATTCGTTTGAGAGAATCCTGGAGTAGAATGAGCTCGTGAAGCTGTGGTTTGAGCCTGAGTTCGGGTTTAGGTACACAAGCGGATCGGTCTGACCTTTCTTGGTTCGTGTTGGACACTGCTTTGCCAGTTCAGAGAGGAAAGACTTGTTCATAGTCGGACTTGGTTTACCGGCTTTGTTGAAATTGTAGAGACGATCAACGACATAGCTGCAATGTGTTCTCCCCATTGAATGTGATCCTGATTCAGGAGTTCCAATTCATTCTTAACTATACGACTAAAATCAAACCGAATCTTTTGAACTATAAATTTAGTTAAGACTAACTGACCAAGAAGTGTAGCCATGTCAAGAACGTTCAAGCCTCTGGATTCGAAGTAAGTCATGGCATTGTCCCATGAGATGGAGGGTAATGGAAGGTTTACGGTTTGCTTATCTGATGTACAGCCATCTCTCCTGCCGGTGAACACAGGATAAGATGGTGCACCCGCCTGTAGGCAATCATTCCCCACATGTCAATTAGTATCTATAGTGTGATCCATGTATAGAGAAAAAAATGAACAGCATCCCGAGTTGCGAGGTTAAGAATGTCGGCGCAAGAGTTGATGGTTTGTGTATGAAGATGTTATGTGTGTGCGTGCCACTATATAATGATAGGGTTGCGATGCATCGATTCTTCTAGAAGGTCCAAACTCAAAGAGAATGGCGCCACAAAAAAAAGAGGACTTGGAGGATTCGTGATCATAGACAAAATCAAAATAGTCTTGGAACTTTTATTTGTTACAAAGTTGATGGTTTGTGTATGTGCGGACTGCGTACATATGCATATAATTTACGTTTTGATCATTAGATTGTGAAGCAACGTGTTATCATTATTAGAGTCCACAGTCAACAGATTCGAATCCCACTGATGATGCGCCATTTACTATCGTTTATATCTCTGTATTAACTTCTATATATTAGCCTTTCTTTCTCTGTTCACCTATCTCTATATAAAGAGAGCTTATGCTATGTTAATAAAATCATCTTTTTCCAATCCAATAATCATGTGATCTTAACTCGGATTCTGCGCGTCGTTTGATTTCCCATGCAGAACTATGAGATCATAAAGTTCAAAAAAAAAAATATGAGATCACATTTCTCTTTTATTCATGTATATATTTACTATGTATTAGACGATTTCTAAAATGTACAAGGAATGAGTTAAATTTAATTGCTCACTAAACACGTGATTATAATAGTGTAGCAAAACGACTACGGATGTTTTCACTTGTCATTAGTTCGTACAATGATTTGATCGATGGCGACATGAAATAATTAGTAATGGTCACATAGTGATAGATTAAACAATTAAGCCCATTCTTAATTCACGTTAGCGAAATACCTTTCGCTTGAATTTATACCATTGTCTTGCAATATTGTCATGATCTGTAATATATTATAGTTTATGGTTTTGACTTTTGGTTACACAATCCATTTTCTAAATGCACACAGTTACCATTGGACCAAGGTCGGTGATCATTGTCTTATTGTGACTTGTGAGGCATATATTTATTTCTTTCTCTTTTTTTTTGTTGTTAAAGAACTGAGGCATGCATATATTTCGCTACCTTCAAATTACGTAACAGCTTGTTAGACGTGAATTTTGATGTTGACATATAATTTGAAGTGAGATAAAAACACAAACAAACATTAAGACATGAGAGGATGTCATATTAATATGCACTAAAACAGCTAGAAACTACCGATTAATGATTAGTACAATGTATCTGCAGCCTGTACTATTTCTCTTTTTCCCAATTTCGAAATAATTCGGTTAAACATCGAGAACCAAAAGTAAACATTAAATACTAAAGTTTTATTTCTTGGTGATAAAAAAAAAATGTTTTTATGTACTTGTCCTTCAATCAGTACAAAGTATTGCGCGTGACGCACCCTTATGAAGTTAATCCGGTTTATTGTTGAACTTGTTGTATATACGTTAGGAGGAGTCAAAATATAAAGAGAGGCAAGGGAATGTTGAGTTTGATGTTGGATCCTAGCAACTATGAAGCACCAAAAGAGAGAGAGAATTAAGATCTAATAAACCACCAAATGAAAGTTAGCCGGCGGCTCGGTGGTCATGTTCGATACATGTATATTATATTCGTTTATGGTCTACGATAATAGTGCACGATGATTTTGTAACTTTTAATATATAGTTCTTGTTTGTTTGTTTGTTTGTTAGACCTTTATTGTTGTCTGTGTAATCATAGAGAATTAACTAATTGACAAAATATGTGTCAAAATACAACTAAATCATAGAGCTTATCTGTCTATATAATTAATTATGTTGTTAGTTTTAAAATATAATTTATTACTAACTAAATGAATAGAAAAGGAATTTTGTAGAAAATAAAAAATCATATGTTACCCAATAAAAAAGATTCCGTACATCTCACTGTTTTTGTCCGACATTTGTTTTCTTTTTTTAATAAAAAATCTACCTTAATATAGTACTCACACATATATATATGATTAATCAACTATCAAAACTGCAAATTATCATTTCTTTGGGAGGTTTTGGGGTGTGTTTGATGACGTGTTACGACAACATACTGCGAGAGCGAGAGAGCTCAGAAATGAGACACCAAGCAGGAACCGCCATGAATTGGACTAGTGAAGAACAAGCAATTCTTAATGATGGTCTTGCTAGGTTAGCGAATTTGATCATAATTCGCTTTTCTTTCAATTATCATTTGTTGATTTTCTGTTGTTGTGATCAATTTTTTCTTCCACAAAGATATTATTCAGAACCGACTATTTCATGTTACGCAAAAATCGCGTCAAGGCTTCAAAACAAAACCATTAGGGACGTTGCTTTGCGTTGCAAATGGATATATGTATGTACAATCTTTGTACTTTCTCTCAGTTTCTCAATTTAGTTTCTTTGGGTTTATTGTTTTTTTTGTTTGCTGTTGCAGAAGAAGTTAACAAGAGAAGAAAAATCTTTGTAATTTCTCTCTGTTTCTCAATTTAGTTTCTTCAGGTTTTTTGTTTTTTGTTTGTCCTTGCAGAAGAAGGAAAGTAACAAGAGAAGAAAAGAAGATCACAATGGATATGGAAAAGCCAGAGTTGACCATAAGGTTTAAAGATAGAATCTCTCTGTGTTCTGGTTTTATCTACAAGATTTTGTTGTTGTTATCTTAATATTCCGGGTTTATAAGTTTATTAACTACATCTTATTGACCTAAAAAACACATGTTTTTATGTTTGATTTTTTCCCGGAGATTATTGATATGGTGGTGGCTTCAAACTCAGCTCCACATCTATTACCTAGGGAAGAAGATGGTAGAATATCTCTTTAATCCAAATATGCTTTAAGATTTCAGACGATGAGATTTATTCCTGAAAATCGACTGAAATTTAAGATACAGAAACATAATGAAAACATTCGTTTAATGTGATGCAGGAATCACCTATGAGCTTCTTAAACAGAATGAGCAGTTGTTCAGTCAGATTTCTGCAAATCTCACATCCTCAAGGGTAAAGTATATAGATTCACTTTAAATCACCAATTTAGATCTCTTGAGGGAAAAGTTAAGTTACTACCTTTTTGTTTTCCTTACAGCTAACAAAAAACTGGATATTCTTTTGCAAAATCCGTGGAAACATCAGAGAACTTATCAAAAAGTAAGTAAAATTTAATCATTTCTGCAAAATAGCAAGACTATGTTGTTGTCTTATGACTATGATGCTGTCTTTCATTTGTTGTGTATTATCATAAGTTCATAACTATGTTTGTGTTGATCTTACAGTTTGAATGAGAATGTTCCGGAGACGATGAAGCATATGCCACAATTGCCGGAGAAAATGAACGATGATCTACTTGATTCATTCCTTCCTCCCTCAGATCTACCAATGCTACTATGAATGAATCTTTTTTTCTTCTGTTTTTATTCTCTGCAATTCAAATTCTTCAACACTTATTCTCATTGTTTTCAGTTTATTCGGCTTTCTTGTTTCTCTCATCAGCAGAAGCCCTAGGTTAGAGCACAAGTTTAGATATTTGCAATTAGTTGATGTATCAATAATCAAAGATTCAAGAATATCTAATCAGAAAAGAAGCATTACACTTTGTTGAAAAGCTACAAAGGAAATGTTCAGGTGTGGTATTAATGCTTCCAGGCCATGGAGTGACCATCTTCAGAGTAAGGCTCAAGAAATCCAATGAACTGCAAACAGAACAAAAGCCACAAACAGAACACGTTGAATAAAAAAATCCAATTCACTGATCAAACACAAGATAATGTCTAAAACATGTACTTTGGTTCCATCTCGAGACCAACGTGCTCCATAGCCTTGAGCTACTCTTATCTCAAACACTTCCCCGTGTGTTGGAACGATATGTACGTTCATCCAGCAACACTGGCTAATGAAGCGATCGCAAATGTCCATCGCAAGCCTGTTTTTATCTGAATCTGAAACAAAAAGTAAATGAAAAGCAAGATTCAAATACAGAAATGCACCAGTGTCTTGCGCAAACTTGGTTTGCTACTTACTCACTTACCATCTCCATGAAGAACACCCCAAAATCTATCGCTACTTCGATCTACATGTTTGGCTAAAGCTCTAGCTCCATGGCTCAATGTAGAACCTTTTATCTCAACGAAAACGGAAAAACCAAATGTATACTTAGTTGTAAGTCACAAAGCTTATATATTGCCAACTTAATTTCTCACTGGAACTATATCTTAGGTTTTTGTAGTACCTTTGGTCTATATGGAAGCATGAATGAAGAGTGTAGAATCGATCTTGGAGGAGGCAGAGCATGGAAAATGGATCCAATAGTGTGAGAAAGACCCAGAAGGCTTTGCACGCCTGTGTAACTCAAGCCCTGCAAATTTTGGATATAGTTTTTGGAAGAAACATAAGATAAAAACGAATCTTAAATCACAAAAGAAGACAGATAAAAATCCTCAAAACTCACAGAGAGTATGTGAGACAAAGCAACACAAGGCTGAGAAACTGATTTAGTAAGATGGATTGCGACAACACCCTTGATTTTCTCTTGATCAAGATCAACATCATACAACTTACTTAACATTTGCATACCTAAGAATGTGGAAAACTTTGAAACAGAACTTACAAAGAAGCTAATGGGTGGGAATCAAGATAAATTCAAAGGCTTACCTTCGTCCACTGTTTCAACGCCAGGAAACACTTTCTCTGGACTCTCGGCTTTCAACAGCTCGTAAAATGACGGAAATTCGTGGACTTCCTATATATATATCCATTTAAGACGATCTATCACAAGTTGCAGAGAAACATGAAAGCAAAAGAAAATGATGTAAGCGATAAAGATCTCACCAGAACTTCAAACATGAGACATTTATTTATCATAACCATAGAACCTCTTTGTTGAAGTCTGAAAAGAAATCAAACAACATTTTGTAAACACAAGAGAGAGAGAGAGACGCAACATTTTGACTTTTGAGGAATGCAACAACTTATCACTTCCCTATACCTATCATACTCGGCTTCAAAACACCTTGCTTCAACTGTTTTGATGCCATCTAATGTCATTTCAAATTGAGCAAACCCATAAGTCAAAATATTATCAACAACTCTTGCCAGCTGACATTGCCAAGCGGTTTAAGAAATTGAATCAGTGCCTTTCATGAAGGAAAATAATGACTCTTGAACTTGAAGCTCGCAAACCACTTCCTTCAAGACCTGTTTGCAAAAGGAACAAATCTCTGAATTTAGCTGTAACATTCAATACGAATTATGATTAAAAGTACGAATCTTTCAAATTCCACACGAGAAATGATGCTTTTTGAAAGTATAATCGACAATGACTCACATTGATTAACTCGGAACCTTCTTGGATAATGAGTTTGCCCCATTCAGCTTCTCTCTCCTCCAACCAGATTACTTCCTTCACCAATGGAATCTTCTCGAAGGTTGTACAGAAGGAACCGGAATCAATTGATTTCAGCAGATTTAGAGCAAGACGCCTGTACAATGGATAAACAGGAACACCTGCAAATGCTTCTAAAATGCAGATTCACTCAAAGTGATAAAAGCGGGCAACGAATTGGTTTAGCAAATCGATTGGATTGGGTCAATCACCGGCGTGAATAATTGGTTCGCCGGAGAGAAGGCCGGAGCAGAAATCATCGGTAAGCCGTAAATCGAAAACTGAAGGGTTTTGGAGTGTGAATTTCATCATTTCCTCCATGTAATCTCTCAATCTATCCATTTTCACTCAATCCGACCAAAGTTCAAACATTTATCTGAACATATGGGATCTATATGTAAATAACGCCGTCATCAAGGGCAAATTTGAAAAAGGAGTTAAAAGGTTTATAATTGGGCTTTAAGCCCAATATCAAAATGAATCCATAAGAGTCTAGGGTTTACAGAGATCCCTCTATATATTTCTCGACGGCGGTTTCTCGGTTTTGTTCTTCTTGCTCTCTGTGTGAAACGCGGCTATCTTCAACAAGAGATCCGACAATGGTACCTTTTTTTCTATCTCTGATTTTCGATTTCGTTTCACCGTCGACGCCCCCCATTGATGCCTATGATTTAGTGTTCGTAGCTCGTTTTACTGTATATTTTCTAAAAGTTTTTGCTATCTTTGTATCGATTCTCCTCTCTTAATTTGTTTTTGTGGTAGAAATGTCTGTTCATGTTTCCATTTCAGACTTGATTATCGCTTGATACTTTGATTAGGATCTAGTAAAACTTGTAGGGTTTCAGAGAAATTGATCTGTCAATGACGTTTTGGTGTTGTGCGCTGATTCTGATCGGATAGATAGATTTGAATTGTATATCGGAAGTTGTTGTTTTGAAATTTTGTAACACTGATGATGAATGGTTAATGTGCAGCCGAAGCAAATCCACGAGATCAAGGACTTCCTTCTGACAGCAAGAAGGAAAGATGCTCGATCTGTGAAGATCAAGAGAAGCAAGGACAATGTCAAGTTCAAGGTCAGATGCTCAAGGTACCTCTACACGCTCTGTGTCTTTGACCAAGAGAAAGCCGACAAGCTCAAGCAGTCTCTTCCTCCAGGTTTGTAATCTTCACTCAGCTTCTTCTGTTCTGAGTGAAGATTGTGACTTAGCTTTAAGATTGTGACTTATTCATGAAAGCATCCTGTTTCTCAATATATGCTGTGTTATTTCTGAGATTCTAAGTTGTGGACTCTGTTACATGTTTTCAGGTTTGAGCGTGCAAGACCTTTAAAGATGAAGCCAAGTCTCCGTGGTGATTGAGTCCTTCAATTTATAATTTTCTTTAGGAGAACATGTTTTGTGTCTTTAAATTATGTTCAGACTTTTCCAGTTTGAGTGTTTTTTTTGGGATTGAATTCAGCTTTTAAAATCAAATACAGTCTTTGGTCTTGCCCTTGAATTCAGTTTTTATTTACGTAATATTCTGATGATACCCTCTACTATTAGTCACAAGCAAGTTTATCGAAAGCATAACCTTAACACGACTTTGATTTATACCTCCCGATAGTTAATTTTCTCTGAGAAAAATGAGTTATAGCTACAAAAATTGAAAAGTTGCAAATATCATTTCTTGATTATCGATTGTTCCTTTTTAGTTTTTGGTTTCAAAATGGAAACGAAGAATCTATCGTTGGAGCTTGGGCTTTTTGGGGTGCTTGTTGGCCTTTGGATAACAATTTGAGTAATAGCACTCCATACCAACGAATAGAGTAAATAGCTAGAGTAGCCTGGGGTCAACTTTAAAGTCTAGACTCGACTGATCAACTTTCACCCAAAATTTCTTGGTCGAAGTTTTAAAAACAGACCCGAAAAATCTAACAGAACTTCAAAACTACACTTTTTGGTTCGGAACTATACTGGACTGGTCCGATTACGACTAGCAAATGAGAGATTAAAAATTGGTGTAGCGCGTGTAAAGAGGATTGAGAGAAAGCACATGTCGGTCACAATTATGACTGTAACATTCACTTGTTCATGCGTTCTAATTTCTTTAATCAAAACGAAGATTATTTTAATCATTACTGTCGAAATTAGAATTGTGCTTTACACTTAATCCAAAGGGACGGCAGCAAACTTGACATCTTCCTCTGTAGCACACATTTTTATCCAAAATACAAATAATAGATCTCTAAAATTTACTGTAAAAGTAACCAAATAGCTGAATTGCAAGTCTTTTAGAAATCATCAATAGATTTTTAGCTTGCTACAAGGTTCGTATAAATTATAGGCGAGTTAAACATATGTTACTCTATTTAATCGTTATTTTGCTAAAATTACTACATTCTCATATTATATAATATATACATAAATAAATACTCATTTATCAAAGAACATGACAAAAAAACAAGAGTGGTCGTAAAATATGAAAAGATATATATATAAAAAATTGTTACTGACTTTTGTGTTATTACTACTTTGTTGGGTAAAACATCATCTGTCTAGTCATGAAAAAGATGCCAGAAAGAGTCCCTCATTCCAACAAAGAAAGAAAGCAATGTATTAGATTGGTTGACGGGTTGAAGGTATGGTTTGAACTTTGAAGCATATGAATTGTCAAACGAGATGTATTAAATGGTAAACCAATTAGGCCAATCATATGTTTGAAAAATGGCAAATGGGTATGGACTATGAATTGAGGTTATATACAATAATACAAGTGGCTCAATTTCAAGAAGATAGGCACAACTCTTACTGGGCTGTTTTGGTGTTGTTGAGACACATACTATGGTCTTAATTTATAAGAATAATTCAACGATTAGCTTTTATTTTTTTTATTTTAATTTAAAATTGTCTCGTCACACCTTTTTCCTACATTTAATTGATTTATTTAAGTTTTATAGTGAAATCATAAAGAAAATAAATCAGCTAATAGTTTTGGTAAATTGTACTACAAGATATTGCAACGAGAAATAAACATATCATTGTTCAAAACGTACTGTACGTAGTAATACCATGTAACGAAACCAGCAAATTATTGAATCTTGACCAAAGGGAAATGTTTTTTTTTCTTGCCTTCCAAAAGGGAATCTAATCTTGCAAAATAGTAAAGAAACAACAAATCATATACCGAAACCGTTAAAGAAACGAAAACCTTTAAACCATAACATATGGTAAAAAAAATTATTACCACTTTTGAAATATTAATTCTGAAAACGAAAAAAAAAACAAAATAAATTTCCTCGTGGTCGAATATTTATAACCAGTTTGTGAATTATGTGATAGCACGGAAGAATTAATTTGGGGGATTTAGTAGTTGAGCTATATTAATTTGACTTAAAAGCGAAAGCAAAATAAAATATAAAATAAATAAAATTAAACGAGTAAAAGCTGTCTCGCTCTGACGTCTTTCCTGTCCAAGTCGCAGACTCGTCATCACAGCTCAGGCCAAATTCTGGCTTTGTACGCGCTAAATCTCTCAAAGAGGCTTCGAAGGTAATCGATCGTCTCTCTCGTTTCTATCTGAGGAATCTATCGGAGAGAGGTGGTAGAGAGAGAGAGAGAGATAGAGGATGCCAATCATCTCCAAAGCTTCATCTACCACCAATTCATCGATTCCTTCGTGTTCTAGGGTTTAGCTCTCTCCCCACCTTTTTTTACTCTTCTTTTGATTCGGTCGTTGCTCGAAAATTTTGAAAACAAACAAAAACGATGATTCCGATCCGGTTTTATGATGGTTGGTACGAGATTTAGCCTTTTTGAGTCCTGTGTTGGGTACTATTGAGATATTATCTAAGACTTCGTAGCTGGAAAATTTCTCAGCTCAGATGTTCATTTACCGATCTTCGTTTGTGTATGCTGGAAATTTTCTATAGATTCCTTTGATTGGGTTAGTGTTGCGTGTATTGAACTTGTCTTAGTAGAGCCTATTCATTTGTATGCTTTGTGGCTACTAAGTCTTGGTTTTTACCCTAAGAATTGGCTGAATAGTCAGCTACTAAACTCGCAATTGAATGATCTAACTGCTTTTTTGACAATTGTGTTTATTCCTTTTTAGCAGTCCTGCTATTTGTATCAGATTATAATTAGTTGATCTATCCATGAAACAGATTGGAGGTCAGCTTTGCGTGTGGCCCGGTTTGAGACAGCTCTGCCTCAGAAAAAGCTTATTATACGGAGTGATGTGGTTACTATCGATGCCATTGAAAACATTGCGTGGAGCCAGGAAAACCCTTAAAATCACCCATTTTTGTAGCATTTCTAACATGCCTTCCTCGTTAAAAATCGAACTGGTTAGTGCGCTTGTCTTCTCATGTTGCAGTTTTGCGTTACCTCGTCTGTATCTTATGCCAGTAGAAAGATTTCTATCTAGTTTATTTCATACGTTTGCTTTTCATCCTGAAGGGGCAGGCTAAAAAAACTCTTATGATATAACAAACCGCAAAATAAATGTGCTTGCTTATCCTGAAGATATGAAATATGATCTATTTGTTGGGGATGTTTCAGGTGCCGTGCAGTAAGGACAGTTATGCTTATCTTTTGTACGATGAAGACACTGGCACGGTTGGAGTCGTTGATCCTTCTGAGGCTGCACCAGTTATAGAAGCATTGAGCAGGAAAAACTGGAATTTAACTTACATATTGAATACACATCATCATGATGATCACGTAGGGGGGAATGCTGAATTGAAAGAAAGGTATGGCGCAAAGGTAAGAGGATACTTTTTTGCTGCTTTGTTTACGTGTTCATTTATTTGTTGCTTCTGCGATATATTCTAAAGTGATTATATGTTACCGACAGGTGATTGGATCAGCTGTGGATAAGGATCGGATTCCTGGGATTGACATACTTCTGAAGGATAGTGATAAGTGGATGTTTGCAGGCCATGAGGTTCGGATAATTGACACTCCTGGCCACACACAAGGTTTGTAGCTGCATTATACCTCTACAATAAGAACTGTGAACATATCTCTACAGTCAAGTATTGCAACCTTGGAAACGTTTTGGTGGATGGCATCTTACAAACATAATTTGTCATTCTCGATACATTGTATTTGTGTAACTGTTTTCCTTTTTCATCATACTATTGGAGAAAAGCTAGTAATTTATGAATAGTTTGGTGCTTTGTTATAGTCTCTCTAACTGTTCTTATTCTCAAGCAGGACATATTAGCTTCTACTTTCCCGGGTCAGCCACAATATTCACAGGAGACCTGATATATAGCTTATCCTGTGGAACACTCTCAGAAGGTACCCCAGAGCAGGTAACATTTGCTCGTGACAAAAAGATGTTGTAAGTTCTTTGTGGGTTTTGCAACTAAGAGTTAAATGTTATCGAGTTGTGGGAGAGAAGGAGTAGCTTGCTCTAATAGCTTAACTTCATCACCATTGTTCTCTTTCTTCTTTTGACAATAATGCTCTCTTTTTGTCTTGCCTGTGTCTCAGATGCTTTCATCACTCCAAAAGATCGTATCTTTACCAGATGATACAAGTATCTACTGCGGTCGTGAAAACACAGCAGTAAGTTTTTTCTCACTTGTAAATGCTGTCATATCTCACATTGTTATACAACTGTCTGGACTCATTGAGTTAAATTGTTTATAAAATGTTCCTTGACACAGAGCAATCTCAAGTTTGCACTATCCGTAGAACCAAAGAATGAAACTCTTCAGTCGTATGCAACCCGAGTCGCACATCTTCGCAGCCAGGGACTCCCATCGGTAATATCTCTTCTCTTTTCCCTTTTAGCTCTCTTTTTCTCTCTCTCTCTGAACCTCTTGTTTCTGTCTGTAGATTCCAACGACTGTCAAGGTCGAGAAGGCGTGTAATCCGTTCCTCAGAACATCAAACAAGGAAATCCGAAGATCTTTAAGCATTCCAGACTCAGCAAACGAAGCTGATGCACTTCGTCGTATACACAGAGCCAGAGATCGTTACTAAAAAACTTGGGTATCTTTCTTAATTGTATAGAGAAATTTGGAAGTCATCATCAGCTGCAAAGATTAAATATTTTTTATGTTTTGGGGTTTTCTTCAGCTATCATTTGAACTTTGTATTCAAAACAAAACAAAAACATCTAAATATTTAGCTTGGGTCAGTTTGTTAATGAATTTTCAAGTGTAATATATGCTTTTCCGTTCGGATAGTGATATATACGTTTTCTAGTTCCCCCCTCTTCAAACGCTTACCAAACTTCATAATTCGTTTGGTGGGTTGATGGATTTAGCTCACCAAACCGTATAAGTGAATTGACAACTAAAGCGTGCGTCTATGATTTGTTATTGATTGTAATCAGCCAATAGTTTATGCTATTATCTTACAAGAAATATAACTTATACAATAAAGATATACAAATCCTTAAGGCTTACGTTAATTACAAAAACGTCAATAAATTATTATTATCACAGAATGACAAACAAACACAAAAAGAGAATGAAAACGCTAAAATTATTGCGAGTGGAGAGGTTGCAAGCATAATGCGATCTGCCCGCCAAACAACGCCTTACGCATTCTATTCAGCTTTTTGCACCGACTCGGACCTTTTTCCCTGAGTTGACTCGCGAGGCGATATAGCTGGGGGTTTATTCGACGATAACAATGGAGGAAGATGCCTTTCACGACGATTCTCGACTCAATACCTGTGTCGTCCTCGGCGGCCGAGGCTTCATTGGCCGATCCCTCGTCTCCAGATTGCTTCGACTCGGAAACTGGACAGTCCGAGTCGCTGATTCCGCTCAGACTCTCCATCTTGACGAGTACGATTCGGACCTCGAGGATGCTCTCTCCTCCGGCCGCGCCTCTTATCACTGCGTCGATGTTCGTGATAAACCTCAGATCGCTAAAGGTTTTTTTCCCCTTATTTCCTATCTACTTATCGTTTCGATTCTGGATGCTTGCACTTTGTTAATAACGGGACTTAGAGAAAATGCAGTGTGATATGAGATTTTGGGTTCTGATTGAGTAAAATGCATTTGAGCTTTGGTGTTTTGGATTTTGGGATGTGATTTTAAACATCATTTGGCTGTTTCGTTCCTTGCAGTTACTGAGGGTTCCTATGTTGTATTTCACATGGGAGCTGCTGATTTACGTTCGCATGAGTACTATCACTGCTACAAGGTTATAGTTCAAGGTAAAGTTCTTACTCATTATATACCAATATAGTAGTGGAAATGGGTGTTTAATCGATTTCTCATTTGATTCATTGACTCCAACAGGCACGAGAAATGTGATTTCCGCCTGTCGTGAGTCTGGAGTCAGAAAACTTATCTATAATAGTACTGCGGATGTCGTCTTTAATGGTTCCGAGCCTATACGTGATGGCGATGAATCCTTGAGACGTCCTTTGAAGGTAACTCCTGAGCATGATTGTTTTTTCCTTGCTCTTGTTCAGGGATGATATCTGTTTTGCTCTGGTTCTGTTGCAGTTCCAATCTATGTTGACAGACTTCAAAGCTCAAGCGGAAGCGTTGATCAAATTTGCTAACAACCGTGATGGTCTCTTAACTTGTGTACTTCGCCCTAGCATTGTATTTGGACCTGATGACACGGAATTTGTGCCTTTCCTCGTGAATCTTGCCAAATCCGGATATGCAAAGGTCTGATTAATATTTCATCCCATTTTCTGCGTTGGTGTTTGTATTGTTGGATCATGTTATCATGAGAATCTGTTCGTTGTGATTTTTTGCATTGGTAACCAAATAATCATATGCTAAGACCCTTTAACTGTTTTTGTGTCCTATATTCTATGTTGGTGAAAAGGTCTGACATAACAGACACCTTTAGATGGCATATTCCTTAAGCTTCAGGTTTCTTTATCTTTTTGGGGAATGACTGTCTTCATTTTGAATATTTCAGTTTAGAATCGGGAACGGTGAAAATATGTCTGATTTCACTTACTCTGACAACGTTGCTCATGCACATATTTGTGCCGTAGAAGCATTAGATTCACATATG
This sequence comes from Erythrophleum ivorense, assembly GCA_026724425.1. Taxonomy (NCBI): domain Eukaryota; kingdom Viridiplantae; phylum Streptophyta; class Magnoliopsida; order Fabales; family Fabaceae; genus Erythrophleum; species Erythrophleum ivorense. The sequence goes on along the minus strand of JAIUCV010000086.1, from coordinate 2,347,372 downwards.
GAGTCTGTGGCTGGAAAGGTAACTATAATGCACACGAATTTGCCAAATCGCTCCTGAGAGCATAACCTTTATATATGATTAAGTTTTTCTGTGCCGATTGTTTGTAGGAATTTTTTATCACTAACCTGAAGCCTGTCAAATTTTGGAACTTTGTAAGCCAGATAGTTCAAGGTTTGGGATACCCAAGGTAAATGAGCATTTAAGCAGTTATTGATAAAACGAAACTTGTTTTGAATTCCTTAATTGTTTCGTTTCCTGATTATCCGGTGTTTGCTGCAGCGCGAACAAAGATCCCACAGAATTTCTTAAAGCATCTGCATTTTTGTTATCTATCTGTTGATAGATGTCATGAACTACCTTATTATCTAGTGGACCTGTTTTGAGTAGGGCCATATTTATTATGATTTTTTTAAAGTCAGATATTACGTGGGGATTCTCTGTGTGATATTTACTATCTTAATGGGTGTACATGTTTCCTTCTCCTATTTCCTAGGGTATTTGATAATTTCGAAAAGTTTCAGATCCCTAAAGCCAAGTTTCTGCTTTACCTGATTTGATACTTTTTCTCATCTGTTTTTGCAGACCATCCACTAAACTTCCTGTTCGGCTGGTTTCGTCTGTTTTGTCACTTCTTAAATGGACACAAGAAAAGGAAGGCATTGGAAGTTATTACGACACAGCTCATCGGTTTGCTCTGTTAGCTTCTTCAACGAGAACTTTTAATTGCAATGCAGCTAAGAAGCATCTTGGTTACACACCTGTTGTGACACTTGAAGTAAGTTTAATTTGTATAATATTTTGTTTCATCGTATTCAGCTGCTTGATAGCACCCACGGATCCATCTGCTCTTGTTTAATTCGTAGGATGGTATTGCATCAACGCTTCAGTGGTTCTCTCGCGATCTTGAGAAATCTGAGGATACAACCATTCAATCTAAAGCAGATCAGCTTCTTGGTTGTGGAAAAGGTTAGATACATCTCACTATTAGCAATTATAATATCTATTGAAGTGTTCTTGAGTAAGTATTTAACCATATTGGTTTAAGTCCGTTTCTTTTTAGCTATGGATTGATTCATGCTGATAAGAATCTAATCTCTTTAAATTGACCAAACTTTTATTTTGATGTCCATGCAGTTGCAGACATCTTGCTGTGGAGAAACGAGAAGAATACATTTATATCTTTTGTTTTCCTCAACCTGTTGTATTACTGGTTCTTTTTTTCTGGAAACACATTTACTTCCTCTGCAGCTCAACTTCTGTTTCTATGTGCTGTTGCTCTCTATGGACTCGCTTTTGTGCCGTCAAACATGTAAGTATTGGTTCTACAAAAGTGGGTTTTTCTTTACAAAGACAGTTAACTTATTCTGGGATATGTTTCTCTTTTGAAAGTGACCTTTGTTTTTTTTTACAGATTTGGGTTTCAAGTCAAGAAAATACCCCCGTGGAGATTTGAGATCTCGGAGTCCACAGTGAGAGATCTTAGTAGAGATTTAGTCGTTGCATGGAACCACGGAGTTCGCAGTTTTAAATCCTTAAGCAGAGGAGGAGACTGGATCAAGTTCTTCAAGGTACAATTTCTACTCTCTACACACTTCTTTTATTGCTCACCAAACATGAAAAAAACCTCATTTCTCTTGTTTCCTTGGACCAAAACAAAACAGATCGCGGGATCACTATATCTCCTCAAACTGATCATATCCCGTTCCGTGGCAACATTTCTTTTCACAGGTACTCATACAAAGCTTTTGTTTCTATACTTGATAAACATGATTACGAACTTCTTTATCCATTATTCTATCTTCCCGACCAAAACCGCTCTCGTCATAACATTGTCTTTACACTTTGCTGAACAGCGATGTCCTTGTCGTTCACCGCTTTCTTCATCTATGAGCAATACGAGCTTGAGCTCTATCACCTAGCCAGGGTCTTCATAGAATGCTTAACAGTTGTTAAAGGGATGGTGCTGAAGAATCTGCCTCTTCCTGATGCTTCATCTAAACCAATGTTCATGTGAAGCTTCCAAACACAACTATCTCAGAGACTAACCGCAATTATTAGATGTCTATGTACTGATAGAGATGCTATGTTTTTTGTCTTTCTTTTGAACATCCTACTAAAAAATCCTTAGTTTTCACCTTGGTGATGAATACAGAGTAACTGAGAGATAAAACACGCGGTATTTACAATTTTGCCATACATATTATTAAACGCATCGTTTCGGTCTTAACCTCGTAGAGAATCCAAAAAGACAAGTAAAGAGAAAATAAAATAAATCATTAATATTATCCTTTTTATTTTAGTCGGCATCTACTATATATACTTTCAAGAGCCGCCGATTCGATGCGACTCTAGCTCTTCTTTTTCTGTGGCTTCTCTTATTCTATCTTCTCGTCTTCCAGCTCTTTCTAGGGTTATCTCTTCTCCTCTCTATAGGTAGGATCTTAAGAGTTGAGACGCATCTTTCTCTCAATTTTTCGTATCAATCGTTTGTTGATTCATCGCACAACTCGTCTATCGTGTCCGCCTCGTGGATATCGAAATCTCATCGTCCCAAGGTAAAAAAATTCAATCCGGCGATTCGTATTTTGAGCCCAGGATTGCCAATTGACCAACCCGTAAGTCTGGCGATGGCGTCAGTGATGAAGCCTTTCCGAGCACGGGAAGCCGAAGATTCAGGATTCAAATCGAACAATCTCTGGGTCGGTAGCCTTACGACGGATACCACGGAATCAGATCTGACCGAACTGTTCGGTAGATTCGGCGATGTTGATAGAATCACGGCGTATTCTACCCGTGGCTTCGCGTTTATCTACTACAGACGCGTAGAGGAAGCGGTCGCAGCGAAGGAAGCGCTTCAAGGGGCGAATTTGAACGGAAGTCCGCTAAAGATCGAATACGCGCGACCGGTTTGTTCTTATCTCTTTGATTTGTTAGGTTTATTATATCGTCGTTTGTTCCCTAACTTTGATGGTCTTTTGTCAACGATAATACTGCGAATTCATACTTTAGGTTCAGATATCTTAATCGTGTTTGATGCTTGTTTAGTCAAATTTTGGTCGAATCTGAGTTTCTCTTCTCCTCGTACAAATCAAATTCAAAACCTAGATGGGTGATTCGCAACATGACAGCGAAAATTAGAAAAGAGAAACGCATGTCTCAGATTACTTTTGTTTTTCCTCAACGATCTAATCAAACTCGCGCCAATCAAATCACAGAGTGCCCACCCGCGAGTGTGTGCAGAATTTGATGTCAAATCATTTATAACTCTTAGCGATTGAGCTACTAAATGCATCAAAGACATGTTTTCTCTCGTTTACGAGTTTGCGTTTGCAGCGAATGTTGATTCTATAGTTGTTGCCTTTGGTCGGGAATCTCAGTGGCAAATCTTTGCACTTGCAACCGCGCTCAGGTGAAGGGTTCTGTATAGGTTAAACTCATAAGCGTGAGTACGAAAGAATTGCGTACAACCGAAATTCTCAAGGTAAATACTATAGGCGAAAATCTGGAAGCTAGCATATCAATCATCGGCCAAAAAATCAGAAATTGGGAGTTTAAAGTTCAATTTCCTGTTAAAACAGTGTGGAGGAAATTTGTTTAACGGAGATGAGATATTCGGTAATCCAGATACCAAGAGATACAGGTGCGGGAGTCGTTTTTACCTAACAAATCTGGGAAGATTAGTCCAGAGTCGTCAAATCAGTGTTGGAATCTTGGCTCGAAGCTGCAGTAAGACAATTTGCGTCGTGGTTGTGAAGCGGCTACTCTCTCTTTCCTCAACCAATTAGAAACGTCCTAGATGATACACTCAAACAGCGAAAATTGAAACGGCTCACTCAGAGAGAATCCGTACGTTAAATCTCGTCTGAATTCCTCACGACAATTCCTGGGTTTTGTATATTTGGGCCGAGCCAGTCTGCAGTGATCAAGACAAATATTCCTTCCCAGACAGTGTTGATGTCCTGTCGGCTTTGAGTTTTTGAGCGAGCGTTCCCGGATTGGTGTAATTGTGGGACTCAGGCAATGATTAAGACAAGAATGCTTAGCAGAAAGTGTTAATGTCCTGCCGGCTTTGGGGACAGCCTGCAGGATAAATTATTAATGCTGGTTGGTAGAGGAAGAGGATATGTTTTCCTTGCAGGAATTTTCTGTGTTTAGGATAGCAATTGATATGAATTGGTGACATTATTGATGTTGTTGAAATTATTGTTTGATTTGTGTGTTTTAAATTCCTTTGATGTTCGATGCTTGATATGCTTGATTATTGTATGGCCTTCTCATGGAGCTTTTGGTTTTTTGCAGGCAAAACCTTGCAGGAGTCTTTGGGTGGGAGGAATCAGCCCAAGTGTGTCAAAGGATGAGCTGGAGGCAGAATTCAGCAAATTTGGGAAAATCGAGGACTTCAGGTTCCTTAGGGAACGCAAGACAGCTTTCATTGATTATTACGAGATGGACGATGCTTTGCAGGCAAGAAGTATGAATGGCAAGCGAATCGGTGGTAGCTATCTGCGCGTTGATTATCTCCGGTCACAAGCACCAAGAAAAGTAAGCATCCTTGCATTATGTCCATTGTAGAGTCTACTCAAGTTCTCTGTTCTGAAAGTCAAAGTAACATTTTCTTTATCTTATAGGAACAATGGGCTGGCTCTTACGATAATAGGATCGGCAATGTGAATCAGAAACCGCAGGTTAGTCTTAAATGTTAATATAGTTTTGTCTCTTGTTGAAATTAAGTATTATACGTTGATTGATATTGACGTTTTGTCATATGGTTACAGTATCCTCACTTAAATGAAGATGCCAAAGGAGATGGCCAGCAGCCAAGTAAGGTTCTGTGGATTGGGTACCCTCCTTCTGTTCAGATAGAAGAACAAATGCTACACAATTCAATGATACTCTATGGTGAGATCGTGCGGATTAAAAGTAACCCGTCAAGGCATTTTTCACTTGTGGAGTTTAGGAGCGTGGAGGAAGCTCGCCACGTCAAGGAAGAGCTACAGGGGAGGCTATTCCAGGATCCAAGAATTACAATTAGATACTCAAACAATGAGCTGCCTCCTGAACAAGATGATACTAGTTTTTATGCTGGGGTGAAACGTTCAAGGCCAGATATGTTCGTAAATGATACTTCATTTGTATCTTCTCCTCATTCTACTGGGCTTTATGGCTCTATGAGGCCCTCCGGAGGTAGCAATGAGCGTTCATATAATGGTTCAGAATACAACGACGTTGTAGGTAAGGAGCCAAACTGGAGGAGGCCATCTCCAAATGGAACTGGAATACTCCCATCTCCAACAGGACCTGGTATCCTCCCATCTCCTGCACAAGGAATGAGGCCCCATACGAGGTCTTGGGAAGGATATGATCCTGCTCAGTTGGGCAGAGAAAGCAAACGAACCAGAAGAGATGGATCGGTGGACGGTTTTACTCCAATGGGTGTAGATGAGAGGTCATTTGGGCGTGGTGCAGTTGCTGCTAGGCCTGACTACATGTGGAGAGGGATGATTGCCAAGGGTGGAACTCCTGTCTGTCTTGCTCGTTGCGTACCTCTTGGAAAGGGGATTGAAACTAAACTGTGAGTACCACTTACCCGCATCTTAAGGTTACCTATTTTGTTCGTATAGTCTCTGAATTGTCTTGATTTGTGTGGTGCTTATGCATTTAACTGATGATATTGCAATTGCTGACTTTGATCTTTCTTTCTTTTTCTTTTTCAAATTGATTTATAGGCCTGAGGTCGTCAATTGCTCAGCAAGAACTGGTTTGGATATGCTCGCCAAACATTACACCGAAGCCATTGGATTTGAGATTGTTTATTTTGTACCAGACAGTGAAGAAGATTTTGCATCTTACACAGAATTTCTCCGCTACCTTGGGTCAAAAGACCGAGCAGGTGTTGCTAAATTAGATGATGGAACAACTTTGTTTTTGGTGCCTCCTTCAGATTTCTTAACTGTTGTACTCAAAGTATCCGGTCCAGAACGGCTATATGGTGTTGTTCTCAAGTTGCCCCCACCAACCGTTCCTGTTGCAGCATCCTACAGACAAGAATCTCAATCCAATCCTCTGCCTTATATGGATTCACCTGCCAATGGCAGTCACAGTCTATATCCTCCTAGGGAAAACTACAATAGGGTTGCACCTGAACACTTGACAGCTACTTCAAAACCATTGGTTAGCGAGCCTCTCAGAAACCCTCAAACTGGGGTTAGTTTAACTCCGGAGCTTTTAGCCTCTCTGGCGTCTTATCTCCCTGCAGCCTCTCAACCTGCTGCCCACGAGAGTCAACAACCTATGTCAGGCTCTACAACAGTTGTTTCCACATTAACTCAATCCAATGGACTGTACAATGGAGAAGCACCGTCTCAAACGTGGCACAGAGATCCGCAAACAGCCCATGATGGATCAAATCAGTCGTTCCAACAATATGGAAACCAGTACACCCCAGCCGGGCAACTACCTCCTCCTCCTCCTTCGCGTTACCCTCCAGCACCAAATAACCCCAATTACTCTAGTGGAATGGTCCATGGCAACATGCAATACCAAGGCCAAACAGTTAACATGCCTCAGCTGTCTCCGTTACCTAATATGCCTCATAATAATTATGCCGTGTACTCTCAGGGTTCGTCACATCATCCTGTTTCTCAGCCTATGACACAGCAATACCAACCAGAAGGTTCAGTGCCAAACCAAAACTATGGTCCGAATCCAGGTTATCAGCAAGCTAATTATCATGGTGTAACAACAAATCAAGCGCAAAATTTAAATCTCCCCCAATTCCAAGCTGCCATGCAACCACCAGCTGACAAGCCGAACTTAGAGGCGCAAAGCCAAGCACCACAGCTGCAGCTTGTGCACTCTGGGGCTGGTCAGGGTACAACAGATGAGGAGGTCGATAAGGACCAAATATACCAGTCAACACTACAGTTGGCAGCTAACCTTCTTCTCCAGATACAGCAGAAGCAGCAACAGCCATCAGGTACTCCGGCTGGACAGGGCCCTGGAAACTAGCTCCATGCGCAACCATGATCGTTAAGGTAATAATATCCATCTTCTACGCGTTGCTGCTTGATGGTTGAGTTGAATAAGCAGAAGTTTCACTGAAATGCTTTTTTGATCCTTGTTTGTTAGCATATGATGATCCTGAAGCGTATTAGTGTGCATTTTTATATAGGGAACATCAAACTTAGTGAATAGACATAGGACTGCTTTGTTGAATACATACATTTTTCTGTGTTGATGTCTACTTTGGTACTTGTTTACTTGATTCTTCCGTGAATCTATTTTAGAAATATACGCATAACATCAAATCTGAGCATTATTCTTATCAGATGCAAATTTATCATGCTCTTGAATCCCCTTTGTTTTCTTGGATCTATGTTGGAGTCTGTGTACGAACGGTTGCTTATTAACACACATTCGTTTTGTAAATTTGATAAACATACATTTTGTGAGTAGGATTTCTAATTGCTTGTATAATATATATAACAACCGTTGCTTCAGCTTTGCAAAACTCTCCTTTAATGACAAAAGATAAGAGGCAAAGAATCTTTGATATATTTATATACGAAATAGCAAGTTGCTCTGCTTCTGTAGTTGTCGCAACATCACTGTGACTGCGATAGTTTCAAAGCATACGAATATAATTAATCTGATCGAGGGAAGGCCGTTTTGTAAAACTTAAAAATGATACCCGATATAAACTCAGATGAAAAATCTGACGATACATACACACTAAGCTAGAAAACATTAAGAAAAATTCGCTTGTGATTCGTCTGCTGTGTGAGTTTTGGAGAATAAAGAATTGAAATTGAGGAAGGAAGTCACCGTGTCGCTAACTCATACTTGTAAAACTGTGCAGGTGGTTGTAATAATCATCAAGTAAAGCTTGAACTTGCCTGACCAAGAGAGAGGCTTTGTAAGATGACGCGAGTATCTGAACCAGACTGGATCCTACTGATGCAACCCAAAGGCTCTTAGCTCATCTTTGTTTTTGTATTTTTTTCTCTTTGTTAGGTTCTTTCTTGTGGCATCTAGATAAAACAAGGCTTTGTATAAAATGAATGTGATTTTGGAATTTATTTTGTTTCGTAATTTTCAAAACTACATTTTTATTTTTTATATTGAGTAAAAAAACTCTAAACTCTAAAATATAAATACTAAACCTTAAAATTTAACATTGAACCCTTAAATCTAAATTTTAAACCCCAAATCTAAATTCTAATCATGGATTAATAATCTAATAGGAAAAAATGTATTTTCGAAAATTGTCATTCCAGATATGTAGTTTTGAAAATTTAGACCCCAATAAGTGTATTTCTTAAAATTTCTCTAGTTTCTTTTTATAACTAGTCGTTTTATAAAACAAATCCCCCGCATGAATGTCAAAATTGTTGATGATACTTCTGGAGTCTATAAACCCCTCATGGAATCACCAGAAATCACAACATGAGCATTCACCGTCTTGAAAATGATGAAACCTGTTTGAGTCTCTTAAGATTATCTGTCTCCCTTCGATCTTTGATATATGCTTGAAGGCAGAGTGGCAATCACCGCAAACTCTAAGGTTCTTCATTATTCTGATTGGCAACGTTGAGCTCCTCTGAGCCGTGAGAACAAAAGCTACAGCGAGCTTCTCGCTGTGATAGCTCAGAACCTCTTCCTTGTTCTCTTGCTCTAAATCATACAATGCAAATCCAGTCTGTGGCACATAACCTGCGTCTCTCATCTTCCTATTGAGCTCCTTGAGCTTCTTGTAGATCAAATCAGCGTCTGGGTGTGACTTATCCCCAGCAACAAACATATGGACTCCATCCTTCATCGTGACCCAACTATAACCGGCTTCTTTCTTCACATCTGCATCTTTCATTTTCTTTCTCGCCTTACTCAAATCTTCCCATCTTCCTCCAGCAGCGTACATGTTACCAAGTAGCACATAGTTCACAGCGTTTTCTGGTTCCAATTGAAAAAGCATCTCTGCTGCTTTCCTCCCTAATTCTGCTTTTCCACCATTTGCTCTGCAACAAGCTCCAAGAACAGTCCTCCAAATCAAAACATTTGGTTTCATTGGCATATTATTGATGAAATCTTCCAATTTATCGAGTTCACCTGCGCGGCCTAGCAAGTCAGCCATACATGAAAAGTGTTCAATCCTAGGAGCTAAGCCATAAGAATCACTCATGGACTCGAAATGTTTAAACCCTTCTTTGACCAAACCCGCGTGGCTACAAGCTGACAAGACTCCCACAAATGTAACATGGTCAGGTGGTGTTTGGCCATCGAGCTTCATATCTGCAAAAAGTTTCAAAGCTTCTTCTCCTTGCCCATGTCGTGCATATCCCGAAATCATCGAGTTCCAAGAATATGAATTCTTCACGGGCATTGTGTTGAAAAACCTCAAAGCATAATCTAGTCTTCCACATTTGGAGTACATGTCAACGAGTGCACTCCCAACTACCACATCAGATTCTAAACAAGCTCTCACCGAACAAGCATGCACTTCCATGCCACGCTCTAGCGTTGCAACGGAAGCAAACGCGCTAAGAACCGTCGCATACATGAAATTATCCAGTCTCTTACCCGTCTGCAACATAAAACATACCAAGTCTAAGGCCTTGGGAAGTAGCTCGTTATGTATATACCCCGAGATCATCGAGTTCCAAGTCACATCATCTCTTCTCTCTGACATTCTAGAAAATATATTCTCACAGTCTTCCATCTCCTCACACTTCCCATAACAAGCTATAAGAGCATTTTCAATGGTTGCTTCATCTGCAATACTGTACTTTAAAGCTAGCGCGTGTATCTGCTTGCCTAGTTCACCGAATGAAAGGGATGACACAGCTGAAAGAACGCTTGCAAAAGTTATTCTGTTAAGTTTTTGTCCCACTCGTAGGGCATTCAAGAAACATGTCACGGCTTCAGGTCCTGACCCTTCTGAATTAGCTAAAGCTCCTATCATGGAATTCCAAGACACCTGATCATGCTCTGGCATGGAGGAAAATATTTTGCAGCCTTCGTTGAGATAGCCGGTCTCTGAATACAGTGTGATAAGCGCATTTGAAACCGAAACATTCGGATCAAGCCCCAATTTGAGGCTTTCTCCATGAATCTGTTGTCCTACTTTTCCCCATTTCAAGCTCGCGCATGAGCTCAGTGAACTAATCAGTGTGAAACTTCCAGGTAAGATTTCATGCCGTCTCATACTTTGGTAGCGCTCCAAAGCTTCTACAAAACAACCGTTTTGGTCAAGACCAGTGATCATGGAGTTCCAGGAGACAGAATCTTTCTCCGTCATAAAACAGAAAACACGTCTAGCATCATCTATTGAACCGCACTTAGCATACATATTAACAAGGCCATTTCCAATGCCAACCATGAAGCCAACTAAGCCAGTTGTTATTACATGTCCATGAACCTCTCTGCCTTTTCCCAGACCTACTTCCTCAGGTAGAGAATACTCAGGAAATGAGCTCAGTAGACTTACGTATGACTCAGGACTAACATCAATCATGCCCTTCATATCCATAAAGAGCTTAGTTGCTTCTTCTCCCCGTTTCTGCCGCACCAGACCAACCATTAGACCGTTTAAGGTCACCGCATTTCTTGTTTCCATCTGATTGAAAACCTTCCTAGCACAGCTCAAAGATCCAGACTTTGCAAATGCACTCACCAATCCACTGCCAACAAAAAGATCCGAGAGGAAACCTGATTTCTGGATAGTGCACATGAGCTGCTTGAGCAAACTAACATCTGGTTCAGTCAAAGAAGAAGCAGCAGTTACAAGACTACCGAAAGTGTACTCAGTTGGTCTAGAATGATCACATTGCATGCTAAAGAACATCTTAAACGCAGACCTCACATTCCCATTCTGTGAATATACAGATATGATGGAGTTCCATGATACAGAATTTTTAACTTCTATATCATCAAAAGCACGAAGAGCACAACTCAGAGACCCTATGCATTTCCAGTACATTGATATGAGGACATTCGAAACTACCGGATCCACTGAATACGAAAGTTTGAACATTAGGCCATGGATTTGTCTCCCGAAAAGATTGCCAACAGAATCTAGCTCCTGACAAGCTCTAAGCGCACTAGCAAAAGCGTATTGATTTGCGAAAGTCCTTTGTTTGATCATATCTCTCAAGAACAACAAAGCTTCCGTATGTTCTCCATTACGGCTATAGCCTGAAACAAGACACGCCCATGTAACACAGTTCCTCTGAGGCATTTCTTCAAACACCTTACGTGCAGATACCGAATCACCCGTTCCAAGGTAAGCATTGATAAGGTTGTTGCAAAAGTATACATCTTCCTCGAGCCCATTCTTATACAGTCTTGAATGAATTAGTTTACCTCCTCTGTGTCCATGTCCAACGTAGCTCTAAACAAAAGAAAGAAGATTTACAATCAAGGCTTAGGAACGTTTAGAAACGACATGAGAGAAGTGCAAACAAATCAATTACTTTGGGTCGGTTTTACAAAAAGAAACATTTGCCTTATTCTTAACACAGAGAATACAGAAAACAGAGGGAGAGAGACGAACCTGTTCTTGTCTCCAATGTGGGAGAAGTTCATCTAGTGACACAGTTTGAATAACATTTCCAGATACGATGTGTGCTCCTACAAATTGAAAATTCGACAGTTGATGACTAAATGTATATGAATATACAGAGACCATGTAACTTGAAGATTAAAAAACTGACCTACTTGTGCTCCTTGCTCAACGAGAACATGGTATGTTGTCGACTCTCTTCTTGCTTCACTGCAGACACATCTACTCCCATTTACTCCTAAATTCCTCGAATTAGCGCATAAAGTTCGAGAATTTCGAAACAACTCCGCGGGATAAGGATACCCAAATCGAGGAACGAATCTATGCATGAGAATAACAAGTGAGACGGCGGAGGTGCTCTACTCCGGTGTGTCGAGAAATAAAATCAAAACGAAAAACGGAAAAAAGGTCCCTCCTTTAGTTACACGAGCTTGTAATTATTTTACTGTTTATTAATTAATGAAAAAATACTTTATTTATTATATATGTTTTCAGTTTTCATTCGTTTGTAATTCATTTACGAAAACAAGTAAACATGGGATCATAAGGTGACCAATTTTTCCGAAAATTATCTAACGCTTGGCTAGCAGTTTGTCCGCCATCTCGTAAGATTAACAACGTGGCCATGATGTTAATGACTAAAAATAAAATTGGGCCACTTAACTAATGAGTTTTCCACACAATTAAAAAAAGAAAAAAAAGATTAAATCTGTAAGGAGGAGTCGGACTCCAGAACAGAGAGTTAATTTAAGAGGCATTGACCACTAGACTAACATTAGCATAGACCACTTGAGTCTCAATAGATGTCTAAAATATATATTTAAATTAAACTCAGGCCGGCTTGATTTGATTTATTGGACGTCAACAAAGAGAGACCTAGGATGAACTCTTGTAGTATTTGATTACATAATTGGTTTCATTTCCATGGCTGCATTTCTATCTTCCGTTTGTAACGTGTTCGTAAACAAAATGGTTTTCTTAAATTTATTCCGAATCTACTTTCGTGTACCCTTTAATTTCAAATGAAAGTTTACATACAACAAACGAAACACTAATGCTTATTATATACACGTTCTACTAAAAAGAAACTCAGACAAATATGGTTTTGTGGAGTCTCATTTTATTTATGAGATGCGAGAGCTCCGGACTACATGAGGGAATAAGCAGGGCCTCCACCACCTTCAGGCACTGTCCACTCTATGTTCTGCTTTGGGTCTTTGATGTCACATGCCTTTTAGATTAATAAAACACCATAACAACAATTTAAGCTTCTCTCAACGATCAATTCATTCACTCATATGAATACACATTAATAGTACATATGAGTGACGCCTAGTACCTTGCAGTGTAAACAGTTTTGAGCGTTGATCTGCAGTTTCGGCTTACCCTCTTCATCTTCCACATATCTTTTTGTTTTTGTTTTGAATCATTACACAAACGTGGATGAGAATCTTTTTCAAGGAAGTTCATCTTTATATCAGATTGCATATGGAGAGAGAGAGAGAGAGAGAGAGAGAGAGAGAGAGAGAGAAAGAGAGATGAAAGTTCTTACTCGTAAACACGGGCTGGGCAGTAACGTGACTCTGGTGCAGCATACTCTGGAAAGTTTACCTTTTCTGGAATCTTGGGATCCCTCAAACGTAAATGAGATGGTTGATCATGATCATGATTGGTGTTACTCCTGTTATCATCATCATCATTCAAGAATCAAGATGCAACCCCTCGTAAATACCATAGAAGGTATACTTCTACACCGTAAAGATATTGCAGTTTGTGTCATGGTACAAAACCTGTATAAAGAAGTTGGCACATCAAACGACAAAACACCATCTGGCTTTGGATACTCAATCGGTTTGCATTTCCGAGAAAGCTGCATAAAGATGTAGCCCAACTTTAGTTAGTGTTTTCATCAGTGTCAGTGCGTTCAATTGACGGTTTTTTATCTAATTATAGTTGAGAATAGTAAAGGTTTATGTATACTTGCATTTGTTGCTTCGTGGTCTGCTTTACCGTGCTTAAGCGTGTAAGGGACCCTTCCTTTCAGTACATAGCTGCATAATCAAAAATATAAGCAGTTCACTCGTAAAAAGAAAGAGAAATGATCATGTAGAACACCAGTAAAAAGAATAGAATCATGCCGGATCTTACTGTTCCATAGCACTTACGGCCAAGCCAGGGATTAGCCCATGCTCAAATGCCTGCAATTATATGAGATTAAAATCTTATCTTTCAGGAAAGATCATTCAGATAGAAAGCCATATATATGCACTGATATAGGCTCATAATTTTACGAACAGGTCGGTAGTTTCGAGAAGCATAGAGCTCCTTCCACACCCATGAATCCCTCAGGTTGTCCCAGTATGTGTTCATATTTAGACCTTCATGAAGTGCACCAAATGCAGCCTCTGCTGCTAACATTCCTGTAACATATTGTAAGAGTTGAGATGAGGATTCGATGATGGGACCGATGAGAAAACCTACTTTTTATCAAAGATAGATTGTGACCTGATTTCATTGCGGTGTGTGTTCCCTTAATCTTGGGCACATTGAGAAAACCAGCTGAACATCCAATTATTGCTCCTCCAGGAAATACTGGATAGGGAATGGACTGAAATTTTACTAGCATCAAGTTCAGATATGTCATAACATGCTAACCAAGTTATATCAAAACAGATTAAAAATCTATTCAGAAATCTAGATCAAATATTCAGAAATGTAGTTAGATGTTTTAGAAGATGGCTATACAATATATGGAAAATCTTCTACTTTCAAAGAATCAACGCACCAGTTGTGTCTAAGGGGTTGAATTTGAACTCACCTGAAAACCACCTTCATTTAGAGTACGAGCTCCATACTGAAGCACAGTACCACCTTCCAAGATGCGTTTAATGGCAGGATGGTGTTTGAGTTTCTATTTGAAAAAAAAAATGATATTATCCATCACATTCCTTAACTTTGAATTGGCTTATTACAAAGGTATTTGTAGTAACCGGTGTAAAGTCTCATCGTTATGAGAGATGGACATACCTGAAATTCCTCATAAGGATTCAAGAAAGGGTTTTGGTAATTCAAGGCAACAACCAATCCAAGCGCAACCTGTTTTGGTTCAAAGAAAATTCCGAGTTATTAAGACACTCAGATCAAAGTGCTCTTCCAAGGGAGAAAAGAGTTACCTGTCTATCATTCATGTGGTACAGGAAAGAGCCTCCATATGTCTTGTGATCCAAGGGCCAGCCCAATGTGTGAACAATTTCCCCGGGGTTATGCTTACTTTCATCTATCTCCCACACCTGTTGAGCTCACAGTATGAGCTTCTAATAAGATGAGACCTGTTGAACATGAATTCAAGAATAAACCTAATTACCTCCTTAATTCCCAAAGCATATGTCTGATGTTGTGCATTAACCTCTTCTCTTAATTTATACTTTCTGATTATTTTCTGCCCAGAGTATAAAGTAGAGAGATGGTTAGCATCAGCAGCAGTTTATGTATAATAATAACATGAATCTTGTGACCGGAACGTTTCTGCTGACCTCAGACAATGATCCTCTGCATCCTTCACCAAATAGTGTCACACGTCCTGTGAATTGGAAATACATAATTAGTACAAAAGACTCCTATAGAAGATGAGACAGAGAGAGTGTGAGAAGAAGGAGAGAAAGCGACCTTTAATGTCTACGCCTGGCTGGAAAGTCTCCTTCTTGGAACCATCTTTGGATATTCCCATATCTTTGGTTGCAATCCCAACAACTTTATCGCTTGCATCGTACAACACCTGATATCATAACATTAGCTATGCAAAACATCAAATGATTTTAAGAATATAAAAAAAAAAAACACACATTTAGAAGCCAAAACAAGATCACTACCTCACTAGCAGAAAAGCCAGGATATATCTCTGTTCCAAGCTCCTCAGCTTTGCCTCCTAACCAACGCACTAATTGGCTCAAACTGTATTTACAAATACCAAACATCTCACATGAAACATTAACAATGGACATAAACAGTGGTAAAACATTAAGTCTACACAACTACCTTATAACATAGTTGCCCTTGTTATCAAACGGAGAAGGAAGTGAAATTGCACGGTCTTTCGTCAAAAGCCAGAATTTATCGGAAGAAGCAGCGATCTCAATGGGTGCCTAGAAACAAAGAGATCAGGCAGACAATAAGGGCATGAATAAACAAAAGAAACATTTGGTTTTGCCTTGTCATTAACACATACAAACCTGTTCTTGTCTCCAATGTGGAAGAAGTTCATCTAGTGCTTTAGGTTCAAAAACATTTCCAGATATGATGTGTGCTCCTATAAATCGAAATTCCACACTTAAATGTATCTGGCAACACCAATTTCAAGAATCCAAGAGATAGATAACCGCAAAGATTAGTACTTTGAGAAAGAGGAAGACAAGAAAAAAAACTGACCTACTTCTGCTCCTTTCTCGACGACACACACTGATAGATCGGCGTTCTTCTCCTGACACAGCTGTTTCAATCGAATAGCAGCAGATAAACCGGCCGGTCCAGCTCCGACGATCAAAACATCGTACTCTATCGACTCTCTTCCCGCTTCACTGCTGAGACATCTACTCCCATTATAAGCTCCTAAATTCCTCCAATTCGAGCTTATACCTCGCGAATTCCGAAACGAATCGGCGGAATAAGGATGCCCAGATCGGAAAAGGAATCGATTAGTAGGAATCGAGGGGCTTGGAGTAGTAGGATTTGACGTAATTGATGAAGGCAATAGATGGGAAATCAGACGCTGATTCTTCGAGTTTCTCAGTGAATTAGAAGAAGAAGAAGAAGAAGATGATGATAGCTTCACAAGGAATCTATGCATGATCACTGAGAGTATTTAGGATGATCGATGGAGGAGGATTAGAAAGAAACCGTTCATTCAATTTCGTCGTATACCCAGAAACGAAAGCTGCGTCTACATTCAAAATGATGATTAGGCAAATGAATGACGTGGCAGCTTCATTACTGATTCATATATACTCTCACTCTTTATTTAAATAAATCTTCCAAACATTTTCTATGCGATAATTTTGAATTTCTCTTTTATGTGCAGCTTTTTGCGGTAAAATTATTGGTCTTGTTCCAGTTCCAGATCCAGATCCTTACTATTTACCACTTTTTGAGTTAGACAACACGTCTTTATCTAATTACTGTTTTGGGCCCAAATAATGGACTTATATTGAGCCCACTAAAGACAATTATTTTTCGAAAGCAATAGAGTCGTTGTTAACGTGTTATTATGAAAATAATTTCTTCCTCCACAAGTCACCATCCCTAATTTGCTTACGCAATAACAATGATGCGTGAGCGTGATGAATCTATTTTCTGTTTTTCTAGTCTTTTATTCCTGCGTAATTACATAATTTTTGGTATCGTTAAATCATTTATAATAATTGTGTTTTCAGCTATACTTATCGTTTCTTTTTTGTAATGGGTCTATTTATCTTTGAACATTCATTTTGCTTTTAACCATTTAACAAACTACACATGGAGGCTTACGATATGCTACAAAATATGGTTACATTGGTATGACCCTATAATAAAATATCATGTATGACTCTTATGAAATTCCATATTTGGTGCAACACAGTCACCAACTACTATCAAACCCAAATTCATAATTGTTCAACCGAAATCTCACCCAACTATCCATCTCGTACATATATATATATACATTCTGACATATGCTACAAGGAACTCAAGCACACAAATCATTTTTTTCTTACATTGTTGTATATAGATAATGTCGGAACAAACGTCTACATACGCATATGTAACACTAGCTCACCATGACCAGAGCGAATGGTACTCTCGGAAATGTTATCGGGAGGGAAGACGGGTGGTGTTGGCAAACTATGACTTGATGGGATCAGAGAGTTTCAGTTTCAAAGATAAACTTAGTAAGTCGGTGAAAGGAATAAACGAGGCGGCCGAGCGGTGGGTTTTGGAAGTGCGGCAAGGTGCGACCAAAAGACGTTTCGCGATTAGAGTTTTGAGGACAAAACTTGGTTTCTATTCTTGCTTTCTTCGTTGTATAGGACGTTTTACTTCTTGTTTGGGCCATAGAGATCAATTCATGAAGTAAGTAATTATATCATAAATTATCTATCGACATATGTTGCTTTACATACATCTATACATGTAAATATATAATTAATTATATATGCATATATGTGTGTGTGTGTTTGTGTGTTTTCATCGGAAAGTTTCGTGTGAATACGTCAATATCCCACATTGAAGTCGAACTTGGATACTTTATTGATTTAAGGTCTGGATTATCTTACATTTTCTTGTCTGTGTGTATATATATATATATATTTAGAATCATGAATGGAGTTGAAAATTTATAACTAAATATTGCTATTTCATTGGTTGATGCTCACAAAACTTAAATAACCATTGAATATTTTCACACTTAGCTTGAAGCCTTGAACTTTGGTCGAGAATTGACACAATTATTGAATATTTCGTAAATATACAATGACATTTTTCTTCAATGAATGTTTTTATCAATAATGCTAACTTTTACATGACGTTTAAAGAAAATCTACCTTTTATATATCATAAAAAGGAAAAAATCAAAGATAGCTCAAATGTATGTGTGGACAGTTTATATATCCACAATTATATAGTTTATATTACATCAACGATCCTCTAAGAAAAACACATTTGATTATATATATATATATATATATATATATATATATATATATATATATATATGTGGATAATCAGTATTATGTTCAACGGTCCAGTTACGTTAATATTAGATAGTTAATCAATCCTCCTCAGAGAAAATAAAAAGATCACAAGGAACTACGAAGTAATATATAAATTACACATTAATTAAGTCCATGATTAGGAAAACAACAACTATGAATGAATACGTTGCAGCAACCTTTCCCAAAATCAGATAACCTCCGTCGGACATGAATTCGGCCATCAACTTCGGTCGCTCTCATTGCTACTAATACTATCATTAAAAATATGGCGATTGATACAACCGCCGATTTCCTTTGAAACACCATTTGTTTTTTATTTCTTAGTTTTTAGTTTTTTTTTTTTTTTTTTTTTTTTTTTTGAAAACTCGCTGGTGATTATGTTTTTTAGCTATCAATGTATTTATATTTTAAGTCAAGCTTCCTAATATAGTAATTTCTAATTTCGATAACTCGTTGAATGATTCTTGTGGATGGTATTAGTATTTGAGTTAATCTTATTCCTAATTATATAAGTACGTGTAGAACTAGAATATTTGATGAGTCAGTTTTTTGTCCACACAAAGCGTGGGAATATGAAATTAAAAGCGCCAAATTTCTTTTTTTTTTAATTTTAATCTTATTTTTAGTATCTTTTTTTACAAATATTCTTAATATCATTTATTTGCATCACTTTTACAAGTGATCTTAATTCTATTTTTGAATCATTTGTACAAAAGATCTTAATATCAATTTTTGCATCACTTATATGAATGATCTTAATCTTACTTTTAGTATCACTTTACAAATAATCTTAATCTCATTTTTTGCATCACATTTACAAATGATCTTAATCTCATTTTTGCATCACTCTTACAAATGATCTTAATCTCATTATAACTAAATGATGCTAAAATGTAATTTTCAGGTCATTTGTAAAAGTGATGCAAAAGAAATTTAGTGTCATTGAATTTGGCATTATTTTTAAAAGTGATGGTATAATTCTTTCATCATTTTTTAAAATGACGCTAACTAAAAAAAAATGACACTAAAAGTCTAAAAGGTAGGTTTCTTGTAGTTTAATTTAGTCTTCAATTTTATTTCTGCTGTTCGAGTTGTTTTTCTACTTTTAGATTTTAATATAGTGAAAACACAAATGAATAAAAAAATAACTACTCCAAAAAGGGTTAATAGACATAATTTGTTGAGCATCTAACATATAATATGCAAATTTTGAAATAACTCATATTAATAAGAAATATAAAAATTTGTTAAACTTATCAAGAAATTAATTGTTATCAATAACTTAATTGTTAAACAAAATATAAAACCAATAATTTTTATATAACAAATAATTTTTATAAGGAATAAATATATATATCACCATTCAAGTTTTTCTATCTCTTTTTCTATAAAGAATATACAAATTATTTTCTATAATATATTATCCAAAAACCAAAACTAGATAAATCACCCTTCAAGTTTTTTTTTAACACTGAAATCTTCCTCAAAAATCTAAAATCTAAAATCCACTAAAACATTCATGGCTTTATTACAGAAAAAATGAAATATGATTTGTAATCTCCTCCAACTTGTGGCTAAGTTTCTTCACATTTGCACCAAAAAAAAAAAAAAAAAAAAAAAACTTGTGGCTAAGTGAATGTGATTCTCCTTGCCACAACACGTACACAGCTACGGATGGCTTTTGCAATGACTATGAATATCACAATAGACGTTGCCACCGATGATAACACTGCCATGCACAAAACATCTTATCATTTATCTGTAATAAAAAGAATAATCAGAATTAAAAAAAAAAAAAGAAGAAGATTAGAAACTTACCAACAGCAGCCAGGACATGATTGTTTAGTACAATCTTGAGCAGCAAGTAGAGAAAAAGCACCTGTACAACTTTTCACAAAAATTAGAATCACAAGTAAGAGTTTGAAAAACCAAAAATTAATAGCAAGACTTACTTTCAAAATGTTTCCCATCGAAGCAGTCATCGCTAGGATGTTTAAGATGGAAAGCTCAGCCACACATTGAAGTGTGGCTCCAGTGCAGCCATAAAATAGTCGACAAAATAAGAACAGTAGCAGTAGAGTAGAAAAAGCTTTCCACTTATTGCTCCAAATTCTAGCAACAAATCCTTAAAACAAAAACAAAAACAAAGCATAAATAAGCAGTTAATCAAGAGATGGGAAGGTTTTTACATTTTCCGTAAAATCAAGCAAAACATTTACCTCTGACAAGGCCTAATCCAGAGTGGAAAGCAGCATATCCATTGAACGAGTTAACCATGTCCTAGAACATCATCAAATGGAATCAGCATGGAAATATCATACATAAATAGCAAAAACTAAGGAAAAAGTTTCAGGTATAGTAGTAATACATTTCTGGACTTAGAAGCATTGTAGTTTCGAATTAGACCATCTTCGAACATATTCTTATGATCAGCCGAAATGTCAACAAGGAATCTAGATGAAGCCATCATTTTATCGCATTGGAACAAAGGACATTTTATATTCAACTCCCCGTCCTTGATCTTTTCTTCAACGTGCACTAGAAAAAAAGAAAGCACAGAAACACCACATAAGATGAGAACAAAAAGCAAACAGAGATATAACTTTGCCGCAAAATCAGAAAAAAAAAAAAATAAGAAGAACAAAAGCGGGAAACAGAGATATGCCTTTGGTGCAACGATTGCAGATGAAGTGATCGCATCCATAGTTTTTGCAAACTGAGGGAGATTGACACTGAGCACAGGATACCTTAAGAAGAAGTTAAGATATTTGATATTTAGATCGATATAGATCAATAATGTAGCTTCGCTTTAATAAAGAAAGTAAAAAACCACCTCCTCCTCCAAAGATCGAGAAGGAAAGATAATTCCTGCTCTTGAGATCAGATCATTGTCAGGGGTGTTCCATTTTTCAACGATAAGATCCTCGTCCCTGATTAATGAAATGAAAAGAACAAACAACAGATAAGGAAACTGAAATATCATGAGCAACAGTGAATAATGAGATATAAATAATACCATTTGAATGTAATTAACAGAATGGTTGCATCATCGTTAGAGAGTCCGAGGTGATTTTCGAGCCTCCTAACAGAAGCCTTAACAAGATCCTGATAATTCGACAGAGAAAATAACCAGCAAGTAACATTATCTCCTGAAAGTATCGGACTAAGATTTTACGAATTAGAAGTAGATGCAGAATCAGAATCAGAAACAGAAACAGAAACGAAAAATCTCCGATTTAGTAAGAAGCGTAAATCTATGAGTCTGCAGATAATTTCACAAGAAGCAGAGAACATAAACAAATAAACAAGAAACGAGAAGCAGAAACTTGAAAATCGTTATGGTATCTATCGATTACAAACAAATTAAAAAAGAAAAAGAAAACAAGCACTAGAAAATCATTCTTGTATATCTATCGATTAGAAGAAGCAGAGAAGAGAAACAAAATGTGGAAGACGATGATTCTTGTATCTCTACGGAATACAAAATGAACAAAGAAACAGAAATCTTGAAACTTTATTATTCGACACATACCATGATGAGGAGATGCAGTCTTCAGAAGCCTCTTCGTCGTCTCTGACAATGGCGGAATGTTAGAGTCGTTTAATTAATTTGTGAAATTGAATTTCGCTCTCGCTCTCGCTCTATCTCTATTTTATACTGAGTATGTATGTCACTGATAATAATGGACTGAGTTGGGCTTAGCGTACTCATTTAATGGGCTCGTGGTTTAAGCCTCAATTCCCAAACCCAGAGATTTCTCTTGAGAATTTCATCAAGCAAGTGGTGGGACAGAAACAAGATGAAGTTTTGACGGTGACGGTGACGGTGACGATTCTGATCTGCTCAGTGAGATTCCAGATCGTGTTGAGCTCGTAGAAAACCGGAGTCAGCAGATGGGAGCGACGATCCAAAACAACAAAAACAATGGCTCACGACTTTGACTGACCCTGAAACAAACAGAAACATGGACATCTCTCTGAGGGAAACTGTCGAACATCTGGTGAGCAATCCATTTCACAAGGTTTATTATGATTCATGGGCTTCAGATGTGAAGAAATGGTTCCATAGGACTGAGTTTAAAAGAGGAAAGAAGCCAGACCAATCTCAGATTCTCAAACTATGCCACCAGAAAGTCTATGGGGTCTTAAAGAGGATATCTTGAATTTGGTGGAGATACGGAAAAAGGCCTCAACAACGTTGATCATGACAGAGCGATTCTGGAAGCCAGGTAGGTGGATTGTTGCTTTTGCAAACTCACATCACAGGGGTGCAAGAGTTTTATTAGCGTTACCAAAAGGAAAACGAGCTCCATATACTACAGTACAAGCTAACCGGTTGCTAATGGTAACAGCGGTCTGAAAACACTGAATGCATTGTGGTTCTGATTTTGATATAAAAAGCATGTTTTGGTTTAGAAATAAGCAGATGATACCACCTTGTATAGAAAGGAATAACAAGTGGAAATCACACCAGAGAGAAACAAGCCTTTCAAGACAGAACCAAGGTTCCAAGTGCTTATGTTATGGGTGGTATGGTAATTCAAACTTACTTACTGGATTTCATTAGAGCATAGCATCTAGGTACAGAATAAGCTAGGATTTGCTTCGGGTAAGGTTCAGATGTAGCGACCTCGCTCAACATATCATGAGCAATGGTTATTCAGCATATTCTGGAAAAACAAGTAGCTAACCAGCCAAAGGGAATGTTCACGCAAAGTGCTAACAAGGAAGGAGGGCTGATTTTCAGAGTATTAGTGTTGTTGCTTCCTGTATTTCACTATCAATCAAGGAGCTGAAAAGACTTTCGAGAGGTGTGGTTGGTTGGATGTGCAGAGCATTCTCAAGTGGAAATACAGAGGCATGGGTATGAGAATCTTGAGCTGTTGAGTACGGGATCAGCTGAAAAACGAGGATGAATTGAAGAAAAAGAAAGATGCATTCTTTGAGCTAGCAGATGGGATTATTGGGTAAAGACTAGTACCTAGAAGGATTGAGAAGCAAAGGCCAAGTTATGATGCATAAGGGTCACGGGCAGAACACTAAAGTCCGAGGAAAATGCCAAAGGATCACCCTTTCAAGATGCTTCTGTAATCTTTGATTATTTTCTCTTGGACTTGAAACTTGGTCATGTCGGGTGTTTCACTTTCCAACACCACCCGAACCAGGTTGTTTCGTGGAACTTTGGTGCAAGTGTGGTTGTAAACGGAGTGGCGCTACAAAGGAACATGACCAAGGTTCAATTCAACTACGAACCGGTTATCGTCTAGAGACGGTGAAATATAAATTTAAACAATATTCATGGTTTAAATATTTCGTTTCTTTTCAGAACCAGACTTGCTATGTCATAAAAATATATTTTATTTAGATAGAAAGAGTTTCTGAACAAATTTATACTTCTTAGGCTAAGGATCTTAACATGGACGGCTGAAAATCAATACTACTATGGGGGCCTTTAAATTTGTTTTTTTTTGTAAATATTTTTCCAATATACTTCTAGTTTAATGGAGTATATAGTATACAATTATAAATACACAAAATGTTAGTGGGAAGATCGAGCAATAAATAATTCCCTCTGTTGGATTATGTTCCCAAGCTTTATTATGTATTGCCTAATTGGATCATTCCCTCTGTTGTTGAGGACGATGATATGCGTGATGTAAAACAGTATGGGTTAATGAAGAGTTTAAAGTTTGAGCCCAAAAAAAAAATGAAGCCTTGATTAGCATCAGCAAGAAACACAAACGCCACAATATTATCATAGAAATAGAGTCGATTGCCAATAAAGACACAGCTTATGTGGGAATAGAAGAAGAGGCATTCACTGAAGAGGACGATTCACACCATAGGGAGTAGGCGACGAGTGAAGGCTCCCATCGCCACGAGTATAAAAACTGCGGTGAAAACAGATGACAAGACACTATATATTAATATACATGACAATACCATCAATAATGAAAAGATACTGCAAATTAACCAAATTAAGGCATAGAAGCTACCTCCAACAATCAGGAGCGAGAATAACATTGAAATCGCAAATTTGAAGAGTATAGTCATGACTGTAAGCTGTAAAGGTTCAAACAGGCAATAATAATATTAGGCGAATTTCACATTAACATGGGATTGAGTTTTTGGACCAAATTAAAAAAATAAACAAAACACTTTAAATACCTTGATGTCAGCCAAAACTTGGAAAGGAGGAGCTAGTGAATTGAGAAAGACCAGCTCAGCTGAAGATGATCTATCACCGGTAAAAAAACAGCACAGCAAATGGACAAAAAAATATGTAGCAAGCATTTTCATTTTGTTCCTCCATAGCGAAATGCCTAATTCTGTAAGGTCAATCAGTAAACAAAAAAACATGGCCATCATAAAAAAATCACACCCATAAATTTAACAAGATACTAACCTTTTCCCCTAGAAAGAAACTTGTCAACTCTTGATCGAAATGCTGATATAACATGAGCTGAAGCAATCCCAACCTACAGACAAACATTTATCAGCACATGATGATTTCAAATACGTAAGAGCTGCGTGCAAAACTGTAAATATACCTTGGAGATGCATATTGTTCGTTCAGTCCTTAAATCGACTTGATTAGTCTGAAGCTGGAACAGAGTTTCGAGATAAGGAGATATTATAGTGCAAGTATGTGGGGAGATCCGACGGACTATATTTGTACGAGGATAATAATTGTACAGCCGCCTCTTCTTATTGTCATAGATCAAAAGATTCCCCTGCTTAGAAACTGTCACCGGCGTGAACCATCTAGCCTCCAACGGCTTAATATGTAGATCCGCTAAGCTTATTAAATACGTCAGGCTCCAACTTTCCTTTTCTGCATCCCTGCTCAAAATCTCTAGTTTCCATTCAAGGTCTTCATCCACTAGGGATGTGACTAAAGCTAGACTGTCCTCAAGGTTCACTATCTGAGTGTCCATCTTATATCTAAAACGAGCTGGCATTGCGACATTATGGAACTCTTGTGTGTGAAGATCCAAGGCTAGTATCTTGCAATTATATCCAATTTCAAACCAATAGATTGATCCATTCACGCAAACCGATTTCCTTCCGACGTGAACCGGGTAAGGAGGTGGACTCAGTTTCCGCCATTCCCCAATGTTAACATCAAGAATCTCACAATGGCTTGGATCAAAGAACATCCTTACCACTTTGTAGCTCCCTCTAACTTTGTCTCTGCCGAATCCCATCGCCCAGTATCCCGGAAAATATTTCGACCAATGTCCTGCGATTTCAAGTCTTAATTAGTTTTTTTTTTTTTTTTTTGTATAAAAAAAAATTGACTCGTATCTGTTAAAAACATACCGGTCAAAAACATGTCCTTGTGAGCAGGTCTCAAGAGAGAGGACACGGGATCTGGTCCGGACGCGAATCTCCGGACTTGTCCAGTCGCGGGGTTCACAACGTTTACCCAGCCTGGTTCCGGCAAGCAGACCAAACCGTCGCAACTCATCGACGGTCGTGTGACGTCGCAGTGCAAATTGACAATCTCTTCGTCTCCTTTGAATGGTGACCCGGGGAGGAGACTCGGCGGGCCGCCGCAGTCGCAGTGGCAGGCGGCTAGGATTTTCCGGCAGGTCTTCCCAGATTTTTGGAAACTCAGATGCATGTCCACGAAACTCTTTGAATCGAGTATTGATCTCCATTCCTTTGACACAGTTTTAAGTTTAACTAGAGATTTCAGGGCAAGTCTCAAAAGTATCTCTATCAGTAGATCCGGAGGAATATCGATCGAATTAGGGTTTTCTTCATCCCCCATTTAGGTGCTTGCGATCTGTTTCGCGTTTTGATTATGGAGTATCTATCGTACGTGTCACGTTCTCTCTGATTCCCGGTTCCAAACTCTTGGAATCACTCAGAGTCGCTAAGAAATCGCAATTCGAGAAATTTGGAGTTTGGGAACGTAGTGGAACCGCAATCGGAGTTGGAAGCGAGTTGGAGAAGATGAGACAATTTTACGAGTCGGGCTCAGTTTAAATTCTTTAGGGTTTAGGTTGGTTTCCAAATTTGCTATGACCAAAAAATATTTTTGTTCCGGGTTTTTTCAATTTTTAAAAAAATATTTGAAGTTTTGAATGTTTTGTAATTTACATTACAGTTTCCTTTTGATATTTGATACTTAAATGTGATATTTAATAAAAATTATTATTTATTAATGATGACAAAAAAAAAATATTACACAAATACAAAAAATAGAACTCTGTTGGAATTTACGGCTACGAGTTTTCATATTGTTCGTTTTTAAGTGTAGAAAATTTTACAGTTACGGGTAAAAATATGTTTTCCGTTCTTAAGTGAAGAAAATTTTAGGGTTACGGGTTGGAACATGTTTTTCGTTCTTAAGCACACAAAAAAATTCAAAATCGTAACTAAAAATTAAGAGAGATGATAAAAATCTAAAACAATTTTTTGTATAAGATATAAATAATGTGGTGTGCAATGATTGTAGATCACGGGTCAGAACCAATATTCTGGGTCTTTTCGGAGAGACAGAAATAAAGAACGGATCTGATCAAAGGTGAAAGTTTGTAATTTTGACTTTAACATGTCTCATGGACAAATTTACAAGAAAATAAGAAGATTGGATCTCCAGACAAAAGTATCGTTTTCTTGACCCAAATTGCCAAATTTCTCTTTTAAAAGTAAGCTTCACACTAACACCAAAAATTGATACCGATGGAGACGGTTTAGTTCTCTTTAATAAAAAAAAGTTAGTGATATCTTGGATTCAATAATTATCTTAACTCTAAATTAAACATATGACCAAATAATTATCACATTCACTTAATTAGCATACTTTAATATTTATTTATAAGATGCAACAACTAGGGGTGTCAAATGGGTAACCCGTCCCGACCCGACCCAAACCCACTCGGATTTTAGATTTATAAGAGTCGGGTCAAACCCAACCCATTTATTTTGTGGGTTATAATTCATTACCCAAATCCTACAATGTTAATACCCATGGGTTAAATGAGTTAAATGGGTACCATATTTATATAAAATAAAATAATAAAATTTCAAAACATATTATATATTATTATTAATTCAATGAAAGCTTCAAGTAAAAAATGTGAAAGAAGAAAAGTTCAATACTTTCTAAATATTTGGTTTTACATTTTTATAATTGTGTATATTTTTAAATATAAATTTATGTATATTTTATATTTTTAGTGATAAACTTATGAATATTTTACATATTTATAAATTTTACATTTTTGGTGGTAAACTCATGGATAACTTATTACCCTAATGGGTTTACCCGCTAAATCCATAGACTATTAGGGTCAACCCACTAAAACCATTAATATATATGGGTAAAAAAGCTCTACCCAAACCCGCTAAAATTTTCATGGACCGGGTTGACCCATGGGTAATTAACCCATTTGACACCCCTAGCAACAACCCGTGTTGTCACGGGTCATGCAACAATAATCACTATTATTTACATAATTATAATATGAATACTTAAATTTTTCTTATAAAAAATTACAATATCCCGTGCTTCTCAAGCACGGGTCAAGATCTAGTATATGTATATATTCGAAGAAGGTCTAAGCTATTGGGAATTCTGAAAATCCGATTGAAGACTAAATATAAATCAGCTATGTATGATAATAAAAATATATTAGAATACTATGGGGTTTATAATATTATTTTTTATAATCCATGAAGAAAATACGGAAAATATATTATATATACATTATATATCCGCAAAAATAGTTTATCATCATTTGTAAATGTTATTTTTTGAACTATTGAAAAATTGGATAAACTAAATCTACAAAATTCTTCTGATTACCTTAATTATAGTTGTTTGATATTTATTTGTTAATATTCTATTTGCAATACTATCTCGTTAATTAAATTTATGTAAAAAAATATGAAAAATGATATTAAATATATTATCTTAAACATATATTATCATCAAGTGAAATCCATTTGAAAATTGTCTCCATTTTTTTTTTTTGCAATTCGGACTTTAATTGTCTCCATCTATTATCATTCCACTGTTTGTTTTTATAATTTGATGTAGCAATGCATATATGACTAGAATATATATGTCCCGCGTATATGCATAATATAATTTAATATTTTACAATCCATGAAAAAAAAATTGGAAAAAAAAATTATTATCATTTGTATATGATATTTTATATCGGATTATTGAAAAATTGGACAACCCAAATTAGAAAACTCTTCTTATGACTTGATTATTTTATACACATATTCATATTATTCTTTTAAAATTGGAACGCCATATATAATCTCCCACATATTGAGAAGCCACTAACATATGATTTATGCCTATTATATCAGAGACTATCCTTAGAGATCAAGTAAACTCCAAGGTTTCAAACTCCAAGCTCAATTTTTCACTCTGACACTTGATTTTTAGGTACTATTTCACCTCTCCTTGTATATACTTAGTTTTATTTGAGTCTTGCATTTTTTTGTTTTTGCATCTTTCTTGTGTTTTGTTTTTCTCTTTTTATCTTTCTTTCGCATTGAGACGGTGAGATTTAAGTCCGGGGAAGGGAATCTGTTGCTAACATTTGTTTTGTTTTATATTTATTGAGTCTTTGCATGCATCATAAACTTCTACATTTGATTATTTTCAACAAATTTTTTTTCTTTAAACACAAAAATAATGATGTAGTTGCATAAACGTTTTAGAATAAAGTTGAGAATTATCTACGATTTATATTCATATGTATAAGGAACAATGATTGAATCATACTGTAAAGATTTTAGGATGATCGATGGAGGAGGATTAGAAAGAAACCGTTCATTCGATTTCGTCGTATACCCAGAAACGAAATGATTAGGCAAATGAATGACGTGGCAGCTTCTTTACTGATTCATACTCACTCTTTATTTAAATTAGGGATTGAAGCCCCGCGCAAGCGCTGAGGTTGTTGCGATAATTTTTCTGTATTTGTTTTATTAGTTGATTTGAATTTTGATGGTTTTGTGTTAAAATTTATTGGTTATGCTGTAATCTAACTCAACAACGTACACTAAGGATATTTACTACTTTTTATTTTACTAAAATGTTAACTTTGTATTTCATCTTCGACTTTCTTTTTCTAAAAATTTAACATGTTTTAAATATTTTGTTTGTTAAGTTCCATTGAACTATAAGTAAACATTTAACTCAAATAAAGAATTCTTAAACATGGTGTAGAATCACATTTTTACTTGAAATTTGGTACAAACTATATCTTTGCTTTTTCTATTGTAGCGTATGAACATGATGACCAATGATTATTTTATACAATTTAGTTTGTAAATTTAAATTGTTTTTTAAAAACTGATATGTCATAATTCTTAAAATTTTCAATTTCTTGCTTCTTACTTCTCATCAACTTTCTAGTATTGTAACTAAATTATATTATGTATTTTTTAACTCGTAAACAAATTACAATTTTTTTTTAAAGATAAATCTTTTATACAATTTTTTGATTAATAAGGTAACTATATACTATTTCGAGTAAAATATATCATTACATTTTCTCCAATATATATTTTAATACTAAATTATTACATACTTTATATTTATTAATTATTTTTTTTTAGTTTTATTTATGTTTTTATTATAAATATATATAAAGAAAAAATAGACATGTATTAAATAAGTATCTTAAATACAATTTTTTTTTTTTTGCTGAGGTGGACACTTTAGATGGAGAGAAAACTCTCCTATTATATATAAGACTAGTGATCGGTCCGCGCTACGCGCGGATTTTGTCCAATATATTTTATACTATCTCGCTTTCATTGAAATTTGATTTAAAATATATAAAAACCTAAATATCTTCAAATGTAGTTAAAGTAGACATCATTATTTTTTATAACTTTCTTGGTATAGAAGTTCATGTTTTACTTGATGATATTGAACATATATAGTTATTTATTGGCTTATTGTTAAACAATTTTGAACACCTTGAATGATTCGTTGCATTGGAAATTTAGTTGTGAGATCAGCAGTACAATAGATTACAAAAAAAAAAAAATTTCTCACCGCGATGCTCAGTTGAAAGAAATATAAATCATTTTTCACTTACCATTTTGAATAGTTAAGTTATAACAACATGAAGCAAATTTCTTAAGACAAAATCAGTCAAAGAGAATGTTGTAGCATATGTGGATGCTTCTCCCAACTTCCTCCCTGTCTTTGTACTTGTAAAGTATCTCAAATCCAATGGAAACACCTTATATTTCATTAGAATACAGTAGTCTAGCAATGTCTCTTTGTCCATCAGCTTGCTTCAGCTCATGCTAAATCAGGTTTCTCTATTGTATATATATATCTTTTTCTCCGGGCAATATCCTGTGAAGATTAATCTCCATTAAGTTTTTATGATGATTGATGACCCATAAGGAAGACTTCAATATATATGAGAAAAAAGTTCTAAAGGCAGTAAGTATATGCTTTTTGACATCATTGTGTGTCTGATAGGAAGACAAAAGTTTAAAACGCAAAATCCTTTATTTCTCAATGAAGACGAAGAAAAGAAACACGCTACACACACCATGTAACATCCCGGTTTGTGATAAATGAGGAGAGGCTTAAGAGAATTGATTTGGCTACCTATGTCAATAAAGTGCACTTACCTTTTCGGTCAAAGGCCCATAAGTAACTCCAGAGTTAAGCGTGCTTGAGCTGGAGTAGTCGAAGGATGGGTGACCTTCCGGGAAGTGGTATGCGGAACCGTGTAAGTGAGGCCAAAACACGGGGAAATGTCAGGTGTTGATTGCATGGATAGTAAATAAGTCGGTAGAACCTCTAAAAAATAGCGCACTGGCTGTCGGACAAGGGTGGGGCCCACGGGCCAAGAGAGGACGTGGGTGATTCACCGGGATGGGCGGTCGGGACGTTATAATTTGGTATCAGAGCTAAACCTAGACGAGAGTGTGGAGTCAAGTGGAGTGGCCTTGATTCACACCGTCAGGGGGTGACGATCTAGGTGCGCAACGAGGACGTTGCGAGCAGTGAGTGGGGGTGAATTGTAACATCCCAGTTTGTGATAAATGAGGAGAGGCTTAAGAGAATTGATTTGGCTACCTATGTCAACAAAGTGCACTTACCTTTTCGGTCAAAGGCCCATAAGTAACTCCAGAGTTAAGCGTGCTTGAGCTGGAGTAGTGGAAGGATGGGTGACCTTCCGGGAAGTGGTATGCGGAACCGTGTAAGTGAGGCCAAAACACGGGGAAAGGTCAGGTGTTGATTGCATGGATAGTAAATAAGTCGGTAGAACCTCTAAAAAATAGCGCACCGGCCGTCGGACAAGGGTGGGGCCCACGGGCCAAGAGAAGATGTGGGTGATTCACCGGGATGGGCGGTCGGGACGTTATAATTTGGTATCAGAGCTAAACCTAGACGAGAGTGTGGAGTCAAGTGGAGTGGCCTTGATTCACACCGTCAGGGGGTGACGATCTAGGTGCGCAACGAGGACGTTGCGAGCAGTGAGTGGGGGTGAATTGTAACATCCCGGTTTGTGATAAATGAGGAGAGGCTTAAGAGAATTGATTTGGCTACCTATGTCAACAAAGTGCACTTACCTTTTCGGTCAAAGGCCCATAAGTAACTCCAGAGTTAAGCGTGCTTGAGCTGGAGTAGTGGAAGGATGGGTGACCTTCCGAGAAGTGATATGCGGAACCGTGTAAGTGAGGCCAAAACACGGGGAAAGGTCATGTGTTGATTGCATGGATAGTAAATAAGTCGGTAGAACCTCTAAAAAATAGCGCATCGGCCGTCGGACAAGGGTGGGGCCCACGGGCCAAGAGAGGACGTGGGTGATTCACCGGGATGGGCGGTCGGGACGTTATACACCAACTCAATATGAACCGATCAACCAATAACTAAATTGGATTAGAGTTTTGTTATAGATTCCCCTAAGCTCTTTCAAAGCCGAGAAGCTCCTAAGCAAATAAATGACAGAAAACTTTCTTAGTGTAGCTGAAACCCTTTATTCATTTTTAATAAGAGGGTGGAAATGTTTTATGTTCTCCTTCTTGAACTGATGATAACCAAAATTGATTCTCGAATTTTTTTCTGACAAAGAAGATGATCAGTACGGAGCAGATTCAGAAAATTAATTATGAGACAACATCTACATGTTAAAGTTCTAAGGTAGATTTCATACTTTACAAAGTTATGGACTTGACTCAAACAACTACAGTTTTGTTTTTTTTTTTTGATAAAGAAACTCAAACTCAAACAACTACTTTCTCAACCAGTACACAACAAAACCTGACACTATATATCTTTCAAACCCATAGGTCACTTGCTACACGCGGGATTTGTTTCCGTATTTTGTTCTTAATTTTCTTCGAAGTTAGTATATTTTAATCAACATTTTTCTCATTTGTTTTATTTTTATGTTTGAAAATCGCCGAAAAATGTTTGTTTATGTATTGTGAATTTATACCATAAGATTATAATTTTTAGGTTTGCATTTTTTTCCTTGAAATTTAGCTCATTGTATTAATAATGATCTAATAATGTTGTTATACTTATTGATATGTTACTTTAATATCGTTGTAATCACTTACCCTAATCAATCAAACTCATATTTTTTTGTTGGGTTTTTGTTCCTAGTTATTGTCCTTTCTTTTATACACATAACACATGGAGCCTTTTTCATTAACACCTTCAAGCTTTTGCCGAGTATATAATTTTTCTTGATGTTATTTATATATGTTTGGTCCATTCTTCTTCATACCCATAAGGCCAAAACTTATAAAACTGTAATATGCATGCCCATGTGCCATACAATATAAGGTCTCAAACACTCTCTTTTATTTAACCATTAGTCCTATCATTTTATTTCTCTTTTACGTTTACTACATTTTTGTTGTTGTTCGCATATGTTGGTATAATAATATTTCACAATGCTTTATCATCTTTGCCGTGTTTAACATCCTTAACCTTTGGAGCTCTTCATCCTTTGATGTGTGGACAAAACTCTTATGAGCTAATCTTAATTCATCCTTCTTTCGTAATATGCTCATTGGAATCTCCTATTCCAGCTCCGGTTTCGCAGTCCGGTTGAGCAAGCACCAGCTTGGGCTCTCTTTGAATATACTTTTACTTTTCTTCCTCCAAATTAGACTTAATATAGAATCAGATCACAGGTTGCCACTATCATAAGTAGAGGTAGTTACCGAACAGGTCAATTCCGGTGTCAGCAAGGGGTGCGAGCTGTTGATATGTCTCGTCAGTGAAGCAGATGCCGTATCTGTGGGATGTCACCTTGTAAACAGTTTTGCAGGGAGTGATGATGAATTTCTTCAGCCTGTAAACTCTGTTTGATTTCAAGGCGGCTTTGTGCCCATGTAGCCGGTTCGCAGATATGAAGGCCTAGATCGTTGGTGACTGTGTAGGTGGGAGATTAGAATTAGATTTGATCTGTGGAGACTATAGATTCATGGATAGCGGTTTTATGGGTTGTGAAGGTCGTACCTTTCTGTCGATGAGGAGTAGCTCGACTCCCATGAGAAGGTTTCCCTTTTTGAAATTGCGAGCCTCCCAAGAATGAATCAGGCGGACGATTATCTCGTCGTCGCAGAATTTCCCTTGCAAGTCGTCGAAGGTCTTGGAAGTCGGGGCGGTGGGGGTGATTGTCTTAGCCTTTGGAGCCATAGCTTGGGTGGTCTATGATGTTTGTGAGTGAAGTGGAGCGGCTGCGGGGATAGGGGTACGCAGGTTTTATAGATTGATCTGGAAGGGGGATTCATCGAAGGGGGATTCATGGAAGGATGATTGTCTGAGGTAATTAAAGTGGGGGATGGCAATCGTTGGGGGAAGTGGCCATAAATCCGAATCTT
Source organism: Erythrophleum ivorense (assembly GCA_026724425.1). Taxonomy (NCBI): domain Eukaryota; kingdom Viridiplantae; phylum Streptophyta; class Magnoliopsida; order Fabales; family Fabaceae; genus Erythrophleum; species Erythrophleum ivorense. The sequence goes on along the minus strand of JAIUCV010000086.1, from coordinate 2,313,220 downwards.
TGAGTGGCCATTAGAGATGAGAAACGGATTTTGTTTGGAGAATCGTTTGCTGGTGGGAAACGGAAGCGAAGAAGAAGCGATGTATGGCGTGTTTTAAGATTGTGGGCTTACATGGGCTAAAAATGGGCTTCTGAGATGGAGTATGGCTTCTAAGATTGTATGGCGTGTTTCTTAACAAACCGAAGATGGGCTCGCATGAATTTTCTTAACAAACCGAAGAGGTGACACGGCAGCTTTCGGTTTCTCGCATCTGACGTGGCGGCTCGGGAGTGCATTCTGAAATGCTGAGTTGGACACCTTGAGGAGCCCCAAATAGAGGCTTTTATTAGTATAGATTAAAATCTTCCAAACATTTTCTATGCGATCATTTTGAATTTCTCTTTTATGTGTAAGCTTTTTGCGGTAAATTTATTGGTCTTGTTCCAGTTCCAAAACCTTACTATTTACCACTTTTTGAGTTAGACAACACCTCTTTATCTAAGTACTGTTTTGGGCCCAAATAATGGTCTTATATTGAGCCCACTAAAGACAATTATTTTTCGAAAACAAAAGAGTCGCTGTTAACTTGTTATTATGAAAAGAATTTCTTCCTCCACAAGTCACCATCGCTAATTTGCTTACGCAATAACGATGAAGCGTGAGCGTGATGAATCTATTTTCTGTTTTTCTAGTCTTTTATTCCTGCGTAATTTCATAATTTTTGGTATCGTTAAATCATTTGCAATAATTATGTTTTCAGCTATACTTATCGTTTCTTTTTTTGTAATGGGTCTATTTATCTTTGAACATTCATTTTCTTGTTAACCATTTAACAAATTACACCTGGAGGCTTACGATTGCTACAAAATATGGTTATATTGGTATGACCCGATGATAAAATATCATGTATGACTCTTATGAGATTCCATATTTGGTGCAACACAGTCACCAACTACTATCAAACCCAAATTCATAATTGTTCAACCGAAATCTTATTAGGGAAGTTTAATGTTAATATAGTAGAATATATCTTTGTATATATTAATATTCCTTAAGTAGAGATAAGCCGAGGGTTTACCCTAGAATGTAATATGTATATATACTCTTGCAGTCAATGGGATAGACAACTTTCTCTTTTCCCGTTTGACATGGTATCAGAGCTAAGATCCTAATAAACAGAGAAAAGAAGAAATCGAGAAAACAACAAAGGGAAGATGACTAAGGACGGTGTTGGCGGAAGTAACGATGATGGGAAAGCTGCGGAAGGCGGCGAAGGTTTGATGACTGCGGAAGGCGGCACCGTGAATATGGGAGTGGCTGATAAGACGATGATGTCGACTCTATCGCCGCTTTATCTCCATCCATCGGATGGACCAGGGAACTTGATAACAACGGTGCAACTCAAAGGAGAGAACTATGAAGATTGGGCGAAGCATGTGCGGAATGCCTTGCGCACCAAGCGAAAGTTAGGGTTTATTGATGGAACCTTAACAAAACCGAATTCTGATGAAGAAATAGAACAGTGGGTTGTAGTGAATTCCATGATCGTGGCATGGATCATGAATACGATTGAACCTAATCTTAGGATTTCAATCTCGATGACAGATGAAGCATGTGAGCTGTGGGAAGACTTGAAACTTCAATTCTCAGCTGGAAACGGACCGCGTATCAGTGAGCTGCGGGCCGAGATTGCGAATTGCCGACAAGGAGGTGATTCAGTAGTGGCATACTATGGGAAACTTAAGAAGATGTGGGATGAATTGGCAATATACAAACCAATTCGAACATGTTCTTGTGGGGAGATCAAGGCTCTACTTGAGGAGGATCGTGAAGAAGAAAGAACGAATACGTTCTTAACTGGATTGAACTCGGAGAGATTTGGAATTGTGCGTTCGACAATACAAAGCATTGAGCCACTTCCAAAGCTCTCGCAGGTGTATCAACGCATTGTGCGTGAAGAGAGGCAACAAACTATGTCGAGAAACAAAGATGTCTCATCTGATGTTGTTGGCTTTTCGGTGAATGCAAACTCTGGAAATAGGAGCACTACTTCTCACTACCAACAACGTGAGAAAGACGTGACCTGTACACACTGCGGTAAGTACGGTCATGCTCAAAGTGATTGCTTCCAACTGAATGGATTTCCAGAGTGGTGGGGTGAGAGAGGTCGAGATTTTAGTGAAAGGGGGAAAGGAAGTGGAATTCGTGGAAGATTTGGCAGAGGTGGTGGAGCTGCTGGACGCTTTGGCCGTGGAAGAGGATCTAGTGGATTTGGTGGACGTGCTTATGCAGCACAAGTGCAACAATCAGAGATGGTTCAGGCCAACGTGTCCAAAAAGGAGGGTAATTACGATCGTGCATCTCTACCACAACTTAGCGATGATCAATGGACAGCTCTTTTGAGTTTCCTTTCCTCTAAGAAACAAGAAACCAATGAGAAGCTAAATGGTAAGACAGAAAGTGGAGAATTTATCATTGATACAGGTGCATCACATCATATGACATGGAATATTGATCTTTTGAGTAATGTTACAAATATTCCTGCTTGTCCTATTGGATTACCTGATGGTGATACAGCAATTGCTACAAAGCAGGGAGACTTATGTCTAGGAGGAGACTTATGGCTGAAAGGGGTTTTGTACTCGAAAGATCTAAAATGCTCATTGATCTCTGTTGCTAAAATACTGAAAATTATTAAGGGTTCGATCACCTTTACTGATGAGATATGTGTTTTACAGGACCGTACCTCGAAGATGCTGATTGGAGCGGGTGAAGAGAGAGGGGGAGTCTACGTTTTCAGAGGAGTGATGGGTGCAATGGTGAATAAGGCAGTGAGTTCCGGTTCATGTGACTTATGGCATCGTCGACTTGGTCATCCCTCAAACCATGTTTTACCTTATTTATCTAGTTCTTTGAATGTTGGCAAACTGGTTGAGTCGAAATCTGCTTGTGAGATTTGTTTAAGGGCTAAACAAACCCGAGATTCTTTTCATGAAAGTTCGAATAAAGCTATTGGTGTTTTTGATTTGATTCATTGTGATGTGTGGGGTGCTTATCGAACTCTCTCATCATCGGGAGCCGCTTATTTTCTTACCATTGTTGATGATCACTCTAGAGCAGTTTGGGTTTACTTGTTACAAGAGAAGAAAGAAGTTGCAGAAACTTTGAGAAAATTTTTCAAAATGGTTGAACGACAATTCAACAAAAAGGTACGGGTGGTACGTAGTGACAATGGTGGAGAATTTATGAGCATGAAATCTTACTTTGAAATGGAAGGGATTTTGCATCAAACAAGCTGTGTCTATACACCTCAACAAAATGGGCGCGTAGAAAGGAAGCATAGACATATTTTGAATGTTGCTCGCTCATTGATGTTCCAAGCAAACTTACCGGTTCGTTTTTGGGGAGAATGTGTACTAACAGCTTGCCATCTCATTAACCGCACTCCATCTCCACTTCTTGATGGTAAGACTCCTTTTGAGATATTGCACGGAGTTGCTCCAAACTATTCTGCACTCAAAGTTTTTGGTAGTTTGTGTTATGCTAGGAAGGTTCAACGTGACAAAGATAAATTTGGTGAAAGAAGTCGTAGGTGTGTTTTTATGGGTTATCCGTTTGGTCAAAAAGGTTGGCGTGTTTTGGATATTGAGAAGGAAGAATTTTTTGTTTCCAGAGATGTGGTTTTTGAAGAAAAAGAATTTCCGTTTGTTTCCACACAGCCAGAGGTTACAGAGGATCTACCGATGATACAACAGCCCATGATTTATGATATTGATGATTCTCCAGAATTTAGAGGGGAGTTTAATGTTAAGCAGCGAGCCGACAGGGGGAGTGAACTTACTAATGAGGAAATAGTAGGCGAGACTCTAGATAATGAGAATGCAGTTGCTGAGGTTGATCAACATGTCCATGATGATGTTAACGCCGTGCCGTTGAGACGAAGTAGTAGAGAACGCACCAGATCAACTCGTCTCGATGGGTTTGTTCTTCATACTACGCAATGCAAAAACGACCACGACTCTCTCTCTTCTCACCTGTCTTCACCAGCATCATCAGGTATGATCCAGTATCCTATATCAAATTATATAAATTGTGATCGTTTCTCACCAGCTTGCAGAGCGTTCCTTGCGGCTATTACTGCTGAAAGCGAACCATCTTCGTTTCGGGAAGCAATGAAAGATAAGCGTTGGAGAAATGCTGTCTCTTGTGAAGTCACGGCTTTGGAGGACAGTGGCACATGGGACATTACTGATCTGCCGCCTGGAAAGAAGGCTATTGGGTGCCATAGGATATTCACTATTAAGTATCTTTCGACTGGAGTGGTGGAACGATATAAAGCGAGATTGGTTGCATCGGGAAATCGCCAAGAAGAAGGGATAGATTTTGATGAAACTTTTGCGCCTGTTGTTAAGATGACTACAGTTAGGATGTTTCTAAAAGTAGCTGCGGTGAAAGGATGGGAGGTACATCAAATGGATGTGCATAATGCATTTTTACATGGTGATTTACTTGAAGAGGTTTATATGAAATTGCCACCTGGCTTTGAGTCTACTGATAAATCGAAGGTGTGCAAGTTAAAGAAGTCTCTGTATGGGCTCCGTCAAGCTCCACGATGTTGGTTTGCTAAATTAACTACAGCTCTCAAAGGGTATGGGTTTATTCAAAATGTTTCTGACTACTCGTTGTTTACCCTTACCCGTGGAACTATGAAACTCTATGTTCTTGTTTATGTGGATGACTTGTTAATTGGGGGAAATGATCCGGCGGCTATTACCAAGTTTAAAGGCTACTTGAGTCAATGCTTTAAAATGAAAGACTTGGGTCAAGTGAAATACTTTCTTGGCATTGAAGTATCACGAGCACCGGAAGGAATATATTTGTCGCAAAGGAAGTATGCTTTGGACATAGTCAAAGAATGTGGCTTACTGGGTTGTCAACCGGTTACTACTCCAATGGTACAAAATCATAACTTGGCTCAAGATGAGGGCGATTACTACAGTGATCCTGTTCGCTATCGAAGATTGGTTGGTCGTTTGGTTTATCTCACTCATACACGCCCTGAATTGTCTTATGCAGTGCATATGTTGGCGCAGTTTATGCAAAATCCGCGTGTAAAACATTGGGAAGCAGCAATACGCGTGGTTCGGTATCTTAAAGGATGTCCAGGGCAAGGCATTATGTTGAGCTCAACTGATGATTTGCAGATTACAGCGTATTGCGACTCAGATTATAATGCGTGCCCTATGACACGACGTTCATTAACAGGCTTTATGGTCATGTTAGGAGATTCTCCGATTGCGTGGAAGACAAAGAAACAAGACACGGTCTCGTTCTCATCGGCGGAAGCAGAATATCGAGCCATGGGCTTTACTACTCGAGAACTCAAGTGGAATCGTGAACTGTTGTCTTGTTTTGGCATATTTCATTCGCAGGCTATGCATCTCTATTGTGATAACAAAGCAGCATTGCACATTGCTGCTAATCCAGTCTTCCATGAGCGTACCAAACACATTGAACGTGATTGCCATTTTATCCGTGATGAAATTATTAAGGGTGTGCTCGCTACTTTTCATGTTCGTACAAATGAGCAGTTGGCGGATATCTTCACAAAAGCTTTGGGGTCTCACCAGTTTTCGTATCTGAGGCGCAAGTTGGGCATTCGAGATCTACATGCTCCAACTTGAGGGGGAGTATTAGGGAAGTTTAATGTTAATATAGTAGAATATATCTTTGTATATATTAATATTCCTTAAGTAGAGATAAGCCGAGGGTTTACCCTAGAATGTAATATGTATATATACTCTTGCAGTCAATGGGATAGACAACTTTCTCTTTTCCCGTTTGACAAATCTCACCCAACTATCCATCTCGTACATATATATAGATACACATTCTGACGACATATGCTACAAGGAACTCCAAGCACACTTAAAAGCATTTTTTCCTACGTTGTTTTATATAGATAATGTCGGAACAAACGTCTACATACGCATATGTAACACTAACTCACCCTGACCAGAGCGAATGGTACTCTCGGAAATGTTATCGGGAGGGTAGACGGGTGGTGTTGGCAAACTATGACTTGATGGGATCAGAGAGTTTCAGTTTCAAAGATAAACTTAGTAAGTCGGTGAAAGGAATAAACGAGGCGGCCGAGCGGTGGGTTTTGGAAGTGCGGCAAGGTGCGACCAAAAGACGTTTGGCGATTAGAGTTTTGAGGACAAAACTTGGTTTCTATACTTGCTTTCTTCGTTGTATAGGACGTTTTACTTCTTGTTTGGGCCATAGAGATCAATTCACGAAGTAAGTAATTAAATCATAAATTATCTATCGATATATGTTGCTTTAAATACATCTATACATGTAAATATATAATTAATTATATATGCATATGTGTGTCTGTGTTTTCATGGGAAAGTTTCGTGTGAATACGTCAATATTCCACATTGAAGTCGAACTTGGATACTTTATTGATTTAAGGTCTGGAGTTGAAAATTTATAACTAATTTTTGCTAATTTATAACCATTGAATATTTTCACACTTAGCTTGAAGCCTTGAACTTTGGTCGAGAAGTGACACAAACATTGAATATTTCGTAAATATAAAATGATAATTTTTAATGAATTTTTTATCAATAATGCTAACTTTTACATGACGTTTAAAGAAAATCTACCTTTTCATATTTCATAAAATTGAAAAAAATTAAGATAACACAAATGCGTATGTGTGGACAGTTTATCTATCCACAATCATATAGTTTATATTTCATCAACGGTCCTCTAAGAAAAACACATTTGATTCATATGTATATTGATAATCAGTATTATGTTCAATGGTCTATGTTAGGGGTGAAATGGGCACATTTCCCCGAGCCCGTCGCAATGAGTAACATCACAAAAAGCCCAGCCCGTCTTCAGACCTAGCCTCCTCACAGAAATGGAAAGCCTTGAGGAGGAAGGTAATACCTTAAGCAAAAAGGAAAAAGATGCAGCCGCCACTCGAAGAAAAGAAAGAAATCAAGAAAAGAAGAAGATTTCCTTTATGATCAAGAGGAGAATATTCAGCAGAGAATCGCCTTAATTCAATTATATAAGGAGAGGTCTTCATTCCTGGAGGACCAAGTGACGCAGCTCTAAAAACCCTAAAGCACTCTGCTCATCTTTTCTCTGTTTTCTCTTATTATTCGCATTTCGTCTCGTCAAGGCTTGTTTGACGAGACTATCTCTTGTATCCGAACCTCTTCTTGAGTGATTAATCCAAAGCTTCCCAAGTCTCCCATCCGAAATATCCCGTCATACTAACGTGTGCTATTTCTGGATCTAACAGTCTAGTTACGTTAATATTAGATAGTTAATCAATCCTCCTCAGAGAAAAGAAAAAGATGACGAGGAACTACGAGGTATATAAATTAAACATTAATTAAGTCCATGATTAGGAAAACAACAACTATGAAGGAACACGTTGCAGCAACCTTTACCAAAATCAGATAAGCTCCGTCGGACATGAATTCGGACACGTATGTGTGTTTGCTATCAATGTATTTATATGTAATTAAGTCAAGCTTCCTAATATAGTAATTTCTAATTTAAATGACTTGTTTAATGATTCTTGTGGACGGTATTTGTATTTGAGTGAATCTTCTTCCTAATTATAAACGTGTAGAAATAGAATATGACACAAGTTTATTTCAACTTTCATACCCAAACTAACAAAATTCAGCTAAATCATAATTCATACATTTGACCTGAAATCATTAGTCAAGTGTTACCGGAAGATGACATGTCTGTTACTCGAGGCTGATGTGGCTATGTACAATCACGTAACGAGGCTGATGTGAATCGTTCTAAGAAGAAAGATTCGTGCTACCTTCTGGTCAATCACGTAATCGAACTCTTTTCTTTGAAACGGTAAATCTTTATGCTTCCGAAACTACTGCTTTGATGCTCATTCCACTAATACGGCGTCGTTTTTGTCCAGCTAAATTCATACCAAAAAAAAAAAAAAAACGTTGGCAAATAATCGACAATTCATCTTTGGGATCTTTTGATTCTAACAAACGCACATCTTCATGGTGAGGTACGGGCCGTACGGATCCACCGGTTGATCCAGAAACAGTCTCGCTCTCGCCGAGCTTCGTCGGCAGTTTCAAAATCACCATCACTACAAATTCCAATTTGTGAATCATGTAAACCGAAATTATCTAATTGAGAAACCCAGATCACTCAGAACCTCTACCGTATAGTGCCTCCGGTTCGGAAACTCTGACCATAATGGGGCCCATGAAGTATCATCCGATTCCAGGCTCCGATCAGTGGTCTCAAGTCTCAACAGGTAAATTTATGAGATTACCGGCACATAGATGATCAGAGATAGCCATACCGCCAGTGATTACACAGAGGTAACAAGGTTGATTCGATGAAAATAGGCTCTAAAAGGTAAGATGCAGTTGCAGAGTAGAAGATGAAGTGTCGAGAAAGAACCGTCGATTATTTGTCAACGTCGTATTTTTTTTTTTTTTTTTTAATTTAGTTGGACAAAACGACCTCGTATTAGTGGAATGAGCAATTTGGACTTTGATTACGTGAGTGTATATAGCCACATCATCGTCTGGTAACTGATATGTCATCTTCCGGTAACGTTTGACTAATGACTTGAGGTCAATGTATGATTTAGCTGAATTTTGTTAGTTTGGGTATGAAATTTGAAATAAACTTGTGTTGAGGTATGTTTTAGCACATGTCCAAAGTGTAGGTACTGATCGGGACCGCAGAGCTGTGTTGAGGAATGAATTGGCCGATTTCCCGATTACCGCTAGTTTAGTTTACTAAATTGATATACTAATTGGCAAAGTCAACACAAATTAGTGATTTCTTTGGTTTAATTAAAAGTTCGTATTTTTTTTGGCAAAAATGTGTAAGTTCGTTATTTAATCGACCGTTTTCTCCATCAAAATATGAATTATTTATGTTATATTTAAATATGTTATATTATTATAAATTTTCATTTTGGACGATTTTGACAACAACATATGTTGTTGTTATTACATGCACCATAGTCAAAATAACTGGCACGACAATGAATATAGCAAGCCGTAAGTTTCGCGGGAGGAAGGCACTCATTTTGTGTCAAACAAAAAAACGGCTGCTGACTTCTTATTAATTCATTACCTGTATATGAATAAAATCCTTAAATCTCTTTACTATTAATTGAGAAGTACATCTATTTTTTTGGACCAAAAAACCATCTCTTTTTGTGAAGATAATCTGTTTGGAAACAGGTTTAGTGAGGGTTAATTTAGTAATCTAAAACATCACTTAAATCAAACCAATGTTTGGTTCAATTAAACCAACAATCAATTTCTTTTAGAGTAGATAATACCATAATCAAAAATTTCCATTTTATGCATTCTCTAGATAATACCATAATCTAAGATTTCCGTTTTCAAAGATTTCCGTTTTATACATTCTCTATTAAAAATCTGCAAAGAATAATAAAAAAAAAACTAGCGATAATACCAAATCGAAGCAACTTTGATACTAAATAAAATAAAACAAAAAACCAAGACTTTTGTAATGAAAGTCACAGACAAATTAAACCCATAATCCACTTTAACGATAACTGGAAATCGACATGGCAGAAAGATCATATGGAGAATTTGCTTACTGACCTGAGAATTCCAGATCTGGTTGTCACTGAAGTTTGCAGATTTCCTAAATTATATTGTCACGATTTCTCTCATGCTTCTCTAAATTGAAGCAATCTAAAAAAATATTTCGTAGAGTTTAGCAATTGATAATGGTTTCGGAGAGTAAAAAACTGAAATCTCATAAGCAAACAAAATTAACGAGCAAAAAGAGCAAATGGAACGTGGAAAACAATTCATTCGTAAGACTAAGATTCGCACAGTAGTATTCTACGGAAGACATCTATTTTGAAGGTGTTTGGTTATTATTATTATTTTTTTGGACATATGTTTTTACAAAGGATTTTACTATCGTTGGAAAAAGAATCATCTGTCGACAACACAACACACTTCTTTCCTTGATTCTTTTCTGTTTCGGGTTCTACATAATGTCACTACATGATTTTGAAGTCTATCCATAATTGTATTTTTCATTTTTTATTAAACTAGAACCACAAACATATTTTGTTCATGAGTATATAAAAGTTTGGAGCTATTCAGATTATGGATTAAGTTGGTATAACAGTTATAACATAATCATGATGTACTATTTTTATTGTCTGGACATGTGTTTGGTTATTGTATTTTCTTTTTCTTAATTATTAATAAATAAAACAGTCAAATTAATACATCAAAATTTGAATCACTTAATACAAAAATTTAGATTCAAATTAACAATATACTTGACAATTTTAACATAAAAAAACATACAACTCTTAAATTAACACTAAAATTAAAACATGTTACAAAAAGAAGAAAAAAAGCAAAAAAACAAAAACATAATCTCGCACTGCACTGCTGTGCGGGTCATACACTAGTCAATATGTATATTCATTAGAAAGACAAAAAAATAATGTTCATAATGAAAAGTGAAGGTATAAAATTAAATTATTACCCAGAGTGCCAGCAGTTGTAATACGACAATGAACAGACGATACGATGAGGAAAACAGTGAAACAAAATGTGATTAAAGTCTTCATTGTGATAGCTACTTTAAAATAATCTCTCAAACTTTTTTGTAAGTTTTTATTTATATAAACTGATTCCTACAGGTATAAATAAAGGGTCAATTAGCTATCTAGCCATATTGAGAAGTATAATAAAGAATATAGCCATTATGGGAAAAAGTTAGTTTGACCCTAATTCATGGTTTTATTACTAAATTAACTCTTATTTTAATTTTATTACTAATAAGTTTTTTATACCTATTTTAGCCTCAAATCATTTGTTAAAAAAAAATTCAAATTACATAAATACCCTAAAAATAAATTTGAAAAAAAAATGCAATAGACTTATTTTTAGATAGACTTATTTCTCTTTAGCCATAAATTTACTTAATTTTGACAGATTTATTTAGGGATTCATAGATTTTTTTCTTTTCCTTTGGACACAGATTTACTTAATTTTGACAAACTTATTTAGTTTCTATAGATTTAATTTTCTTTGGCCATAGATTTACTTAATTTTGATAAACTTATTTACCTATCTACAGATTTGTTTTCCTTGAACAATAGATTTACTTAATTTTGTCAGACTTCATTAGTTTCCGATAGACTTGTTTTTCTTTAACCATAAATTTAATTAAGTTTGACAAACTTATTAGTTTTGTATAGATTTATTTCCTTAAGACACAGATTTACTCGAAAATTTTGTTTTCCGTTGAACACAGATTTGTTTATAGTGGCCACAAACTTTTCGATTTTAAACTAAACCAATCATAACTGAGTACTGTGGTTAACTTAACCGAACTAAACTCATTTAATTCAAATTGATAAACCAAACCAAACGAATCCATTGTTTTTTTTTTTCAAAGACTGATAAGCACTTGTGATTAAGTAATGAATCTGATGTGGATTGATGGTCTTTGACATGATTCTTTTTTTTATGATTTGTTTGACAGGAATATGATAACTTCTCACTTCTCAATTCTTTTTTTTTAAATTGCTGGTTGTTTTCTTCATCCAACAACGCAAAAACCAAACCAAAACAGTATCATAGTCTTCTTGCCTTTTAAGATAGGGTTGCCCGTTCTCACCCCCCTAAACAAAACTGTTTTCTGTCGGGATCCACCTATTCTTTTTTGCTCCGCCAAACGCCACCCAGAGTTTCCGATTGCTGTCGCTTCCCCCATATCGACTAATTCGCGTTTAAATCACTCAAAACACGATTTAAAAACAATGATTGCCCAATTTAAACCCTAAACCCGACCCATCTCTCTTCTCTCCTAAACCCGACAGATTCCTCTCACATTCAAAACTAAAATCGAATTGGGGAAAAATAGATTCTAGGGTTCTTATAACCAAATCGATTTGGGGAAAAACAGGTGGAGGAGAGCAAGCTACAGAGCTTTGAAACCACATCAAGCAAGATTTTTGTGGAGAACTAATTCGTTTCAGACATCAAGGAGCACTTCATCTTCCGCCTCCTCTCGTTTGACAAACCGAGGGTCAGTCACTGGTGTCCCATTAAAATGTTGGTGTGGATGAGAAGATGAAGGAAGAGATTATGATGGCAAATGAAACTGTGCAGCAGATGGCTCGAGAGATGGCTAAACGTGTATGCAGAAAGCTGTGTTATGTTAAATTTGTGTTAGAGTGTCCGGTTCTATGTGGTTGAATATTTGTGTTTGTGTTTCTATGAATATGTGTTATGTACTTTGTTTGAATCCCTTATTGGCTCCCTTGGATAGCAGAATTCATAGATAATGTGGTACTGAAAAAAAAATCATTCATAATTCAAGAAATCATTCAAAAATAATAAATCATCCAAAAACAAGTAGCAATCTTCATAGCATTCATGCTAGACAAAGAAGTCATCACAAAGGGAAAAAAAAAAAAAAACAGGTAGCATTCATGCTAGAGCTCCACTTTCACCTCCTTGAGGTGACCATATTCAGTCAGACACTTGAGATGGTTGAGTGAGTGACATCGTATCATGTCCCTGGGATAAAACTAGAGCTCCACTTTCACCTCCTTGAGATGAAGTCGTGCCCTGAAATGGAGAAGAAAGAGAGCAAGAGACACTTCAGTACAACTCTAACTAGACAATCCAACAACAATCCAACAACAAGACGTGAATAACAATATCGCTACATGGTCACTTACTTCTTCTGTCATCCTCATCTTCTTCTTTGGGTGTATCTTACATCCTGCTGCATTGTGTCCAGCTTCACCGCACTTTGAGCAGTGCATTACTCGACCTTGCTTCCCAAGTTTTTGAACGTCCGTCTTCTTCTTCTTCTTTGGTGACTCAAACTTTCCTTTGACTCGCTTTCTAATCTTTTTCTTTCTACCAGGTGTTTCAGGTTCATGAGGAGCTGTTACCAATCTATAAGAACCGCTGCGCAACCAGAAACTTGGTCCTCTCATTGGTTCGAGGTTGTCACTGTAACAATCTCGCCACTTAGTTGTTGAGAAGCACTCATTGCCATAGTCGTCTGTATCAAAACCTTGATCCATAATAGCTCCATACGCATGCTCACACGGGATTCCTGAGATTTGCCACTTAACACATGTGCACGTCTTATTTCTAAGGTTGACATAATGTTTCTGATTAAACAGATCCACCTCATAGCGTCCATGTGTGGCAGGAATAACTGAGCATTTTTCTGCATTTTTCTTCTCATCAGCAAGAACCAGCTTCACATATTTAGAGTATCTTCCATTCCATCTTTCAGATTTCTTTTACCTCTTTGTATTCCTAGCCATTGCTTGCCTCCTAATTGTCTCAAGCATAGGTATGAGAGCTTTACCTCTTGCCTTTGCAATGCTGGAGTTGAAAGATTCAGTTGAATTGTTTTCAACGTTATCACAGTAGCTCCCAAGCTTGTAAAACGCCAATGTCCAAGTTTGTGGTTCTTCCTTCATCACAGAATCAAACAGATCAAGATCATATTCTCTCAGCTTTTTTATATTATCACGATAATCTATCATGTTACAGCTCCGAGCAATGTTCCAAACCAACTTTTTTAGCAAGTCCTTCTTTGCATGGCCCTTGCTCTTCAAATTCTCCACAATATGTTTCACACACATTCTGTGCTCTGCATTTGGCAACACATCTTTCACAGCAGTAAGTAGTCCCTACAATTACAAGATACAAAATACTAATCAGATAAGTGGCAGATGAAGACATCAAGTGGAGATAAAAGGAAGATAATACTTACTTTTGATCTGTCAGAAATCATGACATAGCCGCTGCCATCTTCAAGACCAAGGTCAGCTTTGATTAACTTGATAAACCATGACCAATTCTCTCCAGTCTCAGCTTGTACCACAGCCCAAGCAACCGGATAGATCTGGTTATTAGGATCATGACCAATCGCAGTAAACAAGCATCCTTTCACGCCGACCTTTAAAAATGTTCCATCTAGACCAATCATTGGCCGACAACTAGATTTCCATCTGCTCCTGAGCTTATCAAAACACACATAGAACCTATTGAAAACATCCATTTTCATGGCATTTTGATAGGTTTCAACAATGGCTGTTGATCTCCCGTGCTCCTTGCGTATCTCTTCAACATAACCACGAATATGGGCAAACTGTTCCTTATACTCTCTGTCAAGCCATTTCAGAGCTTGCAACCGTCCGTTCTGGCATTGATCGATCGTGCTCACTATTCTCCAGTTATCCTTGATAAGATCTTGAATATCTCTAGGCATCAAGTCAGGCTTCTGCCTCAGTTTATCCAAGAACAACTTTGCAATGACAGGTCCCTTAAGCATAGTGCATTTCCCATTAGGTGAACAACTGTGATGTCCATACTTAGTCTTCAAAACCCATTTCTGGCTGGACTTATCATAAGAGCAATATACCTTCCACTTGCACTTCCCATCTGCGCCACATTTATATTCTAGCTTTGTCTTATCCCATCTAGATTGCACGATGTTCATTGCTTTGTCCAAAGCATACTCTAGAACTGCTTCCTTAAACTCATAGCCCGTAAAGAAACTAGTTCCTAAAGCTAATTATTTATCACCCTTTTTCTTTCGCAAGCGCCTATTTCTCACAACCAGATCATCCTCTTGTTCATTTTCCCATGTATCAGGAATTACACTAGTCAAAACCTCTTCCTCATCAACAAAGTTTTCTACGGCTTCCTCAATCTCCACCTCATATCGTTCACCTATATCATCTTCATTTTCTAAAATCGTAGCCTTCTTCCTTTTTTTTCCCGGCTCTTTCTTTTTAGGATCCGTACCTTCTACATTCTCTGCATCTCCTGTTTTTGTCTGATGTTCATCAGTCTCTGTCCCTTTCTGATTCTCATCAGTCTCTGCAGCATCAGGCTTCTCACTTTCTTTCTGACTTCCATTCTAAGCTTGTTGAATGAAGATATCAATTTCACCTCCTCTTGACATAGCTTCTGCACACATCTGCATAAGTTCTGCATCAGAACTTATATAAGCAATACTCTTCACTGATTCCATATCCTCCTGTCGAAGTTTATACCAAACTTTTCCAACAGAACCGCCTACTTCATGCTTCTTACAAAAATCGTCAAAAACAGTCCAAGTCATGAAATCAGGATCTATTTGTATGTCTTCTTCCCAAGCTCCTCCAATGTACGAGACCTTTGTGTCGTTAATCTCCATTTCTCCTCCATAGTAGATGTTGGCTTTGAAAGTGTCACTGCAAAAACCAAGGCAAAAAAAACAAAAAAACAAACTGAGTATGGAGCAATCGAATTCAAAAGCAACATGAACAAAATAATCATAGAATCGAACAATGCAGTGAAAATCAAGTAAAATCTTGAGCAATGTAGTGTATAGAATCGAACAACCCATGCCTAACAAAAACCCACGAAAACGAAACACATACCTCATCGCAAAAGAAATAGATGAAACTTTCTTCTATCTTCGTTTCCGTAGCTTGCTCTCCTCCACCTGTTTTTCCCCAAATCGATTTGTTTATAAGAACCCTAGAATCTATTTTTCCCCAATTCGATTTTAGTTTTGAATGTGAGAGGAATCTGTCGGGTTTAGGAGAGAAGAGAGATGGGTCGGATTTAGGGTTTAAATTGGGCAATCACTGTTTTTAAATCGTGTTTTGAGTGATTTAAACGCGAATTAGTCGATATGGGGGAAGCGACAGCAATCGGAAACTCTGGGTGGCGTTTGGCGGAGCAAAAAAGAATAGGTGGATCCCGACAGATAACTAATTTTTGCTAATTTATAACCATTGAATATTTTCACACTTAGCTTGAAGCCTTGAACTTTGGTCGAGAAGTGACACAAACATTGAATATTTCGTAAATATAAAATGATATTTTTTAATGAATTTTTTATCAATAATGCTAACTTTTACATGACGTTTAAAGAAAATCTACCTTTTCATATTTCATAAAATGGAAAAAAATTAAGATAACACAAATGCGTATGTGTGGACAGTTTATCTATCCACAATCATATAGTTTATATTTCATCAACGGTCCTCTAAGAAAAACACATTTGATTCATATGTATATTGATAATCAGTATTATGTTCAATGGTCTAGTTACGTTAATATTAGATAGTTAATCAATCCTCCTCAGAGAAAAGAAAAAGATGACGAGGAACTACGAGGTATATAAATTAAACATTAATTAAGTCCATGATTAGGAAAACAACAACTATGAAGGAACACGTTGCAGCAACCTTTACCAAAATCAGATAAGCTCCGTCGGACATGAATTCGGACACGTATGTGTGTTTGCTATCAATGTATTTATATGTAATTAAGTCAAGCTTCCTAATATAGTAATTTCTAATTTAGATGACTTGTTTAATGATTCTTGTGGACGGTATTTGTATTTGAGTGAATCTTCTTCCTAATTATAAACGTGTAGAAATAGAATATGACACAAGTTTATTTCAACTTTCATACCCAAACTAACAAAATTCAACTAAATCATAATTCATACATTTGACCTGAAATCATTAGTCAAGTGTTACCGGAAGATGACATGTCTGTTATGTAAAATCTCAAAATAGCACAATAGTGTTATAGAAAGATATGGAGTTTAGGAGAGACTCTTTTATTAGATCAACCAAAGTACAAAGATTATAAAAGGTGATTCGTCTCGGCGACAAGGCTTGCCGAGATGAATACGAAGAGAATAAGATAAAAGAATAAAAGTATAGCTAGGGTTTCGTATTTTGCTCCTCTGCTCTCAGTGATTGCAGGGGATTTCTGGATAATCTTCAATGAATGAGGGGTCTTCTTTATATAGTGAGAGGAGGTCGGCTTCTTCAAGATATTCTTCCTTTTCTCTTTTGGAAATATTCTTCTTTGGTGTTGATCTCTTTCCTTTCTTCAAGGATTTAGTCTTTTTCTCCAAGTCTTTCCTTTTCTTTGAGGAGGTGGTAGTGGAAAACGGGCCAGGCTTGCATGATGTTATTAATTATGACGGGCTCAAGGAATTGTGCTAATTCCGGTATCAACAATAAGTCCCCCCCAGTTCGTCGAGTCAAATGCAGTTTGATCTCGGCGGACTTCATGTATAAGAGAGGAGCTCGTGAGCTAGTAATAACAATTATGCCGTGCCGATTCTAGCTCGTTTCCGATGCGATGCTGCGTTATTGACATTAGATTCGTACCGCCTCGTTAAAACCTTGATATGGAAAAACCCAATGGGATAAAAACCATAAAAAGGGAAAAGAGTACGTTGACGTCATCTTGTCCGCAAGTAGAATGTGGTTTCAACAATTTCTCTCGGACTTGACCTCAGCTCGTCAAGGAGAATAAATTGCCGTGATGATTTTGCTCGGACTTGACAGCGTTGTGTCAAGGAGGGTCAGTTGTGCGTCTCGGACTTGACAGCGGCTCGTCAAGGAGAGTTCATCTCGAACTTGATAGCGGCTCGTCAAGGAGAGTTCATCTCGAACTTGATGGCGGCTCGTCAAGGAGAATTTATCTCAGACTTGATGGCGGCTCGTCAAGGAGAAGTCGGTGTCGTCGACTGCTTTCGATCTCACTTCGGCAAGAGCATGCCGAAATGGTTTGCAAGATGTTTTCTCAATTCAGAGAATTGCTCCGACACTTTAGGCCGGGTTCGAACTCGTTTATGACGAGATCGTTTTTCTCGAACTCGTTTATGACGAGATCGGTTTCTCTCGAACTCGTTCACGACGAGATCAGAGTCGAACTCGTTTGCCACGAGATTGTTTCTCTCGAACTCGTTTATGACGAGATCGGTTTTCTCGAAATCGTTCGTCACGAAATCGCTTTTTTCTCGACGAAGTGATCCGTCGGTGTCGGGTTCGTTTATCACGAGGCCCCTTTTTTCTCGACGAAGTGATCCGTCGGTGTCGGGTTCGTTTATCACGAGGCCGGCTTTTCTCGAAATCGTTCATTACGATATCGCGGACGAGCTCGTTTATTACGAGGTCGGTTTTTCTCGAAATCGTTTATTACGATATCGCGGACGAGCTCGTTTATTACGAGGTCGGTTTTTCTCGAAATCGTTTATTACGATATCGCGGACGAGCTCGTTTATTACGAGGTCGGTTTTTCTCGAAATCGTTTATTACGATATCGCGGACGAGCTTGTTTATTACGAGGTCGGTTTTTCTCGAAATCGTTTATTACGATATCGCGGACGAGCTCGTTTATTACGAGGTCGGTTTTTCTCGAAATCGTTTATTACGATATCGCGGACGAGCTCGTTTATTACGAGGTCGGTTTTTCTCGAAATCGTTTATTACGATATCGCGGACGAGCTCGTTTATTACGAGGTCGGTTTTTCTCGAAATCGTTTATTACGATATCGCGGACGAGCTCGTTTATTACGAGGTCGGTTTTTCTCGAAATCGTTTATTACGATATCGCGGACGAGCTCGTTTATTACGAGGTCGGTTTCGGGCTCGTTCATCACGAGACCGTTTTCGTCAAACGTTTGGCCAGAACGTCAACGCACCATTCTAAGATTCTTTTATAGAATGGGTACCTTTTGAAGGTAAATAATAAAATCTTACAATGCTCATCTCGTCAGATGGATTATAAAATTTTATTGGAGTTATAGCTGTACCTTTTGCAAGGCTGCCTACGTACCCGTGCCGGGATCAAGCCATTCGTAGTTCGTTACAACGAGTGGGGTAACCCTTTTTATTTCGACCTCGTTCTTTGAAGAGCTCGGTTTTTGACGAGCTCGCTCTTCGACGAGCTCGGTTTTGTGTGCCTAGTCCATTAATGGACTTGGCGGCGGCTCATCAAGGTGAAGTTATCTCGAACTTGGCAGCGCCTCGTCAAGGAGAAGTTATCTCGGACTTGACAGCGGCTCGTCAAGGAGAAGTTATCTCGAACTTGACAGCGGCGGGTCGAGGAGAAGTTATCTCGGATTTGATAGCGGCTCGTCAAGGAGAAGTTATCTCGAACTTGACAGCGCCTCGTCAAAGAGAAGTTATCTCGGATTTGATAGCGGCTCATCAAGGAGAAGTTATCTCGAACTTGACAGCGCCTTAAGGTGTTTATGAGTGTGAAAGCGATGACGAGCTGGAGGTGATTTTTTCGTCTCGGCAAGGACTTTCGCAGTCTCTGGTGCCGAGCTGGTAGCGCCGTGTATTTTGGGGCTGAATGCGTCGAGGTCGCGGCGCAGCTTGGCCACTTCCGGATCGATTTCTTTGTCGCCGTTCGTCGCGGCATTAGGGATTGTTGCTGTGATGCTTCTTGCATGGTCGCTGGAGCTTCTGCGTCTGGAGCCGGTGGCGGCGGAGGATTGACGTGACCGTCGTTCGCGTTGCTTCTGACGGGACGAATGATGGGGTTTCCATCTGCGCCCAGTTCAGGTTGACTTTGCAGTCTGCCTGTTCCGGCGCCGAGATCATTGTTCAGAGACCTCATCTTTGAACCTTGATTGTCTTTTTCCGAGTTTGTTCTCCTATCCCCACAGTCGGCGCCAATTGTAAAATCTCAAAATAGCACAATAGTGTTATAGAAAGATATGGAGTTTAGGAGAGACTCTTTTATTAGATCAACCAAAGTACAAAGATTATAAAAGGTGATTCGTCTCGGCGACAAGGCTTGCCGAGATGAATACGAAGAGAATAAGATAAAAGAATAAAAGTATAGCTAGGGTTTCGTATTTTGCTCCTCTGCTCTCAGTGATTGCAGGGGATTTCTGGATAATCTTCAATGAATGAGGGGTCTTCTTTATATAGTGAGAGGAGGTCGGCTTCTTCAAGATATTCTTCCTTTTCTCTTTTGGAAATATTCTTCTTTGGTGTTGATCTCTTTCCTTTCTTCAAGGATTTAGTCTTTTTCTCCAAGTCTTTCCTTTTCTTTGAGGAGGTGGTAGTGGAAAACGGGCCAGGCTTGCATGATGTTATTAATTATGACGGGCTCAAGGAATTGTGCTAATTCCGGTATCAACATGTTACTCGAGGCTGATGTGGCTATGTACAATCACGTAACGAGGCTGATGTGAATCGTTCTAAGAAGAAAGATTCGTGCTACCTTCTGGTCAATCACGTAATCGAACTCTTTTCTTTGAAACGGTAAATCTTTATGCTTCCGAAACTACTGCTTTGATGCTCATTCCACTAATACGGCGTCGTTTTTGTCCAGCTAAATTCATACCAAAAAAAAAAAAAAAAAACGTTGGCAAATAATCGACAATTCATCTTTGGGATCTTTTGATTCTAACAAACGCACATCTTCATGGTGAGGTACGGGCCGTACGGATCCACCGGTTGATCCAGAAACAGTCTCGCTCTCGCCGAGCTTCGTCGGCAGTTTCAAAATCACCATCACTACAAATTCCAATTTGTGAATCATGTAAACCGAAATTATCTAATTGAGAAACCCAGATCACTCAGAACCTCTACCGTATAGTGCCTCCGGTTCGGAAACTCTGACCATAATGGGGCCCATGAAGTATCATCTGATTCCAGGCTCCGATCAGTGGTCTCAAGTCTCAACAGGTAAATTTATGAGATTACCGGCACATAGATGATCAGAGATAGCCATACCGCCAGTGATTACACAGAGGTAACAAGGTTGATTCGATGAAAATAGGCTCTAAAAGGTAAGATGCAGTTGCAGAGTAGAAGATGAAGTGTCGAGAAAGAACCGTCGATTATTTGTCAACGTCGTATTTTTTTTTTTTTTTAATTTAGTTGGACAAAACGACCTCGTATTAGTGGAATGAGCAATTTGGACTTTGATTACGTGAGTGTATATAGCCACATCATCGTCTGGTAACTGACATGTCATCTTCCGGTAACGTTTGACTAATGACTTGAGGTCAATGTATGATTTAGCTGAATTTTGTTAGTTTGTGTATGAAATTTGAAATAAACTTGTGTTGAGGTATGTTTTAGCACATGTCCAAAGTGTAGGTACTGATCGGGACCGCAGAGCTGTGTTGAGGAATGAATTGGCCGATTTCCCGATTACCGCTAGTTTAGTTTACTAAATTGATATACTAATTGGCAAAGTCAACACAAATTAGTGATTTCTTTGGTTTAATTAAAAGTTCGTATTTTTTTTGGCAAAAATGTGTAAGTTCGTTATTTAATCGACCGTTTTCTCCATCAAAATATGAATTATTTATGTTATATTTAAATATGTTATATTATTATAAATTTTCATTTTGGACGATTTTGACAACAACATATGTTGTTGTTATTACATGCACCATAGTCAAAATAACTGGCACGACAATGAATATAGCAAGCCGTAAGTTTCGCGGGAGGAAGGCACTCATTTTGTGTCAAACAAAAAAACGGCTGCTGACTTCTTATTAATTCATTACCTGTATATGAATAAAATCCTTAAATCAATATGTATATTCATTAGAAAGACAAAAAAATAATGTTCATAATGAAAAGTGAAGGTATAAAATTAAATTATTACCCAGAGTGCCAGCAGTTGTAATACGACAATGAACAGACGATACGATGAGGAAAACAGTGAAACAAAATGTGATTAAAGTCTTCATTGTGATAGCTACTTTAAAATAATCTCTCAAACTTTTTTGTAAGTTTTTATTTATATAAACTGATTCCTACAGGTATAAATAAAGGGTCAATTAGCTATCTAGCCATATTGAGAAGTATAATAAAGAATATAGCCATTATGGGAAAAAGTTAGTTTGACCCTAATTCATGGTTTTATTACTAAATTAACTCTTATTTTAATTTTATTACTAATAAGTTTTTTATACCTATTTTAGCCTCAAATCATTTGTTAAAAAAAAATTCAAATTACATAAATACCCTAAAAATAAATTTGAAAAAAAAAACGCAATAGACTTATTTTTAGATAGACTTATTTCTCTTTAGCCATAAATTTACTTAATTTTGACAGATTTATTTAGGGATTCATAGATTTTTTCTTTTCCTTTGGACACAGATTTACTTAATTTTGACAAACTTATTTAGTTTCTATAGATTTAATTTTCTTTGGCCATAGATTTACTTAATTTTGATAAACTTATTTACCTATCTACAGATTTGTTTTCCTTGAACAATAGATTTACTTAATTTTGTCAGACTTCATTAGTTTCCGATAGACTTGTTTTTCTTTAACCATAAATTTAATTAAGTTTGACAAACTTATTAGTTTTGTATAGATTTATTTCCTTAAGACACAGATTTACTCGAAAAAATTGTTTTCCGTTGAACACAGATTTGTTTATAGTGGCCACAAACTTTTCGATTTTAAACTAAACCAATCATAACTGAGTGTGGTTAACTTAACCGAACTAAACTCATTTAATTCAAATTGATAAACCAAACCAAACGAATCCATTGTTTTTTTTTTTCAAAGACTGATAAGCACTTGTGATTAAGTAATGAATCTGATGTGGATTGATGGTCTTTGACATGATTCTTTTTTTTACGATTTGTTTGACAGGAATATGATAACTTCTCACTTCTCAATTCTTTTTTTTTAAATTGCTGGTTGTTTTCTTCATCCAACAACGCTAAAACCAAACCAAAACAGTATCATAGTCTTCTTGCCTTTTAATATAGCTGTCAATATAGGCGTCCATGTCCATATTGGCTTGTCCAATAATGTCCATTTGTATATGGACAAAATATCGTCCATGTCCATTTAGGCCTATGTCCATATTGGCTCATGCCCATTATGGCCCATCGAAAATGGGCTGTCCATGGGCGTCCATGGACAAAAAAAACAGATTTTTGAAAATGTAAAAAAATGAATGAGCTAATAAATATTTCATTTTTCTGCTTCAAATTAATTTAATGTTGTTTTAGAGGAATAATACTATAAGATAGATTAATTTACACTATTATACGGTTATGGCGGGAAAAAGTGATTTTGTGGTTTTGGCAGGAAAACGTAATTTTGTGGTTTTGGCGGAAAAACGTGATTTTTCGGTTTTAGCGAAAAATATAATTTTTTTGGTTTCGGCAGAAAAACGCGATTTCACCATTTTGGCGGAAAAAATCAATTTTGCAATTTTGACGGGAAAACGCGATTTTGGCGGGAAAATGCGATTTGCGGTTTTGACGGGAAAACATGATTTTTTTTGTTTGATGGAAAAACGTGAACTTGGTTTTGGCGGAAAAAAAAATCAATTTTGCGGATTTAGCGGAAAAAATGATTTTGTGGTATTGGCAAAAAAACATGATTTTTCGATTTTGGTGGAAAAACGTGATTTTGTGATTTCGGCAAAAAAACGTGATTTTTTCGGTTTTGTCGGAAAAATGTGATTTTGTAATGTCGGCGGAAAAACGTGATTTTGTGATTTCAACGGAAAAACGTGACTTTTTTCGATTTCGGTGTAAAAATGTGTTTTTGTTATTTTGGCTAAATGAAAAATGTGTTTTCCCCAAATTAATTTGACATAGGTTTTTCTGCCCATTGGACAGCCCATGTCCATGTATGTCCGTCCATATTTGTCCTAGGACTAAGTTGGACATGTCCAGTTATGTCCATGTCAAAAGTGGGCATGTCCATGTCCGTCCATATTAATTTGGACATGGGCCGCCCATGGACATTTGTCCAGATTGACAGCTATACCTTTTAAGATATTGGTTGTTCTTTTCATCCAACAAATTGGAAACAAACTCTTTGCCTAAACGAGTTTTAAGCCTTGGTTCTGATGAAAAATTGCCTTATGGGTTACGTTCTTTTAAGATTTCTTTAAGATTTCTTTATAGGGTGGTTTTTAAGAAGTTTTTAACAATTAATTGGAAATAAGAAAAGATAAAATAAAATCATTTTGTTTTTTGGTGAGTTTTAAACCCACCACGCGTCATCACGCCAGTAATTCCAACTTGAAAAATAAAATAAAAGGGGAAAATTCATTTTCTCTCTCGTTCTCTCTGTTCTTTCCGCCGATTCATCGCCTTCCTTCCGCGATCGGAAAAAGTTAATATCGGTCTCTCTTCCTCACCCCGTTTTGCTAACCTCTGTTTCCTTGTCACTGTTTCTCACTCTCTCTAGCCATATCTCTCTGTTTCTCTCTCTCCGATTTTCGGTCACTCGATTCTTCACTGTCTGTTTTGCTAACCTCTCTCTTCCTCACCCCGTTTTGCTAACCCCTTTTTCGATTCTTCACCGTCGACGGACTGAGCAAGGCGTCGCTTCTTCTGCGCTTGTGGATCTCACTGGACCCCGATCGGAAAGCTAAGTCTCTTCTCTCTTCTCTTATCGATGGTTTTTGTTTTGCATGTATGTGATTTCGTTTTGGACTGTCTCTGATTTTGACTCTTGAGATTTTGACTTGAAAATATATGCAATTGATTGTGTTTTGACCAAGATCATTGTCGGTGTTGTTGAGGCGTGTCATTCTCTTGGTGTCATGCATAGAGACTTAAAGCCTGAAATTTTTTTGTTGGTTAACAAGGCCATTGATTTTGGTCTCTCCGTTTTCTTCAAACCAGGTAATGTGGTTATCTAGTTTATGTGTCAAAGCATCTTAGGAAAATTGTAGAGCCTGATTTGGTTGTAAAGTATTTTATAGTGCTAGATTAAGTATCTTGTTTTGTGAGATTCTCTTTGTTCTGGTTTCTTCTGAATATGTAAATGCTGAAACTTTGCAGCTTAAGTCCCGGATAGAGCACTTGATCCGGCTGTTCTGTCTCGTCTCGAACAGTTTTCTGCAATGTATAAATTGCAGAGTATCCAAAAGTTCATCTAAGAGAAAGCTTTAAGAGACAACTAGCCAGTCGAAATACAGTTTGAGCAAAGTGACTAAGACAATCTCAGGTTCGAGCTTCTGTAACACAAATAGTGTGTTTCTTATCTTGGCTGGAATGATGAGTGACTATTGATGAAAAGCTGATTGGGAAAAAATATCAGTGGTGGAAATCAAGTTTAGATCAACGGTTTCTCCTTCTTATGACTGAAAGAGTTAGAGTCTAAGAGAGTTAGAGTTTAAGAGAGTTAGATAAGCTGGTTATAAGGGCGCTTAGACATGGAAGACTCAAGGTTTCAAGGTCTGCAAACGAGAATGGTGAAGTTCAAGAGATAATTGCAGAAGATATAAGAGTTCTGATGGGTTCAAGTCAGAGTTAGATGTGTTTTTTGGGTCAAGTGAGCTTTAGCTATAACACATTGCAGCTTCAATCAGATTCGAAAATTATTGTGATCTTCTGAGTTTGCTTGACTGAATTCATAAGTTTCAGGTTTCAGTAATGTCTTTGATTACTCAAGACTTCGAAATTTTGATTTTGTTTTCAAAGTAATTTGATGTATGTCACAAACACATTATAATATAATTTTTTTTTTTTTTAAATCCCCACTAAAGATTCTATCGATGGAAGATCAAAGGGCTGCCTGTCCAAGCCCTCCCAAACTAAACGATTTCCGTCGCTTCCCACCCGTTCTTTTCGACTCTGTCTATTAAGGCGTTTGGGGGGAATCGACAGAAATTGGAAACATTAGGGGGTAATAGACATAGTCGAAAAGAACGGGTGGGAAGCGACGGAAATCGTTTAGTTTGGGGGGGGGGGGTCTGGACCGGCAACCCAATGTAAATTTTTACACCAGTTAAGTCAATTGTACGCCAATTGACTTAATTGTACAACTGGCGAAAATGCTCACCGATGATGTTTTATCATTAGATATCATCACTATGGGAAGAAATTGAGAAAGTTAAGGGGAAAATATTGATTGAAGATTTGTTGCGTGAGCAGATTCAAAAGAAAGATTATTACATCCTCAACAGAGGCAACACACCTCCATGAGGAGGAGGAGGATGAAGGGGAGGCGGTGGCAATGGTGGAAATAGTGGATCTGAAAGCTCATCAGGAGAGGGCACTGGTTTTGCTGGTATCGCTCATGAAAGTCTGCAAGTGGTTTTAGCAACCTTATGCTTCATCTTTCTGGTAATGACATCATCACAAGCCCACACAAGATATATTTGAGTTATGGTGTATGTAGTAGCTTTGATCATTGTTTTTTTTTTTGTTTCCAGTACATCTACATCATCAACGGAGAGGAGTTGTTGCGTCTTGCAAGAGTCTACTTTAGGTATCTTATTGGATGACCAAAGAGTGTGAGGCTGACTCGAGTTATGGAAAGTTGGAGTAGCTTCTTCGAGAGTATGTTAAGGAAAAGATTGTATCACTAGTACTGCCTTCAAAAACCAATCATCACTACGCCTAGTTGCCATGATAGCCTCCTCAGATCTTATATTGATTCAAATGAAGATGGTGAATATCTTTTTTTTTTTTTTTTAATTTAGGTAGTGTTTTGCTTTAAACCATGAACCATGTTGCTTTAGTTACTCTCGCCGTTGTTATCTAACAAATAGATTGGTTGGTAGTAAATGATTGATGTTTTCACAAGTAAATATTATTGAGTAAATATTTAAGCACTTGGTAGATATATACACGAACATGAAAGTAAATGCAAGATGAGGAAAACAGTCTAGTGTGATGATGTAAAAACAAAGAAAGACACGAAAAGTAATGAATCAAGTAAGGTGTTGCTGAACCCGAACCATAGTTGGGATGTAAAAAGAAGCAAAAACACGAGCGTCTGAAGAAACCTTGTGAATGGGGGATTTAGTTAAGCAATACTTGAACAAATGTCTCTCGATAATCCAGGCCCCCCAAACTAAATGATTTTCGTCGCTTCCCACCCGTTCTTTTCGACTCTGTCTATTACCCCCAATATTTCCAATTTCTGTCGATTCCCCCAAACGCCTTAATTGGCATACAATTGACTTAAATCGCTTTTTCAATTGTACGCCAATAACGCGTTTGGGGGAATCGACAGAAATTGGAAACATTGGAGGGTAATAGACAGAGTCGAAAAGAACGGGTGGGAAGCGACGGAAATCATTTAGTTTGGGGGGCATGGACCGGCAGCCCAAGATCAAAAAGTTAAAATCTAACACAAAAGTTTTTAAAAGAGTAAAGAAGAAAATATATATTAAAATAATGGTTTAAAACTTTTTAATGGGTTTAACCGATGGAGAGGGGACAATCTAACATTCTTTGTCCTGAGACTTCTACCCATTGTTCGTTTTTTCCTCTAGCAACAGTAAACGTTTATTTGTTCAAAAGTTTGTTAATCCAGTTCTAACAACAAATAACAAAAGTCGTAATGATGCACAAAAATTTCTAAACTTATTAAAAAAAAAACATAACGCAAGATCCTTGTAGCACCATTGGAACATTGTCGTTGCTTCCATTCATGTATCTGTAATTTGTGTTTAGTTCACATGGTTTAGCTTCGAACATGTTTAGCTTCCAAAACTAGAGTTTGGTTCATGTGGCAATACAGTTATTAAGATAGTTATCGTAAGGATGAAGAAGATGATGATCTTGATGTTGGAAATAAAGTTTGTTTTGGAATGATGGAGAAAGTGTTTAGGAACTTAAAATAGTAGGAAGAAGAAGGTTTTTGTTTTGTAGAAGAACTTAGATTTTCTTAGAAACTTTTATTACTACTACCTTTCTTATTTCTCTCTTGATTTCTTGATTACAAAATGAGAGAGGGGAGAGAGGTATTTATAGCCTCTATGTTACAAAATATCACACATATTTTAATCCTAAATCTAGAAAGTTCTAGCTAACTATCTAGCTTATTGTACTACAATTATCTAGAGTAATCTCTAGATATTTACTCTCCAAAACTCTCTATAATTTTTTAGAACTTGTTAAGGAGGTGGAGATGTTGATATTTTCATGAGAATTCTAGAACTTGGGCTAAGTGTATTGAGTTTGGCCCAAATCATGATTAAACTTGATCCAAAATCAAGTTTACCTTTCAACACCCCCTCTTAAACTTGATTTTGCTACTCCAAGCAAACTCCTCATCTTGATAAAGTCTTCACGCTTAAGAGGCTTGGTGAAGATATCGGCTACTTGATCATTCGTCTTCACATACTCCAACTGAACATCCTTGTTGGCAACACACTCTCTAATATAGTGATAACGAGTGTCAATATGCTTACTTCGATTATGGAAGACTGGGTTTTCGCCAATGCTATTGCTGACTTGTTGTCCACAAAGATTTTTGTAGCCTCCTCTTGTGGCAAGCTCAACTCCTTTAACAGGTTCCGCAGCCAAATAGCATGGCAAACACATGAATTAGCCGCTACATACTCCGCTTCACAAGTGGATAGGGTGACAATTGGTTGCTTCTTTGACATCCATGTGAAAGCGGTATCTCCAATGAAAAACACAAAACCACTTGTGCTTTTCCGATCATCTTTGTCTCCGCCCCAGTCGCTATCGCTATATCCAACAAGCTTGTAATCGTCAGAAACAGAGTAGTACAAGCCAAAGTTTATGGTACCTTTGATATAGCGAAGAATCCTTTTGGATGCCTTGAAGTGAGTGGTTGTTAGATGCTCCATGTATCGACTTACAACTCCGGCTGCATACAAGATGTCGGGTCTTGTGCACGTTAAGTAACGCAAGCTTCCAACCAAGCTCTTAAAGAGTGTGAATCCACATTCTCTCCTTCTTCCAGTCTTGAAAACTTGACACCACATTCCATTGGCGTGCACACTGGATTTGAGTCATCCATCTTGAACTTCTTCAATACTTCTTTAGCATAGCCTTCTTGAGTAATGAAGATTCCAGTGTCTCCTTGTCTCACTTCGATTCCAAGATAGTAAGACATCAATCCAATATCAGTCATCTCGAACTCCTTTGTCATCTCCTTCTTGAATTCCTCGAACATAATTGGATTGTTGCTTGTGAATATCAAGTCATCTACATACAAGCATGCAATTAATATATCGTCATTTTGGAGTTTGATATATAATGCATGCTCATATGGACACTTGATAAAGTTTTTCTCCTTGAAATACTTATCGATTCGAGTATTCCAAGCTCTTGGTGCTTGTTTTAGCCCATAAAGCGCCTTCTTTAACCTCAAGACTTTGTCTTCTTCACCCTTGACAATGTAGCCTTGTGGTTGCTCAATGTAAACTTCTTCTTCAAGATCTCCATTTAGGAAGGCTGATTTGACATCCATTTGATGTATCCTCCAACTCTTTTGGGCCGCCAATGAAATGATAAGTCTAACAGTTTCTAGACGAGCAACAGGAGCGAATACCTCATCATAGTCGATTTCGGCTCTTTGACTATACCCTTTTGCGACCAATCTTGCCTTGTATCTCTCAACTTCTCCTTGAGAGTTCTTCTTTTCTTTGTAGACCCACTTCACACCAATCGCCTTATGCCCGTCTGGAAGTGAAGCTAACTCCCATGTCTTATTTTTCTCTATCGACTTTATTTCTTCCTCCATTGCATTTCGCCATGTCTCCTTCTCCATAGCTTCTTGGAAATCCATGGGCTCACATTCCGCAAATAGACAAAATAAGGTAAGATTGTCTTGATTTTCGGTTACCTCGTAATGTTCTTGCAAGCTCCTAAAGCGCGGAGTCCTTTCGCTTGAACTTTCATCTCCTTGAGAACTTACGGTTGGTGGAGTTGGTGGAGTAGGTGGCGTCGGTGGCGTCGGTGGAGTAATAGGCTCCTCTGCTGGTTGCTCTAAATCCTCTTCTTCAATGTGGGGAAAGAAGTTATAGTCTTCATCATTAGATCTCCAATCCCATTCTCCTTCTTCATCAAAGATGACATTTCGACTGATTATCGTCTTCTTTGTCTCAGGATTGTAGAGCTTGTAGCCTTTGGAGTTGGCATCATACCCAATGAAGATGTATTTCTCGCTTTTAGCATCTAGCTTGCTCCGCTTCTCGTCTGGTACATGAGCGTGAGCAATACTTCCAAAGACTCGTAGATGTGAAACACCGGGCTTTCTTCCACTCCAAACTTCTTGTGGTGTTTTTCCCGAAACGCTTCTTGTTGGAGATCGATTTGATAGATACACTGCGCACGCGACTGCTTCCGCCCACAACTCCTTTGGTAGCTTTTTACTTTTCAGCATGCTTCTCGCCATCTCAAGGATTGTCCTATTCTTCCTTTCAGCTACTCCATTTTGTTGAGGGGTTCTCGGCACCGTCAGCTGTCTTCTAATGCCGTTATCTTCACAATACTTCAAAAATTCTTTGGACATAAACTCCCCTCCACGATCGGATCTCATGGCTTTGATCACAAGACCACTTTCCTTCTCAACATGGGCTTTAAACTTTTTAAAGTTTTCAAAAACTTCTGACTTTTCCTTTAAAAAGTAAACCCATGTTTTTCTTGAAAAATCATCAATAAAGAGAAGGAAGTAGTTATTTTTACCGAGTGATCTTGGCTTGATCGGACCACATACATCCGTATGTATGAGTTCTAGTGGCTTCCGAGCTCGTGTCTCTGACTCCTTTGGAAAACTCATTTTGAATTTTTTTCCAAGCAAGCACCCTTCACATACTTGATTTGGATGGTTGATGCTAGGCAATCCTCTCACCATTTCTTTCTTGGAAAGTAGCTCCAGCCCTCCAAAGTTGAGATGCCCAAATCGAAGATGCCAAAGCCAAGACTCCTCCTTGTAGCACATCTTAAGACATTTTGCAATGTCGCTTTGAATGTTTAGGACAAACATTCTATTTTTTGACATTGGCACCTTGGTTATGAGATTGTTCTCATGATCTCTTATCGAAAGGTGATTATCCTTTAGTCGAATATCATAACCTTTCTCTAAGAGTTGTCCAAGGCTCAAGATGTTGGTCTTCATGTTGGGAATATAGTAAACGTTGGAAATGAATTGATGATTTCCATTCTTTATTCGGATAAGAATATTCCCTTTACCCTTCACCTCTATCTTCGATTCATCTCCTAAAGCCACATCTCCTTTTACGGATTCATCAAGCTTCACGAACATGCTTCTTTTCCCGCACATGTGATTGCTTGCACCGCTGTCGAGGTACCACTTCTGAACTTCATCTGGTTCATCCTTCTTATACGCCATTAAAAGCATATCACCTTCTTGACGTATTTCTTCTACGTAATTGGACTTCTCTTCAACTCTATTGTTGTTTGGGGCTCTACATTCGGAGGCATAATGTCCAAACTTTCCACAATTATAGCATTTCACACTTGATTTATCGTACCTTGATTTTGGACTTCCTCTTCCACGGCCTCTTGATGAGTTTTCTCCTCTTTGGTTGGTGCGTTCTTCATAGGGCCTCCAACCTCGTCCGTTTCCATATCCACGACCTCGTCTTCGGGCTTGACTGCCACCTCGTCTTGGATGGCTTCGACCTCCTTCTTCTTTATCATGAACAATACGCATCTTGAGTACTTGTTCTGCGATATCTTCCTTCTTCTTCTTCTTTTCTTCATAAGCTTGTAGCGATCCAAGAAGTTGCTCTATTGTCATAGCCTCCAAATCTTTTGTCTCCTCTATGACGGTGACAATATGCTCAAATTTTGGATCCAACGATCTAAGAACCTTCTCCATGATTCTCACATCTTCTAACTTCTCTCCATTTCTTTTGAGGTTATTAGTAACCGTCAAAACTCTTGAGAAGTAATCAGAGACAAGTTCTCCTTCCTTCATTTGCAACGCTTCAAATTCTCCTCTTAGAGTTTGAAGACGTACCTTCTTTACTTGCTCTGCTCCTTTGTAAGAAGTTCGAAGCTTCTCCCATGCTTCTTTGGCCGTCTTTGCTCCCGCGACCTTCTCGAACGTTTCTTCATCTAATCCTTGATAGATTAGACAGAGAGCCTTCTTGTCTCTCTTCCTCAAGTCTCTCCACGTAACACTAACTCACCATGACCAGAGCGAATGGTACTCCCGGAAATGTTATCGAGAGGGTAGACGGGTGGTGTTGGCAAACTATGACTTGATGGGATCAGAGAGTTTCAGTTTCAAAGATAAACTTAGTAAGTGTTGATACCGGAATTAGCACAATTCCTTGAGCCCGTCATAATTAATAACATCATGCAAGCCTGGCCCGTTTTCCACCAACACCTCCTCAAAGAAAAGGAAAGACTTGGAGAAAAAGACTAAATCCTTGAAGAAAGGAAAGAGATCAACACCAAAGAAGAATATTTCCAAAAGAGGAAAGGAAGAATATCTTGAAGAAGCCGACCGCCTCTCACTATATAAAGAAGACCCCTCATTCATTGAAGAATATTCAGAAATCCCCTGCAATCACTGAGAGCAGAGAGGCAATAACCCTAGCTATAATTCGTCCTTTACTTTCAGTTTATCCTATTCTCTTCGTATTCATCTCGGCAAGCCTTGTCGCCGAGACGAATCACCCTTTGTAATCTTTGTACTTTGGTTGATCTAATAAAAGAGTCTCTCCTAAATTCTACATCTCTTATTTAACACTATTGTGCTATTTTGAGATTCAACAGTAAGTCGGTGAAAGGAATAAACGAGGCGGCCGAGCGGTGGATTTTTGAAGTGCGGCAAGGTGCGACCAAAAGACGTTTGGCGATTAGAGTTTTGAGGACAAAACTTGGTTTCTATACTTGCTTTCTTCGTTGTATAGGACGTTTTACTTCTTGTTTGGGCCATAGAGATCAATTCACGAAGTAAGTAATTAAATCATAAATTATCTATCGATATATGTTGCTTTAAATACATCTATACATGTAAATATATAATTAATTATATATGCATATGTGTGTCTGTGTTTTCATGGGAAAGTTTCGTGTGAATACGTCAATATTCCACATTGAAGTCGAACTTGGATACTTTATTGATTTAAGGTCTGGAGTTGAAAATTTATAACTAATTTTTGCTAATTTATAACCATTGAATATTTTCACACTTAGCTTGAAGCCTTGAACTTTGGTAAAAGGTAGAAGTGAAAATAGGCTCTAAAAGGTAAGATGCAGTTGCAGAGTAGAAGATAAAGTGTCGAGAAAGAACCGTCGATTATTTGTCAACGTCGTTTTTTTTTTTTTTTAATTTAGTTGGACAAAACGACCTCGTATTAGTGGAATGAGCAATTTGGACTTTGATTACGTGAGTGTATATAGCCACATCAGCGTCTGGTAACTGACATGTCATCTTCCGGTAACGTTTGACTAATGACTTGAGATCAATGTATGATTTAGCTGAATTTTGTTAGTTTGGGTATGAAATTTGAAATAAACTTGTGTTGAGGTATGTTTTAGCACATGTCCAAAGTGTAGGTACTGATCGGGACCGCAGAGCTGTGTTGAGGAATGAATTGGGCGATTTCCCGATTACCGCTAGTTTTAGTTTACTAAATTGATATACTAATTGGCAAAGTCAACACAAATTAGTGATTTCTTTGGTTTAATTAAAAGTTCGTATTTTTTTTGGCAAAAATGTGTAAGTTCGTTATTTAATTGATCGTTTTCTCCATCAAAATATGAATTATTTATGTTATATTTAAATATGCTATATTATTATAAATTTTCATTTTGGACGATTTTGACAACAACATATGTTGTTGTTATTACATGCACCATAGTCAAAATGACTGGCACGACAATGAAGATAGCAAGCCGTAAGTGTCGCGGGAGGAAGGCACTCATTTTGTGTCAAACAAAAAAACTGCTGCTGACTTCTTATTAATTCATTACCTGTATATGAATAAAATCCTTAAATCAATATGTATATTCATTAGAAAGACAAAAAAATAATGTTCATAATGAAAAGTGAATGTATAAAATTAAATTATTACCCAGAGTGCCAGCAGTTGTAATACGACAATGAACAGAAGATACGATGAGGAAAGCAGTGAAAAAAAATGTGATTAAAGTCTTCATTGTGATAGCTACTTTAAAATAATCTCTCAAACTTTTTTGTAAGTTTTTATTTATATAAACTGATGCCTACAGATATATATAAAACACAAACATACCAAATAAAATAAGCATTGTCTTGGTCAAAGCTATTTCTTTTACTTCCATATAGATTTATTATTGGAGAATAGTCTTGACCAAGATTGTAGAATAATATCTTTTACGTTTCATCTTTGACCAAGATTTACTTCCATATGTAGTATGTATAAATAATAAAGCATACATTATTGGAGAATAGTCTTGACCAAGATTGTAGAATAATATCTTTTACGTTTCATCTTTGACCAAGATTTACTTCCATATGTAGTATGTATAAATAATAAAGCATACATTATTGGAGAATAGTCTTGGTCAAAGATGAAAAGGAACACAATATTTCTCATTGTTTCCATATAAATTTTTTAAGCAAGATATAGCAGAATCAAACTGCATTTCATGTGATTTCTGAGACTTAAAGCAATCATGTAATTTACAACAACAACAAAATAAAAATAAAATAAAATAATACAAAGCAGAACCAAACAAGGTAGTGCTGTAGAGGTTTCCAAATAAAACCGAGTATAACTAGAGTGGTAAACACCAATTCTAGGATCCCAAATCCATTCCTTTTCAAAAACTTGGATATCAGGGAACCTGCCTAATGCTTGGAAACAATCTACATTAACAAAAAAACTAAATCAAAAGTTACATTAGAGAACTAAAACTAACATCAACCTCTTTTGAAGTTGGGGCATAGCTTATTATCGAGGCAATTTTTTTTAAACGAACTATCCTTACAAATTGATAAATATTTAGTATAGACAAGATGAGGAGAATCATTTATTTGTCTCTACTGATTCTTAATCGCGACATGAGCCTCGTGATTAAAGCATTCAGCTCAGGCTCTTCTTCAAGAATCCTCTTCATACTCTTAGTTCTCTCCATACCACAATGTGAGAAGACATTGTATTTACGAATCAAAACAAATCCCAAGATGGAGAAAAGATATTAAAAACAATTAAATGCAAAACTAATGACCTGGGAATAAACTGAGATTTCGGGAAAATCCACTACAACAACTGAAGATACTGTCATTTTTAATAGTTTGACACTAGATAAATAACTCCTAGAGAGGACACCAAATATAACCAACTATTACTAGAGAGGTAAACAGAATATCCAAGATCCTAAATTCATTCCATTGCAAAACTTTGGATATCCAAGAACTCGACTTTCTCCAAAACAAGCGGCAGATGGAAATCCTCTTCTTAGAATCCGATTTTACCTGATAATTAGGATACGTATGGCTTGGCTTTAAAGGAAACGGAACCAAATTCTCCACGTAACGAGATATGACACAAGTGTCTAACGAGAGACAACGAAACTCATCTGTCCGTGGATAATATTTGAACAGTCTCTTCTCATTGTCACAGAAGACAAGATTCCCTCGCTTAGAAACCGCCACAGGCGTGAAATAAACTAATGGAGTAAACCTATGTAAAGTAATGGTGTAAACCTTCCTCCACCTTCTATCTTCTCTACCCATGATGCATATCTCTAGTACCCAATAAGGCCTACATATCGTGTTGGCTACGGCTAGATGGTCCTCAAGGTTCACTATCTGCGTTTCCCGCGAGACCCATTGAGCCGGAACAGATACGTCTATGAACTCTTCTTTGTGAAGATCAAAGGCTATTATTTTGTAATCCATCTTCATCTGTCCTCTCTCAAGGCCTAACCAATACACTAATCCATTCACAGTGGCTGATTTCTTTTCCACATTGACCACACAAGGAGGTGAGCTCAGTTTCTTCCATTCACCAGTTACAACATCAGCAACACCACATTCCACGTCAGGATCTTCTTGATCAATGTTCCGGAAAGTAAAACAGATCCTCACAACTTTATACTTTCCAGTAACTCTGTCTCTACCGAATCCCATTGCCCAATATCCTCGAGGGAAAAGGGGCCAAAGTCCTGAAAGAAATAAAGTTTTTGAGTTTTATCAGTTGCTTTCTAGTGCCAAAATTCGACTCTAAAAAGAAAACATATATATCTCGTTAATAAATATTATTACCGAAGACAAATCTGAACGTATGGTGGGGCGTTAAGCTGGAAGGGAATCGTCGGAGTTGTCTTGGTCGACGGGTTTAAAACGATGATCCAATCATGTTCAGGGAAGCAGACCAAACCGTCGCAAGTCAACGAGAGTCTTGCGGCGTCACAGTGAAGATATACGATCTCTTCGTCTCCTTTGAAGCGCGACTCGGAGTCGGGGAGGGGACGAAGCCGCCCGCCGCAGTTGCAGTTGTAAGCAGCCAAGATTTTGCGGCTCTTTGGAAACTCATGTGTTTATCACGGAACCTCCTCGACTCCAGGATTGATCTCCATTCTTTTGAGATTGTTCTCCATTTTTGGATCGATTTCGAGGGCAGTCGAATTACTATTTCTTCAAGTAGCTCATGAGGTATGTAGATCGAGTTAGGGTTTTGTTCTTCTTCCCCCATTTTTGGTTTGCCTTTTTTTTCTGACAAAATCCTTAACTTTCCATTTATGTCTAGTTCAGATATAACTATAAGAGTAAGCAGGTCACAGGTCACGGGTTCGAATAGTGTGCACTCGTCTGAGTGTTTTTTTTTTTTTTAGGTACCGTAGATATCCTGTGTTTTGTAGATACATGTTTCTAATTCTCAAAACTTGTTTGGTTGGTTAGAAGTTAGAACAAGATTGTGACGGAAAAAAAGGAATTCTTCTATATACATCCTCTAAATTGTCCAGATTTTCCATATTGTACGTCCTAGCTACCTAAAGTCTTATGAATTGGAACATGAGAAAAACTATCTCAACTCAAATCCATGGCGAGAGACGTTACGTTTGTAGCTACATCAAGCAAACATATAGCTAAAACTCTCTCACTTGACCATGGACAGCATCTTACTTTACAGGGGCTTCTTTTGGTTTCGGTAGATTCATGTAGAAAAAGAAAACAAGTAAAAATCACAAGACTGGCACACCAAAGAGACCACATGCATTAACATTGTCGTTTGACAAGATGAAACAAATTGTACTAGATTTTACCATTTACAACTCTTAAACGGTAAAAAATCAACAAAGCGACCGAAGCAAAAAGTAAGAGAGATATTAATTACAACATGGGAGATTAATTGTTAACCTTGACAAAGTGATATCATCATGCTGACGAGACATCCATAGCATCAATTATCTCAAAGTGCATTTGTAGATCAGCAAGTCTGTGGGCAAAATAAAACCTTTCGTGGACCTCAAGCTTCCCACAAGAACTTTCACCTTCAGATTTGAGCAAGCGAACCAATTCATCTTTTTCCTTTAAAATCCAGCCACGATGCTCATCACGCCACTGCCTCGGAGTTCCATGAAGGACAACGCGTACACCGTTTGCTCCTCGTGCAAGGCGCTGGGAGATTCTCTGTACCACGTTATGATCAGTGATGTAGGCGCCAGAAGTGTTCAGTCCTACATCGATATAATGAACTTCAGATATACTGTTGAGGAAGCTTTCTTTGGACGCTGGAATGATCTCATTCCTTTCATGATTTGCAGTAGAAGTTTCCTCCAAGAAACTCATCTCGCTCAGGAGCTGATTCATCACAACCCCACCTTTGCTAAACCCTAGAACGATCGTTCTTGGACAGTGATGATCAACTGATGAAACCGGGTTGATCAAAGTGAGGCTCTTTGAAGAAGACAATACTTCGTGAAGGAAAGTGGACAAGAGAGAGACAATTGATGAAGAAGCTGGGAAGCCAGTTGGGGAATATGACTTTGGTTCTCCACAACGATTCACTGACGGAACAAAGTCTTTGTAGATCGCACACGGTCCGTTATAGAGAGAAGCCTCAATAACCCAAGCATTGACAGAGTTTCCGAATTTAGAAACTATAATCTCAGCTACTTTCTGCAGATCATAGAGCCTCTCGATCGTATGATTCCCAGTCTCTTTGACTCTGTCGCCATGAACGAATATAGTGTTTGCACAAGGAACCTGATGATCAAAATGAAGCATTTTTCAATAAGCAAAAAGCAGAGATTTGGAAGAAACAGAGTAAAAGAGGAAGCGACACTCACAGCCAGAGTTTTGGAAGAAGAAGAAAGGCAAAGAGAAGCTGCAACTCTGTAATAGTTGCTAGTGTAAGTAGCATCCAGTGGAATCTTCAAAACGCCGGACCATCGATCCATGATCAAGCAAATCCTGACTTCGATTCCTCAAAAAGAAACCAAAAAGGAAGCTTTTTTTTTTTGCGTTTAATCGATATAAAGGGTGTGACTTTGACAAGACTCGTGTGGGAATTTTGACGAACCCTTCGGAAAAAACGCTATCGTGGCAGGAGATGGGACATACGGATAATCAAGAAACACATCCTTTATTTTATATTAAATAAAAAATTACATTCTGTATGGTAAAAAAAATGAAATGTATTGTATTTAATAAAGTCTTCATGAAGATTTTGGTCTGTATAGTTTACTACCCGCGTATTTGTATGTTGAACCGGCCTCTCATTTCAATTCCAATCCTACAACTGTTTTTTTTTTTTTTTTTTTTGCAAGGTGCAACAGAAGCAACTTACTTCGAGAAATGTCAAAGAATCTTTTCACCTCTCGCTACTGTTCCCAAGGCAAAATGATAGTGGTAGATGTTGATTCCAGAAATAGCACACGTTTATGTGACGGGATATTTCGGATGGGAGACTTGGGAAGCTGCGGATTTATTACTCGAAAAGAAGTTTGGATACAAGAGATCGTCTCGTCAAACAAGCCTTGACGAGACGTAATGCGAATAACGAATGAAACAGAGAAAAAGTGAGCGAATGCTTTTAGGGTTTGCAGGGTTGCGTGACCTCCTTTTCAGAGAATGAAGACCTCTCCTTATATAGTTGAGTTAAGGCGATTCTCTGCTGAATATTCTCCTCTTGATCATAAAGGAAATCTTCTTCTTCTCTTGATTTCTTTCCTTTCTTCGAGTGGCGGCTGCATCTTTTTCCTTTTTGCTTAAGGTATTACCTTCCTCTTCAAGGCTTTCCATTTCTGTGAGGAGGCTAGGGCTGAAGACGGGCCGGGCTTTTTGTGCTGTTACTCATTGCGATGGGCTCGGGGAAATGTGCTCATTTCACCTCTAAAAGTAGATGGATAATTTAATCATTTTTTGTAATTTAAGGAGTAAGTGCTTTGCTATTTTTTAATCAGTTAGTTTGTAAATCTAAGGACATTGACTTGCCAAACAAAAATCTAAGGATATTATTGGTTGCTGATGTTGCATTGAACTACAATTTTTTTATACTTTTCAGTATGACATTCTACCTAATATTCCCAGAAAGTTAACTTATTATATTTAGTATGTTAGATGCCGAGAAATGTAATACTATACAGTAGAGTGTGTTAGGTTAATGGCGGTATACAAATTGATTTTCACGGTTAAATTGCAAACCCTAGCTAAACTGTCGGTAATTTCCGACGGATTCCCAACGGAGCAAATATATTGCATGTTCTCTCATTGGCCAGATATTATGTGATGTGCCACGTGTCTTTGTAGATTACGATGTGATAGGCCACGTGTCTTTGTAGCTTACGACGAAGTAGCGACGATTATTACGACATCGTCGCTAAACCGTCGGGAATTCCCGACGGATTTCCAACCAATCCAATTAAATCCCGACAGTTTACCAACGACTTATAGTATAGGGTATAGACTTTATTAAAGGGAGATAATATTTGTAATATATGTTGTATAAGCAACATTTGTATTTCTCCACTTAACAAACTAACACTTCATTTATTAACAAGTCATGTATGTAAATTACATATGTATGTGTAATTATAGGGTTTGTGATAAAATCTTGTGAATAATGTAATATGTTATAAAAATTAGGCAAAAGTTTTTGATTATCTTAGATGCAACTATTAGACTTAAACAAATTTTGAAATTAAATTTCATGGTTTTTGATGATTGGGAATCAGTGGGGAAATATATGGTTGACCAACGGATTTCCAACGGATTGTGCGATGTCCCTCGCAAATCGGTTGGAAACTACATGGGGAACCGACCGATTACCGACGGATTGTGCAGTTTCCTCGCAAATCCGTTGGGAACAAACTATTTTCCCATACTACTAATAACAACGCATTCTGACAATTTTTTTACCAAAAAAATTGAATTACAGTTTTTAAATTAAAACGAAATCATTTGAAATATAACAAAATTTAAATATACAATAAGAAATATAAACTTTGATTTCTAATTTTATATTGAAGGTAAACTTTGAATACTATATAGTACAATACTAATCTGAATATAAATATCAAATATTAAAGAAATCTTTATATATTACAATACTAATCTGAATAAGATGCATATTTTGATGAAGCTGAATCATTGGGAAAGGCATCCGTCGGGATATGGACGGTAATACAACGGTTATATTTCTCTCGGGAAATGGATGGTAAGTCGCTGGGAAATGCATCTGTCGGAAATCGGTCGGTACATATCCACGGTTTTCCAACGGACATTTCAAAATTTAAACCCAGTTGACATTGCCTTGGAAATTCGTCTGGAATTACTGACCATAATTTTTCCCTAGGTAAACGGTTGGTAATTTCTAACCGAATTTCCGACGACTATCGTTCCGTTGGAAATTTACGACAAATTACCGACGACAGTTTGTTTCGTAATTGGTAAACCCTCGGCAGTCTGTCACAAATTTCCAAGGAAAATTGCGTCGTCGGAAATTCCGTTGGAAAAGGCTATGTTTTCTTGTAGTGGACAACTTGATTACTGTAATTAGATCGAGAAATATTTATATGGATTCGAGTTTTGTTATTTGGAAAGAGACCGGAACGCATAAGAGGGTTACAATCTTGAGCAGCAAGTATAGGAAAAGCACCTATACAATTTTTCACAAAAACAATTAGAATCACAAGTCTAGAAGACTTACTTTCAAAATGTTTCCCATCCAAGCAGTCATCACTAGGATGTTTAAGATGGAAAGTTCAGCCACACATTGAAGTGTGGCTCCAGTGCAGCCATAAAATAGTCTACAAAATAAGAACACTAGCAGTAGAGTAGAAAAAGCTTTCCATTTATTGCTGAAAACTCTAGCAACAAATTATTAAAAAAAAAAAAAAAAAACAAAGCAATACAAGGCATAAATAAGCAGTTAATCAAGAGATCGGTAAGCTTTTAACATTTTCCCTAAAATCAAGCAAAACATTTACCTATGGCAAGCTATTCCAGAGTGGAAAACAGCATATCCATTGAACGAGTTAACCATGTCCTAGAACATCATCAAATGGAATCAGCATGGAAATATCATACATGAATAGCAAAAACTAATGAAAACGTATTAGGTATAGTAATAATACATTTCTGGACTTAGAAGCATTGTAATTTCAAATTAGACCGTCGTTGAACATATCCTTATGATCAGCCGAAATGTCAACAAGGAATCTAGATGAAGCCATGATTTTATCGCATTGGAACAAATGACATTTTATGTTCAACTTATCGTCCCTAATATTGTCTTCAACGTACAATAAACAAAAAAGAAGCACAGAAATACCACATAAGACGAGAACAAAAACCAAACAGAGATATAACTTTTCAGCCAAATCAGAAAAGTAAGAAGAACAAAAGTGTGTTTAGTAAAAAAGATATATGCAACATATTTTTAGTAAATTATCCACCATTACATGATTAATTTCAATTTATATAATATGTATTTAAATCAAATTTGGTTTAGTTTACGAAAACACATTACCCATATCAAATTAAAAACATCAAATACACAAAAATTTGCAAGAAAATTGTTTGCAACAAAATTTTAGTATAAACTAATAAAATTCTCATTCTGATTTTAGTAAACTAATAATAAAACAAATTTGCAACAAACTTTTAGTAAATAATAAAATAAAAAAAAACTAGCGCATCGTACGGGCCTGCCATTAGCTTTAGGGCCCAAATAATGAGCTAATATTGGCCCAGTAAAGACAATTCGAAACACCGTCGTACTCTTATGTTGTTCTCTCCAGATGAATAGAGAGTGAATTCTAGGGTTTTTGCCTCTCTCTGTAGTATAAATAAACCATTCTCTCTCTTCTCTACTCTCCTCCTCAATCATCTCTTTTTCTTGCTTAGTTTTTTCGTTACAGATCTGTGCGTTTTCATTTTTTTGGTATTTGAAAAAGAAAAGGCTCCACTTTTAATCGAGTCAACAGCAGGCGCCACTTTGATGGTGACCTGACTGCCGCTTGGAGCCCAGATCAAATTGCCAGAGGAAGACCCATGGAAACTCAATTTTATCTCTGTTTTCATGATTCAATACTCTTGGCTACAAAACAATTTTTGTTTTTGGGTCTTGTTTGTTTGGGATTGGTGTTTTATGAGTTTTGATTGGCATTAAGTCAGACACGGGTGCTTGTTGGGTTTATAAGAAACAGCAGAGCTACCTTTTGCATGGTGCCTAAATCATAAAGCTTCTCATCACGATTGGATGCGGTCTTGATCTGATGTCTTCTCATGGCTTCCTCCAAATTTATTGCAGCTACATAACTCAAAGTATATTGTTTTTTAGTTATTCGTTAGATTCTTAGATTGGAACCTGCATAGGGCTCTTGATGTTACTAATGTGATATTTCAAATGATGAGATTTGATCTAAAATTCTCACGACGGTCGTCTGAGACAAAAGTCGCTTGATGTACCGATCGCTCTTCTCTGATGAAAATCTTTCTTCCTTTCCCAAATCTCCTCATTGCTTTTGTCGCATTCGCTTTGTGTTATAGGTTTGGTTGGTTTTATCTCCATACCAATACTAAAACGGATCTGGCAATTTCATTATCATCTGTTAAGCGATACAGAGCCGGAGGAAGACGAGAAATGAATTCTAAATTGGTTCTCGATGATATAGATGATCACGGGTTAGAAGAATGTGACAAAACTATGATAAAGCAGTTTAAAGATTGAACTAAGGATACAAGTTGATCAATTGAAAGTTGATAAATTGAGGATTTATTATCCACAGAGACATTAAAAAAAAACATAATGATAGCTTCAACAGGTGAACTTATGAAACTAATCAATTCATCGTCGTAAAAGTCAACGCAACCCTCTCCTTATGATCTTGTGTCGCCTTCTTGTCCTGTGGACTCTTTGCTTGATATGATCGATTTCTGATGTAATTGCTAACATTTAAGGAAGCAAACATAGTGGACATTTTCAGTTTCATCTCCTCCACGACTTGCTTTCTTCAAGCTCCTCTGAAGCATAAAGGCGTTCGTTGACAACGTTGGTTCATCTTAAAAGGGATAAACTTTAATCTAAACTGGCAGAAACAAATTGCTAGCTTATTTTCATTCTTGTATGATTATTTAGTGATCGAAATTATTTTCTTGGACTTAGGCTTAAGCTTAAGCATGCGTCTTGGTGGCATTACTCATTGTCTTCTTGGGTTTTATAACCTTTTCATCTCTCAGTTGCATTTTTAAATTGTTCGGTTACATAGCTCCTCTGTATTTTACTCCCTACCAGCCCAAAAAAAAATAAACTAAATTTCAATATTGTTTATGACGTTTGTGAGAGTATCGTTCTTCTTCTGCGCCATGTGATCTTCTACTGCCAGAAACTTGTTCCTCATCCTCACCATATCGATCAGACTTCCCTCGTGATCTCTCTTTTCTATCAGACCGAGACTCTTTCTCCTCTCTGTCTTTGCTGCGTCTTCTTCTATGGGAGGAGCTTTTTCTGCGTGAGCTCCTACGGCTGCTGCTTTGCTCTTTAAACTCTTCTTCCCGATAACACCCTTCTTCTCTATCCGACACACTTGCTCTTCTCCTAGGAGGTGACGGAATCTGTATCCACAAACAAGTTAATAAAATAGACAAGGTAACAACATTCGAAAGTGGTGGTGCAAGTTAAAGAAAATGGTAGACCTGAGTACGCGACATATATCTTCCCTCGGGCGGGAGTTGAATACCAAGCTTTTTCAAATCTTCATGAGGGATTGGTCGTCTGATCATTCATTAACAAACAGAGTTAAATAAATCTCCTCTGAGAAAGGTCATGAGTCATGACCACTATCTTCTACTTGTAAAGGAAGAGCCCAAGGCAAAAACAGTAGTACAAGGGAGCACGGAATGGTCTGTCTCTTCCTCCGAAACGAAGTTGCCCTGATTCTTTCTTACCACCAAGTCCACCTCCTGTTTACAGAGAAGACGGCTTAAGATCAAACTCCTATGGAAAATGTATTATTAGACCAAAAAAGAGTCAAAAAGAATGGCAAACCTAATCGTCTTGGTATCCATCCAGGCATCAGCTGCTGCCGATTATAATCAACAATAATCTCTCTATCTTGTATAAATGAATGATGAGCATCCTGTTTAAACACCAAGATACATTCCATTCCATTCCAACTATCAAACTCCACTAGTTTCTTGGAAACATCAATTGTATCTAACGAAAAGTTTTCACCTCATAAGCACGACGCATCTCTTTTTCAGTCTCATACTCCACAAAAGCATACCCTCGTGAAGCACCTGTCACTACAAGATGAAAAGAAACAGAATCTATATTGTAGTCAGACAAATCTACACAATGCGGAAATTATAGCATCAACAGTCACAGACTCCTCACAGTTGTGCTAACATAGAGTAATACATTGGTAGAAGCAACAAACCATCAGAAACAGATAGATCATAAATTGCAAATTTTTACCAATGTGCCTCACCAAGCGCAAGTTCTTGATCCTGCCATACTTACTCATCGCCTGCAAAGAAGAAACACTTAGTTACGATAACATCATACTAAGTGAAATTCCAAAGCTTTGTTGCCATACAAACGAATGCAATAATACCTCTCGAAGAGTATCCTCCGTAGTAAGATGAGAGAGACGACCCACGAAGAGAGTACAGTAAGGATCTCCGACTGCTTTCGAATCACCACAAGGATCATCTTCCAAAACACACCCGAATCAATCAATTTAGCAATGAAATTGAAAAGAGCAATAGGGGAGAAAGAGAGTTTTGC
Organism: Erythrophleum ivorense; assembly: GCA_026724425.1. Lineage (NCBI taxonomy): Eukaryota > Viridiplantae > Streptophyta > Magnoliopsida > Fabales > Fabaceae > Erythrophleum > Erythrophleum ivorense. Next base: position 2,268,436 of record JAIUCV010000086.1, on the reverse strand, counting down.
TTACATAGACCGGCGTTATAACAGAGGAGAGCTCGGCGGACGCCGTTATCATGCGCCGCAACATCGGTTCCGTCGATACTTCCAGCTTGAATCGGATGATACGACGTCGCGTAGAACACTTTGTTCACGACGTTGTTTCCCCCGCCGCTCATTTCTTCCACCACCTCTTCTCTCTCACGGCGGCTCCGGCTAATCTAATAAGAAAGATAACTTAAACGCCGTCGCTTTGAGTGATGACTATTTCCGGCCCAATAATGTTTTCACGAGGCCCATTTAATATATTTCGTAGGCGGAAATTCCAACGGGTAGGCTTCTTTTTTTGGTTAGGTGACTGAAGTGGAAGATTACCGCAAAAACACCACCAAATCTCATTCTTCCTTGTTCCACATTTGAGTCGTATTTCAAAGAGGAAGACAATGATGCTTGCTCGATTTGTATTTCGATCTCAATCGAGACCTTTTGTCTCACTTGGGCAATCTGCTTCTTTCTGTTCTTACAACTCTTCTTCTTCTTCGTCGTCCGCAGCTTCAGCTGAAGCTGAAAGGACGATTCGAGATGGTCCTAGAAATGATTGGAGTAAAGATGAAATCAAGGCCGTCTATGATTCTCCTCTTCTTGATCTCCTCTTCCATGGAGTAATTTCCCTCTCTCTCTCTCACTCACTCATTCATTCCTCTCTTTTGTTGTTCTAGCTTAACTAGTTCACCAATTTGAAGTCGAAAGCTTTTGGCTTTCTGTAAATTACACAAAAATTGGAGGAATGTATTGATATTTAGCTTTACTTTAACCCAGAACATGTTTGTATGAGTAGAGAACTTTTTGCTGAAACTTGAAATGCAGCTGCCGAATCTGGTTTGAGACCTTTTAGTGTTTTCCAAAATATTCTCTTTTTTTTTTTTTTTTTTTTTTTTATGTTTACTGTTAGCTCGTCTAATGATCTCATAATCCATTGTCTTTCACTTGAATAACGATGGTGTGTGGGCTATTTGGGTTTCAGGCTCAGGTTCATAGACATGTTCATAACTTCAGGGAGGTACAACAATGTACTCTCCTCTCCATAAAGACTGGTGGGTGCAGTGAAGACTGCTCATATTGTCCTCAGTCCTCGAGATACAGCACTGGAGTCAAGGCCCAAAGACTCATGTCCAAGGACGCTGTCATTGATGCAGCTAAAAAGGTTTGCAGAGACTAAGATGCATTGTGTAGTTGTATGTTTTTCTAGAAAATATTCACAAGTTTGAGTGTGACTGTGATGAGGACAACTGAAAATATAGGATCCTGGGAATGTTTGAATGAAGCATTTTGAGAATGTTATGAGCTCTTCTGATGTGAATTTATCAAATGTAATGTGTTGTTAGGCAAAAGAAGCTGGTAGTACACGTTTTTGCATGGGTGCTGCGTGGCGAGATACAATTGGACGGAAAACCAATTTCAACCAGATTCTTGAATACATCAAAGAAATAAGGTATCCAAATACCATATCTGAGAACAACAAGATGCAGAGTTCTTACATAATGTTGAATATGGTCTCTTGGCTTTTATACTTATTTTGTTCTGTTACTCTCACTTTACAACAGAGGCATGGGGATGGAGGTTTGCTGCACATTGGGCATGATTGAGAAGCAACAAGCTTTAGACCTAAAGAAGGCTGGTCTCACTGCTTATAACCACAATCTTGATACTTCAAGAGAGTACTACCCAAACGTCATCACTACTAGAAGTTATGACGATCGCCTTGAAACTCTTGAGCATGTTCGTGATGCTGGAATCAACGTCTGCTCAGGTAACAACGATATGCAACAAAGAAAAATCTAAAATTTTCTTACTCTAGCAAAGTAGAGGACAGAAACCTGTCTTCATCTTGGTCATTAGACTCATAATTCCCTGATGCATTGGTATGATAGATCCATAGATAAGAACAACAGACATCTTCTCAAGTGTTTTTCTGTTTACAGGAGGTATAATAGGGCTTGGAGAGGCAGAGGAAGACAGAGTAGGTCTATTACACACTCTAGCGACACTTCCTTCTCACCCTGAGAGTGTTCCCATTAATGCTCTGCTTGCAGTGAAAGGCACTCCTCTTGAAGACCAGAAGGTATCTCCACAATCTAAAAACACAAAATGCAAATCGTAGCTACTTTAGAGGTAAAGGGCTTTGAAAACTCAGGTCGTGTTTTTTTTTTGTGTGCAGCCGGTTGAGATATGGGAGATGATCAGGATGATTGGAACAGCGAGGATCGTAATGCCAAAAGCAATGGTGAGGTTATCTGCTGGTAGAGTCAGGTTCTCGATGCCCGAGCAAGCTCTGTGTTTCCTTGCTGGTGCAAACTCAATCTTCACCGGAGAGAAGCTTTTAACGACACCTAACAATGATTTTGACGCCGACCAACTCATGTTCAAGACGTTAGGACTCATTCCTAAACCCCCAAGTTTCTCTGAAGATGATTCCGAATCAGAAAACTGCGAGGAAGTTGCTTCTGCTTCTCACTAAAGTCTTAAAGACTATGTAATGAAGTTGCCACCTTTTTACTATGTAGTAGCATGATAAGACGATTTTGGTGAAACCACTGTTCGTTTACCGTTTATTCATAGGGTGTCTAGATTTTAATCATGAAAATCCTCAACCAATCAATAAATCTGTTGTTGAAGCAACGAACGTAGCCCATATAAAGCCCATTAAATATTTAAAATCGGCGACTTTTATCCATTTTCCAAGTCAACGAGCTTGTTGAGTTGTGTTCTGTTGGAACTTGGAACTGTTTGTTCGTCCTCTTCCCTCATTCACCATAGAGAAGGAAGATTAACAAGAATTTTGTGTCGATGCCTAAATCAAGCACTTGGGTCTCTATTCTCTTCTTGCCTCTGGCCGTCCTCTTCTACCTTTACAAGTACCCTTATTCTCCAGCCATTGTGGAACAATCGTCCAGCTCCATCTACCACATCTCCGTAAAGGTATGTATAATCAACTTAAACGACACAATTAAAGAAGCTAATTGTTCGCTTTCTTTGTGTATTCCGCCGTTTGACTCTAAAAACTCATTCTTCTTGATTAAATTTCTTTGTGGGTACAGCAGATATGTTAACTCTTTTAAACGATCGACACTGCTTTCGTTTCTAGTCTGTTGTTCTTTAAGAGTACATCAAAGGGAATGTTGCTAGTTTCTTAAAAACCAGAGGAAGGCCTTTTTCTGTGTGTTTTCCTAAAGTGAATATTTCAAGAAATCTATGCGGTTGATGTTCATCTTTATAGTTAGCAACTTTATTCATATCATAAGTCCATAACACAAGTATCAAATTCTGTAACTGAAAATGCAGGACATCGAAGGGAATGATGTGAGTTTGAGCCAGTTCACTGGAAAGGTGCTTCTTATTGTTAATGTAGCCTCTAAGTGGTACGTTATTAAGAAGTATTTACTTCTCTCTTGAGAGTTCACACCAACTTTTATTATTCAGAAATGCTTTTTCCAACTCCTAAATCCTCACAAATAGCATTCTTCTGCATCCTTTATAGTTTATGTTAGGATTAGAAGAACCCATCAGTGATGCTAACTCTACAATGTTAAGTGACTTTGATACAATGACAAATACAAGCTTTGCGTATAATGTGTCTTTAATCATTATTGGGGCAGTGGTCTAACACATGGAAACTACAAAGAGTTGAACATTTTGTATGCCAAGTACAAAACCAAAGGTACGTCTTTCTTAGGCTAATAACTAATGGAACATATATAAGTTATTGAGGGGAGCAACGTTTCACGCAGGGTTTGAGATCTTAGCGTTTCCCTGCAACCAATTTGGAAGTCAAGAGCCAGGTACCAACAAGGAGATCAAAGAAACCGTTTGCACAACGTTCAAAGCAGAATTCCCCATCTTTGACAAGGTCTTATAAACTTGTCTCAACATCTATCACACAGTGCCATATATCCTCCTCGTAGTTGTTACTTATTTTTCTCTCTGATGCAAAGATTGAAGTGAATGGGGAGAAGACTGCTCCTCTTTACAAGTTCTTGAAAGAACAACAAGGCGGATTGTTCGGGGATTCGATCAAGTGGAATTTCGCAAAGTTTCTGGTAGACAAACAAGGAAATGTGGTGGATCGATATGCTCCAACAACGTCACCTCTTGGAATTGAGGTTAGTTGAAGTTTCCCCTCCCAACTCATTGATATTCATTTCTCTGCCACCAAAGTAGCTTCTGTGTAATATCATCGTACTTATTTTTGCAGAAAGACATAGAGAAGCTATTGGCATCTGCTTGAACATAAAAGCTGAAGGTGAGCTTTTGTGCCTTATCCCACAAAAGGTATCTATCTATGTCAGGAGTTTGGAATGTGAACATATATCTGTAGTTAGAACATGGAATGCAGCTTTTGCCAAACTCTTAGGAGCAGTTAGGTTGTAATAACTCCTCCTCTCTTGTGAAATTGGTTTTACACTTTTAAGGCCAAGAAACAAATAATTTCTCTGAGAAATGCTCATGGAGATAGCAAGGAATATAATGTGGACCAATTTGGTGCAGGACAGAAGAGCAGAAGCATCGCCGAGACTGAGAATCAGAGCTACTTTGTATAATGATTCTTACATGTATGTTTATCTTAAAACATCATTCATGGAAAAGGAAAAAAAATTATCGTCTTAATTATGTGATTTTGGCTATATCATCAGAGTATCCTTGTCTTGTAAACAAGGTGTTCTTGATGAACAATTGTTGATCAAAAGATAAATTTTTATTTATTTGCTCTTTCTTAATCATCAGTTACAATAAATTGCCTAGCAAAATCTACCTCCTTGGTCATTAACCTGTTTTTACAAATCTGAGCAAAAGCTCTACAACAATGGGTGTTTCAAGCAGGTCAGTCTCCAAAGCTGAAGAGAAGAGCAAAAGAGATATCACTCCTGCAATTTACTTGTTCATCGTCTTATCTTCTTCCTCACCATTGATCAAATCCAAATCTTCTCAACTGCATAATCTAACAGTGCATGCCACAGCTTGTGCCCAGAATTTCAACCTTGCTTTCACATCATCAGGATTGTCCCCTGTTTTCACACATTTCAACCAAAATATAATCAGAAAATCTTGAAAAAAGAAACTAAACTTTGCTAAAATCGAGCTTACCAGGACTAGAGATCTTCCAGCTAGCTATCGGGCTGACGGGAGACTCAAGCACCGGCGATTTCTTCTCCGGCGAAGTATGGTGATGATGATGATGATCTTGATCCATAAACTTCTGACTCATGGAGTAACAAAGCTCGAGAGCTGGTAAAGTGTTACAAAGCTCAGGAATCTCCTCGTAGTTAAAACCGAAGCCTAGATCTACACAACCTTTAAGCTCCTCGAGATCATCGTCCGTTAAACTCTTGGCCCTCTTCAAATCATTCCGATCTCCGTCATTCGCCGCCGCATCTAACACGTATCCTTCCAACAACACATTGCTCTTCTTCTTCTCCAGTGTCTTCGTCTGCCTCGACTCACCACCACGAAAGCCATTGTCGATCTCTTCTTCCTCAGATTCAGTGTACGAGGAGCAAGAGGTGGAGCTCGAGACGTCGGAGTCGGAATCTAAGTCTGCCTCGTATGAGGAACAACGAGAGAGAAAATGTGAGTCGCACATTTTTGCAGAGAGAAAAGTGTTAAAAAGGGAGAGAAAGTGAAGAGGAAAGAAGGTGGAGAGGTGCTTATAAAGCTACAAGCAGGCGGCAATTATTTTTTGTCTCTTTCTAATCATGTGGTCATTAGTCCATGTGGTTATTATGATGTGATATGATGATCAATATTTAATGTTACCATGTATGTATGTGGTTATGATGATCGAATATTTTACCGTGAATGTGTATATATGAATCAATGCCGGAGAATTGGGGCCCGCCATGTGCGCCGAGAATCTAGATCATCGGATCGTCGCCAGAGAGCACCTTTTGGCCAATTATTCCCACCGCTTTTTAGACCGTAACCAGTAAACTAACATATGTAGGTAGCATAGCATCATTTTTTTTTTTATAGTTTAATTTTTCTTTTTTTTTAGATTTTGGATTTAATATATATAATTTTTTACCAGAAACAGAAGTTATAATAAATTAAGAATAGTAATGCTTGTGTATACATTATAGTATACAGATGTTAGTCGTAGTAATTTATATACGCATACGATTTGATATCTAACTTTCTTTTTTTTTTCCAAGAAATTTGATATCTGATATCTAACTTAACGCGGCCGCAACAGGAAGTCGTTGCTCCAAACTCGTTAGGTTGCTGCAATTATTTTACTCAAGAGATTATTGTACTCGGCTTAAACAAAACATAATAATAGAGATTTATGTAGGTGTGAAAGGCTAAAAGCTATTAGATAAACTGATGATTACAAATCTAATTATAAACAATTCACCATCGGCCTGCCAATAAGTCGTTGGCCTCGAGATGCGCCACGTCAGTTTTACATTACCCTACGACTTAAAAAAACAATATTTTAGTACGCCAAGTAACTTTAGATTCCACGCCAACATTTTTATTCCATTGTTGTTTTTTAAGATATTGGTGAAAAAAGTGTGATTCTTTAACTAGCTTGATCGACAACTGTTAGTGAGATGAAGCAAATCCAGTGGACTAACTATTAGGGTCGGTTACTAAAGGGAGACAACCATTTCTTGGTTGTAATGTATTCACAGCCATCTATCTAATCTACTTATTCTTATGTAGAGTTATTTTCTATTTATTTCAGTGACTTTATTTCATATGAGTACATATATGTAGTGTTAATTACGAGTATAGTCATTTGAATCATTGTTAGATATCCATATTTATTACGACTTTTCTCATGATTTAATGGATTAGCTGATGTGTTTGATAAGCAAAAATAGCTAATATTCTTCAAAGCTAAAGGAACCTTACCAATTGTCTGGAATAATTAGTTTTAATTATATGAATACCAAAATCCATAACATCGACGATTACACTAGTAAAATTGATTGTTTTATCAAGTCATGAGCTCCCTTTTAGCTAATATATATGTAATTTAATAATTTAAATGGTTAACTAACCCTAATAGTTTTTTTTCCAAAACTCCTTGCTGTGAACAGCTCAATATAAAAATATATAAAATCGCGAAGGAAGAAGAAAATTGTAGAAGCCAAAACAAGATTGCTTCTCGAAATTTATAATGGAAAAATTAAATACGAACAAAAAATGATCGTGGTCCAGCTTTTGATGAGCTAATTGGCTTTATTGACAAATTAACATGACTTTGATATATAGTGCGCCGGCGTCAAATCGAGACAAACGTGTCATGTTCATATACAAAATATTCATATCATGATGATGGTAAGTAACATGACATATATAAATGGCATATATACCGTTAAGCTAGGTTCTTTAATGGATGTGGGTTATATAGTTAAATATAAAAGCACGAGAATACGACATATAGTTTAGTTTCCCATATTATTGTCCATATAGAACGAAAGGCTCCAAAATGATTGTGGTAGTTATGGGCTGCGTACAGTGTAGCATAAATGCGATTATCGCTCATTGAATAGACGATGTTGATTTAAGTTGGTAGAAATTATTAATTCATTTAATACGAATTCATCAAATTGTTGATAAATCATAATTACATCCACACTGATTTTTTCCAATACGGATTCATCAAACTGCTGAAACACAAATGTTCTGGACGGCAGAACCGTCTTAGACGTTTTTAACAAATAATTGACTCGTTTAGTATATTAAGACCAATCGAACAAAATGAACGTCAACCATTGAAAACTAAATCAATCAATATGAATGTTTTATATATTCGTTTGGAATTGCTTTCAGCTATATATAGTTTTGTTTTTCTGGCTAAAAGCTTCATTGAATTTCAAGATCATTCTCTTGTTTATTTTTATCTAATGAAACGTTGGTTTTTTAGTTATTACAAACTTGTGCAAGTAACTTAAAATAATTACTGACGAGTAATTTTTATAAACACGCAGACATGTACACACACATGTATATTAGTATAATATAACTTTTAACATACATACATATATATGTCCACTAATTTCAAGTGCATGTAATTCAGTATCCAAAAGGAGAAGGTATCACGAGATACAAACCAAATAAGTTACTTTTCTGATAGATTGTCCATCGAATAAAGTTTGTTAGGATCAACAACCAATAAATAAGTCTTCTTTGTAAATTATAATTAAATTTACTTTTCTCATAGTTTTTTTATAGTTTTACTTACAAGATAGTTTATTCAATTATTGTGTGATGGGAACAATTAACAAACGCATGTGGGAGGGTAGGGATTATAAATGTGGAAATGGAAGAGAAATCACATGTGAACGAGAGAGAAGAAGACAAAAGGCAGGGGAGGTGCCACGTGGATCTTTTCGATAAGAAATTAAAGGGCCTAGGGCTTTAGGAGGGGCCCACTAAAAAAGGAAAGACGAGAAGAGACCCAACAACTCACGTGTCCCCATTTTTCTTTCTTTCTTCGTCTTCAGCTCAACTAATCAGCACCACATTTCACACCCACTCTCTCTCTCTCTGGTCTTCACGAGTCACGACATTCATGTTCACTTGGGTCCCCTTTCCATCATTTTCATTTGTCCATTTACCACACATACTACTATTCTTTTACCCTATTCTTACAAAAGATTTACTTTTATTTATGATTCACGGGGGTGATATTATAATAGCTATAAAAAGAACTGATAGCTGTGAATTTATTTATTTTTGGGTACGTAATGTATATAAATATTATAGGTTTGAGATGAACTTTTCGATCAAGCATCAACACATGATATTTATGGAAATTTAAAGGTGGCAACAAAGTTGTTTTCTGCCAAAGGCTTATTTAGATATATATACGAGAGAGAGACAAGAGACCCTAGTTCTTATTAGCAGAAGTACAAGCAGATGCCAGTTAACTCTGGTCAGATGGTCTAAACCTAAGCTCACAGCTAAGGTTACACCGGAACTTAAGCCTTCCTAATGGTCCGACTCGCCATTAAGCCTTTGACCCACCTTTAAGCTCGAACGTAATTACATCTTGTTCAACCGCAAAGTCCATGGCTTGCATCATTGTTGGATTCAGTGGTATTCTCTTTAACTTCAAACTCGTCTTGTGTTAAATACGCAATCGTTTTACCTTCGTAAATTAGCTTAAACTCGGTTTTATCAAACAAAGCGTGAGCCTTGGCGTTATCATTCTCCGCTCGTATCACAATCGTTAACTGCGTTGCATGACTCCATCAATATCATACCTGGTCAAAACAAAACCCAAGAAAAAAAAAATCTATCATTAATGATCAAGATTTAAGATCAAGAAAAGCGAAGAAGAGTTCGTACTTTAAGAGGTCGAGGTGAGCATTGTCGACGCTAATGATGGGAACTCTCGGGTGAATAACCATGTAACCAACGACGACAATAATGCCACCAAAGATCACGACGATAGAGATAATAGCACAAATGATGGCTGCACACAGCGGCGGACGTATGTTATAAGGGACTGTGGCATGTGCCACATACTCTTTTTTGTTTTTTCTAATTCTTACAAAACTAATTATAATCCTTCAGCCTTTTTTAAAGTAAAAGAAAGTACCTCAGACCAGAATTTTATTAATCCAACAACTCTCATAAAAACTCTATATTATTTGCCAAAACGATAGTAATGCCCAACTGTTGTCTATATCTTTCTAATTTTACTTGATTTTTTAAAGAGAAATCAAGTTTTTTGGTTCCTTATTTTAATAGTGTTCTTGAAATCTAAACAATATATTACACAAAATACATGTCACTCATAAAAAAAAGTCGTTGTTCCCAACAAATATAACAGACTATAATTTCTCACATCTAGAGTACGTAAGTTAAACTAGCTTCTTAAAAAGTGAACATAAAATAAATACATTGAGAGAGATGAAAACTATTTATAAGAGGAAGATATTTAGGGTTTACATTATTTCTTTTTCTTTTTATTTATTTCTTAGTAGAATAATATTGTCTCAGTTTTACATTATGATTACCGATTTTTTTATACGATTAAGACAAATTACTTTTAAATCAATCATGTATGTGTAGGATATATACAATACACCTAATTTCTATTTTTATTTGATTTTCTATATGATAATCTATGCAATTTTATTAAATTAGATCCAACAAAGAAATTTGTTTTAAAAAATTTAAACTATTGTTTCATTAATTGCAATTTAGTTTTTTCACTTTTGAAAGTGAACGAAGAGAGCTTCATTCTCCAAAATCACTTTGCAAATAATAGTATAAATAGATATGACTGGAAAAGATGATTGACATTCAACTTTTATTATCTTTAAAATCTATTTATATATCATATAATGTAACCCGTCAAGATAACAAAATCTAAAAAAGGATAGTATATATTCAGATAACTACAAGAAATTGAAGACAGGTAGTTAAAGCATTGAATGACCAAAACACAAACCTACATTGTATAGTGACATAAGACAACACAAAGGATACGTTACACAATATCCAATCATACATTTTGGTGGCCCTTTTCATGTCCCAAATTTAATTGCCGTGTCCAATTCAGTTAATGTTTCTTTTTCATCTGATTCTGATCCCTTTGTTTTCATTTCGTCAATTCAATTAATGTTGTGACAAAAAGACAAAATATATCTGTTAATTTAACAGATAAAGAAGTTAACTGGAACACAGTTCCTATGACAAGTCTTATGTTTGTGAATCAACACATTCACATTCAAAGCTCTTGTCGACTTTTCTCTGCCAATCTTTAATGAGAAAACGCACCGTTTTGAATCTTTTTGATCAATCTACACATGCACACCATAGAGAGAAATGCAGACAAGAAATCTCTACAACAGTTACATAAGACATTAAAAAGTTTGGAATCCAAGGTGGAACCTAAATGTATTTATATATTTACAAACACAGCTCCTAAACAGGAACCAATCCCGGTTTTATTCTGTAATTTGATACAACAATGTATGACCACATGACCGAGCCAATTAGATCTTTAAGACCGAGGAGACCCCTGCTCGATTAACCCCTCAACCTCGAGGTTGTTGCTGTCGCTGCTACTACCCCAACCACTGTTGTTACCCCAAGCCCTCTCTTTCCAAATCTGTTCAACTTCCGAAAATGTTAGTCCCTGCGTCTCAGGGACAAACACAACCACAAAGATAGCCGCAAGAACCGCAATGCCCGCAAAAATCAAGAACGTCATTCCTGTACCAGCAGATTCCACAACCGACAAAAACGTTTGCGCCACAATCAAATTACTGATCCAGTTAACCGTCGCAGACATGCCTCCGCATATCCCTCGGTACTGTTGCGGGTATATCTCTGAGTTCACCGTCCACGGGACCGGTCCCATTCCCGGTGCAAAGAAAGCAATGTACAAAGCTAAGCCAAGCACAGCTAGCCAGCCGTAGAGCCCCCCACCATCGTCAGGTGATTGTTTGAAGAACGAAACCGAGAGGATTAAGAGAGACACAATGACACCGAATAGACTCGAGAGAGCAAGCTTCTTCCTCCCGCAATGATCGATGAAGTAAATCCCAACGACTGTTCCAGCAGCGTTCATTGCAGCAACGATGAGAGAGAGGAACAGAGCGAGCTGGTTCGAATGAAACCCCGCCATTTGCACTATCGTCGGGCTATAATACATAACCGTATTGATACCAGTAAACTGCTGAAACGCCTGAAGTCCTGCTCCGGCGAAAAACGCGAGCCTCATTTCTTTGGATCTAAAAACATCCAAGTAGCCAACAGTGCGTTTCCTTAGCTGCTCTTCCTCTTCAGCAGCAGAAAGATGATCAATCTCGTCCTCTAACCGAGAGATGTCGTACATCTTCGTGAGCACTTGGATAGCTTCCGACTTACGGTTCTTCATGAATAGCCATCGTGGCGATTCCGGCATGAAAAGCATTAGCACGAACTGTACAACAGCGGGAACACCTGAAACCCCAAGCATCCATCTCCATGTTCCTGGAACCTCTGTGAAAGCAGAGTTAACGAGGTAGGAAAGAAACTGTCCACCGGTGATCATCAACACATTGGTGCTCACAAGTCCACCTCTCACTTCCGACGGAGATGCTTCCGCTATGTAAACCGGCGCAGTAACCGAAGCAACACCGACTCCTAAACCAACCAAGAGACGACCGGATATTAAGACGTAAGGATCAGGAGCAGCAGCCATGACGATTGCTCCAGCTGCGAAGACAATATCAGCGAAAAGAGTCGCCTTTTTACGACCGTAGTAGTCGTTTATCCAACCTCCTGATGCAGCACCGATTATTGCACCAACTAAAGCCATACTTACAATAGTTTCCTACAAGTTTCACATTCTTCATTGGATCAGTTACTATCACCGAAAGTTACCAGCTTGGTAAAAAGGTAAAGCAAGAAACATATACCTGTAAGAAACTGCTCTGTTTAACGACTTCGAAATCATCCTTAATGTACAAAAGTGCACCAGAAATTACACCTGTAAAGGAACAATTCTTAGAGGCTTTATCTAAAATTCCATAAAATCACCCATAAATAAACACAATCTAATCCAAACCCACCAAACCAATTTTCAGAATTTGATATAACACACACTATAGAGATCCAATGACTCCAGTGTCAATTCAATTTACAACATTTCTACGGATGGGTCAGTGAAGAAATCAAATCTAAAGCCTTTAAAACATCTTGATTAATTCTTGACAGTTTCATTGTCGGGAGTGAAGAGAGACCTGTGTCATAACCGAAGAGAAGACCACCGATTCCGGCAGTGACAGTCAAACCCAGAATGTAAGAATTCCCAAAATACGACATCCTTCTCTCCGGGAACATATCCAAGTACCCGGAGCTCCCAGGTGCGGATGGGATCGTCAATGTCATCTTCTTGTTTTTACTCTTCTCAATACCGGTTTGACCTCAATCCGCGAAAGCACCGCACTTTGAAACGGAACGGACTAAAAAATAATTCCGATGGAGAAAATTTAGGAAATGGGAAGGAATTTGTTTCCAAATTTTGCAAAATTTTTACCGCGAAATTTTCAATTATGGATTTTGCTTGAGAATTCGGGTAATATATCCAAACTGGGATAATAAGCCCCAGATGATTTGGATTCAGAATCGCGGAGGTAAATGTGGCGGCACAAACGCAGCCGTGAAAAAAATAAGAAACATTTTAACGACGAGAAAACGTAAGAGGAAGGAGATAGGGAGGATTATCTGGAGTTACAGGACGGTGACTAACAGACAAATAATGCAACTATTTACCCATGTGTTTTTTTTAATTGACGTGGCGAGCCACTCTGGATAAGGTTGTCTTATTAGTACCAACTAACATATCAAAGATTCACTCGCGCAGCTATACTACTCGCCTTTTCAATCTCAATATTTCCTGTCGGACTGTGGTGGAAGTCACGCGCGTGGGTACACGTGTAAGAAGACTCCATGATAAGTGATTAAGTGATAACTAGTGGCTCTTATTTTGTTTGCATAGGCGCGTGTCACCACGCTCTTCTCGAACCATCTATGTTATGATCTATCTACAAGAGTCAAGAAATGCAGTAACTATTTATTACAAGAGTTACTTTTGATTAATTTTCATAATAAAGGTTTTACCTTTTATTACAAGAGTCAAGAAATGCAGTAACTATTGATTACTGCTACTACCGTACCTATCAGCTCAGAAATAAGATAAGTACGCAAACATATTACTAAGTATGCAAAATCATTTTTTATTTTCTTCCAACGTTGCGCTAATCTGTTTTCAGTTTTTTTAAATCTTCAGAATTTTATCCAAAAAATCAATATATAATTATTTTCTTCCAACGCTGCGCTAATCTGTTTTCAGTTTTTTTAAATCTTCAGAATTTTATCCAAAAAATCAATATATAATAGGAAGTTTAACTAGGAAATATAACTATCCAAACATTTCCTTGTTAGTAACTTTTGGTTAGCCTATTTGATTGAGGCCTTTTAAGGCCCATATATTTGTTGTTAATAAATTGTACGTAAGGGGAGACATGTCAAAAACGAGACCACGAGGTCAACGAGGACCACGACTATAAAAACAAAAGAAAGTAGTCAGTTCCTAAATTTGCAAAGAATAAAAGGGACTAGAAATATAAATAGTTTGGACAGATATACAAAAGCAGACCAGCGGGGTCAGAACAGAAGCTTCGATTTGTTGGCCAAACTGCCTCTTTCCTTTTTTTGATTTTAAAAACAAATTAAACGTGTGAGAGAGGGATCTCTTTGCTCTGAAATTTCAACCTTACTGCTGGTTGATCCCTAGATTTTCGCCGTGTTAGAGAAGAATCTAATTTCTTTTCGTCTTAAATCGAATTTCGAGTCGAAAACTCCTCCGCTAATCGCTTTCGTCTCTTTCATTATTTTTCCTCTATAATCAACTAATCTGTAAGTAATCTTCAGTGTTGGTCTCTTGATACTCCATTGATCCGGTAATCTGTCGTTTAGAAATGAAACTGAATGGAATTGTTGACTTCATTCTGTAAATCTTGGCTACAGGAAGTCGTTTCCGTTGATGAATTTCTAGTTTTGATTTCGATCCTAGTTTAATTGTAGGGATGTGGAACTGAATATATTCGTGTGGATCTCGCAATTGGGCGTGGTTTTGAATCGTAAAGTTCTTTTGGTTGTCCCTTCCGCTTCGCTCTGCTAGTCAAGCTGTTAAAGATGTGTCCAGAGTGGCAATCTCATTACTAAAGATTAGATCTTTTCGATATTTTTAGATTGTTGCCATTGGAGTGTTATTGAGACTCTGAAGATAAAAGAATGCGTGCACCATCTTTGCTTGCGCAATGCTTGCCCGGTTTACTGCCTCAGGACCGTGGCGGTGTAGCTGCACTATCAGAGAAGGATTTGCAGATTCCAACACCAGCTGTTGAGATCATTCCTTCTAAGGTTGTTTGCTCATTCTCCATCTTTTATCATCGTTGCGTTAATAATAGCTTCTTGTGCAAAGAAGTTCTCCGCGTAGTTTCTCATAACTTCTTCATTTCCAGGGCATATTCGGATTCATCATGTAATTTTACCACTGCATCTTATGTTGAAAAACTTTTGAATCTCAGACAAATGAAGATGGATAATTGGATATAGTAGACTTGTAATTCTCATTTTGTTTTTCTTCTTCGTTTCTTTCTTTTGTAGTCAGCAGCTCATCAGAGGTACTCAGTGGAGAATCTGGATGTGCTCGGTTTACAAGTTTTCAAGGTACTCCAAATGCAACTTTGAGTATTGTTTAACCACTTGTAAGCTTTTAGAAACATATAAAAACTCATCTGTCCACTTGGATTTTTTGAAATCTCTAACAAGAAAAACTTTGCTTAAAGCTAGTATGTCACCAAGTGCACCTCCTCTTTGAACATAAAACCACGAACGAGTTGTTTAAACCTTTTTCACTGCAACCATTAATTTCTTGCAGGGAAAAGTAAGTGTTGCTGATATCATCGGTCTCTCTGGTTCAGAAACTGCTCCTTTAAAATACGAGGGTATGTGCTTCACAATTCACATGCCCTTGCCTCTGATATTTTCCTCTCTTTATGTTAAAAAAAAAAACATTGTGCAGGTTCTCTGAAAAGTTGGGAAAGCGCTATTGTTCTTGTTGATGTCCTTAAAAACGAGATCCGCGATGGACAGCTTAGCTTCAGGGGCAAAAGGGTCCTCGAGGTACTCTTCCTCGTAATCTATATCCTCTCTTTGGCAAAGCAATGCTAAACAAACTCACCAATTCCTCCTTGTGTTCTGACTTGAGCAGTTAAGTTGCAGTTATGGAGTTCCTGGGATATTTGCCTGCTTGAAAGTAAGTAAACCAACACTTCAAGATAAGCTATTATTGTCACATTTCTCATATTCTAAGCTTCTTTGCTTCTTGTTAAAGGGTGCTTCCTCAGTCCACTTCCAAGACCTAAGCGCAGAGACAATAAGATGCACAACCATCCCAAACGTTCTTGCAAACCTCGATCAAGCTCGAGACAGGCAAGTCCGTCAGCCAGAAAGCCCGCACACACCATCAAGGCAAGCCGTAGCTGCATCTGTCCGTTTCTATGCAGGAGAATGGGAAGAGCTACCAAGTGTTTTGTCCATCATAAGAACCGACGTCGTCGAGCCAGCTAACCAAGGAATGAGTTTGAGTTTCTCAGAGGAAGATTTCATGGACGGATGTAGCAGCCAAGACGGGAGCATTACAGGGCAACCAGATTTCTCCTCGAGGCGATCAAGGAAGCTCTCGGGAAGCAGAGCTTGGGAAAGAGCGAACGAGACTGATCAAGGAGGAGAATGTGGGTATGATGTCATACTAATGACTGAGATTCCTTACTCGGTTACATCTCTTAAGAAACTATATTCTCTGATTAAGAAGGTTGGTTTTCTGATCCTTCTCTCTCTAGTTCTTGACTCGGTGGTTGTTTCCGGTTACAGTGATGGTTGTTGTGTTGGTTACAGTGCCTGAGACCGCCTTACGGTGTGGTGTATTTGGCGGCGAAGAAGCAGTATGTGGGATTCAACAGTGGAGCGAGACATTTGAGGAATTTGGTTGATGAGGAAACTATCTTAGGAGCTCATTTGGTTAAGGAAACTACGGACAGGGATATTTGGAAGTTCTTCCTCAAGTAAGGTGTACAAGAAAATGCTGAAAGGAAGTCAAATACAAAACATTTTGCTTGTTGTGTAATGTATTCCAACATCATTAAAGTTTTCATCATCATTTCGCTCTTTTTATTATCTGTGATGGTTCCTTCAACTTTTTTTTTTTTTTAATACGGAGTCAAAATGAGATGAAAGTTGGCCAGTAATCTACTTGACTCTTCTCTTTGTCTATTTATTAACAGAAAATTCATTTGTATATTGTAGTGAAGATTGATACTAGCATATCTTAAAGGAAAAAAAAAATCTTAAATTTCTTCGTTTCTGTTGTCTTTGAGCAAAATCTCTTTTGGTATAGGAGCTTCTGAGAGTAAACAGCACAATCCTGAGATCACAACATTGACCAGTGATCTCGATTTCCTGAGATTTTTTATCAATTGAACATTGGTTTGCATATGAGCTTATAATTGTATACACAAGACAACTTCAATTTGACAATTTTCCCTTTTTATTACAGAAGCAAAATGATAAAGGATTAGTTCTAAAGTTTGGGATGCATAGAAAGTTAGAAACCAGAACAAGTGTGAAATCAAAATGTTATGTCGAAATAATCAAAAATCTGTTCCTGCAAAAGTCTCTCACTGATACAAGAAACTGTACGGAAAAGCAAAAAAAAATCCAAATTTCGTAAACCTAATCTCTGGGGACGGCTGAGCCGATATCGGTCAACTGCTCAGTTCCGTCGACCCTAACTCCGGTGCGACGGACGGAGTCAAACAACGGAAAAACCCTTTTGCGGTGGTGAATGGGTCGAGAGATCTCCTCGTCGGCATCAATGGAGACTGTTTCGACACCAAGCTCCCTAAGACGCAGCCCAAGCTTCTCGCCGACGCGCGACGCCGTCTTCGAGTCCCAGAAATTGTTAGAACGAGGGAATCGGTAGAGATTGGCGCGGCTCTGCGCTAGGAATTCCTGCTCGGAGGATGAAGCCATGGCTACGATCGTGGAGGTTCCTGGTTGAGTCACTTGCGCCGTGATCTTACGGCACGATAACACCAGCTGAAGGAGATGGTGACGGTGAGCCCCATTCATATCGCTCACGTATTGCTTTTCTCGATCGATTCTAAAGATCTGTACTTGTTGCTCACGGAGGAGAGGAGATTGAGATTTTGGTTCTTTAAATTGGAAAAAAATGTGTTTTTTTTTTACTTCCTTTCCAAGCTCGTCTTTCCCCTTTTATTACTTTTAAATACTTAAAAAAAAAAAAAAAAAAAATTGGAAGCCAGACTTTGGTCGGAAATATTCATTCTGTCAGTGTCATCTGTATCTAACCTGTTCCTCGTACTCCTGCCTCTCCTGTGATTAACATTTCCGTCGAGAATATATGAAATTAGACTTAACATGATTAACATTTCCGTCGAGAATATATGAAACTAGACTTAACAGTGTCGTTTCTCATGAATCTGAATCTCATTGTTGCTGTCCTTGGAAATGGAGGGAGAAGATTATGTTTCTCAGTTTAGTCACTTTAAGGCCAGGGCATAAGCTTAATCAAGAGCTTTCAGGTTTTCTCATAATTTTTAGCTGTTTCACTTTACAGTGTGGATTCAAATGCAATTCAACCTCATGCCTTGTTTTTACCTTCCAGCGATGACGACAAGGAGGTTGCATTTGCATCAAACAAGAGTCTTGCAACACTTGTAGTCTAGTCTGAATACAATTTGAAAGTATTATTAGCATTTATGTTAAGTGTCATATTGAGGAATTGCGAGAAATCGATCTGGTTTCGATCGGATTGTGTTTCCCATCTCTCGAGAAGCTGCACATAGGCTACATTGACTCTCTTCCTGGTCCCGTCTTAGATTCTGCGATTATCAATCTTTCCTCAAATCTCCAGGGACTGTTGAAGATTGACGTTACTGGTAATACCTTAATGACAGATAAGTCTCTGATTTCTCTATCGAAGAATTGTGTCCTCCTGAGAGAAATCATCTTATGCGATTGCGATCTCATTTCATCTGATTGCATCGAGTTCCTCCTCCGCAACTCTTAAGAATCTGGAGTCTCTTGCGATCAACTTCATCGGATTGGCGCCGGAGGAATTTTTCTCCAGCGATGCTTTCGTACACGCTCGTGGTTTGTCTGAGCTTGATCTCTCGGGTTCGTTGATATCCGTTGAGTTGCTCCGTTCGATCGCCGATGCCAAGCTTCCTCTGAAGAAGAGCACAACATTGCAAATCAAAACAGAACAAAATGTTCAGAACAGAGTCAAAAGTAAAAAAACACATGAAAGTAAGCATCATCAAAGAGTTTGAATTCATCCACCATAACAGCCACTAATACATACATCAATCATTCTCTATCCGTATTTATTGGGTCTTATACATCAGGTACTGGATCAGAGAGTGTTAAGAAACCTTGACAATGATTTAGATCGGCCATAAGACACAATGCAAATGGCCCGTATAGCTCAGTGGTAGAGCGTCAGTCTTGTAAACTGAAGGTCCGTAGTTCGATCCTGCGTGTGGGCACTTTTTTGACTACCTATTTATTATTTATTAATTGTAGAAAATTATCATACCCTATCTGAAATGTTATTGATATACACTAGTATTACTGTATTAGGCTATTAGCTGTTTAATAGAACTAAGAGTTTGAACCCAAAAAAAAGCTATTGACTCTTGAGATAATAGTATGTAAGGCATCAAATGGTACATATTTACACATCGATACATATCCTTTTGTACATTTGATTCATTTTTAGAAGTTGAAACCTTTATCGAAACCGATTGTTACGTCTCTTGTTACCAGAACATCAAAACCTTTTACATATGTGGATGGTATGACTGTAAATAGTCAATGATATATGCTTAATGACTGTAAATTTACTTTCCCAACTAGCCAAAAAAAGGATAAATAGTTAATGGGTAAAGTTAAAATAAATTAATTAAAAGGTAAACAGAAGATGGTTATGGTAGATATCTAATTAATGGGTAAAGTTAAAATAATTTAAAAGAGCGCGCGGGGCTGCGGGCATATGCTTTCTTTCTTCCGGAGTATATATGTGCACTATTGTGCAACGCCAATGTGTGTGATATATTATAGGTCAATGACTAATTAATTACTAATTATTTGCTTACTCTAATATACAAAGTTCTTACTTTTTTTTTGACGTAATATAGGCGAGTAGGCGTTATATATTGTTATGCTAAAAAGTGAAACCGCGTATAGTTGTTTAGAGATGTCTTTAGTTTAGACTTTGGTGGATTATTAAGGAATTTTGTTTTGTTCCTACCAGTAGATTACGTACTGAAAGCCTTGGTTCAAAAAAAAAGATTACGTACTGATTAAGACAATGAATGTACGCTATAGGTTAAAGACTTTCCGTGATAGTCTGCTAGATGTTTTTTTCTGTATTTTTGGACCAAAAGATGCCCATTTTGTGATAAAATGTGATTATTACCAAGAGGAAAGTTTTGTACAAGAGCTAAAGAGCAAATAATTTCTTTGGCCAAAAAAAGTTTTGTATTAGATACTTTATTGTAGACGTTGAGACTAAAATGGGATCAATTTGGAAACAAATTTTAACATTTTACCAAAAAAAAATTTAGAAACAAAGTATAATACGGATGTGGTATCTTAAGTTGTGAAATTACGTGGGATGATTGCGAAAATGGAACTAGAGTGGAGTGCAATTTGCATCTAGGAACGACGAAAGCAAAAAAAAAAAAAAAAAAAAAAAAATATCTTAAAATAAGTGTTTGTCTAGTAAAGGGAGAAACACTTTAAGAATCATTTTTCTTAAACATGAAATTAAGTGAAATATTTGTAATAAGAAAATACAGTTAATAATAATAGATAATGACAATTGTAAGTATCAATTATGAGTGGAGCTGGCTTGGGTGAGCTGGAAGAGGAAGACAACCATGATTCATGAAGTCCATCACAGTTCTCATAAGTCAAAGGTCCTTGGATCCCGTTACACTACACCCCGTTAGAATCTTTAATATTTCTTTATTAAACTACATACATTAATAACAACACTGAATTCAAAAGTTTATAGTTTATAGTCTATGCTGTTCTTTTGTTGTTGTTGAAATGCTGAAGTATAATTTTTATCTTCTTGTTTTACTGTTAAGAAAAAAACGTATAGTCAACATAATCTACAAACATGATAATCATGAAACAGTGATGAAAAATGTGACGTTGTTAGTGATATACATGAATACAGAATACCTATTGGAAATTAGAACACTTCTAAAATAAGATCTATGACAAAGCAAATAAATAATGAGCAAAAAAAGAGAGAGAGTTATCCGAATGTATAAATTCATTCACTTGTTTTCCTCATTAGGATGTATAGTGTTTATACTTAGGCTTTGAACCGATAATTGTATGAGTTATATATAGTCTTTCGCGTTCTAAATTGCATATTAGTGTTTATTAGTTCACCTAATTAGTATTGGGTGGCCATGCTAGTTGCTAGGGTTCTAGTTTGATATTAGCTTCCATTTTGATGGAAAATTTCATTAAAAAAAATTATTAAACATTTTTGTAGACTATTATATCCCAACATCTACTAGTTCTTCTTTGATTCACTTTCCAACCTACTCTGCTAATTCATTTCTTACTAAACTCTAGTATAATGTTATAAGAACCTTTTCAATAATTTAATATTCTAATCTGATTATTTTTGTTGATCCAAAATATCTCAATCTGAATAAAAAGGTGATAATCGTTGGTTGCTGAGAAAGTGGGTCCACGCGGAAGAAGCAAAAACCAATGGAAGGGAGACAACGTTCGAAAGATGAGGAGATCCAACGGTCATAATCTAACGGGCGTCATTCTTGGCGCGTCTTTTGGTCCCAAATGTCTTCCTTTGATTCTTAGACCCGTTACGTTTTTTATCATTAAATGTAAAAGTTGTTTTACTGATTCTAGAAATATTACGTCGAGATTGCAGAATTACTTACTTACTATATGAGTTTGTGAATCATTTTTTGAGAGATTTTAAATTCAGTGTTATTCGAATTCTTGCCGTGTACTTCATTCGAGAGGTATAAAGATGATTTGAATTTCGGTTGTTGTTTTCTTTCTGTTCCCCTCTAACGCTTATGTTTTACTTGTAAGGTTATAAAAACATAATCTCTACGATAAATGAAGACAGGCACACTTAGGTCAAATAATTAAAGAAATGCCAAATGGGGACAAGAACCAAACATCAACAATTATAACAACGCGTTTTTTGACATTACTTCCTTTTCAATTTAACAATAAAGCGATGTCTATGTTGAACTATACCCCTACCTTCTTCACGCGTTTTCTGCAATTTTTTTACTTCTTTTTATTTTTTTATATAAAAAGGTTGAGTGACCTTTTTTCACTAAATCAGTCTCTTTTTATTTTTATAATGAAATATTTATCATTCGTTTATCGTGGTTCATACACTTATTAAGATTCTGTAAATCACGGCTTTATCTAGTTGTAGACTTTAACTTATACTAGGTAAGTAGTTCTTCGGATCTTCGTTTTGCGGTATTTATCAGAAATTTTAACAAAATAGACTAGGAACTTCAATATTTACCCGTCAAAAGATTAAACAAATTCTATATCACTAGTGGCAATGATTTATCAAATATTTTTGCTTCTTGTAACAATTTTAAAGTTGTTAATCTATATATCATAAAAAAACCCATGACTAATGTTTTAAACCGTGACTAATGTATGAGCTAAATAGATAAAGAAATAAAGACTACATGAGTCTCTAGAGTTTCAATATTTTTTACAAAACATATGTTTGAGACGTCATGTTCAGACTAATTTCTCATTCACTTTGTTTGGTTTATCATTCACTAATCGTTCTTTTCCACTTTGACTTCCTCCAAACAAGAAAAGAAGTAAAAAATAAAGGAGTAACGTCCATGTTGATTCATTATAAAAAAACAAAAAAAAAAGTATATGTTAATCCAACGGTTATATAAAGGGTGAAAGAGGAAAAAACAAATTCTCGGAAATATACTATTTAATTTTCAACTCTGTCTTTCTCTCCTCTATAAAGAAGAAGAATTTCCAAGTTTTTCTTTTATCACCAAAGCTCTGTTTCTCAGATCTTCTCTCTGTTTTTCGGAAAAACAAGAGTTTGATTCAACAGTTATGGTGAGAATATTCCTTCTCTACAATCTATTAAACTCTTTTCTCCTCTCTTTAGTACCAAAGAAGCTGCGAAGTCTCTTACCTCTCTCCTGGTTCGACAAAACTCTCCCCAAGAACCCATCACCGTCCCCGTCGATGTTACCTTCACCGTCACCGTCATCTGCGCCGCCGAGAAGAACAGATCCTGCCGAGCTCAAACGGGTTTTTCAAATGTTTGACAAGAACGGAGACGGTCGAATCACAAAGGAAGAGCTCAACGACTCACTCGAGAATCTCGGAATCTACATACCAGACAAAGATCTCACCCAGATGATCCACAAAATCGACGCGAACGGCGACGAATGCGTCGACATAGACGAGTTCGAGTCTCTGTACAGCTCGATCGTCGACGAGCATCACAACGATGGAGAAACAGAGGAAGAAGACATGAAAGACGCGTTTAACGTGTTTGACCAAGACGGAGATGGTTTCATCACTGTGGAGGAGCTGAAATCGGTGATGGCTTCCTTGGGACTCAATCAAGGCAAAACCCTAGAAGGTTGCAAGAAGATGATCTCGCAAGTTGATTCAGATGGTGATGGTAGAGTCAATTACAAAGAGTTTCTTCAGATGATGAAAGGCAGTGGCTTTACCAGCGAAAATTGATCTTTAATTAGAGAAGAGAAGTCTGTGTGTTCAATTTTCATTCGATTGATTTGTTTGTTTTTCCTTTTTCCTTTTTTCTGTGTAAATAATTTTTCTGATGATTAATCATAATCTGGACTTATGTTTGTTTAGTGTTCTTGAATTACGTGTAATGTGTGTGTGATGAGTGTATATATATTAGCTTAATGTTCTCTTATAATCAATGGTTAATACAGTTTCTCACATTACATTCCCATAAACTAAGATTCAACAACATTAATAGATTACACTAAAAGCTTAACCGGCTCAAAGAAGCAAAGCATTCACAGCTGGTTTATTAGCTCACAATCTATATATATATATATAGTTTCAAATTCCTTCACTACCTTCTCAACTTTCTTTGCTAACAGATTACTATGTTCTTCAACAACCTCTGCAAACGCATCAAGCTGTTCCTTGTACGCTGCACACAACCGCTTCTTGTTCCGTAGCTCTATCGTCAATTCTTGAATCCTATTATCCTCTTCGTTCCGTAGCTGCAATTTTGAATCTTTCATCTTGGAAGAGTTTAGTCATGCGTTCGCGATCGTCGATGATCGGAAGGTTTTCCGATAGAAGTCCATGAGCGAGTTTAATCAGTTGATTCACAGGCGTTTAGTTTCGTACATAAAGTTTTGATTCTCGATCATGGGTTTTTTGTCTGGTTCGTTAATTCTCTGTTTTCTCAGGTCGTGGTAAAGGTTTGAGGAAAAAAGATTCAGTCGAGTTTAATCTAATTACATTCTCAGGTGATTCGCTTTACAATTTGATTTATGATTATTTTGTTTGAAGGAATTTCTTTCTTTTCTGGATCATGGGTTTTTTTTTGTTTGATTCGTTAATACTCTGTTTTCTAAAACTGCCGTATGGAGAGGTTTTTAATCTGATAATTCTCAGGGGATGAACTAACTTCAGAATTTGATTAGGGTTTAGATTATGGAGAGAATACTTGAAGAAGAGCATGAGATGAATACTTTAATAACGAGGCTAGTGTCAAGAATTGGAATCAGTAGAGACAAAGCAATCATTCTCGGTGGTATGTCTGTCACTTTCTTTTTGCTAAATTGTTCATATATTGGAACAGAGGAAGACGCTCAAAGAAATTGGAAGATATTTCTGATATCCCATTATCATGGTTTGTTCTTTTATCACTGTTTAGTAATTCTAGTTTTTTTTTTTTTTTTTTTTTTTGTTTAGGTATGAGCCAATGTATAATCAAGAATTCATGCTATCTGAGGATTACATATAACTTTCACGCCAATTTGTGGACGACCCTCGATTTGATTATGCTGAGGTATGCTTTATGTACCTTTGGTAATTCAAAGATTCACAGAGTTATTAACATGTGACTTAAACTAACTCCCTGACCATTTCTAGACTAATTGCCAAGTCTGCCACTCCAACCGAAAGTGCCAGAATATTGGCTATGCATTATTTCTGCAGGAACTGCTTTGAAGGTATATGTCTGCCTTTATTTATTTTTTTTGATTTAGCATATAATATGATTTTTATAACTTTTACTTTGTGTTTTGATTTGCAGGATTAATCGAGTCTCAAGTCCTTAAAGGGGGACTCCTCATATTCTGTCCGTTCTATGCCTGTGATAAATTTGTATCACACGACCTCATTTACAAGAAGCAAAAATGTGCTACAAATTAGCTTTGAAGAATACTTACCAACAAGTAAAGTAGATAAATTATTTATTAACTGTCTATCATTAATTGACATTTTGCTTCTATACTAAAGTGGACATTTATTAACTTGCAGAAGTATAGTGCGTTTAAAGAAATCGCCTCTATAACAAACACAGTTGTCGAAAGAGGCAGAGGTTAGTTTATCTATTCAAATGTTACTTTTAAAAGTTATTTTTAAGGTTTACTAGGTAATCGCCCGCGCTACGCACGGATCTATATATTAAAATATATCTTCCTAAAGTTTGCATTCGATATATATATATATTTTTTTTTTTGTAGTGAGTTTAGATAGTTTATAAGTCCAAATTATCGTGCGCGTCTATATAGTCAAAATATCTTTTATAGTTTGATATAATTTGATAGTAATATGTTTCATATTTTATCTATGAGATTTTGATATAGTTTGATTTTACTATGTTTTAGTATTAGAAACAAAGATTCACTATTCAAATATCTTTGAATGGTGATTATAGCTTTTAGTTTTTGTTTGCAATTAGAAATTACTTTTGATAAAGAAAAGCTGTGTAATTTTCTTTTTCTGTTTTGTTCAATTATTATATGTGTTATATAAATCATTACTTTTTGTCGTCAATAAAAATGTTACATTTTGTTGTAATTTTACTTTTCTAATATCATTAGTAACACTAATAAATGAGTGAAACTTTATATCGACATTAAAACTCATATGAGTTATTTTTTAACAAACAACAACTCGTAATTAATTTCATTTATGCTACTTTGAAGTGTGAACACATCACAAATCCTCATAAGTTTGATACTTTCATCTTTAACTCCTCAGTTTTGGAATCCACTAAGACTTGAGGAACTAAAGGTCATAAATATTAAGGAACCCAAATTTAGATATTTCTGTATAAGTGGACACTCCATACCCCGAGCAAGAGCAACGTGTTTCTCCTAGTCCGCATTGAGTGCAAATTCAGACTGGGTCACGTGGTGTTGACGTCCCTCTCGTATAGCTTTTGGCTCTTGTCAAACCGTTCTTGTAGCATTTGAAGCTTCTTACCTTCACCTATTTTCGTCACTCTCTTGCACCCAACCTTAACTGCTTCAAGCGTAATTTCTGTAGCACCATATATTGAAAAACAGTGTTATTATTACTCTTATAGATTTGTAAATCAGTCAAAGGAAAAAATAAATAAAAAACCTTAGCAGTTAAACTTATTCCCTCAGGTTAATGTGGTCAAATGTTGATTAAAAGTATTATGCAGGAGAGATGAACGCATATAAGGAAGACAACATTTCAATTTTTCATTAGATGGTATGATGTGATTCAACCCCAAAAAGTAAGTCTATATTTTCCTACTAACCTGGGTAGAGATAATTCTTGAAATATTTCCTATGATGCACTCTACTGTGTTCTTGTGAGCCAAGTCTTCACTCATCCCATTTTCGGTATACCTGCTAAACAAAGACTCCACAATTCCGTGAACGGCACCAAGCAAAATGCCTATTAAAAAAAAAAGAAGAAGAGGTAGGTAAAGTCTATAGATGAAAAGCAACTAACATCTTTCTCCAAAGATGTCACTCTTGTACTCTTGCTCAAGAGTAGTAGCAAAAGTAAAAGGAGATCCAAGTGCTACTGACCACCCGGAGCAACATCTTCGGCTCTACCGTCAACATCCTGCACCCAGAAATAGTATCAGTGATGAAAAATGAAAGCAGGAGGCCTAATACGTTCTCGCTGTAAAGACAGAGAGGTAGATTACCTGAGATCCCCATCCAATCACACCAATATGCTTAATCCCCTTGAAAGCATCAGAAAGATGCTTGAACATATCCCTTCCTCCTCACAATGTACTGAACAAAGATTGGCGGAAAACAACAACAACAATCACAAAAAGCATCAGCCACAAACAATAAACCCCCAAAATATGAAACTTTATCGAACCGCTACAAATCCCGTTGTTGATACCAACAATCACATATGGTTTAATGTACCGTAAGAACAAAATTATAGTTAGTGATCACATATAAGTCAACTGAAAATGAAATAGGGTGTAAAGGGATAAATAAAGCATAAGAAATGGATCACAATTTTATGGCTTAAAAGTGGTTTGACTCGAAGGTCTATATCTCAGATAAATACATGAATGAACCATGGTTGCGTATTCATACGTCAGCTATTCAACTAAAATAGATATTAAATAGACCGCTAATGTAACTCAATAGATTAGATACCTGTCACACACCAATTGAACTCTTTGGTATCAAGGATAAAGAGAGGCTCTTTTGGCTAAACACTCAGCTCCAAAATCGTTCATGTTTCTCGGTTACCTCCAGATGCGCTCACCCATTCTGACTCTTGCACTGTTCTGGAGTGGAGATACCTGGTGGGGTATAAACATCAGAGGCCGAGAAGCCGTAGGTAATGAGAGGACCTTGAAACCGAAGATGCTCTCCAAGTAGCCAAATCCTTTCGGAAACCACTGGTAAACTATCAAAGAAGAGTTTGATATGGAAGAGAAAAGTTAAGGATCACAAATGAAAAGGTATCCATTTTACGGAGTGATGAAGCCGAAGGTGAGAAGACTCACAACGTATTAAAACAAAAGCCCCGAGAAACATAGTACCCTCGTAAGTGCCGATCCTGAGGTTGCCGTGAGTTTTCGAATAAGCATCACGCTCACACGGACGATGGAATGTGAAATCGTGATAAAAAAATGAAATATGATTATTATTAGCTCGAATTGAGAAGCAAACCTTCAATGATATAGGGGAGAAGTTGTGGGGATCGGATTGGGGATGCTATTAAGATCAAATTAATTTTGAAGGAGTGAGTGGGAAATAAAGAAGAAGCGGTGTAATACTAATCGATTCGTATATCCACGCTGAATCAATAATGGAAGGTTGAAGAAGACGACAACGAAGAAGATGAATCGATTCAAGGCGGATTGAGTTTGTGGGCTAAACATATGGGCTTACAACAAATCATGGAGGCCTGTTCCGTTTTTACACTTCGCAGCTGATGGCGTTTTTACTGTAAGTAGGTGACGTGGCAGCGTGAGGTTGAAGTTTGAAATGCTGAGGTGGACACTGTGAGAAGCCCCAAATAGGCCCTTTTATTATAGTAGATTTATTTATTTTCTAATCAATTTTATTACAAATAAATTTAAACAGGTTTAGGAGCTGCAGTTTGGGATGCAATTTGGGAAAGAAAGAAAGACATTTTTCTAATGGCTCTTATCACCACATGAGATATATTCCATAAACCATGAAATTCTTCTTCTTTTTTTGTATCACCATCATATTGTAACCAAAGACCATACAGCTGCAACCATTCATAGTTGGCTTATTAGTTGGCATCTTGTTTACTTTGCAATTTCGATTTCCTTCAGATTGTTTACTACGTTCTCAACTTTCTTTGCTATCCGATTACTATGTTCTTTAACAATCTTTGCAGACGCATCTAGCTGTTCCATGTACGCTGCACCACAACCGCGTCTTGTCTCGTAGCTCTATTGTCAGTTCCTGAATTCTCTTATCCTTTTCGTCCATTTGCCAGACCGGTCATACTTAACATGAAGCATGGCCTTGCACCCTTTTTCCTGACCGATCCCAACTTACCACGGATGCCAACACAATGACCTTCTTTGTTACAACGTAAGCTCCGGGAGATGATTCTTCCATCTTTTTTCGGATCTCCGGCAAGACATTACACGCATCAAGAAACCTAAACGCCTTGAATAGTCATCGTAGAACATCTTGGCCGCATCCGATCGGATTCAAATTCAATCCCATCATGAGGCTCTACGCCCAAATCATCTTTCAATACCATAAAAAGCAGAGAGAACTTCAGCTTTTACATGAACAAGGTATGAAAACTATGTAAACCCTCTAGTCCAACTAAACTTCGAGACTAAGAGCTTTTCAACAAGACAGGGTTTCCGATTCAGAAAATCTCAGATATTATCGAAACTATGAAGAGGATCTTTGGATGGCTATGGTATATGTTAATGATCGTTTCACCTTATGGAATGCTACCGTCTAAACCATACTGTTAGCTCAAATATCTTGAGGGACTTGCCTGTGTCATTCCAAGGACATCATTTACTTTCTACACAAGTAAAAAATTTATAAAATTGTTAGTGTAAAAGGACGAAACTAACAATGATCAATATTAAGAAAATGAGAATAAGAGTATGAACTACAAATATACCATTCGCACTAAATATTCCTCTGTTCTATTTCTAGTTTCTTACCTTCTCCTGTTTATAATTTTTTTGTACGTTTATGTGCGACCCTCTTTGGGCTATTTTTCTTGGTCTATGATAGGCTTTTTATTTATTTTATATGTGAACAAGCCCAAAACGATAAAAGCATTAGTAAAACAAAAAAGAACAAGGAAAGTCTGAGTTTCCTTTATAGATGTTCGAGCGTTTCTCAAAATCATACACACACACGCACAACAAAAAGCATGGTGGTAGAAGAAAGAAGCCCTAATCCGATCTACATAGCTCTCGACCTTCTGGAAGAAATTTTACTTCGATTGCCCTTGGAATCTATCATCGAATTCAAAACCGTCTCAAAACAATGGAGATCAATCCTGGAGTCGAAGAGTTTCGTAGAGAGGCGTAAGAATGTTCAAAAGAAGCAGAAAATCCTCGCTGCTTTCAACTGCCGCTGTGGCGAACGGCCGAGTCTATGCCCTGAGTCGCGGTTCCAAGGGGACGAAGAGATCGTTTATCTGCACTGCGACGCCAACGCAGAACGACCCTCGATGACTTGCGACGGTTTGGTCTGCATCCCCCAAACTAGACAACTCCGTCGACTCCGGTCCGGCCCAGTTCCCGAGCCGTCCAGCTTTTTCATAAAGAGGAGCTTTCTAAGAGGTAATCTGTTATATGATTTATAATATATATATATATATATATATATATATATATATATATTCTCAAGTGCCAAATCCCATTGCCATACCTCCAGGAAAGAAAGTAAACATGGTAACTTGTCAGAC
The DNA here is from genome assembly GCA_026724425.1 of Erythrophleum ivorense. Taxonomy (NCBI): domain Eukaryota; kingdom Viridiplantae; phylum Streptophyta; class Magnoliopsida; order Fabales; family Fabaceae; genus Erythrophleum; species Erythrophleum ivorense. The sequence goes on along the minus strand of JAIUCV010000086.1, from coordinate 2,238,364 downwards.
AAGTAACCATGTTTACTTTCTTTCCTGGAGGTATGGCAATGGGATTTGGTAGAGACAAAGTTACGGGGAGTTATAAAGTGGTGAGGATGTGGTATGATCCTTCGGAAGAATGCGAGCTTCTTGATGCATGTTGAAACCGGTGAATGGCGTAAACTGAGACCACCTCCTTACGTGATGGATGTAGAGAGGAAGTCTGTGTGTGTGAACGGAACAATCTACTGGTTAAGAATTTGGTGGGATTACAAAATACTCGCCTTGAATCTTCACACGGAAGAGTTCCACGATGTGTCGTTCCCTGTTATGTGGGCCACGTGGAACACCCAAATAATGAACCTTGAGGACCGTCTAGCCATAGCCAAAACGAAACCACCTGGGACTGAATGGAAGTTAGTGATACTGACCATGGATGCAGAAGAAGAAACATGGAGCGAGACTTACTCCATAAGTTTAGCCGCTATAACTATTAACCCATGGGAGTCGACTTGGTTCACGCCGGTGACAGTTTCTAAGTTAGGGAATGTTGTCTTCTTTGACAATCGCAACAGGTTGTTCAAATATTACTCAGAAACCGGGAATCTCATCCTTCTCTCCAAAAATGTTTGTGTTATATCTCCTTATATCGAGAATTTGGTCCGGCTTGGGTCAGAATCGGGACATGATCCGGATTATGAAATCAGGACATCTAGATGCAGATTGTTTCCCAAGGATCAGACAGGTTCCGTGATATCCAAGTTTTTGAAAAGGAATGGATTTGGGATTCCAGAAATTGTGTTTACCACTCTAGTTATACTTGATTTTTATTGGAAACCTCTCTAGCACTAACTTATTTGGTTATGCTCTATTTGTTTGTTTTCTTCTTGTTGTAAAATACAGGATTGCTTTTAACTTGCTTCAAATATTATTTATATGGAAACAAGAAGAACTATTATGTTCCTTTTCATCTTTGATCAAGACTATTGTTTAATGTATGTGTTTTGTCTTTTGACCATAATAAATCTATATGGAAGTAAAAGAAATATTATGTTCCTTTCCATCTTTGACCAAGACAATACTTGTTTTATTTGGTATGTTTGTGTTTTAGATATATTTGTAGTAATCCGTCTAGATAAATAAAAACTTACACAAAGTTGAGAGATTGTTTTAAATTAGCTATCACAATGTAGACTTTAATCACATTTATTTTCACTGTTTCCTCATCGTATCTTCTGTCCATTGTCGTATTACAACTGCTGGCCTTCCGGGTAATAAGTAAAATTTATACCTTCACCTTTCATTATGAACATTGTTTTGTTGTCAATCTAATGAATATACATATTGATTTCACAATTTTATTCATATACAGGTTATGAAATAATATTAAATCAGGACTTTGTATGTTTCACACCAGAAACGTGCCATTCTAAAGATCCCAGAGCTTGCAATAGACTTTGTCATGACAATCGTTTTTTCTTAGGTGCATGTATTAACAACCTATGTTGTTGTCAAAAATAAGTGCGTCCAACATGAAAATTTATAATAAAATGTATTGGTGCCTAACTGAAAAATAATATCAGTTGCTTTCATGCTTTGAAATATTTATACAAAAATCAAGAGCAGAATAAATAAAATTTTCTAAATCAAAGTTAATTTGATTAATTTCGAGTAATATATTTGTTTCGTAATTTGAAGAAGATGTAAAATTAAATTGAAATACCACTTAACAAACACTGGAATATAATATAAATATATTACTTACCAAAAAAAATAAAAATAAATAATAAATAAGAAGTCGGTTGAAAACGTTTTTCACGTGCTATGGACGGTTACATTTGGTTAACGTGTTGTATTTCGATATCATGAGAGAGAATAAAGAGAGGATACACAATATGACTATACAATTTCCAATATGCATGCTTAAGCTTTATACACCTGGACTACAAGATCAAACTATGGATCCCAAATATTTTTGTTTATCACCGCTCTAGTGTCGTCTCCATTAATTTTGTATATGTCATCTGAAGCTCGCCAACGAAACATCCTCGCCTGTTGTGCGTTTCGGTCTCTTTCCATATATGGAAACTCGAATCAATATCAATGTTTCTCTTTTTTGGGGTGTATTGAAAGTTGGATTTGGAGTGATTTAAGGTGATTTGTATTAAAATGACAAATCCAATGTTATTGAACTTGTGATTTTAAAATCCATTTTCAAATCCACTGTTATTGGAAATATTTTTAAAAGTGGATTTTAAAAGAAAGATTTGATTTTAGAGTGATTTTGGGAGATTTTCTTGTTAAAAATAAGAGATTTCAAATCACATAGTTTTAGGTGGGATTTTAGAATATTTTAACTAAAATCACTTAAATTCACACAAAATCATCTAAAAACTCACTAAAAATCAAATCACCTTAAATCACTCTAAATTCCAATTTCAATACACCCTCCCTTTAATTACACAGTAATCAGTTGTTACTGATCATGGATTTGAGTTGAGATAGATTTTCTCATGTTCTGTAGAATTTGAAACAATTCATAAGACTTTGGTAAGTAGGTTATGGACAGTAATACAGTATACGGACAATATGAAAGAAACTAATAAGTTATGGCTTCTTTTTTTTTGGTTTTAATGTTAAGTAATAAGTTAGGCTTTCTCAACAAAACTTAAAATTAAAAGAAAAGTCTTTAAAAATCAACAGTCTTCTAAAGCCTAATGAAACATTCGAATGGAAAGACTGGTTAGTAAAAAAAAAATGACTATAGATGAAAACGAGAAGAAAACAACACCAAAAAAAAAAAGAATGGATGCATACGGTGGTGCGAGAAAAAAACATTTTGCTTAGGGTTCACGATGGATATCAGTCGAAACAAATTAAGAGAATAAATCACTCTCTAACATAAAAATTCATTAAATATAATATGGCCAAATATCAATGATATATACTTGTCTCAAATCTCTATTTTATGAGATCATCTGTCTCCAAAGCAGTAGATTTGATGACATTGAGCGATTCTACTAGTTAGAAATTGTGGACGAGTCTCGTTGTTTTTCCTCGTACACTTGTCTTAAATCAACTAATCTTTACAAATGTTTTGAATGATCACCACTAATGTTGTAAATTTGATTTTGAAAATTCAATGAAATATGGGGGAAAAAAAGATTACATATACGACTAGACATAAAACAGTAACGGAGTGTATCCAATTCGGTATTTTGAGTGAATTTAGGTGATTTGTGTTAAAATGACAAATCTCATGTTATTCAAACTTAAATTCTAAAACCTCTTTTAAAATCCAGTGTTATTGAACTTGTGATTTTAAAATACACTTTCAAATCCAATATTATTGGAAATATTTTTAGAAATGGATTTTAAGTGATTTCAAGTGATTTTATAGTTATTTGGTGGGATTTCTTTGTTAAAAACAAATCACATAAAATCTCATAGTTTTTGGTGAAATTCTAGAGTGATTTCATTAAAATCATAACAACTTCTCTAAAATCATCATAAATCATCTAAAAATGAAATCACCCTAAATCACTATAAATCTCGGCTTCAATACATCCCCTAAATATCATTTCACCTATATTCAAACGTACAAATGGGATAAAAATATATTTGACCAAGGCAATATTTTGTTTTTACGTATATATGTATTTTTAGCTTATTATATATGTCAATATGCGTTTGTCTTTTGACTATAAATTTATATGGAACTAAAGGAAATATTATGTTCCTTTTTAATCTTTGACCAAGATAATACTTATTTTGGGGGTATATTTGTGTTATATATAACGAGTCTAGACAAAGAAATATTTACAAAAGAAAAAAGAAAAGAACATAGCTAGCTATCACTATGAAGACTTTAATCGCATTCTTTTTCACTATCTTCTTCATCACATCTTTTGCAACTGCTGGTCCTTTAAGTAATAATTTATTTCTATACCTTCACTTTTTGATTATGAGCATGATTTTGTCTTTTTAACATATACGTAATTGATTTAGCGATTTTTCTTATATACAGATTATAGAATATTAAAGGGCGACGTTGTATGTTTCATATCGCCAGAGGTGTGCAATTCTAAAGATATCAGAGCTTGCAATAAACTTTGTAATGACCAAGGATTTTTCTTAGGTAATTGTTATACAGGTAACAGATGTTGTTGTGAAAAATAAGTATGTGTTCAACATGAAAAAATCTAATGAAACGTAACAATATCTGCTTAAAAAATAATATCAATAGCTTCCATGCATTTAAATGTTTTATACAAAAGATCTTGAGTGGAATAAATAAAACTTTTCTAAATCAAAGTTAATTTGATTGAATTCGCATAATATTTTCTTTCGCAATTTAAAGAAGATGTGAAATTAAACTGCAATACCACTTAATCAATCTATATTAAAATATAAAATAAATAAGAAGTCTGTCCAAAACGTTTTTCGGTTGCATTTGGTTAATCTAATCTTAAATTTGTCACATGAAGCTGGTCATAACGAAACATCCTCACCCTCTTATGCGTTCCGGTCTATTTCCAAATAATGAAACTCGAATCCAGATCAATGTTTCTCTTTCTAATTACAGTAATCAAGTTGTCTCTGACCATGGATTTGAGTTGAGATAGTTTTTCTAATGTTCCAATTCATAAGACTTTAGGTGACTAGGACAATATGGAAAATCTGGACAATTTAGCGGAGGTATATAGAATTCCTTTTTTTCCGGCACAATCATGTTCTAACTTCTAACCAAACAAGTATTGAGAATAAGAAACATGTATCTACGAAACACAGGATATCTATTATCTACGGTACCTATAAGAAATAAATAGATACTATCCTCTAACCAAGCAGAGCTCAGATCAGCTCACAGGATACATCATAATCTAGACAAAAGTGTGTAATCGTTTTTATTAGTGTTTCTCTGGACTTGTGTAATCTATAAGGCAAGATTAGTGTGTAAACATTCATGTTCTATTATAATCTAAGGTTATACAGTTTCAACAACATCTCTAGATTACACTAAACCAATTTGAGATCGGTACAGGCGGTAGAGGAAGCTAAACCGGCTCCAAGAATATACAGCCGCGAAGCAATTCATAGTTGGTTTATTAGAGAGCATCTTGTTTACTTTGCAATAACTCACAATCTATGGTTTCAAATTCCTTCAAATTGTTCACTACGTTCTCAACTTTCTTCGCAATCCGATTAATATGCTCTTCAACAATCCCTGAAAACGCATCAAGCTGTTCCTTGTACGCTTCACACAACCGCTTCTTGTTCCTTAGCTCTATTGTCAGTTCTTGAATCCTCTTATCCTTGTCGTCCTAATCACAACAAACAAGTTAAAACAAAAATTGTGCTCAAGAAATGTGTTACATGGAAGTTAAAGTTTACTCACGAGAGATTGGCGAGCCTCGCGAGGTGAGACCACGAGAGGATGGTTATGTTCTTTGACGAATTTGGTAATGACCCATTTGCCAGACCGGTCATACTTAACGTGAATCATGGCCTTGCAACCTTCTCTTGTGCTCGGTCTCGGTTTCCTGACTGATCCCAACTTACTACTACCACGGTGACTAACACAGTGACCTTCTTTGTTACAACCGAGTCTCCGGGCGAGGATTCTTCCGTCTTTCTCGGATCTCCGGCAAGACATTACACGCATCACGAAACCTAAACGCCTTGAGTAGTCATCGTAGAACATCTTGGCCGCATCCTCGGATTCAAATTCAATCCCTTCACGAGGCTCTACGGCAGGATCATCTTCCACTGCCAATATAATCAGAGAGATAATTTTTCAGCTTTACATTTATCTGCTAGTGTTTGAAGCTTTTCAACAAGATATGGATTCCGATTTGGAAAATCTCGGAAATGTTGCAAAATTTTCGATTTTTCTGTATTAGAAGATTGTTTAGAGTTTACCCTTATTATCTATAATCTGAAGAAGAACGAGTGAAATAATAAGAAAACTGAAACGAAACCCAATTCAAGAAATTCAGTAAATCGTTACTGTTAACAGAATTCGTCAAGAAAACTGAAACTCAGAGACGTAATACAATCGAATTGATGATGCTAGCTAATTGAAGATCGAAAAATTTAAGAGGAAAAGCTGAGAAATTTCAGCTTACTGGGTTTGAGGAATCTGTAGGATCTTCGATTGACTACACGAGCGTAGAGAGACGGAGAGAGAGATGACCTAAATTGATCTTTCAGAAATTGACTGGGCTAAATAGAAATAATCATATATTTGTGGTTGTTTCTCTCAAGAATAATATTTTTTTTTTTAAAAACACTCAGACGAGTGCATACTATTCGAACCCGTGACCTGTGACCTGCTTACTCTTATATCTGAACTAGACATAAATGGAAAGTTAGTGCTCGTAATATTCAGACATAAATGGAAAGTTAAGGATCTTGTCAGAAAAAAAGGAAAGTCAACCTTTGAGTTTCCATCATATATAATTGGGGAATGAGTTTGTCAGAATTACACACACAAAGAAAGTGTGAGTGGTGAGATCGGTACGTGACTTTTATATGACGAATATTAGTAAGGACGAGGTCGGATATTTCGTATTTAGAGGTCGGAAAAATATCGGAACTACAAGCCGAGCTAAGAACAAGAAGGTCGGAACAAGGAGAACTAAGAGAACGGAGATCGGGAAGGTTGCTTATCCTAACTCCGAACTGGGAGCCGACCTGAGTCAAGAATGAAGCTCGGCTGATCGAAAGAACAAGTGAACAGAGCTCGGCCCTTTTATCTAATGGGTAATCCTCCCCTTTCCTATGGTTTTAACGTCTATTTATATTACTACACTTTAGGGTTTCTTCCCTTAAATCCCGGACTACGGTCTGTGCTTTTCCTTCTTCTTCTTTAATCTGTCATGGGCTCGGTCCTGGGCCTGGACTTCATGTGTATTGGGCCCATAGGGGGTTTGGCACAAGCCCACCATTAACAGTAGCCCCCCCCCAGTCCGTCGAAGTGATGGTTGACACGTGCTTGTCTTCGACGGGTCCGGATAGAGGTTCGGGTCCGATGCAGATGGAGTCTAGGGCTGACGTGGGAGGCGCTTGATCTTCCTTGCTCGGGTAAAAACCGAAGAGCTTCTTGCTTTGATCGTGCTGACGCGCTCACGCGCCTGAGGACACGCGTGGCGCCTAAGGGTCTTCCTTCTTCCCCTTTACGCTTCGTCTCCTTCGCCACGTGTCGTTCCTGGCGTGCTTCCAACCGTTGTCTTTTCTCGGGGAGCTGCGCACGCTTCGTGTCTAATCATTGCGACGTTCTGTCTTCCGACCTCGGCTTATAAATACTCCGTCACTTCCTCCCTTTTTCTCATTATTTTCCTTCCGTCTTCCGCGAAATCGAGGTAATTGCTCCGAACTCTTGCTTTTTATTTCTTTGAGTCCGAACTGCTTCTCATCTCCGTCCGATCTAGTTCCGTGTTCTTCCGAGCTGAGATCGTGTTCTTCCGAGCTAGGATTGTGTTCTTCCGAGCTAGGATCTCCTTCCGAGCTGCTGTTTGTTCTTCGTTTTCTCGACTTCTTTGGTGCTTCCGCCATCTTCTGGTCTAATCCTTCTCTTCCAACTTATTGCTTCAATGGTGAGGATCGAATCAAGTGAATCTTCCGGGTCTATTTCCGGCCATTCTGCTAGAGCCGATTTTTCAAGGAGTCCCGGCGTTTCGGGCTCGTCTTCTAGTCAGTCTTCCTTCGAAATTCCGCCGCTTCGGCCGTCCCGTCCTCCGGTTCTTGCGCAGACTGTTCTCGATCGCGAGCCACCTCGGAGGCAAGGCGTGCCTCTTCGCGGTGCTGTAGCTGGGCGGAAATCTGGAGTTTCGCTCGGGGGTGCGAGACCCAGCTCGGCACCACTGGTTCGGAAGCCGGTTCGTGCCTCTGCCGCCTTACTGGGGGGTCGGCATCACGGAGAAGAGCCGCCGCGGAAGAAGGCTAAGGCCTCGCCTCGGCTCGAGGTCGTTCAGCCAGTTCGGCATGGTATGGGGAAGGGTTTGATGACGGCCCCTCCGAAGAAGGCTTCGGGGAAAAAGGAGAGTCCCGCTCCTCGGGATTTAGCCGATGCGATCGGGAGGTCCGTGTGCTCGGCCGACGACCTCGACCTCGCTCTGAGCAGGGGGAGCTCGGTAGCCGGTCTGGAAATTCGAATCCCCCAGGGGGATGAGAGGCCTTGGACCGCTCCGGAAGGGTGTATCACCGTCTACTCCGCCTGGTTTGAGGAAGGCCTCTGGTTTCCTCTCCCCGAACTTCTCATCGCCTACTGCGAGGCTCGTCATATAGCTCTCTCCCAGTTGTCTCCGGCGGCGATTCGCTATATGATCTCCGCGATGGTGATGGCAGCGGAGTGCGGATTCGTCGTGACGCTTGACTTCTTCGAGGCCATCACCTCGCTTACTCCGAACCGTAAGACCCCGGGGACGTTTTATGCGAACGCGAAGACCGGGTTTCAGTACGTTGACAACCACCCTTCGAAGACTTCTCTGTGGAAGGAGAAGTATCTTTATGTCAAAGTCAACGAGGCTTCGGTTCCCGATCCGTCGAGGCGGTACATACGCGGATGGAGCTCGTTCTACGGTACGGGCGTGGCCTTGAAGCAGTTCGGACTTAAGTTTTATGTTCGTTTTTGTTGGCGTTTTATAATCCTTTCTTCGCTATGCAGTGAAACGACGGCGCGGCATCTCTCTCTCCCGAAGTGCTCAAGCCGATCTCGCTAAGTTCCGAGCCCTCGGAGTCGCCGACTGGAAGCAGCTGCGTGACGTCCGTCTTCCTCTTCAGCTTCCGATTATCCGAGCTAGTAAGTTCTCGGCTTCCCTTTACTTGTCTCTTTCGGTCTTTTTTTTTTACTCGGTACTGACAATTTTCCTTGCTAGATCCGTGGAGTTTGCCACCTCGCCCGGTTCCCGACTCCAGAATGAAGGTCAGCCTGGATCTTCCGAGCTACGTCTCCACCAAGAGACTCGACACCTACTTCCGAGGAGGGGGAGGCCCGTTTGTCGACTTGGAGGGTGACTCCGACCGGAGCTCGGAGCGAGCCGAAGCGGTCGAGTCTACTCCGGCGGCTGAGGCCGCTCAGGTCGTGGACAGGCACGACCAGCCTCCTCCGAACGTCGAGCCGGCTGAGGAGCCGGACAGTGCGCCCGGGCAAGAACGGGCGACTGACGACCTGGAGGAGGGTCGGCCGACCGAGGTGTCGGAGGACGGATCCTCTCCTGCTCGTAAGAGAAGGAGGGTGTCCGGTCGGGAGGAGGAGATCGTTCCCGAGGTTCTGGAGGCTACCGTCCCCGCGGATGCTCAGGCCGGGGAGGAAACTGCCGATCCGTCGGAGAGCGGGGATCTGCCCATCACCGCCGCTGCCGGCCTCCTGAGGATGGGCGAAGAGCTCTCGGGAGTCAACGAGCGGTCCGTCTTTCGTTGGTTCGGGCGAGCTCGAATGGGGTCGGCGGAGCCGATCCGCGAAGGCTTCTCTGCTGAGATCAATGGCATGATCCTGGATCTCGCCACGAGTTCGGCCAAGGTACTTGTTTAGACCCTCGGATTGGTTTTGCGGCTTTTTGTTGCTTTGTGGTCACAGTTCTTTTCTTTTTCTTCAGACCGTTGCGTTCTCCAACCAGCTGATCGATGGTATGGCGGTCGAGCTGAAGAAGGCCCAGCAGGCCGGTGAGAGTCTTCGCGAGGCTCAGCAGAAGCTCGACCAAGCTCTCGAGGAGCTCGTTGGGGTGAAGCGGAGGTCGGCCCTCCTGGAAGGTCAGCTCGCCAAAAAGACCTCGGAGCATGAGAGGGTTGAAGCCGATCATGCTGCCCTGCTGGAAGGCTTCGAGGCGAGTCAAGCTCGTATTCGCCAGCTCGAGATGTTGAACGCTAATCTCGAGGGGAGGCTCAGGGAGACCGGGGAGCGTCTGTCAGTGGCGAAAGACCTCGGCGCCGTTCAGGAAAGGGAGAGGCTGCTTGCCGTTTGCCGTCCGCGGTTCGATAAGCTGGTGGCCCACATTCAAGGTCGTGAAGCGGTGCACTCCGACTTGATGCTGATGAGTCAGGCCAAAGGGATCCACGAAGCGTATCTCGGCTTGGCGAAGGAGCTCCCGATTCCGCGAGGGCTGGTCGATCAGGTGGCGAAGGACTTCGTCACTTATCGGGACAGGGTCGCCGCTGCGGATGTGCCTGAGGTCGGCCCTGCGGATCTCTTGTTCCTTGCTGATGGCGAAGGCATTGGCTGCAGCAGTTCTCCCGAGCTTCTGTGGCTCCCGGAGTGTGTTCCGGATGTATTTTTTGTATCTCTTTTCCTTTTGGCCTTCGTGCCGTGAACTCTCTTGTTGGTTTTTGAATCTTGTTTAATCCCGGAGTGCGGGAATTTTTAATAAATATCGTTAAAATGCTTTTGCTTTGTCTGTTTTGAGATTGTTCCTCTGGATCGGATTCTTCTTATAGGTCGTAGTTTGACTGTGAACTTGAGCTCGGCATACTTTGGGGTCGAGCATGTGCTCGGCTTATCTTCTTTTAGTGCGAGCATGAGCTCGGCTTATTTTCTTTTTGTGCGAGCATGAGCTCGGCTTTTTTCCTTTTGTGCGAGCATGAGCTCGGCTTATTTTCTTTTTTGTGCGAGCATGAGCTCGGCTTTTTTCCTCTTGTGCGAGCATGAGCTCGGCTTATTTTCTTTTTTGTGCGAGCATGAGCTCGGCTTATTTTCTTTTTTGTCCTAAGTCTGTGATTTAGATCCCACGGAGCGCCCGGATTACGTGATCGTATTGTTCATGACTTAGGAAAGGTGCGGGTCGGAACCCGGCTTAACAATCTAGGTGCGAAAACTGGTTCGGCTTACCCTGTATATGAAATGCGAGACTGGGCTCGGCTTATAGTCGACAAGCTGACGCTCGAAGACGTGGATTATTTCACCACTATACTCGTGGAGCGTGAATCGAATGTTTGGCCAGAACACCGATGTAGTTTTATACAGACGGATCTGTGTGGAGTATAGCGGATATGATACGAGCTGACGCCCGAAAAATGTTTTTTATTATTTTTTATTGAAGTAGCTGGACCTTTTGCAAGGCTGCCTACGTACCTCGGTGCGAGGATCAAGCCGACCGTAGTTCACTTTTTTTTTTTTTTTTTTTTTTTTTGGGGCAGTAGCTCGGCGGATTTCTTCAGTAGTAGAAGCGCTTGAGGCTGGCAGAATTCCAGGGCCTGGGTACTGCTTCGCCGTGCATCGTGACGAGCTCGTACACACCGCGTCTGACGATCTTAGAAACGATGTACGGGCCTTCCCAGTTTGCGCCCAGTTTGCCGGCGTTCTCCTCTTTGGTGTTTTCGTACACCTTCCGAAGGACGAGGTCGCCTTCGGCAAAGTTTCTTCCCCTGACGTTTTTGTTGTACATGCGAGCTGCGGCTTGCTGATAGTTCTGGATGCGCAGGAGCGCTTGCTGACGCTCGTCTTCGAGGTTATCTAGGTGGTCGTGTATCATATTGTTGTTTAGCTCGGTGTCGTTTGGTAGAACCCGCCGTCGGAGTGCGTCTATTCCCACTTCTGCTGGTGACATGGCTTCCATGCCGTGTGATAATGAGAACGGGGTTCGGTTGGTCGCGCTTCGCGGTGTCGTTCGGTAGGACCATAGTACGCCGTCCAGCTCTTCGGCCCACTTTCCTTTCTTCGAATCCAGGCGCTTTTTTAGTCCGGCGACGATGGTTTTGTTCGTCGCTTCTGCTTGTCCGTTGCCTTGGGGGTACCTCGGTGTTGAATTGTTCACTCTTATCTTCCACGCGGCACAGAAAGTCTCGAACTGAGCTGAAATAAACTGGGAGCCGTTGTCGGTAACGATCTCGTAAGGGAGCCCGTGTCGGCAGATGATGTTCTTCCAGACGAACTTTTTGACGTCGGCGTCCCTGATCGTGGCATATGACTCGGCTTCCACCCACTTAGTGAAGTAGTCCGTCATGACGAGGAGGAAACGTTTTTGCTTTGACGCTGGGAAGGGTCCGACGATGTCCATCGCCCAGCGCATGAACGGGTATGGTGTTGCAGATGAGGAGAGCAGCTCGGTGGGTTGATGAATGATCGGAGCGTGGCGCTGACATGGTTCGCAACGGGCGACGTAGTCCTCGCAATCTTTTATCATGCTCGGCCAAAACAAACCGTGCTTCTTGATTTTTAGGGCCAACGATCGGCCCCCGGAGTGGTTTCCGGCCGCGCCTTCGTGCGTTTCTATCATCACGCCTCGGACGTCTTTCGTGCCCACGCAGCTTAACAAGGTATTCGATGCCCCCCATCGGAACAGGTTGCCGTCGAGCATGGTATAGTAGGCGCTTCTGGCCTTGAGACGTCTTGCTGCCCATTTGTCACTCGGCACTTCCCCGTCGGCAATGTAGTTTATGATCGGTGTTCTCCAGTCTTCCTCCTCGTTGTCGTCTTGCTCGGCATCCATTGGTTCGGATGTGGATTCTAGTGCTTCATCGACGTCGATCATGGCTTCGGATATTATCAATACTTGGTTCGGCCGGCTGATGCTCGGCGCGTCGATGCTCTCGACGGGTATCATTCTCTTGAGGTCCGGATCAGAGGTCGACGCCAGAGCTGCGAGTGCATCTGCAGAAGAATTATTGCTTCGGGGAATCTTGGTTAGCTCGAAGGTGTCGAATCCCTTTGCGATATCTTGTACGACCTTCAGATAGGCGTCCATGCGATCATTTTTTGCTTCGTATTCCCCGTTGAATTGGCTGGCGACGAGCTGCGAATCGACGTACGCGTGGATATGGTGGGCTCCGATTCCTTTCGCCAATCGTAGCCCGGCGATTATTGCCTCATATTCTGCCTCGTTGTTCGAGGCCGGGAAAGCGAGTCGAAAAGATTGTTCCAAGATTTCCCCGGCAGGGCTGATAAGTCGTATTCCTACCCCTGATCCGTGCCGAGATGAAGATCCATCGACGAACAACGACCAGCTTTTCGGTTTGCCAGCGCTTGCTCCGAACTGATTCGGCGGGAGTTCGATTATGAAGTCAGCTAAGACCTGCGACTTGGCGCACGTTCGATTTTTATACTCGATGTCGTACTCGCTGAGTTCGATGGCCCACTTCGCCAGCCGGCCTGATTGACTCGGACTATGGAGGATCGACCTGAGAGGATGGTCGGACAGTACGGCGACTGAATGCGATTGGAAATAAGGTCGCAGTTTCCGGGCGCATGTGACGACCGCCAATGCGAGTTTCTCCATGGTCGGGTATCGAGTCTCGGCGTCGTCCAGGGTTTTACTGATGTAGAAGATCGGTTTCTGCTCTCCGCGGTCGTCGCGAACCAACACTCCGCTCACTGCCGAAGTGGACACGGCGATGTATAGGTAGAGGGTTTCGCCTTCTTCGGGTTTGGCCAATACCGGAGGGGTCGAAAGATACTCTTTGAGCTGCTGGAAGGCATCTTCGCACCTCGAATCCCATTCGAACCTCTTGTTTGCCTTGAGCAACTGGTAGAAAGGGAGACATTTATCAGTGGATCGGGAGATGAACCTGGTGAGAGCCGCGATTCGGCCCGTGAGCTGTTGGACTTCCTTTGACTTCCTGGGTGACGGTAGGTCGCGTATTGCGGCAATTTTTGCTGGGTTCGCCTCGATTCCCCTTTTAGTGACGACGTAGCCCAAAAATTCTCCGGAGGTTACTGCGAAGGTGCACTTGGTTGGATTCAGCTTCATTCCGAACTCATTCAAACTCTTGAAACAGGTAGCGAGGTGGTTGATGTGATCTGCGGCGACTTCGGATTTGACGAGCATGTCGTCGATGTAAACTTCCATCGTTTTCCCGAGCTGATCGGCGAACATACGGTTGACTAAGCGTTGGTAGGTTGCTCCGGCGTTCTTCAGTCCGAACGGCATAACTTTATAACAGTAGGTTCCTCGCTCGGTGATAAAGGCGGTCTTTTCTCGGTCGTCCGGATGCATCATGATTTGGTTGTACCCGGAGAAGGCGTCCATGAAGGACAGGAGCTCGTTGCCCGCCGTCGCTTCGACCAGTCGGTCGATGTGCGGTAAAGGAAAGCTGTCTTTGGGGCACGCTTTGTTGAGGTCGGTGAAATCCGCGCATACACGCCATTTTCCGTTCTTCTTCTTCACGACCACTGGGTTGGCTAACCATTCGGGGTATTTCACTTCGGTGATTGATCCGGCCTTGGATAGTCGTTCGACCTCGTCGTTTACTGCCTTGGCTCGCTCGGGGCCGAGCTTGCGTCTCTTTTGTTTCACGGGTTTATGCGTGGAATCGACATTCAGCTCGTGGCTCGTGATCGTCGGATCGATTCCCTTCAAATCTTCGGTTCTCCAAGCGAAGGTCGAAGCGTTCGCCTCGAGGAAGGCCACGAGTTGGGTCCTGACTCCGGCTGTAAGATGGGTCCCGATCCCCACACACCGCTCCGGATCGGAAGGATCGATGTTCACCTGCTCGACCTCCTCGAGATGGCCTTCTTCGGAAGAGGTATGGTCGGCGCTGACGGTTGCGCCGCACAAGTTGATCATGTATGAACTCTCCGATCTGCGGAGCTTATGCTCGGTGATAAAACAAGTTCGCGCCAGTCTCTGGTTGCCTCTGACTGTAACGATGCCGTTCGGACCCGGGAACTTTAGACATTGGTGGTAGGTCGACGGGACCGCTTTCATGGCGTACAACCAGGGTCCTCCGAGGATGATGTTGTAGATTGTAGGTCGGTCAATGACTAGGAATTTGATCATCTGGGTGACGCCTCCGACGCTGACCGGCAGCTTGATAGTCCCGATCGTCATGATTGAGTCTCCTCCGAATCCGGTCAACGGAGTCGAGCAAGGCTTGAATTTGAATCCGGTCAGCTGCATATTGTCGAGGGTATCCTTGAAGAGTAAATCCACCGTGCTGCCTGTGTCGATCATGACTCTCGACACTTCGCAATCTCCGATCTGCACCTCGATGACGAGAGGATCGTTATGAGGCATGTCGATTCCATCGAGGTCGGAATCGAGGAAGGAGATCGTGTCTCTTGTTCTGGAGTAGGGCTCGCTTCCATGCTTCCATTTCTGCGGTGCCATAGTCTTTCGCTCGTACTCCTTGATCGACCGCACCGAGTCCCTGCACACCGTGAGCCCTCCCACTATCATGTTCACCCGTCTCTTGGCCGTAGGTGGATCGTCATCAGTCCGTTGCTCGTTCTTCTCTCGGCTCGGTGGGGTCATGTCGTGTGCGGTTTGCCTCGCTGGTCGTCGTTCCTCGTCGTCTCTCCGTCGATCCTCCTGCACTTGTCGAAATCGCTCGGCTTCGTTTCTTGGTTGCTGCTTCGGCGAACTATTCTGCCGGGGGGATGATCTCTCCTTCTTCTTTTGATACTCGCAATAGAGGTGATCGTGTAACTGTCTACACTCTTCGGTCGTGTGGCCGTAGAAGTTGTGATGGGTGCAGAACGGCTTCTCGTCGTTGCTTAGAGAATCTTGGCTTGGTCGCACGTACTTATTCCATCCGTGGTTTGGTCGCTGGGTTCCGATCTGAAAGGTCGATGCTCGTTTCCCTTTAAAGTCCGGGCGATAGCTGTTGTCGTAGTGCTGGCGAGGTTCGCGATACTCTTCGCTCGGTTTTTCCTTGGCCGGCGTTGCGTTCTTCTGCGGTTGGGGGGCGTACTTCTTCGCCGCCGCCGTCCTTACTTCCTCTAGCTCGATGTGGGCCGCGGCTCGGTGAAGCGCGTCTTCCAGGGTATTTGGCTTGTTCAGGATGATGCTATGCTTGAAGGGAGATTCGTGCCATAAGGCGTTCTTGAGCGCCGAGATCGCCGCGTTGTCTCCCACCGCTATCTGAGAAGCGACGGCTTTGAACCGGTCGGTGAACGAGCGGAGTGACTCCTTGGGTTCTTGTTGTAAGGTATAGAGGTCGGCATCCGAAACTCCGTCCTGGATGTGGATCGAGTAGTGCTTTAGGAAGGCCGTGGTGAGCTGGTCGTAGCTGTCGATTGAGTTCGCCTCCAACCGAGAGAACCACTGCAAGGCTGCATCGGTCAGCCGGCCAACGAAGAGTTTGCACTGCGCTGCGTCCTGGTCTTCCGGCGGGAAGTGAAACATTTGCACACCGATGTGGAATGCCGAGAGAAACCGAGCTGGGTCACTTTGTCCATCGTAGGTCGGCACGTTCATCTTCCCCTGAGGTCGGATGGGTGTGTTGACGATCCGAGTTGTGAACGGCGTGTTCTTGGAGGCTTTTAAGACTTCGGCAATCTCCGGGGCCGAGCTCGTCGCTTGATGTATCTTCGACGTCATTTCCGTCAGTTGTTTTCTCAAGGATTCCATCTCCTTATCGTTGCGCTGCTCCTGCGGGATCGTCGTCGGTTGTAGCATCGTATTGATGAATGTGTTCATGCTCGGGGTTGCCGGGGCTGGAGGTACGGGGGTCGGGTTCGTTTGTTCGCTGCTTCCGAACAGATTTGCTTGTAGGTCGGAAAGGAGCTCGGCTGTCCTTGTCGATGGTCTGCGGGATTCTTGACTTCGGGATGCTTGTAGGTCGGCGATGTGGGTTCGTGTGGCGTTTTGGGCGGCTGCTAGCTCGTTGAAGCGCGCTGCTGTTCCTTGGGATAGGTTGGTGATCTGGTTCATCATCACCTGGAGTATCGTTGAGATATCCGAGGTCGGAGGAGGAGTTCCGGTCAGAGTCGAGGAGCTCGGCACGCTCCTATCTCCGACGCTTGGAGGAAGGTGCGCACGATCGGTGTTAGAAAGAGGGTGAGCCGGGTTTTCCTCCGTATCTTGCGGCTGCTCTGGCATGCTTGATCCGATCTTGCTTCCGGATTACGGAAGTATCCTTAGTGTCCCCACAGACGGCGCCAAATGTGAGTGGTGAGATCGGTACGTGACTTTTATATGACGAATATTAGTAAGGACGAGGTCGGATATTTCGTATTTAGAGGTCGGAAAAAGATCGGAACTACAAGCCGAGCTAAGAACAAGAAGGTCGGAACAAGGAGAACTAAGAGAACGGAGATCGGGAAGGTTGCTTATCCTAACTCCGAACTGGGAGCCGACCTGAGTCAAGAATGAAGCTCGGCTGATCGAAAGAACAAGTGAACAGAGCTCGGCCCTTTTATCTAATGGGTAATCCTCCCCTTTCCTATGGTTTTAACGTCTATTTATATTACTACACTTTAGGGTTTCTTCCCTTAAATCCCGGACTACGGTCTGTGCTTTTCCTTCTTCTTCTTTAATCTGTCATGGGCTCGGTCCTGGGCCTGGACTTCATGTGTATTGGGCCCATAGGGGGTTTGGCACAAGCCCACCATTAACAGAAAGGGAAACTAAGCAGCAGGCAAACCAAAAATGGGGGAAGAAGAACAAAACCCTAACTCGATCTACATACCTCATGAGCTACTTGAAGAAATAGTAATTCGACTGCCCTCGAAATCGATCCAAAAATGGAGAACAGTCTCAAAACAATGGAGATCAATCCTGGAGTCGAGGAGGTTCCGTGATAAACACATGAGTCTTCCAAAGAGCCGCAAAATCTTGGCTGCTTACAACTGCGACTGCGGCGGGCGGCTTCGTCCCCTCCCCGACTCCGAGTCGCGGTTCAAAGGAGACGAAGAGATCGTCTATATTCACTGCGACGCCGCAAGACTCTCGTTGACTTGCGACGGTTTGGTCTGCTTCCTTGAACATGATTGGATCATCGTTTTGAACCCATCGACAAGGCAACTCCGACGATTCCCTTCCGGCTTAAAGTCCCACCATACGTTCAGATATGTCTTCGGTAATAATTTATATATGATATATATATATATATATATATTTTTTTTTTTTTTAATTTTTAGAGTCGAATTTTGGCACTAGAAATAGGTAAAAACTCAAAAACTTTCTTTCAGGATTGTGGCCCCTTTTCCCTCGAGGATATTGGGCAATGGGATTCGGTAGAGACAGAGTTACGGGAAGGTATCAAGTGGTGAGGATGTGTTTTACTTTCCGGAACATTGATCAAGAAGATCCTGACGTGGAATGTGGTGTTGCTGATGTTGTAACTGGTGAATGGAAGAAACTGAGCTCACCTCCTTGTGTGGTCAATGTGGAAAAGAAATCGACCACTGTGAATGGATTAGTGTATTGGTTAGGCCTTGAGAGAGGACAGATGGAGATGGATTACAAAATAATAGCCTTTGATCTTCACAAAGAAGAGTTCATAGACGTATCTGTTCCGGCTCAATGGGTCTCGCGGGAAACGCAGATAGTGAACCTTGAGGACCATCTAGCCGTAGCCAACACGATAGGTAGGCCTTATTGGGTACTAGAGATATGCATCATGGGTAGAGAAGATAGAAGGTGGAGGAAGGTTTACACCATTACTTTACATAGGTTTACTCCATTAGTTTATTTCACGCCTGTGGCGGTTTCTAAGCGAGGGAATCTTGTCTTCTGTGACAATGAGAAGAGACTGTTCAAATATTATCCACGGACAGATGAGTTTCGTTGTCTCTCGTTAGACACTTGTGTCATATCTCGTTACGTGGAGAATTTGGTTCCGTTTCCTTTAAAGCCAAGCCATACGTATCCTAATCAGGTAAAATCGGATTCTAACAAGAGGATTTCCATCTGCCGCTTGTTTTGGAGAAAGTCGAGTTCTTGGATATCCAAAGTTTTGCAATGGAATGAATTTAGGATCTTGGATATTCTGTTTACCTCTCTAGTAATAGTTGGTTATATTTGGTGTCCTCTCTAGGAGTTATTTATCTAGTGTCAAACTATTATATACTTCCGCTTACTGCTTACTCTTAAATCTTATGATACTTATATTGGTAACTCGTTTCTCTTCTTTTTCGATTAACATTCAAATCGATATAAGTGTACATATTACATATATATATATATATATGCCTGCCGTGTCTCTCTGACCCTCTTTGTGCTATTTTTCTTGGACTATGATGGGATTTTAAAAAAAATATTTTTATAAGTGAACTAGCCCAAAACGATAGTAAAACAAAAAAGAATAAGGAAAGTCGTGTACACTATTCTATTTTCCTCCCACGGAATGGATACACGCATCCGGTGGTGTGACAAAAACATTTTGCTTAGGGTTCACGATCGAGATTAGTCGAATCAAATTAAGAGAATATATAGATCGCTCTCTAACATAAAACTTCATTATATATATGGCCAAATATCAATGATATGTGTATACTTGTCTTAAATCTCTATTTTATGAGATCATCTCTCTCCAAAGCAGTAGATTTGATGACATTGAGCGATTCTACCAAATCATCACATAGTCACTGAGGATCTGGATTCACAGTTGCATTGCATCGACAGTTAAAATGATGATGGTATGCTTCTTTACGTAGTTTGGATATAGACATATAGATTGAGATTGTTTATCAAGCATCATGCTGTTCTGTGATATCCAAGTTTTTGAAAAGGTATCCCAGAAATTGGGTTTACCACTATAGTTACTTGGTTATATTTGAAAACCTCGGTAGCACTACCCTATTTTGTTATGTTTTTTTTTTTTTTTGTCGTCAAAAATTATATTAATTTGGAGAAATTGGTGTGAGACACCAACCTTACAACACTTAACCACGCTCAAATAATAACTTACTTTCAGCCTAAAAAATGCCTCTCTAAGTCTCCAAGCAAAGCTGAGAGAAGAGGAAGAAAGAAAGACCAAAAAAACAAAAAAAACATACACCAAAAACCACCTCAAACATAGGGCAGAACTCTCTCAAAGTCGAAGATCAACCTAAGCCAAAACGGTTGCCCTCTTGCCACATAAGACTGCAACCGATTCTCTTTAATAACACTTCGAGCTATGAGAAAAGCCCCTTTGTTGGTGCACCGTACTTCCTGTTCAATACTCCAACTCCTAAAATTAGTTAACACATGGTAAAGGTCGGAAGTCTCCAACCTGAAGGATGGCCAAGCAATTGGTCTGTTCAAAGCACCAACAAGATCTGAATCTTCAGAAGCAAACACCACTCTCTTCACACCATGACTGATCATACTCTCTGCAGCCCACGTTAAGCATTTAAAACTGCAATCAGACTTAGAGTTCACACCAGGCCATGCTCTTCTACTATGCAAAAGCACCTTCCCCATTCCATCTCTGAGAACCCATGCCATTCCTCCCACCTGCTTTGATTCTGACCAAACACTCCCAATATTACATTTCAACCAAGGATTTGGTGGAGGTCTCCATTTTCCTAACTGTCCTTATTTTGTTATGTTATGTTCTGTTTTTTTTTTTTTTTTTTTTTTTTGGTTGTTACTTAAATCTCGAGCTCACAACTCACAAGAATTAATGTAGATTTGTTCAAAAATTATTTTCTACTAGACGGTGAAAGCTAGAAGGAAGTCGGCGTGTGTGAAGAAATTGTGGACGAGTCTCGTTGTTTTTCCTCGTACACTTTTCTTATATCAACTAATCTTTACAAATAGTTTTGAATGATCACAACTAATGTTGTAAATTTGATTTTGAAAATTCAATGAAATATGGGGGGAAAAAAATTACATATACGACTAGACATAAAACAATAAATCTCATTTCACCTATATTCAAAATTTCAAACGTACAAATCGGATAAAAATATATTTGACCAAGACAATATTTTGTTTTTCTGTATATATGTGTTTTTAGCTTATTATATATATGTCAATATGTGTTTGTCTTTTGACTATAAATTTATATGGAACTAAAGGAAATATTATGTTCCTTTTTAATCTTTGACCAATATAATACTTATTTTGGGGGTATATTTGTGTTATATATAACGAGTCTAGACAAAGAAATATCTACAAAAAAAAAAAGAACATAGCTAGCTATCACTATGAAGACTTTAATCGCATTCTTTTTCACTATCTTCTTCATCACATCTTTTGTTCATTGTCGTATTGCAACTGCTGGTCCTTTAAGTAATAATTTATTTCTATACCTTCATGATTTTGTCTTTTTAACATATATATAATTGATTTAGCGATTTTTCTTTATACAGATTATAGAATATTAGATGGCGACGTTGTATGTTTCTCAATAGGAGGGGTGTGCGGTAAAGATATCAGCGCTTGCCAAAAACTTTGTACTAGCAAAGGATTTTTCATAGGTAATTGTTATCAAGGTGCCGGATGCTGTTGTGAAAAATAAGTATGTGTCCAACATAAAAGCATCTAACAAAATGTAACAATATATGCTTAAAAAATAATATCAAGAGCTTCCATGCTTTTAAATAGTTTATACAAAAGATCTTGAGTGGAATAAATAAAAAATTTCTTAATCAAAGCTAATTTAACTGAATTCGCATAATATTTCCTTTCGCAATTTAAAGAAGATGTGAAATTAAATTGAAATACCACTTAATGATTCTATATTAAAATATAAAATAAATAAGAAGTTTCTTCAAAACGTTTTTCACTTGCTATGCGCGGTTGCATTTGATTAATCTTATTTTAATTTTGTCATATGAAGCTGGTCATAACAAAACATCCTCACCCTCTTATGCGTTCCGGTCTCTTTCCAAATAACGAAACTCGAATCCAGATTAATATTTCTCGATCTAATTACAGTAATCAAGTTGGCTCTGATCATGGATTTGAGTTGAGATAGTTTTTCTCATGTTCTAATTCATAAGACTTTAGGTGACTAGACGATATATGGAGTATGTCAATATGTGTTTGTCTTTTGACTATAGATTTAAAAGAGATATAGTATCATATTCCCAAACGTTAGGGCTCTTGCTAGCTCGATTTTCCCTAAAATCTGGAGTATATGTATGTACAAAAAAATTACGAGCATAATTTATCTCCAGAATCTAACCGAAATTCTAAAAACATAAATTTATTGTAATTCGATATTTTGACTACTCGCAGTCAGAATCTAGATTCCAGATCAGTTTTCGATTTTTTACAAGGAATATTCGAATCAAAGATCTTCCCAGAGAAAAGGATGGCCGAGAAACTGCGGCGCCGTCCATCTCTTACTCGAATCCTTACAGAGACGATGTTAACAGTCGACAAGATATATGACTATACATAAAACAGTAAAATATCATTTCATCTATATTCAACGTTCAGATTAGATAAGAATGTCTCTAACCAAGACAATACTTTGTTTTTACGTATATATATCTGTTGTTAACTTATTCAATGATCTTTAACAAAAAAAAACTTATTCGATACAACTATTTTCTTCAATCTTTATATACCTAGAAAAGAACACAAAACTACATAAAAAATGATACTTTGGGGGTGATTGGTAAGTGCTCTCAGTGCTCTCCAGAGCTATATTTTTTTTAGAGCACTAGTGTTAGAACCAATCAAGCTTTGCTTCTATTTTTAAATTTCAGAGCAATAATTTTAAATATGAAAATATTTTGGCTTTAGAAATCAAATTTTCCAAATTAAATTTTGGAAATCAAATTTTCAAATTAAATCAAATTAAATTTTTGAAATCAAATTTTCCAAATCAAATTTTCCAAATCAAATTTTCCAAATCAATATGTTGGCTTTAGAAATCAAATTAGAATTTTCTTTCTTTTCTTTCCTTATTTTTTTGCTTAATATCATTTTTTGCTTCTCTTATTTTCTATATCTATTTTTTATAATTTAATGTTAAATATTTATTATAATATGTATTAAATAAATAAAATATTTTAGGGAAAAAAACTCTACAGCAATAAATATTTACATCAAAAGAATTAAAGGTACAGCATCAACCAATCATGCCCTTTATCTCTTTAATATACCTCCCATAGATTAGTCTGACCCATCCATTAGGATTTATCCTAAGTTATTAAAAAAAAGAATTATGTTCCTTTATTAATCTTTGACCAAGATAGTACTTATTTTTGTTGGCTATATTTGTGTTATTATATATATATATATATAGTCTAAACAAAGAAATACATACAAAAAATAGAGAATAGCAAGTTGCCAAAAAATAATAATAGAGAATAACTATCACTATGATGACTTTAATCGCATTTCTTTTCACTATGTTCTTCATCACATCTTTTGTCCATAGTCGTATCACAACTGTTGATCCTCCGAGTAATCAATTATTTTTATACCTTCACTTTTTAATTATGAGCATGATTTTACATTTTAAATATATATATAAGATTTAACAATTTTTCTTTATACAGATTATGGAATAGTAGATGGCGATATTTTATGTTTCAGATCATCACGCAATTCTAAAGATAGGAGCGCTTGCAATAAAATTTGTCATAACAGTAGATTTCTCATAGGTGTATGTTATAATAACAACAAATGTTGTTGTGAAAAATAAGTACGTGTCCAACATGAAAACATAAAAATACTTCAACTAAATTTTGGAAAGCTTTTAAATATTCCAACTATTTTTGTGCCCAAAAAAATACCCCAAACTATTTTGTTTGTTTATTTTAATATTTCAACTTTTTGAATTGTACCCATTTGACACAATCCATTTAACAGTTTAACAGAAAGATATCTTTTTTTTTTTTAATAATTAAATATTAAAATTTAAATAAAAATATATATTAAATTTCAAAAAAATTCAAAAAATCCCAAAAAATTCAAAATATTGAAAATTACCATTTATTTTTTTTTGAGAAATATAAACCGTAAATTTTTATAAAATTTATATTTTAATTTTTCAATCTTAAAAAAACCTAAAAATTCATAACTTCAAAATAAAAAATTAATATGCTTTCCAACTTGTTTACTTTTTCATGTTTTTGAATCCTTATATAGTTTTTTTCTTCAGATAACAGATAGTGCTTATATATGAACTAATTTTGTATTTTTGAGCTTTCGGATATTTATTAGTTTTTTTACAAAATTTATAAATAAAGAAATAAGATATTTTTAATATAAAATTTGAAAATATTTTCGTGATTTAATATTCTTTACCGAATATTTTTTATTTATTTTTCAGACTTTAAATGATTATTTTATGATTTTTAGGTTTTTTACAAAGATAAATTAATTTAATATAATATATATTTCATAGAAATTTGAAAGTATTATTATCAAATATAATTATAATGATTGTTTTGTATTTTTTTGGATTTTTGGAGATTTTTTTAGATTTTTTCAAAATTTAATCTAATTTCTTATTTAAATAATAATACTTAATTATTAAAAAAATAAAAAGATAGCAAAAGTTATTTAAAGAGTCGAAGTATTAAAATAGACAATCATAATAGTTGATATATTTTTCTGAGCACAATAAAAGTTAAGGTATTAAAAAACTTTTTGAAATTTAGTTAAAGTATTTTTATGGAATATTTTCTTTAGAAAACGCGTGAGACACGGAGGAATCACCTAGTATAAAATAAATAAGAAGCCGGTTCAAAACGTTTTTTTTCTGTGGGCAGCTACAATTGGTTAATGTAATTTTATAGGGTTTATAATGAAAAAAACCCTCAACTAAAGATTAATTGGATAAAAACCCCTAAAATATTAATATAATTATAAAACCCCTCAAGTTTATTTGTTTTAATGTGGACACCCCTCCGTCCTCTGTGTCGTCAAATCTGGACGGCACCCGTTTAATCAAAACGCTGCGTTCTATTTTATGAGAAAACGACATGTTTTTCGTTCATCGACATGTTTATACTGAAAATCCCCAATTCAAGATCCAGATATTAGGGTTAACATTTCTGGAATTGAAACTGAAGCTCTGAAGCTCAGGTATGATACTTTTGAGTTGTATTGCCCACATTTTCGCATATTTCATACAGAATATTTCAATTTGATCTCCTTTGTTTTTTTTTTTCCTTTTGAGTGTGAAGAGTGTGTAAATCGAGCGTGAAGAAGGTGAAAGTCGAGCGTGAAGAGGTTAACAGTGTTCAATACCGATGAAAATGTCTCTTGGAATACCTAGGAAGTGCCAATGTGGAGCATCAACAATTTTGTTAGAATCTACTACAAAACAGAATCTTGGAAGAAAATTCTATCGATGTGGAGCAATTTGGGGTCCAAATCACGTTTTCAAGTGGCTGGATGAAGCTCAACGTGAAGAATTTGATGTTTTGGCTGAGAAAAAATCGATGATGGAGAAAGATTCGGCTGAGATAAAGAAGCACATAGCTGATATGAAACAAGACATGAGTGAGATCATTGAAGTGATTGAGAGTATTAGAAGTAAGTTTTAGAGTGTCATTGTATTAAGTTTGAGAGTGTCATGAACTGATAGTGGGTTTGGTTGTAGAAGTAAGTTTTAGAAGTGTAACAGTTTAGTGTTTCAGTTTCAGTTGCTGTTTTAACCGTGATTATGTCTTCTCTGTTGTTGTTGTTCTTAATATAATTTGAGTTTATTGTGTCATTTTCGTTACAAAACACCAACAAATATAACATTAACTTTCACTGACAAGAAACGTTAGATTTTGAAGGTTCCAAAGACCTTTAGCCGAGAATAAACGTTTGAACATGGTAAGATCTCACAACCATATTGTCGGATCGACTGTTTATTGATGCATATATCCTCCCCTTGCAAGAATCTTGAACACAAACTGCTGCTACTTTCTTCCTTTCGGATCTGTCAAATTTTATATTCACCTTCTCTTTCACGGCATACTTCTCTATTTTCTCCTTACACCTTTCTTTCGAAACAAACTCTTGGCCTACAAAAAACTCTATCTTCTCACTATCATCATCTGAATCATCACTCTCTACATAATCATCACGATAAAAGTTTGGCAAATCACCATCATTATCATCTTCTTCCTCTTCTTCCTCTTCTCCAGTAAGAACATCATCTAAGTAAGGATCATCAGCCCTAACGCAATATAAATTCACGCTTTCCAATTCATTGCCCAAACTCAGCATTTCCATAACATCTCTATCACTCTCCAAATCTTTACGATTCACACCTACTTCGCCAGATGGGAAATGAGAAAACTTACTCATATTCTCCGCAAAACCAGAATCCAAAACCATTTTCACCAACATTCCTAAGCTTGGTGCTTCATAATCGATCCTACAACATCTTGTCTCACCACCATTGTATGAACCATCTCCTGCCCAGTAACCTCCGACGTGTAATCGAAAGAAACTAGTCCTGTACAAAAATTAAATTTGGTTAAGAAACAAATTAAAGAAAAAAAAAACACTCGACATCATCCTTTTCATATTAATCCCAAACAAACACAACACATACATACAATCGAAGCTGGATAAGTAGAAATCACGAAATAATGGTTACCTTGTCATCGTGTAAGCTCCTGGAACATAAAATCTCACTCTTCAACTTTTTCTCCAAATTCACCGGATTTTCTTCCAAATTGGAAGCAATCGATGAAAGAAAACACCCCCAATCTCTTCTAATCGATTACGAAACCACACAAACTTCAGACAATCTCACTTTCAGAAATTAGGGCTCATCGATTTAGGTTTTAATTTGGGAATTTTAGAGCTCTGATGCTTTTAGGGATTTCAGAATCGGGTTTTCAAACAGCATGTTGTTTAGAGTACACATCGTGTTGTTTTGCAACTAAAAACATGTCGTTTTTTGATAAAACAAAACGCTGCGTTTTGATTAAACGGGTGTCCGTCCAGTTTTGACGATAAGGTGGACGGAGGGGTCTCGACATTAAAAATTTTAAACGTGAGGTGTTTTATCATTAACTTAATAACTGAGGGGAGGGGTTTTATTACGATCCATCTTTAGTTGGGGTTTTATTGTTATAAACCCAATTTTATATTGTTCATATGAAGCTGGCGATAACGAAACATCCTCACCCTCGTGTGCGTTTCGGTCTCTTTCCAAATAATGAAACTGGAATCTAGATCAATGTTTCTCTTTCTAATTACAGCAATCAAGTTGTTTCTGACCATGGATTTGAGTTGAGATAGATTTTCTCATGTCCCAGTTCATAAGACTTAGGGGACTAGGTTATGGACAGTACGGACAATAAAAAAAAAATCTGAAAATGTAGAGGTATAAAGCATTGCTTCTTCTTCTTCCTCCATTTTTTTTTTTTTCAGTCATCATCATGTTCTAACTTCTAACCAAACAAGAACTGAGAACAAGAAACATGTACAAAACACAGAATATCTACAGTTCCTATAAGAAATAAATAGATACCTCCCCTTTATTGAAGCGTGAATTTTTTCAGCCTTTGTCTAAGGGTCTCTATTGCGTTATGTATCCTGTTGCTTTCTGTCCTTCTCACTTCCAAAGACGCCTCATGCAAGTTTTGAATCCCTCGACCCAATTTTGCGATCGAAGGAGCTGAAGGAAGAGACATAGCAGCACATTCGATCCCCTCTTCATAAACGAGCAATCCCGCACAAGTTGCAAGACTGGCTCCAAACGTTGCCAATGGTAAGGTACCAATAGGTTTTGCTCGTCTTTTCCGCATTATCTCATAGAATGCAGCTCTCATGGCAGATAAGCTTGTCTTTTCAGCAGAAGCTATAATACTCTGTGTTACTGCTCTGATTTTCTCGGCGGATAAAGATGCTTTCACCAAAGATGTTGATTTGGCTCCAGAACTAGCCAAACCCGGGGCCATTACTTTCGATGGATAAGCCACTTTGGTAAATGCAAATGTCATTGCCTTGTGGGTGTGCGTCAAGAAAAGGTTCAATGAAGCTGGAGCCTTCAAAGTTAAGAGCTTGAAGAACGGAGAAGCAGAAATGGCCTTGGATAGTGATGAAGCACCCCATATAGCAGTTGCTCCTGCACCAACTGCTACCACCGGTTTATCAGACAACAGTCGTTTTAGCTTCGAATCATTACTACTCTCGTCGCTATCAAAATCCTGTACCATATGCTCGGACATGTCTTTCACTTCTTGAGGAACGCAAGTATTCCAGTGCTTCCTAAGACCTGCGAGGTTACTTGCATCCACTACTGCTACTATGTTCTTAAACTTCTGAGCCTGGCTACGGAGATGATCTGCCATAAGTGCATAAGATTTGTCCTCAGAAGAGAGCTGTGAAAACTGAAATTTGGCTCGCCTTGAACTTGCTAGCCGACCAGCATTGTTCAAAGCAATTCTTAGACCTTCAACTGCAATCTGGAAAAGGTAAACTTCAGAGATAACCTCTGTATCCATGGATTCCCCTCTATTTACATCAGACAACATCTTTCTAGCATTGGCTAGAGATTTCCTAATAGACGGGAGATCAATAAATATGTCATGAAGATCAACAAGCAAGGAATAAATGGACTGAGCAAACGGTGGAACCTCGTGACTATCAAACTGTATCTCATTAGAAACTCCACTGTCAACACAACGTGATGGGCTAAGCTCTTTACCGAGCTGAGTGATATGCGAAGATAACAATTTCAGCATCTGTGCTTGTGCATCATTGGTTATCAGAAACCTTCTCGAGCTCGAAACTATAGCAGAGCCAGCGTTTTGTGGTATGAGACTGAGACTGTTAGCTAAACCTTGCATCTTGCCAACTCCCTCAATTTCTCCCGAGGAGGCTTCCATGGCAGCGATGTTGACAAAAGGAGATTCCAGTACCATAAACGATGAACCAACCTCCCTAGCCACACGTTTGGCAGCCAATAGATGACCATTAAAACTTGTCCCGAAAATCTCCCTCAAAACCAAGATCCCTGCAACACTTTCGTACTTTTCTTTGTTAACCTTGTCTACAAAACACTGCGTAAGAACTCTAAAAGACGATGTAGGGATCGAATCACTCGAGCCATCCCCTAAAACACTCTCCTCAACTTGAGCTTCTCCAAAAGCTGATCTGTCCACTTGAGCCACAACAGCGCCAGGTCGTATTTCCCGTATAAGACACTCGGCGTCACTAGCAGATCTCTGAGATAGATTCTGAGCAGAGAGTATGTATATAGTCGAATCATGCTCAGGGACTCTGACTGCAAAAACAAAATTCTTTGTACTCTCAGGCACTGAAAGTCTGTGAACAAGCTTGTTTGATTCCCTCAAGTCACTGCCTTCAAGTATTGAAAAAGGCCATATATTTCGCAGACCACTCGCAAAATCAGATACCACCATTATCGAATTCGTCTGATGATTTCAAACCCAGTAAACTGAATTCCTCTACGGCAACCAGGCGAATCCGAAAAAAACCCGAGACTTCTATCGAATTCAATTGAGCAGCGCATAGATAAGAGATGGAGTCTACTGAATCATGCAGGCGGTTTCGTAAAACCTACTCAAATCGAATTGGGGGGAAGAAACTTCTCATCCGTACAAATCCAGAATTTGACGATCGAAACAACGCTCAGATGAATCAACAAAGAGAACCCAAAAAAAAAAATTGAGAATCACAGCAGATGGCGAAGCGGCTGATGACGGAGAAGTACCTGGTTGGTTAAAAGGGGGAAAGCTGTGGCGAAGAATCGAGCATCGATTTTCCAGATTTAGGGGTTCGATAGTGTCAAGCTCGACCGTTCAAATCCACTGTACCAGATTACAGATTCTGTAACTCTGCCTCTCTCGCTCGCTCGACTCGTCTTCTCTTATGTGCCCTTTTTGGAGATGAATGACGAATTCTGCAGAAACTTCTTCGCACACAGACATAGTCCTTCGTGTTTCTTATTTCCTTTTCTTTTGAAATTCTAAAAAAGGATCGCCTGAAATTCGGCCTGGTTCAATTATTCGGTTTGGTTCATTTTGGTTATGTTGGTTTTCTTAATTTAGTCGGTTTTAAGAATCTGAATTTTATTTTGCTTGGTTCCATTTTGGATTATATTGAACTAACAAAGTTCCGAGTTCCGACCAAACCCAAAAAAAACTAACAAAGTTTATACTGATATAAAAACAGTTTAAATATATTATATTCATGAAAATATGGATCAAAAAATATATATACAACGTTATTTATATTTCAAACCAAATTTGGTTTTGAAATTTAATTAAATGAAGTAAAAGATAATCTCTTCTTCATTGTAAAGGTATGTAGTTCTCTAACTTTTGCCTAAGGGCTTTGATTCGGTTATGTATCTTGTTGTTTTCTCTCTATCACTTGCAGAAACAAGCTTTGAATTCCTTGACCCAATTTTGCAATCGAATGCGCTGAAGTAACTGCAACACTAGCTCCAAACATCACCAAATAAACCTTTGAAAAACCAGATATTATCTTAATAAAATTATTATTCTCTTAATTTATATAAAGAGTTTTGAAAATATTATCCGCTTCAGTCACACTAAATTTGATTTTTCTTAGGTTTTGATTCGACTTATTTGGTATTAAAAAATAACTCTTTAGTTCGGTTACAAAGTTTCACTCTAGATATGTTTGCTTTGGTTTATAAATCCATAGCTAATTTGTGACTAAAGATGTTGTGATTGAACAAATTTAAAGTTGTGACCATGCATTGTAATGCCCTCGTGAATCTTCATTTACAATTTTAACAAAAAGAAAATCTTCATTTACAATTTTATCCGCACCATTTATAAAGTGTGAGAGTGAAAACCTTCGTGGTGTATTTGCTTTGAATTGTGTATACACAAGTCTACAAAGAAATGCATGCAAATTGTGTGCGTCTTGTTTCTAGGGAAACAAATATACATGAAGCCGTAGATGTCACACATTTGTAGGCTATTTTCATGCATCGCAAAAGAATAAACTTCGATTATCAGGTGAGTTGTTAGTTAATGGTGATCAAGGCATGTTTCTCGAACTAAGCTTGATTTTTCAATTTTTTTTTTAAGCTTGATTGGACCTTAGTTTAGTTTTGTTTTTCTCGATCCCATAGGCACCAGTGACCTGAGCCAAAAAAAAAAAAAAAGGCACCAGTGACCAGCCCATGTTATTCTTTAATGCATCACAATTGCGAAGCTATAAATCGAATGCGTTAACCTTCAAGTCCTTAATTAATTAAGAACTCCTATAAATAATTAGGTACTTAGTTCATACAAAACAACAAAATCAATTAATGTTCGTGTTTACGTTAATGTAAGTTTTTAAAAATACTTAAATTGATGTTACGATAACGAACCACCATTAAATAAAGATATACAAACGATGTCAAAAAAAAAAAAAAAAAAAAAGATATACAAACAAAAAGAATTTTTAAAAAATATATATATATATATACAAACAAGTCCAAGCGACAGAAACATTTGACCAAAAAGCCAAAACTTGGATACAATAGTTACGGGAAGTCTCACCACCCTCCCCACCGATTCAAAGCCTCCATCACCCGAATGCCACGTCACCACCACTTAATCTTCATTGCCACTCATACTAAAATCTTATTGGTCTGTCACAGTCATCAATTGTCTGTCAGCCTAAGAACGAGACAGAAATAAAATTATTAATCTGTATTTCTGTTATTTAATTTTTCGTCTGTTTTGTATTTTTTGTAACGGTGTTGTGAAATCAAAGCAAAAAAAAAAAAAAAAAAAAAAAGGTCGTGCGAGAGAATAAGAGCGCACTTCAATCGACCGACGGATTCGTCTTCTTCCTCTTCCTCATCACACTCTCTCTCTCTCTCTCTGCATATTGGAGCTGAAGCTTGAGGAGAGTTATAGATCCTGTTGAATTTCTGTAATTTAGATCTCCCAGAGACAGCAAGGAAGAGAGTATCGAGATTCCTCCTGGATCTTACGCGGTTTTGGCGGGAGGAGGTTTTGGTTGGGGAATGCGCTTTTGAGCTGATCTTATAGGTCGATTGAGGTTAGTTTGATCGATCTGATTCCTATTCATTTTTTCCCGGAGTTTGATTTCTGTGCATTACAATGTTTACAATTTCGCCACAAGTTTTGATTGATTCTCCTCCCAGCTTTTGTTTTTTTTTTTTTAAACTTTCTCTGTTTTGAGATCTAAATTCTTTCATTGTCTTTCTAAATTGTGGTTTTACGGCTACTGAGATCTGATCGTGGGATTTCACACTCTTTGGCCTAACTCTTCTTACTTGTCATTTTGAACTTTGAAGTATTTAAAAATGGAGTTTCTTTACCTTGGCTGCTTCTGTTGTTTTCCAGGTTGAGCTCAGTGTAGAGTTGTCAGCTTGGGAAAGCCCGATGAAGAACGGGATGGCTGAGTGCAGCGTATGTCGTTCAAGGTTGGTTTCTCCAAGTAGCAAAGCGATAGCGAGGGCTTATGAGTATGACAACCACAAGATTAGAGTATCCTCAAAACAACGAGCCCTCAATGTCTTTTTGGTAGTTGGTGACTGCATGCTAGTTGGTTTACAGGTAAATTTACTATTACCATGCATTTATGATCAACTTTATATATGTTCCTTCATATCACTGTTGAATCATGTTACAATCTTGGTAGTTTGTTTTTTTTTTGTATGCCCTTACAGCCTGTCTTAGTGTACATGTCTAAAGTGGACGGAAAGTTCAACTTTAGTCCTATTAGCGTCAACTTCTTGACCGAGATTGCAAAAGTTCTTTTTGCGATTGTCATGCTTCTGATCCAGGTACGTTTCTGATTGACTTCAGTTCTTGTGAAAAATCAGTCCTCTTTGTGGGTCACTTAAATTTTCTCTCTCTCTAGAACTAGTTGGTAGATGTTTTCATCTGCCCTAGAATATGAAAGCAATTGCTAGGGTTGTTGTAGAGATATAAAGTCATATTCCTTTGCTCTTCCGTATATATATGGTAGGTGTGATGTGGTTGATTAACTGGTAACGGAATGAGATGGTTCATATTCTTTTTTTTGTGCATACAAAGAGTTTCTTGGATTTGGCTTATTGCTTCTTTCACGTGTGTCTTTCTTTTCCGGAGGAAAAGTGACCGCCCTTTTAATACCCAAGTTTTTGTGGTAATATTGTAGGCCAGGCAACAAAAAGTTGGAGAGAAGCCTCTACTATCTTTTTCCGCATTTGTGCAGGTACTTTTTCGTAGCAGTTAAGAAATTGGCAAGTACTGTAAAAGACTCTGTACTAGGATTGTGGTATGGCATAGTCTCCAATTTAAAGTTAGATTCTTGGGAAGCTTGGTGTATGATATACATCTGGTTGTCAAAGCATGATAGTTTGTAATGTAGATGCTATGTGATCACTAGCTTTATCTAATACTATATTCTCTTTTTTTCTTAAATTGTTTCCTGCTGTTAAACTCGAACCTTCTGAGTTCCATTTGTTTACTATTTATAGTGCGAGTTGCGGTAACCCGGCCTATATTTCGCAGGCAGCTCGGAACAATGCACTTCTCGCTGTTCCAGCAGGGTTGTATGCCATTAATAACTATCTTAAGTTCACAATGCAGGTACGTACATGTGCTTCTTATTTAAAAACGCGTGCATCCTTTGGTTTAATTAAGCTGCAGAAATGGAATTTCATTGAATAACTGTCTGAGTTGTTTTAGTTTCACCCAGCAATTCACTTTTCTTCTGTGCCAGTTATATTTCAATCCTGCTACTGTGAAGATGCTCAGCAATCTAAAGGTTCTGGTGATTGCTGTACTACTGAAGATGATAATGAAGCGACGGTTTTCCATCATACAGGTCAGGTTCAGTTGTTCTTGGTTTCTGTATGTGTGAATTCTTTTGGTATCAGACATTATTATGGACGTTTCTGTTTGCCCTTCCTTACCTCCTACTCTTAACGGGACTAAAAATGTGTGATTTTTTTTTCCTTTTTTTTGGTTGTAGTGGGAAGCACTTGCTCTGTTGCTGATAGGGATTAGTGTAAATCAACTGCGTTCTCTTCCTGAAGGTTCTACTACTATAGCTGTCCCAATTGCTACGGGTGCATACATCTGTACCTTCATCTTTGTAAGCTACATTTTCTGGTGCTTGTATTTGATTTACTTGGAAATTTAGTATGAAAGTGATTCCATTCACAATTGCTCACCCGTTGTTCCATCAAAGAAAAGTTGTGATTTCGAGTTAGAGGCTTATTCAACACTTCATCTTGCAGGTTACTGTCCCATCTTTGGCATCTGTTTACAACGAGTATGCTCTAAAGAGCCAGTATGACACAAGCATTTATCTTCAGGTTAGCGAATCCTAAAACATAGTTTTTTTTCCCAATACATCATCAGAGCTGTACTAATATTAGAGGGTTTGTGGTGACCGTTGCTTGTAACTGTTGTAGACTTGTTGATTTGTTTGTGTTATTAACTGTGAGGCACATCGATTTCCATGGTGCAGAACTTATTTCTATATGGTTATGGTGCAATATTCAACTTCCTCGGAATCCTAGGAACTGTTATATATAAAGGTATGGGTATTTTAACACGCAGAGAAGAATATGATAAATGTTAAGAAAATTATATAAATGCCATAAAAGCTTCTTAAAATCCTGTTAGACGCATTGCCACTGTGTCGACAGGTCCTGGCAGTTTTGACATCCTACAAGGACATTCTAGGGCTACCGTGTTTCTGATATTGAACAACGCAGCACAAGGGATTCTTTCCTCCTTTTTCTTCAAATATGCAGGTTAAATATTACAGTGTTATGTTGAAATTTTGGATTTTGCATGAGCAAAAACCTTTTCAGTAAGATTGTTTTCATGGATAAAGTCATTAAGTTGTCTCCATTTTTGTAAGTTCTTCTCAGATACAATCTTGAAGAAATATTCATCCACGGTTGCCACAATTTTTACTGGCATAGCATCTGCTGCACTGTTTGGACATGTATTAACCATGAATTTTCTTCTGGGGATTTCAATAGTTTTCATTTCAATGCACCAGGTAAATGCTTACAAACCACTTCATGGTGTATCAGTTAACTCACAGGAAGGACTTTTCATCTCTAATGTTTTCATGGCTCCTATTTTTGACGCAGTTCTTCTCACCCCTTCCAAAAGCCAAAGATGAGGCACAGAATGGGAACCTAGAATTAGTTAACACTAAGGATGATCTTAGGTGTGTCTTGGTCTTTCTTTTTCTGATCACATGTCATCGTTCTATAAGTTCTCCTAGTATATGTCTTCTTTTTCTTTTTTAGAAACCTCAAGTGCGAGATTCAGCGTATAACTTAACTTATTTTCTTCCCCTCTTATTTCCTTCAGGGCTAAAGACTCATTTATTAACATGGCAGCAGGAGCAAATGAAGAGGTGAATACACTTGCACACACACACACACACACACACACAGAGAGAGACTTGCATTTTCTGTGAACTTAAAGTGATGTTATGTTTTTGTCTTTCTTCCCTGTCTGTGCAGGCTACTCACCGTGTTGAATCAAACGAGAGAGAGCCGCTTCTTCCCAGATAAAACTTTCTCAGCGTAACTCCTCCAACTTCATCATAATATAGTATCTAGTATCTACGCTGGAATGATTTTATATCACATAAAATGCTTATAAGTCCAATACTAGCTGAATCTGAGTGCTATTTGATTCGAAGACACTGTCCCATGTTTATTAGTTCTCTCATCTGCATCTCCGTTTCTCTGTTACAGGATTTTTGTTTTGAAGAATTCTTTTGGCCAAAAGTGATGGGGGAATTAATTCAGATGCAATAAGATTGACTCCTTCATTCCTTGCCGGCAATTCTCTCAATAGAGTCAGTTAAGTTCGTTGAGAACATCTTTTAAGTCTACTAAACACATGTAATTCTTTTTTCATATACAACAAACCAAAACAAACTCTTCTTCATATGTATTTTTTTTAAATAAAATCTTCCTTCCCTTCTTGTATCCATCCCTTTTTGCTCTCTTTTCTCTATTATTATTATACACGGTCACTATAAAAGAGCCTCCAATTGGTCTGGTTGGTTCGACCAAACCGGAGTTCTTCTTCAACTAACTCCATTCTCTGTCCACAAGGGAAACAGAGACACATCACAGTAATGAACATGAACATGAACACCTCGTCTTCTTCTTCTTCTTCTTCTTCCCCGCGACTCTTCGCGACCAAGTGTCAAATCTACAAGGCTCCTCTCTTATCCTTCTCGACTCCAAATCGCCGTCGTTCTCGTGCCCGCCGTAACCGGAAATCCAATGGCTCAATCTACGACCATACCGACGGCAATCTTCTCACCATCTCTACTTCGTCTCCCGCCGGAGCCGAAGACCAAAGTCTCAGCTTAACCCTAGACATTCACCGGATTTCAGCTATAGCTACTTGTCGCTTCCAATTGTTTATCGATTCCGGCAAAGACGCTTTCTCCGACTTGCAGACTCTAATCGCACTCGACGACAACCGGCGAGTCATCGTCTCTTGCAGGAAATCAACTATGCAGTTCGTCGGAGGTGTGGTTTTGCTTGGATTCGTATTTGGTTTAGCAATTAGAGTTGTGGTGAAATTAGGATCGGCTTTTAAGGGGAATTTCCAGGCTAAACCCAAATTAGTAGTCAGGAGAGACAGAAGTCTCGGTGGGAAGGAAGTGGTTGTAGCTGTTGACAGCATTCGTTCACCACCAAGCTCCACAGCTTCTGGTCAGGTTTCTCCAAGCAACTCTGTACCTAGAAGTCTCAAGCTCCGAGCTCACAATAATTTGCCGAAATGGTGGCCTACTTCATTGCCTAGCCAGAGCTTGGAAGTAGACAAAGAAGACTATCAAAGAGAAGCCAACAGCATCGTTCGAGGTCTCTTCTAAACTCGTACAAATTCTCTTTCTTTTTCTTTTGCTTAGAAAGGCCTTAAAAAGCTGAAAGATTTCATTTTCCAGTGTGTTCATGGTTTCATTCTACAAATGTAACTTAATCAGTTTAGTTTCCAGCAATCGTTGATAACAGAACCAGTGGAAAGGACATCACCGATAATGATATCATTCAAGTTAGTATTTGTTTCCTTTCTTTTTCACACTTGATTGTGTAGCTATCTTGAACCAACTTAAATTAACTAGATTACTCTCTTTTTTGTTGTTGCTATGAAACTATATACAGCTGCGTAGAGTATGTAGGATATCTGGAGTACAAGTCTCTATCGAGCCAACAAATACTCGAGATTCCTTTTACAGAACATCTATTGATTTTGTTCTAAATGCTTGCACTAGGTAAGGTGTCTCTCTCTGTTGACACCTTTACTTATTAAAACTACTCGTTTGTCTTTTGGTATGGTTCTGAACTTTGTTCGATTACTCTCTCTCCCTCTGCAGAGCTCCTTGGGAGTCTTCTTCTGTTGAGATTTGTGGCGAAGATGCCCGAGAGTTCATTGCCGGGCTTGCTGAGAACATTGGGCTTGCAAAGATAGATGCTGCGAGAATGGTTTCTGCAGCGGTTGCTGCACGCACACGCTCATGGTTTCTACAAGCTTGGGTAGCTTACTATCCTTTCTTCTACTGACTATTATTCAAACACTAAAGTATATATATTTTATGAGCAAACTCCATGTTAATGCAGGCTCTGGAAATACAAGGTAAACATTCTGAATCGGTGGCAGAACTATCGAAAATATGCCTCATTCATCGCATATTTCCTCCTGCAGAGTACTCTGTATGTGCTTCTTCTTTTTCAAGTTTTATCAACATTCAGTCTCTGCTTCACTTTCCCATGTTTTCACAAAACTTGCCTTTTTTTACTGATCGCTCAGGCTGAGATGGAAATGGTTGCAAGAGGGTTGGAGAAACTCATGAAGCTCGAAGAGCGTCAGTCTCTAATGAAAACGTTCGTTGGAATGTGTTGCAGTGAAGATAGCCAGAGAAGCGCTGCTGAGGCTCTCGGTTTGGTTAGCTAAGTAACTAAATTGCTTCTTCGCCGATTTTTACAACTTCTAGTGAGAATATAAACCAAATTTAAACACTGTCATGACTCATAATCAACTTAACATAATGATTTTTAGTCAAATGACAGAAGTTATTGAAAACATTTTCAGTATAGTGTCTGAGTGACTCATTGAAGAACTAAAGCTACGACATTATGTTATACAGTGAATCATTTTGTTATAATAAGTCTGTGTACATTTGATGTATCTTCCATGAATCAGCTTATAAGGTAAAAGAACAAACAAATTTTAGAAGATTACCCGTCAAAAACGTTTTAACACCAACTCCATCTCCATATCAAATCCAATTTTCTACTCGCCATCATCTTCCTTAATAAACATTTTACATTCCATTTTGTAAGTAGAAACAGGAAAAACAAATATAAACTTTGACGCCATGAATGAATCAATTTGCAAGAACCACAAAGAAGAATATATCAAATTCGATGAGCAGCAGCTGTTCCTGAAGACCTCAAGAGTGGTTGAAGAGCTTTTACTACGATGCTCATGTTTGGCCTAAACTCTGCTTCGTATTGCACACACAATGCTGCAACCGCCGCAAGCTGCGTTTAATTATCACCAAAACGCAAAATTTAGCTTCAAATTAGTGTTCACTGGATTTATATAAACGATTGGGAAGTTTCTAGTTTTCAGTACCTTTGCAACAGCTTTAGGAGGATACTCTCCTTGGAGTTTTGGATCAACACATTGCTTCACTTTGTCTTCACTCAGCCTTGGAGTAGCCTGAATATTTTGATTTGTAAAAATCCAAGAAATGATTTGGTAACTCTCCATTAAGCAAAAGATGAGATTAAGTAAGTTGATTATTACCCAAGTGACAAGACTTTGTTGACCACGAGGCATTGTATGATCAACCGGTTTTCTCCCGGTTAGAAGTTCCAAAAGCACAACTCCAAAACTGTAAACATCACTCTTCTGTGTCAGCTGTCCTGTCATTGCGTATCTGCAAACACCAAGAAAATGTCAAAGTCACAAAGAATCAAGAAAGATCTTTTTGAAGCATATTTACTTACTCTGGTGCATGATAACCAAATGTCCCCAAAACTCTAGTGGAATGAAGACGAGCAGCCATATCAGGAGCTTGATTCGAGAGATTAAAATCAGCAATCTTGGCTTCGAAATCTTCGAAAAGAAGCACATTGCTAGATCGAATGTCTCTGTGTATAACCGGAGGTTGAACTTTCTCGTGTAAGTATTCTAATCCTTTAGCTGCATCAACTGCGATTCGGACTCGTTGCATCCACTCAAGTGTTGGACCAGGTTGTGCTCCTTGCACTCCTTTTCTCCCTGTTTATAACATCAAATTTTTATCCACAGATCAATCTCTATCCCAAAGTTAGATTTATGATGAAGCAAGAAAGCTTTTCATACCGTGTAAAATGTCATGCAAAGATCCCATTGTGGCAAACTCATAGGCGAGGACACGAATGTTTCCATCGACACAGTAACCAAGAAGCTCAACAAAATTGTCATTCTTGAGCCTTGAAACCTTGGAGACCTGAGTCAAGAACTCGACATTTGTCTCTGGTTCAGATGAGTTATCTAGCTTTTTCACAGCCATGGCCTTGCCATCAGTCAAGTTTGCATAATACACTCTTCCGTATGATCCTTCCCCAATTAAGGCCTTTGATCCGAAATTCTCAGTCTTTTCTCTGAGCTCCTCCAATGACATTTCAGGCACTTCAATAGGAGGAGGCTCCTTTAAGACGGTAGCCTTCAGAGGAGCAGCTGGTGCTTTCTTGTTGTTACGTCCTACACAAGCCAAGAATATTACTATAAAATAGATTACTTGGGTAGAAAGCAATAATATGTTTTCATACAAGCTTTTGCCAAGAAACAGAGGAAAGAATAAGCTACTTAACCTGTGCACAAGCAAAGACACTTAGCATATGTATCAAAAGCTCATAGAGATGTAATTAAAAGAGGGTCAAGAATCTAATTTTATAGGTTTCCTTGAAGCACAAGGTAGGTAAAGAAAGAGAGATACCATAGTCGTGGTGGCGAGTAGGAGGGCTTTTCATTCGATTATGTTCAGCTGAAGGGTAAGATTCTTGGACATGACAAGAACAGCACAACCACCTACGCATCTTCCCTCTCTTGCCTATATCAAGATCGTCTACAGCTCTCGGTTTATCCAATCGAACAAAGTACGGTGAACGTTCATTCGCCTGCAAGTTACATCAAACACCATTCAATCAATGTGTGATGCTCTAAAATGCTAAAAGGAACAAAAAAAGGAAAAAAGAAAAACAGAGGACTCTGCCCATCAACTCAATAGGGCTAATAACAATATTGTCTGTCTTTATATATCATCATCCGCAAACAATAAAGCATTCAGATTCCATCTTATGTAAGGTTCACAAAAATCCAGAATATAGAGATTTCTTGATGGATTATGAAATGCCCACCAAGATATCAAGCAGTCTCATTTTTGTATGCTTACCACTTGACCACGACGGTGAAAATCACGATCCATCACAGAATGCAAGCGCAACGACGAGCAATAAACCAGAGAGACGAATCAAAAAGAGACAAATGAGAGGCAGAGACGAAAGGGGACGAGCTACTCGAGAAATTTAGGAAGAAAAAAAAAATGGAATCCCAGATAACTAGGGAAGAAACAAAAAAAAAAAGGAGAGAAACACAAAAGATAAAAGGAAGAACGAGAGAGAGGGAAAAGAAACAGCTAAGAAAAGAAAGAAAACGTCAAAAGGAAGCGACAGAGAGGCATATGATCAAGAATAGAGAACAAACATCCCAATTTTGGCCTATTGTATATAATATGTATGAGGGCATAAAGGGTGTCAAGAATTGCCTTCAAATTTACGTCTCTCCTCTTTTTTTCTTTTTTTATATATATATATATATATATATATTATTCTTCTGATTTAGGTAGAGACAGACGTGGAGAAATGATTTTCTTCGAGTGAAAAAGCTCTGCCACTGTGTATAAAATATAAAAGTGCCAACAACAATCAAATATTACATATTTCATTACTTTTCAAAAGCTGTTTCATTTGATTCTTGAACATGTAATACTTGGGCAAGAATGAATATCCATATGGTTCTTGAACATGTAATATTTGGACTAGAATAAACAATTCTAGTCCAGATTCTGACTGAAATTCAGTGTTTGTGTTTCATCAACACAATTAGGTTTTTCCTCTCCCCTCCAGCAGAATCATGCGGTCTTTCAATTATAGTCGAGTCGTCAAATAGTTATGGGAAGCCTACACACACCGTAGACCAGCCTCACAACTAAACACAACATTACAAACTACAAAGTGAACTAATTAAGAACAAATTAGGTGAACAAAAAACATAGAACATCGCGAAAGATAACAAAGAAAGCCATGCATGTCGTAAAGTTTCATTTTTCGTTCTGTTTTCGACCCTATCTATGTTTCTTTGATGGCCCAAGAACACGTTCATTCTTCAGCCTAAGAGAATATTTTCAGCTGCGTTTAGAAGACATTCTATTGAGCAATGGAAGCCCTCATAGGTGTTGATAGAAAGGTTGTAAACCATAGGAAACCTACAACGAGAGCCACAAGTTGAGCACAGTGGTCTAGAATTGTTATCGTTGAGAACCGCTTCCATCTTCAACCCCTTGACCTCGTCCATGAACGTGAATCCTGGCTTCATGTTCAACGAGTCTCCAATCACACAATCAACATGGCACATGATCCCACAATCATGGCATGTATAGAACCATTTCTCAGAATTTGTTTCCGCTTCACATACCGTACACCAATATTTATAGGCCGCCTTCTCACCACGGGACAACACTAAAAAATGGTCATCACACCTGTGCTTGATCGCTTCTGGTAGTGTAGCGCATTTGAAACACAAAGAGTACTTACAGTCAACGCAATGCAGCACGTAGACGTCAGTCTTGTCGCAAGCCACACAAGTGCCCTTGTCTAATGTGGTAAGAAACAATGCGTGGGGATGACGTTTAGGGTTCCGAAACCAAGAGAGAGATGCACAATCCACGTCTAACACTATTTTGTCACCATACTCGTATCTAAACCCACTTACAACTCTACCACAAGCATCACAATCAAATAATCGATCGCTGTTCTCCTTACCGGGGTGAAGAGAGAGTATATGCGTTGAAAGCCCATGCCGTTTTCTAAGAGGAAGGTTAGCACATTTTTTGTGAAGAAAGAAATCACATACCATACATTTGTAATGCTTCTCGGAAGAAATTGGATGGGCACAACCTTGACAATGTATTACTTGGCCGCCATCACTAAGTAACAAGTTGTGTTCTTCATGGAAGATATGATTTATAACCCCTTCTTCGATCTCTTTGAATGGCGTAGTGTCCACGTCTTCCTCATGTACCCCTTCGAGTTCTATCCCGTCCCACACGTCATTTCTTGTTGCACACAAGGAGTGAACAGAAAAATCCGGACATTTGTTGCATGAATAAGCTCCGTACCTCCAGGTGATATCTTGACGGCATACCTCACATACCCGATCACCAGGAGTGAGCGGGTATCTATGAGATATGCGATGGTCGTGACGGTTGATGCTTATGACGTGTGGTAGATCAATACAATCATAATGAAACATGAGAGAGCATGGAAGACATACATAAGGGTTTCGTTCACCCTGCGTACCACAAGCGTTACACGTGAAGGATACGCACCTCCCCATGAGGGTGAGTGCATGCTCGTGGCACTTGGGATGATCGACTCTGACCGGCGGCGGGTTCTTTGCGCAGTTCAAATCTACGCTGAAATCGCAGATCTTGCAATGGTAAATAAAGTTGGAGAGTTTTTCTTGACAGAGGCTGCATTTCCCGTCAGCGTAGCTAGGTGTCCCTTGAAGGCGAAGCTCCAGGGGATGGTTCGAGTGGCAGGGGTGGTGAATATCCTCCGGTGAGCTTGGAACGCAAGACGGGTGCCATTTCATTTTGCATACAGAGCATTCATATAAAGGGTTCCAAGCAACAGGGTTTCCAATAGACTTATGGCACTCCTCGCAGCGATCAGAAATTAAACCAACTTTGTGACTTAAACGATGTTCATGCCAAAATAAGTCCACAGACTCCTCCATTTTGTCCTGGACAGGATGATGATGAGAATAA
This sequence comes from Erythrophleum ivorense, assembly GCA_026724425.1. Taxonomy (NCBI): domain Eukaryota; kingdom Viridiplantae; phylum Streptophyta; class Magnoliopsida; order Fabales; family Fabaceae; genus Erythrophleum; species Erythrophleum ivorense. The sequence goes on along the minus strand of JAIUCV010000086.1, from coordinate 2,195,792 downwards.
GGAAGAGAGTGGTAAAATAAATATGAAAAAAGAACAATTTAAGTCAAGTTGATCATTGTTAGCTGCATGGAGATAAGGTGATCCACGTGTTTATTAACTATATGGAAGAGAGGACCAATAAATCTGAATAGTCTTCACTAAATTATTAAACTTATTGGACCCTGACGAAATAAATATTCCCCTTTAATTTCTACCAAACTCAAAATGCATTTCTCTGAGTTTCCACTTTCAAAGGCCAATTTAATTGTGAGAAAACCTACATACTAGGCTACCAATAACAGCTGTAGACTGTCGTACGCATGTGTGAGTCATTTCCAAGTAATTTCTGCGCAGTGCACATGCGAGTCAAACCGACGAAAAAGAAATATAGGAAATGAGTTCAGATAAGAGCGTCACAATTAAGATAATGAAACATGAAAAACATGCAAGACCAAGATGTTTAGTATTTTCTATTCCACCGACACACTAGTGTTCTCTATATGGCAAGGGCAAGACTAATCATCTTTCACCGGATTATTAAAACGAATGGTCACAATGGAAATCATCTATATACACATTGTGTGGTGACGTCAGAAAACAAAATGTTCCAAATCGCCAATTATTTAAAAACTTGTTTTGATCAAAACGTATGAGTCTAAAGATATTAGAAACTAATAAAACATTAAGACATTGTAATTTGATACCAAGACATCTTGACAATATTATTTGTGGTATTATTGTCACAACTCGTTCCTTGTATAAACTCTCAATGTTTTTAATTTGTTGAGTTCAATAAACTCAAACTCATGGCTGTTTCTACTGCTAGATGATCCAAACAGATTTCAACTTGTCTCATTTCATCGCCTATCATCAGCGTCTCCTCCGCTTCCACCACCATACTGTGTGGAGTTTCCGTTCCAAAACGCGTTTCCATCACCAAACGGAGCATCTTCTTCATCGTGCTTCAGAGTATGAATGTTACTTCCAGTCCGAGAAGTCGTTGGTCTCCTGTTCCGAACATTGCTCCTTCCTTCCGCCAGATTGTTTCTCACCTCCGGATTCGCTCCTAGAGACAGAGAAAGAAACAATCAGAGTTTAGCAATTTACATGACTTTGTGCATTAGAAAGGGTTTTATGAGCTCACCGTAATCCAACATATTGCCTTGACGTTCTGGTCCAGAGCTTGATGCGTTGGCAGTACCACTACTGCCCCCAAAATATGAAAAAGGATTTGCATAAGACATCAGTCTTCTAACATACGCAAAGTAACCGCCATTGTTAAGGTTTTCAGTGTTGCTGTTAGACTCAGAGGAAGATGGTCCTCTTTGATAGACAATTGCTCTTTTACGCGGAACCACTACAAGTGCTTGTCTATCAAACAAACCCAAATCGGATAGAGACTTATCCAAATCTGCAGAGATAGAAAGTTACAATTTTTTTACACCAGAAAACATCATATTCCATCTAGAAGAAGCTGGCTCTAAGCTAGATATTCATCAGAAAGTTTCTAATCCATTGGATGCATTGGAGATTTGACTTACCTTGTTCACTATACACCTTACGAGGGTAAGGAACCGCAAGATCATAAGCACCAAGTCCGACTGTTTGGTTACTGTTCACATAATCCTTGACCATTCTCAGTATGCTTGTCACAGAAAACTTCTCCTGAAGGCTACCACCATCAGGCAAACGAATGTTTAAATGAACATGAGATGACTTTTTGGAACTTTCTCCATCCTCTTCCTCTCCTCCTTCCTCCTTTGGCTTGATGGCCTCTTTTTTACCAACAGATTTTGGCAAATTAATGTCCTTTCCACTAAGACCTGAGCCATTATCAGCTTTGTTGACCATTATTCCCTGTTTCCTTTTATCATTTGGTCTTAAGGCTGCAGGACGAACTGTCTCCTTCTCTGCCTGAACACGCAAAGGGGTCTCTGTTGTTGCTCCATGTTCAACATTGGCCTTAGTTCCATCACTAGAAGATGCTGGCTGATTATTGCTAGTATCACACACATTACTCGTTTCAGCAGATTCTTTGCCCTGTTTTATGGAACAGTGTAAGCAAAACATCAAACTAAAGTAATGTAAAAAATATTATCATCTCCTGGGAGTCAGGGACAACCTTAAGTGCAACTGTGGCATCATTGTTTTCTTTTGATTGAGATGCATCTAAAGAACCACCTTGAGAAGGCAAGACAACATAAGAAGCACTAGAGGCAGGTTGGTTTGAGTTGTGTGATGCAAGTGCTGCTGAAAGGATTGTTTCCTGAAAACAAGAAATGTCCAAAGGCATTATTAGTAAGCAGTCATAAGTGAAAGAGAAGTAGCTAGTAGCTACCACGTACCTGGATATGAAGTCCCACCCACGCCTTGTCTAAACTGGATGCAAGGTCTCCAGCAGCAATAAATCCTTCTGAAACGATAGAAAAAACAACTAAAAACAACATTTTTCTCTTTGACAATTTGATACTCTCCATCTAAAAAAACTAACCATTTTTCCAAACTTGTGTACCACTGAATCCAATGGCAGCTATACAAGGCACAGACGAATACGGGTCTAGAAACTCATGTAAGAATCCAAATAATTATTACCTCAAAAGAAACGCAAATCTATAGTCCTAGATGGATATGCCAAGCTAATACATTCCAAGTTAGATGAGATATTATGAACTTGTCTAAGGATACATATTGCGGCGAAGTTTGTGGCGTCAACACTTGCAGCTTCAATATGCAATAATACACAATACTTGGACAGCGACTCTGCCACCTGCTCTAGGAAACATATGATACTAATGAACAATGGAATTCGACTTGAATTCAGTGTATCTGAGAATGCAAGAGAAACCTACCGATGCATCAGGCCATGTCAATTTGTTCAACTTATCTGACTCTCCGTCTTCTCCTAAAAGTTGGAAGCAATCCAATTCAAGTATTAAAGATCAAGTTTTTGAGATTGCAGTATGACCCTCTTCAATGAAGTAAAGCGATTAATTACCAGAGATGTAGACAACAAAAAGCTTCTTCTGCCTTTTAGCTTCAAAGATGGCTTCTGGAACAGAGCCCTTGAATGTGAGTGAAGATAGATCTTCCATCTGTCAATCAATCAAAGAATCCAAATTAAATATGCAATTTTTCGACGATCAATCAGAAACCCTGAACCCTAAATTCACACAAGGAATTCCAAAATCCATACCTGTGATCCAGATTAATCTTAAACACATAAATTCGCAGAGGACAAAACGAAGCTACGACTCATTAAGACCAAACGGCACCGTCACCGTCACCGTCACGATGTAACAGAATAAACCGGGTCATATCTTGGTTTAGTTCTCTGACTTCTGGTTTACTTGTTTGGTTTAATAATTTCTTCTTTCTGAGAAAATCAATCAATCAAATATATATAATGGACGAATATGATAGGTTTAAGTAATGTGTTTAATTAGTCTCTCAGGCCAGTTTGTGAGAATGTGTTTAATTAGTCTCTCCATTAATGATCATCCATATGGATTTATTACTGTTTGTACACTCATTTTCTTATATTATAATAAACATAGGCTATAGTTTGTATATTCATCATACAAAAATCAGAAGATTAAGAAATACAATACGTGAAACTCACGTGACTGTCTTTGACGCGCGAACGAAAAAAGGAATACTACTATATCGCAAACCGAATCGAATTGGAAAATGTTTATCTGGTTCGGTCTGGTTATCCCACCTGAAAGCTAAGACTGGTTTGGTTTGTTCAAATTCTCTCTTCTTTTCGATCATTTTTGGTTTTCTTTTACCGAATAGAAAGTGAATCCTTTCAATGGCGGCACTCAGCTTTTGCAGCTCTTCTCCTCCTCAAATACTTCACAAACAGTTGAAACCGAGCCTTTTCCCTCCGGAGTTTACCCCTTCCACCGGACAATTATATGCGAAACCCATCTCTCTCTCCAGACGATTCCGTGGCGCCATTAACGCCACATCAGCAGTTTCCGCAAAGCAGCCATCTTCACCGGTGAAGAAGCTAAGGGAGATGATGCAATCTCCTGGTGTTCATCAGGGTCCCTGTTGTTTCGATGCTCTTAGTGCCAAACTCGTCGAGCGAGCTGGGTTTCCTTACTGCATCACCACTGGTAATGATATTACAAATCGGAATCATTGATGAATCTGCTAAACCAATTCTTCACGATTATTCTAATCATCGACCGAAATTTGTTTCCCGTTGTTGCGAATTCCATCTTTTCACTGATTGTTGGTTGTGTTGTGCTTAAAGTGCAAGACTTTACAGTTTTTAGCTACAGCTAAGAGAAGTTTTCTTCTTGTTCAATTTTCTACAAATAGGATTCTCAGTTGCAGCGTCTCGGGTTGGTTTACCGGATAAAGGACTCATTTCTTACGGAGAAATGGTCGATCAAGGCCAACAAATCACACAATCTGTATCAATCCCAGTGATTGGAGACGGTGGCAATGGATTCGGTAATGTGATGAATGTTAAGAGAACCGTCAAGGGATACATCAAAGCTGGATTTGCAGGAATTATCATCAATGATCATGTTTGTGGTGGCGATGTTATGCGTGAGAGAAGAGTGGTTTCTAGAGAGGAAGCAGTGATGCGTATTAAAGCTGCGGTTGATGCACGTAGAGAGTGTGATTCCGACATTGTCGTTGTAGCTCAAACTGATTCTAGAGAAGCGATATCTCTGGAGGAATCGCTTGTTAGAGCAAGAGCTTTCACAGATGCTGGAGCAGATGTTCTCTCTGTTGATTCTCTTGTTTCTAGAGAAGAGATGAAGTCATTCTGCAATGTGTATCCACTAGTTCCTAAACTGGTAACTTCACTTTGCGCCGTTAATGACTCTTAGTGATTATCTTATCTTGATACATTTGTGCGCTGTTTTGTGTAGGCTAATATGCTTGAAAGTGGTGGGAAGTTTCCGATACTAAACCCGCTTGAGCTAGAAGAGATTGGATATAAGTTAGTGGCGTATCCAATCTCCTTGATTGGAGTATCAATTCATGCAATGCAGGTGACGATCTTTTTGCCAACAATTGTTATAACTCATTCTGCTGGCTCAAGAGACTTAAACTATGTGGAACAATTGCAGGACGCTCTATCGGCGATTAAGGGTGGTCGAATCCCTCCACCAGGAAGCATGCCGTCTTTACAAGAAATCGAAGAGATTCTTGGTTCTGACACATACAATGAGGAAGAGAAGCGGTACGCTACCTCCTCAACAGATAGAGGTGAGAGACATGAAGGTTTGTATAGTTGTATCATCTTTGAGAGAGATCAATCAATAACTATATCTGTCTTTTTTTTTTTTTTAAGCATCGAGCAACCAACGAGTGGCTCAAGATGATTCAGAAGAGAGAGAGGAACCGATTATTGAAGTCATGACACCTGAGGTGGTTTATAGTGAATCAAGAAACCCCTTTTCAAGAATCTGGTCACGATCTCTGAGGATCAAAATCATTGGACGTGACGGGTTTGAGAAACTCGATGTCAGAATTCCGGTTAGTCTTTTACTTTTGCAATATGTTGTCTGAAGAAGTGATGCAAAACTTGTCTTCGTGGTTGGGGCAGGCCGGATTCTTGGAAGGTGTCACCAACATTGTTCCAGGTATTTCAAAACTCAGTCCTGTATTCTTCTCTTCTTGTTCTGTTTCAGTTTTCTTAGGGCAGAGTAATTGACAGACCCTGTGACTTTGGCAGCTTTAGGAGGCGTGAACCTGAGGCAATTGATGGACGATGCAGCAGATGAAGTCGGAGGGAAACTTTTGTTAGATTTTAAAGACACTGGAGGTGATAGAATCCAAGTCTTTCTGGAATGACAAAGTGAAGGAAAAAGTGAGTGAAAATAATTTTACACATTCAATACGTGAAACCCAAAAAAAAACAAGAAAATGTGTATATATCAATTTTATATGCATATAACAAAAAGGCCACAACCCAAGGGAAGTTTGCCACGCTCACCGGTACAAATTTCACAACAATCTCTCAGTTTGGTCTCATACTAATAACTAGAAAAAAGAATGATGAATGAACATAAGGCAACAACACTGAAGAATGTCCGAGGAATAATGTATGCTTCCGTGAAGAGGCTGGCCAATCCGACTACTTTTATCGACTGATATTACATATTCGACGTAAAAAACAAAAAGCACAGAGCGGGAACGGAGCGAGAGTGTTCCTTGTGTTGATTTTACAAATGGAGTCGTCTGGTGGGTAAAAAATGTTACCGGTATCCACCACCATATGACTGTTGTTGAGGGTTGTAACCGCCTTGACCCATCATCGGATTATAGTTGTTGCCTGGAGGCATGTTTGGACCAGGGACCATCCCAGGGTTTTGCGGTTGTTGCATCGGATAGCCTTGGCCTTGACCGTATCCTCCCATGTTCATGTTCATGTTCATGCCCGGTCCCATTCCCATAACCATGGGTTGGTTTTGGCTCATACCTCCATAGCCACCAACACCCATCCCTCCCATGGGCATGCCTGAGCCTTGCATAGGATTTGGTGGAGGTCTCATAGCGGTTGCACCAGTACGGCCTAAGCCAGTGCCTGATCCCATGGCTTTACCCATGTTGATAGTCGATGTTGCCGGTGGTGTGTTTGTCGGTTTCTCAAACCGTTTCTCTCTTCTATTGATCGCCTCGAAGTCAACTCCTATGTCAGCCAATGGATTTGTTTTAGCTGCACGCAAGTAAAAAAGAGACAAATGGTGTTAAAAACTTTCCTCTCAAAACAAGGCTTCTTCGTTTGTTTTGCAAAATCTTGAGGCAGAAATCTATCTTACGTCCAGATATGTTGAAGTTAACAAGCCCTCTGCTCAATGTGTCTGCCCAGACTGAAGATTTTGGCTCAAACTTTTTCTGGGGCTGAGGAACAATCTCAATCGCTCCTGTTAAAGGTGTGAGATCTGGATGAGATGAAGATGACGTCAAGGAGCTTGTTGGTCCAGCTTGTGAAAACATGTCTCCCATGAAATTGTTGTTCCCTTGCAGAGTAACAGGCCCAGATTGGGTTCGTTGTGGACCATGGGAAGGTGGCATTCCATGACCCTGGTGTGCCATGAACTGACTGGAGGTAGAGTGTGTAATTGGTCGTGGAAGGAAGCTTTCGCTTGTAGGGTGTGAAGTCGGTACTCCGGGAGTGTAACTGACTGAGCCTGGCTGGTGCATATAGCCTCCACCGTGAAACGGCATGGCTCCAGTCATATTTTGCGAATGCGGAACCATGTTATATGGTTGAGCAGCTTGCCCAAATGGAGTTTGTCCAGGCATGTTTGGAGCTGTGGATCCCGGCTGAGGATGAAAGCCCTCGTACATGTTGTTTCCATTGGGAGGAAACTGAGATGTTGGTATTGAGGCATCCGGTCCAGATTGTGGGAGAATGCCAGCAAGAATATCAATATCACTCTGAGATGTAGCAAACTGCTCTTGAGGAAAACTTAGTGAGTTTGATGGAGGTTGCACATTCTGAACCGGAGGTTCGGGATTGGCACTAGCGGAGAATGAGTCCCCAAAGCCAAAGTTATGAGCAGTTTCAGGATGTGAGAGCTCTGAGGTGAAGGCTGGTGGTGTTGGCTGGAAAGGAGCTCCAAAGCTCTGTTGCTGGTTTGAGTCAGCGTCCGTAGAAGTGAAGGCTTTGAAAGGAGAGTCACCAAATGGGTCATCAAATGCCTGTACAATCGGGAAAAATGTTTATCCAAACAGCACAATGATAAGAACAAAAGGCATTCTTATAAGTAACCATCAAGATCTTCGAGTACAACTCTGCTTAAGCACTGTGTCAATACCTGAGTGGATGTCTGAGATGTAGAAAATGATGGAGCATTTGCTTGTCCATTGGTTTCAACAGAGGGAGAATCAGCTGGTACAATGGCCAATGCATTTGACGAAAATACGTCTGCAAGGGAGCCAAGCAAGTCCATCTCAGCACTGTTTGAGGTGGGAGGAGCAGACGTAGAAGCCACTGTTGGTGGAGCTGAAACACCATCCGTAGATGCATATGCTGGAGGGCCAGCTGGAAAAGAAACGAAACACAAGGCTAACACTCAGAACAAGCAGAGTTTGGTGGGATAACAATATAACAAACCGAAGTAACTATGAAAATTTAGTCTCTATGCAGCAGAAAATTCAAAACTAGGAACTAAAGAATCGCAAACTTCGAGAACTCTGTACCTGAAAATGCACCGCGTGGATCAAATTCATCAAAAGTCTCAAATTTCTGAGGAGATGATTCGTTAACAAAACCGGCAGCTTTATTGTCTGCGTTGCTTGCAGCAGGAGGAGAAGCCGCACCTGGAGCAGCAACTTGTGGGGGAGGAGGAGAAGCAGCTCCTGGAGCAACAACTTGTGGGGGAGGAGGAGAAGCAGCTCCTGGAGCAGCAACTTGTGGCGTCTCCCCACCATCCCTGGCGTAAAAGATTCATCAAAACCAATAAAATCAAGGTAGCGCTCAATCTGCATAGCAGAGAATTATTACCTTTCACTATATACAGGGCTCCGTGATTCACTGACAGCCTCTTCATAACTAGGTGGAGCACCAATATTTTGTTCAGAAAACTTCCTCTGGAGCTGCCCTCTATCATATAATCCCGAAAGAAGAGAAGGTGATATAAGTTGACATGAAGTCCACAAAACTTAATACATTAAGAAAAAGCCCAAATTGTTAGCAGAAAACATGTGAGAAATTACCTCCCATCCTGAGAATTATCATCACCTCGAGCACCACTGCCCCTACATGATAAAGAGGAATGTGTCATTTAAAATTCTAAATGGTGGGTTCCGATAATAGGAACTTGACTAAGCAGATGCTCTAAACATATGCTTTTTGACATCTTAGCTACTATCAAAATCAAATGCCCCATCCAAATGGTGTGTAATTAATCCTCAAAACTGTTCCCTTCTTTCTTATTTCAAGCATAAAGGCAAGCTAAAACGTAAAATCAACATACCGTGATGAAGTATGACCATCGTCCTCAAACCCCCGTTCTCTGTCCGAACTCATACCGCGTGACCCATGTTGGTAGTTATCAACACTTCTGCTCCTTCCTCTGTAATCATCATCCCTGTTGCCATCTCTTCCATACCGGTCTTCAGAGTCTCTAGAATAACGATCTCCATCACGACTATTTCTATCATCATCCCTGTAACCATACTCTTTTTCTCTTCCATAACTACTTCGCTCTTCGTCCCGGGATCCGTAATCATATCTATCCCCATATCCTCCTGAAGGCTTATACATCCCACCTGGCGCTGAGCTGCGATACCTGTTGTAAAATAAAGTCAAGTTGATATGTTCAGATCCTGAAGCATATTTTGAATGAACTGATAGACCACTAGAAGGTATAATAACAGTTGTATAGCCACTAGCAACCAGAAATCAAACAAGTGTCCAGAAAGACTAACACAGAGGAAACTTTCCAGCAATTTGAAACACATAAAATGACGAGCAAACTTACTTATCTCTGTTAGCAGCAGCCTTCTGTCTGACTTCAGCAATTCTTTCTTTGTCATTAACCAACGCCACCAGGCTCTGTGATTTCTTCCTAACATTGCTTCCTTGATCTCGACCACCGGAATCAATATACTGAAAATCGGACAATGTCTGCGACATGGAAAATGGAGATAATGTAAGATAGTCAACTGCTGAGATATGGCACAAAAGGATTCTCTTGATGCTGAATACTTCCAAAATAATTTACTCCGCGTGGTCATTACCGAAATTTGATATGCACGTTCTTTAATCTCGTCTATAACACGTTCTGACCCATTGCCTACCATGTACTCCAAAACTGTCAAAGCCTGAATTTGGATGGAAGAGGTAAACCAACAGGAAATATTTGCATTCACAGCTACAGCAATATAAACAGGAAAAAGCCAGCAAGGCATTTATGTTCTTTACCTTATAGACATGCCGCCAGTTTTTTCCAGTGTCGCTAAGGCGTTTCCATATGACCCCCATGATCAGCTGGTATTCATGGCTGCAAGAGAAGTAACATTTCTGTCATTCCTGTGCAATGTCATAATTACAGCAAAATAGAGCAGTTGGAAAAGGTGGTTGACTTACTAATTTCTGGAAGCTTGCGCAAGATCAGCAAGAAGTGATCCATGTGGACCCCATGGCTCATTGCTGGTAGCATCTAGAACCTGAAGAGGAAACAGGAGAGGTCAGAAACAATGTAAAAATATGTTGGACATCTTACTTTAAATCCCATAACCATATTAGCAAGACGAGGAATGCAACCAAGATAAGCCTATTTATTTGTTAACCTTTAGAAAGAACATTAATGAAACTGATCAGCTCACAGCCTCAAACATAAGATACAGAAAACAGCATTTAAATCTCGGCTTCAGCAGAATTTCAAAAAAAAAAGAAAAAACAGAGAAGATGCTAAGAGCATCCCTTACCTTCTGTTCTATTCCAGGCACTTTGAGCACTTTCTTGTTGACCTCTCTCTTGCTAAACAAACATAAAAATCAAGCATCGTTAATGGAAAGTAAATAAACCACACACTGATTGACATTGAGGAAATCATTTAACTCCAGGCACTATAATTCTTACAGGTCTCTCACAGTTTGACCGAAGACTTTCTTCATCTTCGAATGTGCTCCAGGAATAACTGACTCTTAACCAAATATGTTAATGTGCCCTCTATTGAAGTCTGTGGCAAAACTAGTATAAGCACCTTTGCTATCAACTGTTTCAAACAAAACATATATCACCATGAAAGGATAAAACTAAAGAAAGAGAAAGAAAAAAACAAAGTTCATTCACAATGAATCGTTCTTCAGCATAAACTCGCATTTCAACGTATGACCATCAAGGTAAGAGAACAAATAAAGTTAATAGAAGATGAATCCAATAAAACAAATGTAATTGAGAAACGGGCACAAATATCATCCACGACTGATTGTTTCTTCGTTCAGATTCAACCAAACATTATCAAGGAAGTTGAAAAGCGAATTTCCGAATTTCGCACAATCAAACGAAAGGAAGAAGAAGTCAAATCAAAATCCGGGTCCTAAGCAAACTCAATTTCAAACGGTAACAATAAAAAACGATCAATTAGGAAGATTGACATTCAAAATGCAGCTTAAAAAGATCGTAAGAGAATAACAGCTCTAAACGAATGGCGAGCAAAGTAGCTCGTCGGGAGAATCACATCGAACAACCAAAAGCTAGATGAAAAATCAGACCGGAAATTCAGAAAATGAAAACATAGATCTAACGAAATCCAAACAAATCCTGAAATCAATAGACGGAAACAGGAATCTATTCTTAGAAGAGCTAGATCGTACCTAAGGAAATTGTAAACTTGACCAGAATCTGATCGCGGATCTGTGGGGCACAGAGAAGAAGAAAAGAAGAAGAAGAATATAAGAGAAATCTCTAGGAAGATTGTGATCTTTCTCTTTTGAAGGTGGAGATGGTCTCCGAGGACCTGCGTTTTTTAGCTTTAGCACTTTCGATCCCCTCTCTCTCTAGAATTTCGGGTTTAGAGAGAGAAGAAAACAGCAGCCAAAAGGGAAGATTCAATAGATAAATAAATAAACAAAACCAAAGTAAATAAAAATGAAAAAAACAAAATAATAAGACAGCGCATCTAACGCGCAGAATATTAAGGGCTCCAAATCATCTATACTCAGTATGTTCGTCCTTCTCTTTTGTCATTTGAAATCACAGCTGTTTCTTCTTCATTTTCGTATTATATAATTGTGAAAACATAATTATTACTTTGGTCTGTCGCTCTGTGCACGTTTGTATAAGTGAATTTCAAGTAGAAGAAAGTATTTTGCCATAACACAAATGTACATTTCCATAGAAAAAATATGCTTCTTCGTCTAATACGAAGCTATTAAACCATAAACATATTTCATTACTGTTGACATGAAGAAGAAAGTGGATAACTTCATTTAAATTAACAGAGATAAACCATTTTTGACGGTGTTGCCATTTGCCAAAAAAAAAAAAAAAATTGACGGTGGCGAAAAAAAAGCGTAAGGTTAAATATGCGTTCAGTCAATGGGCCTTATTATTTGCTATCCCAAAGCCCAAAGCCTAATCAACTTCAAGTAATCTATTTGTTTTTCGTCGATTTTTATGTTAACTAAGTATATAAACAAAAATTAAGTGAATTATAATTCGGATAATTTTAACATCATTTCATTTCGATGTTGTATTTGAAATGAACTGAAATATAATCATAATCTAGTGTTATTTAATTAATGATTCTAAATTATGTTTTTAAATTCAGTGTTATTAGATATCTTGTTTGTAATCCATCATTTATAGATTTTCAAATCTAGTGTTATTCAATCAAGATTTAAAATCCTATTTTAAAATCTTTGTTTATTGAATCATTTGAAATGAATTCTAATAGAGTTTCATGAGTAAATTATTTTAAACAGAATCCAAGCTATATTGTAGAGATTTTAGAATCAACTCCTATGGATTTTTTAAAATAAGATCAAAACTTTAAATCTAAAGGATTATAAAACCTATAGAATTGATTTTAAATACATGATTGAATAACACCCCCTATATAGATTATTTTTGTTTTGAAATGTATTTTGATTTGAAATTTTTTTGTCAACAAAATTAGAATGTCATCCAGTCTTTTTCACAAATAGTAGTTGATCAATAGATAGGTAGAAATTAGTTGAATGAAAGTTATTTTCTGACTACTACGTGATATATTTAATTAATAACCAATAAGATCGCAAAGTTGTTACTTCCACTTTCCAGCGTTTGAAGCAACGATGAAAATTGATAACTTTCTATCTCGTGTCCAGCTCAAAAGAATGTCTTGTCTTTCGAACTATGGCTTCAAAATAGAAAAATATCATTTTATCGAACAATCTTGCGAAAGAAGCAACTGAACATTTTTTTTATTGCTAACAACTCTCTCGTTACATTACAGAAAATAAAAATATAGAAAATGTATGCACAACAAATAAATTACGAAACCCATTTTTTCACTAAACAACAAAAGGAAATAAAGAAGAGTATGATACGATCTAAAGGGTTCTTGGAAACAATTTGACTTGATGAAGACACGAAGATGATGATGCAGAAGTGGAAGATGAGCGACATTGAAGAAGAGGAAGTGATGTGGATCGTTGTTAGGGATGTATTCCTGGTTTTTACGCGACGATCCTTATTTGGTTCACTTCTTCTCCTCGTTGACTTTGACCCTTCCTTTATTCCATTTTTTAAAAGAAAACCTGTGATGAAGAAGAAATTGAGATTTTAGGAAACAACTATTGAAACGAGTAGTGGAGTAAATTGAAAGTGTTCGAGCATTGGTACTTACTTGAATTATGGGGAAATTTTGTTGAATTTGATGAGCCTAGTAGTGAGTGGGAGGTGGAGGAGAAGCGTAGATGTAGACGGGAGGTGGGGGAGATTTTACAGGTGGTGGAGGAGAGTTGTAATAGTATGGTGGTGGTGGGGATTTCACCGGAGGTGGTGGTGAATGGTAGTAGTATGGTGGAGGAGGAGACTTGACTGGAGGGGGTGGTGAATGGTAATAGTATGGAGGAGGAGGAGATTTCACCGGGGGAGGTGGTGAGTGATAGTAGTATGGTGGTGGAGGAGATTTCACCGGAGGGGGTGGTGAGTGATAATAATATGGTGGAGGGGGAGATTTCACCGGAGGAGGTGGTGAGTGATAATAATATGGTGGAGGGGGAGATTTCACCGGAGGAGGTGGTGAGTGATAGTAGTATGGAGGAGGTGGGGATTTCACCGGTGGGGGTGGTGAGTGGTAGTAGTATGGGGGAGGAGGAGATTTCACCGGTGGGGGTGGTGAGTGGTAGTAGTATGGTGGTGGTGGAGATTTCACCGGTGGGGGTGGTGAGTGGTAGTAGTATGGTGGTGGTGGAGATTTCACCGGTGGGGGTGGTGAGTGGTAGTAGTATGGTGGTGGTGGAGATTTCACCGGAGGAGGTGGTGAGTGGTAGTAGTATGGTGGTGGTGGAGATTTCACAGGAGGAGGTGGTGAGTGGTAGTAGTATGGTGGTGGTGGAGATTTCACCGGTGGGGGTGGTGAATGGTAGTAGTATGGTGGTGGTGGAGATTTCACTGGAGGAGGTGGTGAGTGGTAGTAGTATGGTGGTGGTGGAGATTTCACCGGAGGAGGTGGTGAGTGGTAATAGTATGGTGGTGGAGGAGATTTCACCGGTGGGGGTGGTGAATGGTAGTAGTATGGTGGTGGTGGAGACTTGACCGGAGGTGGTGGTGAATGGTAGTAGTATGGTGGAGGAGGAGATTTCACGGGTGGGGGTGGTGAGTGGTAATAGTATGGAGGAGGAGGAGATTTCACCGGAGGAGGTGGAGAGTGGTAATAGTAAGGTGGAGGTGGAGATTTTACTGGTGGTGGTGGTGAGTGATAGTAATATGGAGGTGGTGGAGATTTTACGGGTGGTGGTGGAGAATGGTAATAGTATGGTGTAGGAGTGTGAGTTGGGGGTGGTGGTGACTTGTAAACATAAGTTGGAGTGGGTGGTGGGGGAGACTTGTAGACGTAGGTGGGAGTAGGTGGAGGAGGTGATTTGTAAACATAGGTTGGAGTAGGCGGTGGTGGAGACTTGTAGATATAAGTTGGGGTTGGCGGTGGTGGCGACTTGTAGACATATGTTGGAGTAGGAGGAGGTGGCGACTTATAGACATAAGTCGGGGTTGGCGGTGGTGGAGACTTGTAGACATATGTCGGAGTAGGAGGAGGTGGCGACTTGTAGACATATGTCGGAGTAGGAGGAGGTGGCGACTTGTAGACATAAGTCGGGGTTGGTGGTGGTGGAGACTTGTAGACATAAGTCGGGGTTGGCGGTGGTGGCGACTTGTAGACATATGTCGGAGTAGGAGGAGGTGGCGACTTGTAGACATAAGTCGGGGTTGGTGGTGGTGGAGATTTGTAGACATAAGTCGGGGTAGGAGGAGGTGGTGACTTGTATACATATGCTGGAGTTGGCGGTGGTGGAGACTTGTAGACATAAGTTGGCGGTGGTGGAGACTTGTAGACATAAGTTGGGGTTGGTGGAGGCGGAGACTTGTAGACATATGTTGGAGTCGGCGGTGGTGGTGACTTGTAGACATAAGTCGGAGTTGGTGGTGGAGGAGATTTGTAGACGTATGTTGGGGTAGGAGGAGGAGGGGATTTGTAAACATAAGTTGGGGTAGGAGGCGGCGGAGACTTGTAGACGTATGTCGGAGTCGGTGGTGGTGGTGACTTGTAGTAATAAACCGGTGATGGAGGTGGTGGAGATTTGTAGTAGTAAGGAGGATGGTAAGGAGCTGGTTTGTGACATTCTCCGTAAGGTTTCTTAGGTGCGTAAGCAAAGGACTTAGCATAAAGCACAACCTCGTACTTAGTCTTTGATTTCACATGAAGCTTAGCACCTTTGTTACCCAAATGGTAATTAGTAGGAATGTTACAAGGCGATCCCTTAGGCGGCGCGTGAAGCTTGGCCGTGCAGACTTCGCCACCGTATTTAAGGTAGTTGTATCCCTTAACGGTGATTGCGTATTTACCGTTAATCTTAGTCGTTCCGTATGCTTTCACTGTCTTGTCACCGGCCTTACAAGTCACTTCCACAACAGCACCTATAGGACAAAACGAATGATATAAATTAAAAATGTTATCTTATGTCGTTTTAGTTGGTATCTACTAAATTGATTTTGCTTGTTCGATCTCTTTGGATTGTTTAAGTCAATAACAGATTCTTGTCTTTTTCTTGACTTCATCGTT
This sequence comes from Erythrophleum ivorense, assembly GCA_026724425.1. Lineage (NCBI taxonomy): Eukaryota > Viridiplantae > Streptophyta > Magnoliopsida > Fabales > Fabaceae > Erythrophleum > Erythrophleum ivorense. The sequence goes on along the minus strand of JAIUCV010000086.1, from coordinate 2,180,064 downwards.
TTCTTTTCTCCACTGATAAATGATTTAGACTACAATCAACCACCACTTTACAATACATGTATGCTAGTTATTTAAATCCTATTAAGCCATAATCATCCTATAATCATCAGGATGACATTTTTTGTAAATAATGAATGAATTTGCTAAGATATAAAAATAATTAATAAACACGTGGAAGACTTAATTACCTTTGAGATGCTTCTTGTCATGAGACTTTTTGGGGTAAGCCCAGTCATAACATCTGTAACAATACACTTTACCAACTACTTTGAAGACAAGTGGATGTGGGTGTGGCTGAGGATGAGGGTATGACACCGGAGGTGGTGGTGATGAGTAGTAGTACGGTGGCGAGTATGACTTTGCTGGTGGTGGTGGTGATGAGTAGTAGTATGGTGGTGGGTAAGATTTTGGTGGTGGTGGGGATGAGTAATAATACGGTGGTGGTGGAGATTTCCCTGGAGGAGGTGGAGAGTGGTAGTAATATGGTGGTGGTGGGGACTTCACCGGAGGTGGTGGAGAATGGTAGTAGTAAGGAGGAGGAGGAGATTTCACCGGAGGAGGTGGTGAGTGATAATAGTATGGTGGTGGTGGAGATTTAACAGGAGGAGGAGGAGAGTGGTAGTAGTATGGTGGCGGAGGCGACTTGACTGGAGGAGGTGGAGAGTGGTAGTAGTACGGTGGTGGTGGAGACTTCACCGGAGGAGGAGGAGAGTGATAATAGTATGGTGGTGGAGGTGACTTCACCGGAGGAGGTGGAGAATGATAGTAGTAAGGTGGTGGTGGAGATTTAACCGGTGGTGGTGGAGAATGATAATAGTATGGTGGAGGTGGAGATTTAACCGGAGGAGGAGGAGAATGATAATAGTAAGGAGGAGGAGGAGATTTCACCGGTGGTGGTGGAGAGTGGTAATAATATGGTGGTGGAGGAGACTTCACCGGAGGAGGTGGCGAGTGGTAGTAATACGGTGGTGGAGGAGACTTAACGGGAGGAGGAGGAGAGTTGTATACATAAGGAGGGGGAGGAGATTTCACCGGAGGAGGTGGAGAATGGTAATAGTACGGTGGTGGAGGAGACTTAACCGGAGGAGGAGGAGAGTTGTATACATAAGGAGGGGGAGGGGATTTCACCGGCGGCGGTGGTGAATGGTAGTAATACGGTGGTGGAGGAGACTCGACTGGAGGTGGTGGAGAGCTATATTCATAAGGAGGTGGAGGAGATTTGACCGGAGGAGGTGGGGATTTATATTCATATGGTGGTGGAGGAGAGCTATAGTAGTAAGGTTCGGTAGCCATAGCCGAGCCAACGAGTAACGCCAAAATGGCAACTACCCATTGACCCTTGGCATGACTCCATGCCGGAGTCGCCATTGTTTCACCGGGCAAATTTCAGTCTCGATTAAGAATCCTTTTCTCCAAATTATTGAAGGAGAAAGAATTGGAAAAAATGTTTAACGTTTGGAGAAGGAGAAGAAGAAGAAGAAGAAGTGATTGATTGTGTTTCTGCATGGAAAAGAGTTGTTTTTATAGTGGGAAAAAGTAGTCGTTTGAGGTGGGCTATGTTCATAAGGGACCGATTCAATATCTACGTTGTTTTTATTTTTATTTTTTATGTTTGTTATTTTAGTTTAGCTATTAGCTGGCAATTATTGGTTTTGTTAGTTTTATAATATAAATAAATTAAAAGAAAGAACATGAAATTTCCACTGTGTTAGAAAACTAATCTCCAACCACCCGGTTTGAAATAAGCCAAAACTAATTCCAATTTATTATTACAAAATTCTAATCATACATTTTAAAAATAAATGCTACTATTTGTTAAGCTATGTTAATCACTATGACATCTACCACAGTCATTTTCAAGATATTATTTATTTATATTTACCGACATTCTGTAAATGTTACAAAAATCTGTAAAATCGTATACATCAACAGAAAGCTTTAAAATATTTCAAAATAAATGATTACACGAAATATAGATGGAACTTGTTGGTGCGCGAAACTTATGGGAAGAGGACCATAGATTTTCTGATCATATGCATATTACAATGTGGGTGCCAGAACGTTCCTAATTCTTTCAAAGTCATACAAATAGAAATTACAATATATAGTAATAAGTTCTAATGCTTCTGAAAACCATATCATATATAGAAATGTAATTAAAACCTCATCAAGGAAAAAATTGTATAGAAAAGGGTGATTATAAGTAAAGTCAAATGTCTTAAAATGGCTGACATAATTAAGAAACCTTCAAGATCAATAGGAAGACAGCTGTATTTGAATATGAAAGCGAGTTATGATACCAAATTCAATTAAACTAAACTACATTAGGCCAAATTAACAACAACGACTTTGATTTAACATAAGAAAAAGTGATTTTTAATAAATGCGAGGTTGCTTGTTGTGACTCGGTGCAAAATACCGCGTCGACTCGCTTCACACATCTTAACCGCATAATAACCATAGTCAACACAGCTATATTTTTTACCCTTTTTGAACACTCAATCGTGTCATATCATTGAATTCACCTTTCAATTTTTTTACTACATAATGTTAATCATTCTGTATATAGGAACATCATATACATTCTAATTATTTGACCGCACTAACTATACTACTTGTTGCAAAAAAAAAAAAAAAAAAAAAAAAAAAAAAACCTACTCGCTATATGTACATTTGAATTATTTTACAGATTCTCTACATCGTATAGGTGTCCGTTTTCTTGTCCTCCTTAAAACACGGACTACAATTATAGGTAATCTCCATTGTGTGTGTATATAACACACAAGTATAGAGTGCATGTGAAATCTCAATTATGAGATATATAGCATGTGGAATGAAACTCAGTGGCATTGCAGCTTTTTACCTGGTCGTACGTATCGGAGAGCTGATATGATGGCAAAAATAGTAATAGACCAAACAAAATAAGTTTGTGTAAAAATAAAATGTGTTTATGTTACATTAAATTACAACTAATTTAATGGCTTAAAAGAAAACACAAGTCACAATAGAAGAGGCTCTAATTTCAAAGACTAGGCTCTCCACTTTCAACCCCGGACACCAAGAAAGCGGATCTTCCAGAAAGGCAGGAAGCTGGAAGCAGTGACAAAAGGAGAGGGTCTGAGGAATCAAGAAAAAGTGGAAGTACCCAGACCACTTCAGTCTTTGCTAGATTGGGTGAGAGCAACCTCCTCCAGGAGGATAATGGGAACAAAGCTCACAAGAGAAGGAGATTCAGCACCAGTGATGAAAGAATTACAAAAAGAGTCAAGAAAGGAAAAGGAGATGGTGAGGAATCATCTCCATCAGTTTTCTTACGTCTCGGTTCGTCCTCACACTCTGTGTCAAAGAACTCAGGCGATAAAAATCATTCTGCCTCAATGGCAGCTTTTGTCCCAACTCACTCTGCCTCTAAACGGGCTGGTGAAAGTGGATATCTTATGAAAGAAGGGTTGATGGGTAATACCAACCCTTCGAACCCCCAATGAAAATCTTGAGCTGGAACTGTCAGGGGGTGGGGAATACCCCTACAGTTCGTCAGTTACGGGAGTTGCGTGGTCGGTATCTCCCGGAAATCACATTCCTCAGTGAGACCAAAAACAAAAGGTACTATATGGAAGGTTTGGTAGATCAGTTGGGTTATTATGACCTATACACTATTGAACCGGTCGGAAAGAGTGGAGGTTTAGCTGTCATGTGGACAGAATCAGTAAGAATTAAGTTTCTTTCGTCGAATAGGAGAATGATAGACATGCTTGTCACTTGGGAAGACAAGGAATTTTACCTCACTTGCGTCTATGGAGATCCAGTGAAGAAATACAGAGAAGCAGTGTGGGAACGGTTGTCTAGAATTGGTATTGATAGAAAAGGCCCATGGATGATGACAGGTGACTTCAACGAGATTGTTGATCCTGCGGAAAAGATTGGAGGACAGATCAGAAAAGAAGAGTCATGCATGGATTTCAAGAAGATGCTAATGGTGTGTTGCATGTGGGAAGTTCAACATAAGGGTCACCACTTCTCATGGTATGGGCAGAGAAATGAGGAACTTGTGCAATGTCGACTAGATAGGACAGTAGCAAATCATGAATGGATGGATCTTTTTGGAGATGCTACGGCACATTACCTACAAAGAATAAGTTCAGATCATAGTCCATTGATCACATGTTTACTTGGGGGCCTCAAGAACTCCAGACCGTGCTTCAAGTATGATCATCGTCTACTGCAGCGTGAAGGATTCCAAGATTTGATTAATCACATTTGGACCAACAAAGGCAGAGGACCACACAAAGGCATGGTACAGAAAATCAAAGAGTGCAGATCCGTCATCTCCAAATGGAAAAGAAGGAACCAGTCTAACTCCTCACTTCGCATCCAGGAGCTTCAGCACCAGATTGATCAAGCCACAAAAGCCTCCCGATTTGACTCTGAGAAACTCCGAAATCTCAAACGTGATCTTCATAAGGAGCATTGCAATGAGGAGACTTTTTGGAGGATAAAGAGCAGGGTGAACTGGTTGAATGAAGGAGATAGAAATACCAAGTTCTTCCATGCGGTGACCAAGAACAGAAGAGCACAAAATAGGATCAAATGCCTGAAGGATGATCAAGGAAAGGCATGGTATTCAGCAAAGGATCTGGGACGAGTTGCAGAAGACTACTTCAAAAAACTCTTTACCTCAGAAGATATTGGAATTCATCTGGAAGCAGTCGACATGCCTACCTACTCTGTGCCGGTAGTCTCTCAGACCCAAAATGAAGCCCTACTTGCTCCGGTAACTAAAGAAGAAGTTAAAAAAGCTGTTTTTGACATAAATCCGAACAAGTGCCCTGGCCCTGATGGAATGAACGGGTTTTTCTATCAACAATTCTGGGAAAGCGTAGGGGATGATATCTTCAATATGGTGGAGCTCTTTTTCACGCAAGGTTTCTTGGATCCAGAGCTGAACAAAACAAACATTTGCTTGATCCCGAAGAACCCCAAGGCAGAACGGATGATGGAGTACCGCCCTATCAGTTTAAGCAATGTGGCCTACAAGATCCTTGCCAAACTTCTTTCCAAACGCTTAAAGAAAATTCTCCCATCGATCATATCCGACACGCAAGCCGCCTTTGTCCAAGGGAGATTAATTTCAGACAACATACTTGTAGCGCATGAACTCCTCCATGCATTATCCTCGAAAAATAAATGTGCGGAGGAGTTTATTGCCATCAAAACTGATATTTCTAAAGCTTTTGATAGAGTTGAATGGTCCTTTTTGGAAAGTGCTTTGAGATTCCTGGGATTTGCAGAAGAGGGGATCCATCTTATAATGCGATGTGTTACCACAGTGAGTTATCAGGTTTTGATAAATGGAGAAGCTTATGGTAACATCAATCCAACTAGAGGTATTAGACAGGGAGATCCCCTTTCTCCCTATCTATTTATCATATGCACTGAGATGCTTGCCAGGATGTTACAAAAGGCAGAAAGTACAGGGCAAATCACTGGTCTAAAGGTTGCTAGAAGTGCTCCTTCGGTGTCACACTTGTTATTTGCTGATGACAGCATGTTCTACTGTAAGGTGGAGGAGAGTGAGCTCAATCATATTCTCAGCATTTTGGAGAAATATAGCCTAGCCTCAGGCCAGAGAATTAACTACCAAAAGTCCAGCATCTACTTTGGAAAAAGAATACCCGCGCACAGGAAAGAAGCAGTCAAAAGGAAAATGGGCATATCTCAAGAAGGAGGGGAAGGAAAGTATCTAGGACTTCCAGAATCTTTTGGTGGATCAAAAGTCTCAATCCTAAGCTATCTGAAGGACAAGCTCAACCAGAGAGTGGATGGATGGCAGAACAAGCTTCTCTCTTCAGGGGGAAAAGAAACCCTTCTGAAAGCTGTTGCCTTCGCGATTCCGACGTATACGATGACGTGCTTCCTTCTACCCAAAACATTATGTAAGAAAATTGCATCTCTTATGGCAGACTTCTGGTGGCGTAGTAATAGAGAAAGAAGTGGGATTCACTGGAAAGCATGGCAAAACCTAACCACATCAAAGGGCAAAGGTGGCCTTGGCTTCAAAGATCTAGAGGCGCATAATCTGGCACTATTAGGGAAACAACTTTGGAGAGTGATGACCAGAGAAGACACGATAGTAGCGAAGGTCTACAAATCCAGATACTTTAGTAAGTCAAACCCACTAGAGGTGAACCTCGGCTCTAGACCTTCTTTCGCCTGGAGAAGCATGCACGCAGCTCAGCACCTAATCCGACAAGGAGCTAGGAAAATTATTGGCGATGGAGGAACAACCAAAATCTGGAAGGACAGATGGCTGGATCGAAAACCTGCAAGACCAGTGCAAACCAGTATAGGACCACAAACCCTAGCTCAAGCAAACTTGTCCCCTGACGCAACAGTCACAGATCTCTTACTCGCAGGGGGACGAGAGTGGAATGTAGAGCTTCTAAGGAGCTGTTTTAACGAGGAAGATATCCGTTTAATCCAGGAGAGTAGACCTGGTGGGGATCAGTGTAAAGATAGGTATACTTGGGACTATTCCAAGTCAGGTCACTATACAGCTAAGTCTGGGTACTGGGTCTTAACTAATGTTCTGAGCGAATCAGTGGAAAGTAGAATGATAGATCAGCCAAGTCTTGACCCTCTCTTCCAGCTTGCTTGGAAAACCAATGCCAGCCCGAAGGTCCATCATTTCCTCTGGCGGTGTCTCAGTAATTGTCTCCCAGTGGCGAAAAACCTGAAGAGCCGACACATTCTCAGAGATTCATCTTGTGTAAGATGTCAGGCTGGAGAGGAAACTATAAATCATTTGTTATTCAAATGTACCTTCGCCAGGTTAGTCTGGGCACTTTCTGGAGTGCCAGCACAGCCCCATGGAGAAATGACAGATTCTATTTACACAAATCTTTATCATGTCCTCACCATCCCATCCCATCACCCGAAAGAAGCGGAGCTAGACCTTCTAGTCCCTTGGCTCCTATGGAGAATTTGGAAGAATAGAAATGAGTGGGTGCTAAATGGGAAGGAATTCGGAGCTTTGGAGATGTTAGAAAAAGCAAAAGAGGACATGGAAGAATGGAAAAATCGCAAAGAGGTTAAAATGAAGGAAAGGAGCACACTTTCACCTAATCCCCTGAGAATGCCATGGAAACCTCCACCACAAGGATGGCTAAAGTGCAATGTAGACGGTACCTGGACACAAAATGGAGTCCATTGTGGAATAGGATGGGTTCTCAGGAACGATCAAGGAAAGATGTTGTGGATGGGAGCAAGGAAATTACCTAAGCTGCGTACATCCCTTGAGGTGGAGCTGGAGGCGATGAGATGGGCTTTGGTTCGTTTATCGACTTTCAGATATGATAATATCATATTTGAAACTGACTCTCAGGAAGCCTTAAACGTAATATCTAATACAGATGAATGGCCATCACATGCCACGCTTAATCAAGACGTCCATCTTCTGCTATCGAAACTCTCGCACTCTAAGGTACTTTTCCAGCCAAGAGAAGCTAATAGTGTGGCAGATAGAATAGCAAAGGAGACTTTTTCTTTTGAGAATTATGTCCCTAAGTTGTATTCTTTGATGCCAGATTGGATAATCCCTTTTATTGAAGTGGATAAACAATCTATGTAATTCGTTTCTGGTTGAATATAAATGTTTTTGAGCCAAAAAAAAAAAAAAAAAAACACAAGTCACAATACTACACGAACGACCGTCGGTAATCCTAATATAAAAAAATATGTCAAATTATCTTTTGTTTTCAGATTTGGAAATTTTACTGTAACACAAGTTTCACATTTATGAATCGATAAGACAATAAAAGACAGAAGATAAGACGAACACAAAAGGCGGGAATTATTACAAATTTGCAAACATAATTCTAGGTTTAAATTATAATTGCAAACATAATCGTGCAAAGAAATAATAATCTATGTCGGGAAAAAGTATAATAATTTATGTTTCCCAAAGAAGGTGCATAAAATTTGTACTTCGGCTTTTCGCTCCCACCTCTTGAAATATTTCTCAAATTTTCTCATAAAATTTATTCCATCAATGATTATATATTTTCCTTACAAAAAAAACATACTTTTATAGAAATCTACTATAAGATACATACATTTGTGATGGAAGAACTTATAATTTTTCCTTTCGACTTATTATATTAGAATTTAAAATATTTGTAAACAGATAACGTTATTGATTTCTTTATCTGTATTACATTTTCAGAATTTTAACAATATCAATTATTAAAGCTAAAGGGTGGTTAGAACTTCAGAGAATTAAAGCACATGGGCGAATAAAAACTTTCTTGCAAAAAAAAAAAAAAAATGTTGTGATACACGGGAATTCCCCTAATTTAGTCTAGGGAAAAATATTATTATATCATTTTATTGATGAAGTGTATAAGAGCATGTGCAATGGGAGATGCTTATGGGGATGCTTATAAGCTATTTTAATATTAAAAATTGTGTTAGCATCTCTTTTAGAAATTCTTGATTTTTTCGGCTTCAATGGGAGGTGCTTATTTGGGGGTGCTTAAGAAAAAAAACAAAATTTAATTTTAATTATATTAATAAACAAAACATAAAATACATTGCATAAAATGAAATTTGAAACATATATGACATACAAACATTTTAAACAGAAAATTGAAGAACATAAATATAAATAAAAACTTAGTCAGCATGTTGAGTATCTCCAACAATCTGTGCATAAAGATGTCCAAATGTTTCCCATATATTCTCAACCAAATCATTTTTCAATCGCTGATGCCTTTGTGCATCACGAATAGTTACTCGAATACCCATCATTTCTTCGACGTTCGTAGGCATATCATCTGAATGACGTACATCCTCATCTGAACTTACGTTTCCTTCTCTTGGTTGGAATTCTGCTTCATCATACTCTCCATCTCGTTCGTTTTCAACTATCATGTTGTGAAGTATGACACATGCTCTCATAATCTTTCCAATTTTTACTTTATCCAAAAAGAGGGCCGGGTTTTTAACAACAGCGAAACGAGCTTGCAATACTCCAAACGCACGCTCGACATCTTTCCGAAAAGCTTCTTGAAGTTTAGCAAATAACTTTTGTTTTGGGTTTAGCGGAAGTTTAATGGTTGGGATAAAAGTTGCCCATGTCGGATAAATACCATCTGCCAGATAGTATCCTAGATGATACTCATTTCCGTTTACAGAGAAATTCACTGGTGGAGCTTGACCATTTATTATATCATCAAAAACAGGTGATCGATCAAGTATATTGAGATCGTTTAAGGTACCTGGAGCTCCAAAAAACGCGTGCCATAACCAGAGATCATGTGAAGCTACGGCTTCTAAAACGATTGTGGGCTTCGCAGAAGCACGTGTATATTGCCCTTTCCAAGCGGTGGGGCAATTCTTCCACTCCCAATGCATACAGTCGATGCTTCCTATCATCCCGGGAAATCCACGTTCCGCTCCTTTATCAAGTAGTCTTTGAAGATCCTCCGGTGTGGGTCTTCTTAGGTACTCATTCCCGAACACATTTATGATTCCTTCCACGAATTGTTCTAAACAAGAACGAGCAGTACTTGCACCCATCCGGAGGTACTCATCAACCGCATCAGCCGCTGTCCCATATGCCAGTAGCCGAATTGCTGCTGTACACTTTTGTAGTGCAGAAAAACCAGGATTTCCAAGAGCATCTCTTTTTTGACGGAAAAATGGAATTGCCATTTCCAAACCATTGACAATGCGTAAGAACAACGGCCTGTTCATTCTAAAACGTCTTCGGAATAAATGAGTAGGGTATACGGCCGCTTCATCAAAATAATCTCTCCGTAAACGCAAGTCGCCTTCTCCACGATTTCTTTGGATAAAACTTCTTTTCTTCCTTGGTTCCCTTGCCGCTTGATCATCACTATTGCCCGTGGATATATTTTGCAGCCTTTGCTCTAGTATTTGATCAACTCTCATATCAAAATATTCATCAATGGAATGATCATCATACTCATTATGGGAAGAAGAAGCCATAATTTGTTATGAAAGAAGATAACCAAAAGAGAGGAGAGAAACTTGTTACAATTTTTATGTTTGCCAAAAATAAACAAAAAGTAGAGAGGAGACTCTCGTTTACGTTACAATGTTTATGTTCAAGACTTGAGAATACAATGGGATGTGATCAAATATAGAGTTGAGATACATGACAAAAAAAACTTAAAAATCTCGTGACACATGAGACATGAGACGCCCCTTCCCCACAACTTAAAAATCTTGTGACACATGAGACTTAAAAATCTTGTGCTGACGTGAAATAACCTCTCTAGCCGACATGAGAAAACCTGGTGCATCAAAGACAAAACTCTAAACAATTAATCAAGCTGAATAACGTCACTTTAACACAAACATAAAACATAGACAAAGCTTTCATTAAATACATAGCTTTAACACAAACATAAAACAGAGACAAAACTTTTCATTAAACCAGAAATATGAAACACATAACTTAAACACAAACATGAAACCGAGAAGACAAAATAAAACATTGTCCTAAACAGAAATCTGAAACACATAACTTAAACACAAACATAAAACAAGTAGACAACCTAAAAGACAAAATAAAGACAAGATATACTAGTTATAGTATATCATCGAAATAAGCTTCTCCTTCAAAGCTTCGTCAATCTTAGATAATGGTTCTTTTTTCGCAATGAGACTGTCGAGTATCTTCTTGTCAGCCAGAGTGTCTCTCATTGCGTAGTCCTTCTCTTTGATCTCCTTAATGGTGCGCAGCTCGACAGCATCTTTTCCTTCCTCCACACTCTTCTTAGCCTTGGCTTTAGCCGCCTTGACACCAGGAGGTCGTGTCTGGGCTTCATCATCAGCAGCAGAAGTTGAACCATCCTCAACCCTTCTTCTTTTAGAGGTTGCCTCAGTTTTACTTGTCGATATCTCACACCACTTCTGGTCATAGCGCAGTTGCCTCCAAGCATACTCAAGATTGAATTTCTTTGCGTGATTGTTAAAGTATATCTCGTATGCTCGCGTAATAACGTCACTCTCATTCTGACCACTAGCTCTCTCTCTTGTTGCTGCCGCATAGGATCCACTAAACTTTGTAACTATCTCATTAATCTTTTGCCACCGGTTCTTGCAGTTATTTGGCGCTCTCTTTTGGCTTCCGGCAGCCTTAGCATTTGCCGTAACGTACTCAGAAATCCGTTTCCATAAAGCTCCTAACTTTTGCTCATTGCAAACAATCGGGTCCTTGCTCGTGTTCAGCCATGCGCTGATGAGCAGCAGATCATCCGGCGGACTCCATGCTTTCCTCTCTCTTGGTTCTGGAGGTGTGTCTCCACCGATACTTGAACCTTCAGCTTGTTGAGTACCGAAGACAGGGAGTTGAGATGAGCCAAATGAGTTCAGAGGGTCATAAGAAAATGGTTGAGGATCTTCTTGACTGTTTAAGAGCTCAACATAATTGGAGGCTTGAGAGAATGGATTCATAAGGAAAGGAGAAGGAGTGAGGATGAGAGGATGAGAGGAATGGGTTTAGAAGAAGATGATCGGAAAGAGGATGAGAGAAGAATGCATTCAGTTTTAAACGGAAAGGAGAAGGAGAGAGTTTTTTATGGTGGAGAGGAGAAGGAGTGAGTTTAAAACTGAATGATTCGTGGGAGTTTTAAAGAGAAGAATGCATTCATACCACTCTCAACCATAATCTTAAACACCAAGCAACAACCACACCTATTATCCAACGCAAAAGCTATAACCCTAAACCCTATTATCTCTAAAGCTAAAACCACATTCATGATGATGTAACACAACAGCTATCTCACACGCCTAAACCCATCAATGATAATCTATCACTTAAGTCCTGCATTTATTACCACCTAACTTTTAATTCATCAAAACAATTAAAATCAATAAAGCATGGACTTCTAAATTCTCGACAGAAGTCATAAAGCATTCATGTTCACATTCAAATTAACATTTAAGAATGGAGTTTAGAAAAACTTACACAATAATCTCATGATAATGCACAAGCTTCTCCTCCGTGCATTACCACCAATGAAGACATCAGAGAATACCGGATTTTCCTCCACAGAAATGCCACAAAAAGAAAATGTTCAGATAACAGAAGACATTTAGGAGAGAATCAACATGAGACATAAGAAAAATTAAGACACAAACCTGTTCTACGAGGCACAAAACCGCAGCCTTCTCATCAAACCTGTCCTCTTTTGTTTCCATGAACAAGAAGATTTTCATCTCCTTCACGATTAACCTGAAACAAGAACAACTTTCTTGTCAGAACCAAACCTCAAGAACCAAAAATAAAAACGATTTAATTTTGCACAAATCCAGGGACGAATAAAGAAACCAGTAATCAGAATAATTAAACCAAAAAAGCTTATTGGCAGCATAGAGAAGGAAACGAAGAAAGAAGATTTGACCAAATTATAAAGACTTGCCTTTGTCGTTCATCTCCACTGGCAGCTTTGCAAGGCATGTGACCACCATCAAGAACAACGATTGGGATGATCTCATAGTGTTGGAGAAGGTTGATTCTGTGCATGCTTTTGAGCTCCAGAACAGAGAAACTGGAAAACCCATTGACAAGAATCAGTAGAGAGAGAGAGAGAGAGAGAGAGAGAGAGAGAGAGTGAAAAGAGAAAAGCCCACATCGAGATTCATGAGCAAGACGAGCGAGATCCTCGTGTTGACAAGACCCAGGTGATTGGCGGCGGCGGGAGTCGAAACATTGTCCGACGGAGGAGAAGAGGAAATCAAAAATGGCAAAGAAAGGGATGAAGACGGCGCAGATTTGCTCTCCAACTGTTAGTGAGCTTGATCTCTGTTTGCGACATCCTTTACGATCAATTTCTCGGTCGGAATCGATCGAGTCGCCATCAGAGATGGAAGAGTAAAAAAGAAATGTCGAGAAAGAATGGAGTTTTTTTTTTTTCTGAGTTTTGAGGTCCAACTGCGCAACACGTGGGCTAAGACACCGACGCTTCTAACGTTTAATTAAGCGTCGCTGCTCTGTTTTTTTTTTTTTTTTTTTTTTAAGCATCGTGTTAAGCGATCACCGTTGATCATGTTCTAAATCCTCTGCACTTATATTGGTCACATGTACCAGTAAATTTATGTCCATGTAATAGTACTTCATTATCAGTAAGAAAAAACTTTATCAGTAATGTTCATTATGAATATCTAGTAAAAAGTTTTTGAAATAGCAGAGTCGTCGTTCGGTAAGTTTAGGGTCACATCAGAGAAAAGGAATGTTGGACATTTTAACAATGATAATATTATCAATCAACTTCTATGCTTGTTTTAAATTATTTGCTAATTAGTTTTTTTTTTACTTCGTTTGCTAATTAGTTTTAGTTTTTTACTTCGTTTGCTAATTATTATTTTATTTTTTTATTTTTTTTTGCAAAAAGGAACCTTTGCTAATTTGGGTAACGTTTGCTAACTAGTTACCCTACAGTTAGGGCCAAACTCCCGAACGTCGAAGAATCTCGCATCGAAAGATGAATATTAATGTGGTGTTCCTTTTTACCCAATAGAGTATTAATGATCAGCATTATGTATCTGTTTATAATCTCTTTCATTTTATAGAGAATTATTTTACCTGTAGTTGTTAATAGTAACTACCCTATAGTAGGACCAAATAACACTTTGAATTATTTTAGATTCCTAGTCATTAGTCAATGGCGTGCAGCGAAAGAACTCTACAAGGAAGTTTTGAATTTAATATATTTGGGTTTGGTAAAGTTTATCTATAATTTTCTTGTAACAAGCCTGTTTGTATAATGTCATTTAATTTCTTTATTTTGTGTACATGTACATATATAATAACACAAGTACTGTAGGCTACAGTCTGTAGCTCTTAATGAAATTAAAATAAAATTTCGTAATTACAGGGTATGTCAAAATTCCTGAAATTTAAGTATGTTACCAAAATCGGTAAATTGTGAGATATTCTGTGGCATCGTTTAATAGATGTTTTGTTGACGTATCAATATGACGTAATTATAAGTTTAGATTTATAGTTATTGAGACGTGCTCATGATTTGCAAAATATATATATAAAAAAGTATATTAATATTGATTATTTAACCCGGTGTTACTGTTTCATAGCCTGGTTTACTAGTATGAGTGAAAAACAGAAGAAAACTAAATTATTAGCATGAAAAAGAAAGAAATAAAAAAAACACTATTAAAAATTTGAATTTGAAAGATTTCAAATCCACTATAACACCTTATAATTTTACTTTGGCGAATAAATAAAAAAATTAATAACCCCAAAGTTTATACTTAAATACGGTACTAAAATTTAATTTCCTTACTTTAGTGTTCAGAATTTTCAACCTTCTTGTACATAATTTCTCAAATGTTAAGTTGTTAACATATAAATTATAAACATAATTTCTGCAAAATGAATGTTATTAATTTATAAATAATTGTATATATATTTTATACTTTTCTTATATTTTTTCAGAAACTGTAGACAATGTACAGAGAATAGAGATCTGACACAAGTGCAGGGATCATGTGCAGGCAAGAGAAGTACTTTGTGGAAGACAAATTAGATTCATAGGTTTAAAGCCATTTTGCTATGTTTTCTTTTAGAACTTGACAGTATATATTTATTAATACGTCATTTGAGATATTTTTAGACTTAAGAAAAGGACCAAACTTATGAATATCGATTTTACCACCCCTTCTCCCATCACCAATTCACCATATACTAAGGTTGTCCAAACAAAAAAAAAGGATCAGGAACGGAAATAATGGTGTATAGAAAATATATATTTTTAACTGAAAATGAATTTAATAATTTGATTGCTTCAAGAACGAAAACTACAGTCGAAACCCTAAACGACGAAAGAAATATTTTAAAAAATATATAAAAATTTAACAACAACATGTAACGTAATATTCTCCTGTCGTTAACCAGGGTTTCAATAAAAAAGAAAGTTAAAACTAACTTATTCATATGTCAAATAGTGTCTTGTGTACTTTTCAAAAGCAATGATTAGCTCTAGTCGTGTATAATATATATTGGTATCTAGAATACATTTTGAAGTTGTGCCTCTTGCCAGTGGCTCGTTGGTTTGAGCATGGGTCAGATTTTCTATCAACGATGGAACGAGCAAACAAACACACAAAGAATTAAAAAAAAAAAAAAATACATTTTGAAGCTTGATAAGCTCGAGACGTCTCTATGCTAAATTAAAGTTTCAATTGTATTTTGAAAAAGAGTAGTTTATGTGATTTAAGATCAACCTTTAAAAAATCAAATATTGTAGCTGTCTTTATTTTTTGGTGCTAAAAATCGTCGTAGCTGTCCTTGTTGGAAACTAGTCTTCACATAATTTGAAAATTAGTCTAAATTAGTCTCCCTAACGGCATATATATATATATATGTCTGTACGATTTCTAAAGCCTTTATGTTTATTTTTCTTATGCCGAAACTGAATTTCGGTCCATTAATTAATCAGAATTATTAAACAAAGACACAGAAAACTGTCAGAGTTTACATATGAAATCAAAGTTGAAGTTGGCTCGTGTATTCATCAGAGGCGCGCGGACAATATTGTAGCTATTGTTTCGCAATTAAAAATTAAAATTGTCATTGTTAATTGTTATAAAAATTCTATTATAACTTGGGTTTTATTTAACATTCGTCGATTAGTAAATAGTGATCGACATATTGATTAGTGATTTGGGATATGCTTTCCCCGTTTTCTGTTTTCATCGCAAAATTATCCTAAACTATATACGTGGACGTACATGTAATAATGTCCAGCGCATAAATGATTCGACTTTCGATGTACTCGACTAGTAAATTAAATCAAATGTTATACTTGCGTAATTAACGTTAGCTATTCAACTAACATGCTATTTTGAATAGTTGTAAGACGCAACTCATACGATTTGATTATCCAAAGAGAGAGCAACAAGTAGATCATATATATAAGTTAGATAATTTTCACCGACACTTTCTAAGCTTAAATCATATAAATCAATATCATAACAAACCTGAAATGTGACCGATGTATACAAAATTATATATAATATCCACAGACGGATTAACTGAGCAATATATAATAATAATGTGTTGTTTTACTTTAGTCGCACACACTCACACACACATATATATATATATATATATATAATTATTCGGGTTTGTTGGTGATAGTAGTAAGTCTGTTTAGTTTACTATTCGATCGGGGCTGGACTAAGTTTGTAGTTTGTTAATAAAGTAGTATTTGTTTTGTTGCAAACAAAAATGCAATAAAAGCACAAAATAGTTTTAACTATATTTTTCCAAACATATTTTTACCATACCGCTACCACTCACATGGAATACATACAATTCATCTTAGGGTATCCTAATTCGTTTAGGATACGAGTCGTATCAGACGACCAAAAATAACATTGTAGAGTACCTTATTTATTATAAGAGGTAAAAATAAACGTTAAAAAATATATGCCACTAAAAATTAAAAATTGGTCCCAAAACTTGAAAAGATCCTACCAAAAATAAGATATTATGCTTCTAATGAACAAAATACTTTTTATATATTTGTATGTCCTTGCTACGAAAAATAGAAAAGAAAGACCACAAAAATCTGTAAGTCTACCCCCTCCGGCCCTCCGCGAAATCTCTTTCCATCTAAATTATTTTGGTTTACAATTCCGCTGCTAACTTATTATAATTTGTAAGTCTACCTCACCGATGCCGAATTTAAATCGGCTGAACTAATCCTGATGCCTAATTTACACAAAGGAAAATACAAGGCCATATACCAACACCAAAAAGTTGTATAAAAAAAAAAAAAAGACAATGCCCCACATTAAACCAAATGAAAAAAATTGAGATTATCAACTAGAGGTTGCAACTTCCTCACCAATAAAGATTTCATTAAGCCAAGCCGGGTGGCTTGCAGCTAAGATTGGCGACGTTCCTAAAGAAAGCCATGCTCTCTGTTTGTTCTTTATTCTCAGATACAAAGATAACTTTAGTAACTTTATGACTTTGCATACTCTCAGCCCACAAATGACTTAAAATATTAACGTAGCTTCAACATTTGCGAAAATCCTCCTTATCTGCTTTAATCCTCACAACAATTCTTTTTAAAATATTTTACAGTTAAAGTGGCATTTTAAAACTCAAAGGTGGCAACAAATATGACTCGACAATCAATAAAAAACAAAATGTTGGAATTATTGTGCTCAGACAGTTTTGAAAAGATATACTTACTTCCACATTGCTTAATTATAACATCACATGGCCACGTTTCGGTCAAGTCATTCTTGATGCAACCGGCTTAACCGGTTACTTCTTTTGGCTTACTTGACTTTGTTGCCAAAATCTCCAAGCAATCAGCAGCCATCAATTATCAATACATTTTCAAAATAGTGGTCTTTCTATAATTAACTTTGAACACAAATATCACTATTGTGCCTATTTGATTTCAAGAGCAAGCTGATGAAGTTACAAAAAAAAAAATTTTGAGTGAAATATTCTAGAAAATCTTCATTTTTATACAATATTGTCAAAAAAAAAACAAACTAGCATAAGTTATTCAGTGGTCATTCTAACAGTTGGCTAGGGACCCCACGGCGGCGTAATTCAGACAGCAGCCTCCAACAACTAACTTAGCCTTCCTCATCTGTCTCATCTTTTGGTATCTATTTTTATTTATTCTATTCTTTGTTTTCTCGCGAACTATATATTTAACGGAAGTCTGTACTACTTTTGTTATGAATCGAATTGTGATATTGGATGCATGGTATAGAAGGTGGCATTACTTTATTATAAATTATAAACTAAGGCTGCTCTATCTTGGAATTTGCTCCTAGCTAGTAAGATGCTTTTATAGGTAGGTATCGACTCAATGAATATTCTTTACAATAAAAAAGCTTCAATTCATTAACATCAGTTAACGGACAAGTTTTGAAGATTAACCAATTGATGTGGTTAAGTCGTCAAAAATTTCCACGAATAATATCCTTCATCCACCAGAACAAAAAAAATAGCATATAATTTGTCCACTAAAAGAGAGAACCACAGAGGAGAATCCAAAGGGATAAACAAAAACCCAAATAAATGTCATTTACGATTACGACTCATATACACTTATACAGTATATTTGTTCTGTGTAAGTTATTACTATAAATGTGTTTTAGAAAATTACATATATATTGGAGTTATCAGATAACACGTACTAAGAAAAATGTACGAAGACTTAAAGGTACAGGAGGCCGCTTATCACATGGAGTTGACTGTTAATCTTATGTAATTTTTTGAATCAGGGAATATTTTTTTCCTGATTGATGAATCATGGATTTTCACATTATTTTTGTCGTCACAAAAGGACAAATAGATGATCATGATATTAACATAATTTATAAGCCGTTGTAACAAATTAGAAGAAAACAAATATATATATATATATATATATACTGTTTCAACTATCAACGTTAATTTCACATTTTAAATTTAAGACTACAAAGAGATATTTAATCATCAATATGTTCCGTGTGCAAATATGCTCACATAGTTAGTATCCAAGTCGTTGATAACAAAAAAAGAAGGTTCCGAGTCTCAGTAAAGATCTTTAACAAAAAAAACGGTCTCAGTAAGGAACTAATAACTCATATACTGATATACGATTATTATATATAGTATGCAAATAAATTACAATAAGAAGAAAACACTCCTCTGCTTACGACTTACGAGTCTCGTTTCACGTGAAAGCTTACTCGTCAACTAATACGAAAAAACAAATCGATGAAAACTATATTACGAAAACGACAGATTAACAGAGCTTAAATTAGGTTATTAATATCCAATTAATAAAAATAATACAGCATCTTACAGTTGTCAGAAAGCTGAGGAAAACGTGAACTCCAAATATAAATTATTTCCAGATTCGTTTGCTTTCGTATTCTCAGTTTTCGTTATCTTTTTCTTTTAACCTTTATATTATTTATTTTTGTGCACACGTATTTGTTTCTATTTGAAATGTTTTTAATTTCTTGTGACTGACCTAAAAACTTTAATCTAAAACTACATTTTTAATATATATATTCCCAGTGGTAGTAGTTTTCGTACTGCGAGCAAAATCTATAAATCAATAGTTTGTGAAGTATTTGAATCAGCTATATTACTTATTAATTACAAAAGAGTACCATTATCTCCTTTGTGGCTACGGGCTATGCACGAAAGAGCGTGAAAAAGAATTAGAACATGATTAATGATTAATAATGGTAGATACTCAAAATATCTCTTACCTATTATTTTAACAATTATTATGTCCAAGAAACATGGTTAAGAGATATATGTTTTCACATTATTATTGGTCAAATTTTTTTAGATGTTCTGTACCTTTTTTTTTTTGTCTATAAAATTTATTTTGACATAAAAATATTTTAAACATAATTTTTGAAATCATAAATAAAAAAAAATACTCAAATATCATCTTCATCATCATCTTGGCCATTGATATGTTTATGGCAAATATCATATGCTCTCAAACATCCACATGTGAATTTCCCTTTTAATGTCCTTATTGAAATTCTGATACATGATCATAATAAACGTAACTATCTCGTTTATGTTTTACTATCATATTATTGTGGAACATGACACAAGCTTTAATAATATTTATAATTTTAGCTTTCTCATGCGTTCTCTATATACACAAATTTACCATATTTCAGTTAAAATCTTAATTGCCAGATTAAACAAAAAATAATGATCAAACTTAAACACTAAACAATTCATAATAGAGAAAAAAAAATCAAACAAGTATTAAACAAGAATCACAAATGCTGTAAAAAAAGAAGATAAGTACGCTGTTGGCAATTGAAAGAGTACGACGATAAGAAGCTCTCATAACGTTTTGAAACGAAGACCTCGTTTGAATCCGTCGAAGAGCTTTCATCGAACTCAGGTCTCAGCCTCCTCTCTCTCCTTCTATCTTACAGAAGAACAATTTGGACACAGTTAGAGAAACTAGGAACATATCAAATCCAATTCGATTTGATTAGAGGTAATTTCGAATGACGATAATCGAAACAGGATATGATGATCATCAATGAAGAGAAGGAAAGAGGGACGAAGCATCGAGAGAGAGTGAGAGAAAGAGAAGAAACAAAATGTCGCGACACGTGGCTTCTAGATTTTTGATTTTTGATTTTTAAAAATGTCTTAATTTCTCTAAGAGACGGATACCTATTAAGAACAGCCGATAATGATGGTCTTAGATTCTTCCTTTCTAGAGCTAAATTATTATCTTTATAGGGGGATCTAGACTTCTAGTGCAATGCTTTCTTCTTAATTAATGCCGACAATACGATTCTTAATAAAACTAATGCTTGTAGCTTTCTTACTATTCCGTATCTACAAGAACAAGATAGTGAATAGTCTTACTAATATATGTAAAAATATTCTTACTAGATGTAAATTATTAAAGTTTTCTAGAAAATGACGTGAAAAGCTAAATTCGGCGATATCTAAATTTATCTATGTGATGTTACCGCCAAGTTAAGCATAATGGAATCCTTGAAATATAATTACTTGGTTAATAATTTTACTATAAGAAATTTCCCGCTATACAGTTTGGTAGTAACTAATGATATCATAAATTTGTTTATCACAAATCGCCGAGCACAAATCCACATTTGGAACTTCATAATTGGAATTATCTATCTAGTTGTCATGAAGTTGAAAGTGACCGGATCAAATATACCAAGGACACCTCTTATTGGATTCATACACACAAGTATGTGTAGATATAAACATATAAATTAAGAAAACAAATAAATATACAATTATTGGTTAAACCAACTTATAAGAAAGAAAAGTTTTTATTTCTTAAAAAAACCATTTTAATTCGGTTTGGATTGGCTCCGTTGAAAGGCTATCTACGTTTACTAACTGTGTATACATGTATTCACCATTGAATTTGAACTTACTTAAACTGGACCATTGCGATAAATATTTTTTGACATTTACAAATAAAAACTAGTTATCAAAGACGTACATAGGTATATATAGATCTATGTATATAAATTTCGTTTGTTCATTTATGTAGAATATTTTTTTATTTGGTAAAGGGTTAATTTACGTAGATTCTAATTGTTTCACCTCTTGATTCCCATCAATCCTTTTCCTTTTTTATTTCGGGTTATTTTCAAAGAAAACGAAACCAAAAAGAACAAATTTTAGTTTTCTCTGAAAGAAAGAAAAAAGAACCAAATGGAAGCAAACTGAAATCCAAAGTTACCTCTTCGATATATTTGTTATTGGGTATAAGATCTAAAAACGATGTCATATATTTTCTTTTGCAGGTTTCACAAAAATAAATGTCAGAAAATCATACTACATGACCAACCGAATTTTCCCATTTTGAGAAAAATAAATAGATTGATCGGCAACTAACTGGTGTTAGATATAAACTTTTTTTGTTTCTTTTTATATGCAAACAGATATGTTCATAAGTTTTTATTATCATCTTTACGGGTGGTGACGGATAGTGGCGAGGTCAAGAGTTAATTTTGTGTCCTAATTCTCGATCAAACATATACAAAATAAATAAAAAAATCAACTCTTAATAGTTCATCATTCCTGTGGAAAAGCTAATACAAAGAACGCAATTAACTTTCGAAATTTAGCTAAAAAAAAAATGCACATTGGTGGCATGGCTTTTCAAATCTTCAAAAAGAAAAGCCTTTACAAACCGTTATACTTAGTCGAAGCTAGTTGTTACAGATCCCATTCGAAGTTGACAATAGAAACACAAATGGGCAAATCATATTTGACCAATATAAATGAGGAAAAGAAAAAAATAGTCCGTATTGAAGAAAGGCCCTGAAAGGGAGTTGATCTGAATGGGCCAACTTTTAGGCCCGATATTATCCAACCCAAGAAGTTCAATTGGCGGCGTTACTATTAACTTCACATGTACAATAAACTTAGGAAAGTTTTCGTGAAAATAAATAAATAAAATTATAATTTCCGGAAAAACCACTTTCAACTAAACTTTAGCTTAAGGAAACTGATTATAAAAAAGTGTGGTATAGGTTTTTGTGTCAGACCAGAATCTTGCCCATCTGAAACAGAATTATGGAATCCAAATTAAATGTTTTAAAAATTAGATACAATGGTCTGCCCTAAC
Organism: Erythrophleum ivorense; assembly: GCA_026724425.1. Taxonomy (NCBI): domain Eukaryota; kingdom Viridiplantae; phylum Streptophyta; class Magnoliopsida; order Fabales; family Fabaceae; genus Erythrophleum; species Erythrophleum ivorense. Next base: position 2,157,889 of record JAIUCV010000086.1, on the reverse strand, counting down.
GCTCATCGGCGCCAATTCCTTTGCTTTTGAGAATTTTTTTTATTACCATCTTCTTTTCATAATGTTAAGTAACATTATTGTGCTTGGCCATCAGTAATGTCGAAAAGTGTCTGTATTGTATAACAAGAGTTAAGACCAGAATTTATATCATTGTATAAGCAAAAAAAAAACTAATTAAAAACTAAAAAATAGAACATAAATGAATGAATTCCCAACATTCATGGCAGAAACAGATCGTTGAGCCATTTCATTGTCTTACAAATCTCCTCATACTCAGAATCCCTACTTCTTTTTCTCATCCTCTGATTTAATTCCAAATAGTCTCTTCGGAAAGTTGGAAACTCAATCGAGGTAAAATATATAAAATCAGGTGCTACCAAGTATCTTCAGTATGTCGTATATATTAATTAAGTTATTGTCGGTATTCTTTTGTCAACTGTTAATAACAACCTATAAATTAACCATTTAAAGAAATAAAATCTTCCTCATATATTATATGAATTTACCAAATAAACAAAAGCCAACATCTTTAGAACAAATGACGAGGAGTTAACAGAAAAACTACAATTAATTAAAATGTAAAGAACGACAAAGACTCAAAACTTCCATCTGTCAAACACGTGAGGTGCACGTGCGTTGACGGACCGTGAGTAGGAGACTCTCTCTTCGTCAAGCACAGGCCACAAGCCCACAAGCCTTCTCTCTAATTCGCTCCCCTTACTTCAATTAATTAATTTTAACGATCCCTAACTATAATTAGTAACCCTCTTGCACTATTTTATTAATTCACAACTACTCATAATCTCTCTCCCTCTCTCTCTCTCTAAAGACTATCCTCAAGATTTCCCCTAACCATCAGATTAACTTTTGCAGGGTGGTTTTTCTTTGCCGGAAAATTAAGTCAAATTATGTACCCTCCTTCTTCCTCCTCCAAGTCCACCTCTCAAGACGGCGGCGACGCCAACAACAGTCGATATGACTCAGCCGACGGAGCCACCCGTGATTTCTCCTCCCTCGGCTCTGAAACCCACCACAATCCTCCGCCGCATCCACAGCCTCCTCCGCGTCAGCAGCGCAATCCCAACGTCGTTGGTCATCACTTCTCCGGCGAGCTATCTTCATTCGGTTCGGATTCCGGCGCTTCTTCTTCTTTGTTCCGACACAGAAGCTCTCCTGCCGGATTCTATGACCAACATCTTCCCACTGATCCCAACGGTAACTTCTTACGGTTCTTACATTTCCATCCCATACTTTTTATACAAAGTTTTAACCCCTCCTTTGGTTCTGCCTCTTAATCAATTTTGCTTTATATATAATTTGAAAATTGCAACACACATAGGCAAAATACTTCAATAATTACCATTCTCTTCTTTTTATGTAAATTAATGTTTTAAGTTTTGTTTTGTTTTGTTTTACAAAGATATATAATTAGATTTCTGTATAAAACTAATATTTTCTTAGCTACATATGGTGTTGCAACCAAAAAAAAAAGTATTAAAATCCTAAAATATATGATGCTAGAAGCAGAAGGAGAATACTATCATAATAATTATGAATCTCACATCACAAAATAAGGTGGGGAGCATCAAAAATTAGATTAGGAATATGAGTTAATTCATGTCACCAATATTTTGGATATGATTCACTGAATCAGATCACTTATTCTTGATCATTTTTGTGTTGGAAACAAGAAAAACAAATTGAAGGTCTAACACATAATTAAGTTTGACTTCGTGTAATCTAAACCATGTTATCTCAAATTTCTTTTGACGACTTAATTAAATTGTCTACGCATGAAAAGATATGACTTTTTCTTTTAATTAATTAAAAGTTCAGTTGAAAATCTAATACACACCTAGCCTTTCTCAAATATCTATCAATAGATTTTTTTGGCTAAAATTTAATCCATATGTAGATTTTATACACACCTCTCTCATTCACTTTCAGTTTGGAGAAACCATGGTTGATCTATAAATCATACATGCATGAATAGTTAAATACGTATTTCTAGGAGAGGCAAGTTGTCTATTTTAATAATGCAATCTAATGCAAATAGCGTGTAATATAAAAACATGCACTTGCCAAAAGTATATGTTAGAAAAAACGAATCATTACAAAAAGAAATAAAAGTATAGTCCACTTGGCAAATATTATATCTATCCCACTTGCTCTTTTACTTCTGACAAAGCAGCCATGGGGCCCATCTTGCTGACATGGCTTTATCGTAGTCGCCATTTTGATTTTTGGATACGCCTACTTGTCATTATAAGTAATAGATTTAATACTGCATTGTTGGTTGAAGTAATAATTTATATTATTTTTAAGCAATTTGATCTCCGGTTCAGTGCATCCGTCCGGTTTATTTTCCACTGTAATCCATGTGCGAGCCCCAAGAAAATTTTCCCCTCTTGCATTATTATATACATAGACAATACATAATAATTTAATAATTGGAATTTCGAATAGTGAATATTTCTAAGATTCGTCGTTATTCTCTGTCAAATTGGCGATAAATAAAAAGTTAAGTTGAGCCAAAAAAAAATAAAAAGTTAAGTAGAGACAAAGGAAGGGGTCCTCGAGCCTCAAAGAAGACCCATTCTCTTCCATTTTCTAGAATACATTTTTTAAATCATGCTGGTTATTAAAATATTGAGATAACAATTAGTCGTAACCCTACATCACATTACATATATCCCTTTCTTCCTTTCTCATTCGATCCATATTTGTTCACGGAAGAGGGAACAGGTTTTTCTCTAGGACGGCCAATCGGAGGATACGGCGGAGGAGAGCGAGGGCCGTCGAGGTTGAAGTCGGAGGCTAGATTCTCCGGCGGGAGTAATAGTCATCAAGAACATAATTCTCTACCGCGAATCCCGGAGGTTGAAGCGGCTATAAACGGTGTCCCATCGACGAGTATGAGTTTTGGAAATAATCATAACAACTGGGACAACTCATCTTCTCATATCAGTTTCACCATTGACGAACCCGGAAAAAGGTCCAAGACCACCGACTTTTTCACCTTAGAAACTCAGGTATTTGTATAATATTGTGGCTACTATATGTATTTTTAGTGTTAAATAATTAGATCAACTTTCTAAACAGTAAAGCTAATAATTCTTGATCTCTCCTAAATAAAGTGTTAGTTTTTTCATATTCCGAAAGTTGAGTGGTTTTGTGGATTATTAGTTTGTATAAGCTTGGAGAATTTCTATGATTGATCTATATGGTTCGCAAGTTGTCTGCTAGGAAATGATATTATAGTGAGTGTTATATAATTAACAAGAAATCCATAAATCAGATTAGATTCCGTAAAGTTAGCAATAGAATTCCAAGTTGGAATAAATGTATATTGTGGACACAAGTTCATGTGTGTAGAAGCCAAAGATGAATGGTGTTGTGTGATACATAAAAATTAGCTTGCAGGAGGTTTATGACTGGTTTATGTATGTTACATTTTCACAAGTCCTTTGCTAAGAAAGTGATTTTTATTGTGAAGTTTCTGAATTGATGTTTGGTTTGGGTTATTAAGTGGTTATCTTTATTTTCACCTAGACATGCATGGTTTTCATTTTTTAAGTTTAGCATGCCGCAAACTTCTTTGGAAATGGCGAGAATGGAGAGTTTGATGAACATCCCAGAGGACTCAGTGCCTTGTAAGGTTAGGGCCAAGCGCGGTTGCGCCACTCACCCACGCAGCATCGCTGAAAGGGTTAGTTTTATGTTATCACTTAGATACAATAATTATTGCAAAACTGTAATATACAAATTTAGTAAAAACCAAAGAAACAAGAGTAAGATTAATATGTGATTTTGGTGCGTGTGTGTAGGAGAGACGAACGAGAATAAGCGGGAAGCTGAAGAAGCTACAAGAACTGGTGCCCAATATGGATAAGGTGAGGGATATCAATTATTACTTTTTATGTAATTTAGGAGTAAGTAAAGAGATTATAAGTCTACAAATAATTTAAACTTTTTTTTGCAGCAAACGAGCTACGCAGATATGTTAGATTTGGCTGTTGAGCATATCAAAGGTCTTCAACACCAAGTTGAGGTACGTCCGTACAATACATATGAATCTATGTATGCAAGGTGATCATGTATTCATGTTTCTCATGTGTATGTGGAGAAAATGTTACTCTGAAAATAAGTCATAACTAGCTAAACTATGGTATGTTGAAAAACAATTATGATTATCGACTTATTGTACAATTGATCAAATACATGAAACAGTTATAACTAAGTCTATCTGTTAGATTAGATTTTGATCTAGATCCTGGTGATATAATACCTTAGTTTTTTTCCTACAAAACTTTAATAACAAATTATGTTAATAGTTATATACTCTTCTAAACTAAGAGTTATGTACATAATCGCTTACGTAGACAGAAACAGATCGTTATGTACACCATACGCTCAGTCAATGCATTCGCCTGCGCCATATATGAGGTTAACCTTAGATTATGAGGTCTCATAGATTCACATGTTAATAATTATGGTCTTATTCGAGTATGTACATAAACGAGTTGAATAAATTCACGTCCATAAAAGCTATACAAATGTAACATGAGATTCCAAAAGATATATAGAACTTGTACATATATATGAAATTATTTGTATAATATTTTTTGTTTGACAGCAATCATTTGTTTTGTTAATGTTTTAGTCTCGTTGATTATTTGTTATGTGCAGTCACTGGAAAAAGGAATGGAGAGATGTACTTGTGGGGCATGCAAGAAGCGATGATGAATGATGCGATAATATGTTTCCAAATATGATGCAAGAAAGTATAGAAGAAAAAGAGACAGAGGAATCAATTGAAAGACAGAAAGAAACACAGTAAAAAAGGATTTCAATTAATTATGATGTTGGAGGTCTAGAGAAAGTGATGGGGATAAATTAATGAAAATCTGGTTTTGGCACATTCTCAAAGTCTTGACCTCCATGACAACTTATAGTAACTTCAAATCGATCAATCGAGTTTTCCACACACAAAAAAAAAAAGGTTTGTGAATTTAGCCTAGGAACATAAGAACACAGCCCACTATTTGAGATTTGAAAGCGATGTGAGTGTATAGTATTCAATCCTGAGTTCTGGTCTGCGAATTCATTCAAAAAAACGAAATATTCTACGTTTGTAATGTTAGACAAATTTCATTAAAAAGGTAATTTGAACTGAATTCGTTAGAATAACTACATCAGTATATAGAAATATAAGAGTTTATAAATTATCCATTGATGTAATAAGTCAGCAAGTGTTAAACCATCTCTAAAGTCTGGAACGAACAATGTTAACAAGCTCTCAGTGACTTTTTCCATAATAAGCAAGCCTAGTGACGTATCAAACATCTCATGTATTTAAGATTTCCTTGTTAATTGTTATGAAAACAACTATTATTTGTAACTGTTGAGCAACTCTCATTCTTTCCTTTTATCGTGTTTTTAAATTAACTTTGTTCTGATTTACTATTTTTGCAACTAAATTTAATTAAGTGTTAGTCAACTATTTTTAAAGTTACAACACTCTCAATATCTTGTATTGTAGGAATTAAAAAAAAAAAAAAAAAAAAAAAAAATCAGGTTTAGTTCAGAGATGTTCACGGTTCGATTTGGATGCGTGATTATAGTTAAAAATTATAACATAATTCATGCGCAGAGTGACACATTCATTACAATACATAACACAGGCTAATAAAGGCAAACCTCTCACATCATTTTTTTCTATCTCTCTTTCATCTCCGAATAAAATTAGAAAAAGCGACGACGAGAAAAAATGTCGGACGACGAGAGAGGTGAAGAGTATCTCTTCAAGATAGTGATCATCGGAGATTCCGCCGTCGGAAAATCCAACCTCCTTACCCGCTACGCTCGGAACGAGTTCAATCCGAACTCAAAGGCCACGATCGGCGTCGAGTTTCAGACTCAGAGCATGGTCATCGACGGCAAGGAAGTCAAAGCTCAGATTTGGGATACCGCCGGCCAGGAACGCTTCCGCGCCGTCACATCCGCTTATTACCGTGGCGCCGTCGGAGCACTCGTCGTCTACGACATCACTCGTAGATCCACCTTCGAAAACGTCGGTCGCTGGCTCGATGAGCTCAACAGTATGTTTCTCCATGTCTAGATTCGAGTAAATTTGAGTGAGATGTGCAAAATCGAGTGTTGAATTCGATTGGATTAGAGACTGATTTTGATCAATTAAGTAGCAATGGATGTGAGTATTTATGAAATAGAATCTCATTGTTATGGTGATGCTCGTAGTGAGAATATATAGATCTGAAGATTTATGATGACTTGGATTCAAAGTCAAGTCTGATAAACTTAATGTATTTTTGGGTTGAAATTGATGAATCTTTTGCGTTGGTGGCAGCTCATTCAGATACAACAGTAGCAAAAATGCTGATTGGGAACAAATGCGATCTGGAGAGCATAAGAGCGGTGAGTATCGAGGAAGGCAAGAGTCTTGCGGAGTCTGAAGGATTGTTTTTCATGGAGACATCTGCGCTCGACTCGACCAATGTGAAGACGGCTTTCGAGTTGGTGATTCGCGACATTTATAGCAACATTAGTCGAAAGCAGCTCAATTCTGATTCTTACAAAGACGAACTAACCGTGAATCGGGTTAGCTTGGTCAAGACCGACAACGATGGGACTAAGACGTTTTCTTGCTGTTCCAGGTAACAACATCTCTGTTAACTTATACACACAAAGAGACATTCTTTTAGTTCTCAGTTGAAGCTAAAAGCTAAAAGCTAAAAGCTAAAAGCAAAAGAGAGAAAATGTGTTTTTGTTACAGATAAAGAAGAAATGTAACCAAATTGGACTAGGAAGGGTATAAGTTATCTTCTCATTTCTACTTTCTACTTGTAACTTTTGTGTACTTTGTGAGACTTAAAAATCAATTTTGATATTTTCCAGCCCGCAAATTTACAAGCTACACAAAACGATTAAAATGTTTAGTATTTCAATTGTGTCAGTTATTGTACTTAATTAACTTCGATATTGATGTGGCGGTTGAAACAATCTAGTCAGTGTATTCAATGCCTTCACTCTTTATCACCATATTTAAATCGAAATATTAAAATTAATTGCTGAATCAAAATAATAGAAAATTTACTCTTTGATTTTAATAAAAATATAAAAAATATTAAGAGCTTTTTTTTTGTTTTTTAGTATTCTCATCCGATTGGAACAGATTTTATTTATCAGCAATGAATGATATGTTTTAAATTATAGAAATAGTTTAAAATAGTAAGAAAATCCGTTCATAATGCATTAACCGGACTTTGCAATCAAATTAAATATAAGATCCATAAAGTAACTATCGTGTTTATGTCACTTGGCCGTGTTAATACGCGTTTGGTACTTAACAATTGTCTCGTCTATGTCTTTGTCACAATCTAAGAATAATTATAAGTGTGTTATGCTTTCTTCATATGTCAATATAATAGTATGAACAATTGTAACTTAAACTAAAATAGTGGAAAACTTAATGATGGTGACTAGGTTGGATCTGAAAAAAAGTCAGCCTCGGATTTAATGGGTTCCCACCCAAATTTTTTGCCAAAGAAACAAATTTATTAATTTAATTTTATTATTGTCCCTTAGAAACACAAAGTAAAGAAAATAAAAAGTACAAACAAAAACAATAAAATAGTGTGATTAATTATTATCATTTGTCTTTCTCATTGTGACCTCCAAAACTTGGCCATTTCGAAACCATTCTTACCATAGTGATAGTCTTCAATGGTCATATCAATCTCAGCCTGAGTATTCATCACAAACGGACCGTACTGAACCACCGGTTCACCAATCGGTTCTCCAGCTATTAACACAAACCTCAACTTCTTGGAAGATGACTTGTTCCACACGCTAACACCATCATTCCCTGGTCCGAACACCACAACATTGTGTGCTGAAACAGGGGAAGAGTTCGAGGAGCCGAAAACGCCGCCGCTTTCACCGCTTTCTAGAACGTAAGCAAACGCGTTCCAAGATTCCGGAACGTTCTGGTGGAATTGAGCTCCTGGATCGAGAGTGAAATCGAGGAACATTGTTGGTGTTCTCGTGTAAACAGGAGACTGAATTCCCATTGATTCTCCTGCTATGATTTTGACTTCGACACCGTTTTCTTCTGCTTTCGGTATGTCTGAATGCGACAGTTCTTGGTAATTTGGCTCTATCCTGTCGGAATCAAATTAAAGAATCAATATTCCGGTTTAGAAACTCCAAAATAGTGGAATTTGAAAGTGGGTTTTCTTTACATTTTCTCGTTGGAGGAAAGATTGATCCAAAGTTGTAAGCCTTTGTTAACTTCTTCTTCAGGCATTTCAGAATGAATGATTCCTCTTCCTGCAGTCATCCACTGTAAAAAAAAAAAATTAAAAAAAAAATCAAGAAGATGTCTAGGTTTTTTCAAATTGTTGGATTTTTCGAATTACTGAGCAGTTATTTCTGTTATGTTTTTTTTCTTACCTGAACATCACCGGCATAGATTGTACCTTTATGACCTTTGAAGTCTTGGTGAGTGATTCCTCCCTACGCCAAAAGTTTAAAACTCGGATAAGATAATTAAAAACACGTTTACTAAAGATTTAGGGGAAAATACGTTTTTTTTTTTTTTTTTTTTACCTCTAGTACGTATGTAACAGTTTCAAACCCTGTTCATCATAATTTCCACCAATTGTTAGAGAGCCATTAGATAAAAAAAAGGTTTCTAAGTCATGTATCTATCAATGTGTGTGCATAAGTGATTCGACCTCTGTGAGGATGATCAGGGAATCCAGCTGGAGGTGAAACTGCTCCCATGGAAAAACATAGTAAAACAGAAATTAGAGAATTATCAATAAATAATGAAATAGCTATATTTTAGTGAATTAGATTATCGAAATGACTGCTTTTTAAATGGATAAATAAATAAAAATAAACGGTTGCTCTCAATGGGAATTTCAAGAATTTACCGGAGAATTCATCTAGCATCAAGAAAGGGTCTAACAACTTCTGCTCAGTCCTGAATTTTCACCACAAGAGAAAATCCAGAAGATTTGTGAGATTTGATTATCATTTAAATATTTTATCAAGAGAAAAAAAGAAAAGACTAAAGAACCTGGAAATGCCACGTCTAACGACGGCCCCATCGCCTTCTTTCTGATGCTTGGCGAAGACTTTCTTGATTACAGATCTTGATACGAAGTTTTGGGAAGAAGACATGGATTTGATGTTTTTGATAAACCCAAATGAAAATGAACCTCCAAGCGAATTTGCTCTGTTTATCGCAGCTCTCATATACTACTAACTGACTAAGTAATTAAAGTCGTCGTCTTGTTTTTTTTTTATCTCGTTAAGATAAATGAATCTGGGTGTGTTTTTGGATCTGTGAATGTGTGCGCGTATTTATAGAGAGAGAGGATCAAGACGGCTTTGAAAGGTTTGTGGGCCCTAATGGGCTTCAAAAAGCTTACACCGCCGCATTGTTTGGAACCACAACGCTGATTGCATTGTGTCATGCTGACGTCATTATGATTTAAGCTTTGATGTCTTTTGATTTGATTCTGCTGCTAAGCAAGAATTGTGTATACAAGTTTTTCCTTTTAATCTTGGCTGTGTCTAACTAAATATAGTTTCCAATTGGTTCCCTTTTTTTTTTTTTGTATTTTGTGATTAGAACTAGGTTTTATTCAGATTTATAGTCAGTGCGGTTTTTATTTCTGTCTAATCGGTTATAGGCTAGACTAACTTATGTGGTTTGATCGAATATGCATATCTAAATTTTTTTTGTGGATTCAGTAGTACAGAAAGTAAAAAGTTTATGAGTTATAACTTATAACTTAGCTAATAGAGTGAAAAGACAAAAAGTAGTGCTAGACTTTTAAGCTAATGAATAACTGAATAAGACCACGTACATTATTAACATTTTACATTAGCCAGTCAGATTTGAAAAACTTTCAGATAATCCCCAAATTTGTAAGTTTCAAAATATATTGATTAACCTCAAAGACCTGTTCAAAAAGTTAGCTACTTCCTGGGAACGTGTTACTTAGGGGTGTGACACGTGTCACTTTGCATTACATAGACACATACGTAACCTTGACGTCATAAAATTTGGTTAAAAGGAAGCTATGTATATATGTACGAAACTGGAAAGAATGCGTTCGCAATTAGAAAAATATTGTGATTTGTGAATACTCTTATTAACTGAACATAGATAAAAATCAAATTAAACGAGTCATGCTTACGTCATCAGAAAATATGCGAATAAGTTGTCACTTTCGATATAAATCAAATAGAAATGATTTGGCCATCATCAGAATGACCGTTTTTTTTAAGATAATCAGAAACAATATGGAAGAATCGAATTGTTTTTCTACTTTTTACATTTGTGGTAGAAAAAAGTTTAATGAAAGACGACAAAAAAAAATTTAATGAATAAATGACATCCAATCTAAGTGTTTTAATCATCTTGTCAATTCGAACACTTAAGTATGGAATTAGTAGTCATGGTCTTTCCTTACTTTTTAATTTTTATACATTGCAATTTTATTTATATAGAATAAATATTATCTCATTTTGGTTTCGTTACATTGTAAAACGGTGAAAACACTCGTTTACGTGTTACAAGTTTTGCCTCGGACTGTAAATTTACACAACATAGTGATTTAAACGGATCGAGAGGATCAATTAATTGTATGTCTCAGACGATTTAAAATGCATTTTAGATGTACCAACTATTTATATAAGTGTAAACTATTTCCTTAACCGTATAGAACATATTCATTGGTAATTCTAACAAAAGAGGACACTATAACTCATTGATAATGTGTTTTTTGTTCAACAAATTCAAGACGGTCAAAACATATATGCTTACATAATCCAACCACGTTTTTCACTAATAAACAGATTATTTTCAGTACATTTTCAAATTATTTATAGGTATACCATTCACAAGTAATAATTAATTAATTTGTATATATAAAATAAAAACAGTAATTTTTATTGATTTTTTTCCTATTTGGATGTGATCGTTGGCTAATTAATTAAGTAGAAACAAAGTAAATTGTATACTACTTTTAGTTCCTGTATGACTATTCGAGCTAATCCAAAAAAATGTGACATGGAATATGCCTAAGCAATACGTGTGCTTTAGATAAAAATGGACATTGATTATCAACTTTCTGAATTCCGGTGAATTGTATTGTTTTTTTCCTTTGGCAAGGAATTATATTGTTTTTAATATGTACAAGATCAAGATGGACCCCCCTAAGTATTATGTATATGTATAAAAGAGAATTACTTTGTAATATAAAGATCAACCAATTATTAGTTTACACACTTCCTCGTTTCTGAGAATGGGTCTTATTATATGATTCTTATTATATGACTCTCATATAGGTAATTTTTAATTGTATACGATATGATAGACTCAGGGTCATAGAGTATAACGAGAGTTCAAAACATCTTTCTACAATTCACATAATTTAAATCCAAATTATGACACGACGGAAACTCTAATAGAAACTATTAAATTACAAATTCAGATAAATTTGGTAAATGTTCAGTAATTACAACCATATTAGAGTTACTTTTTAACTGTAACATGGGAAGGTGGCTGAAGCATAACAGTAACAGGTAAGAAATAGTAACGATATATATATATGGGGATTGTGGGTTTCTCCAATAGATGGTGGGGAAGAAGATCCCATAAACGCAGAAAATAGTGGAAACACCACCGAGAGAGCTTCTAGATGTCTGACTTTTAGAACTTTCGAATCAAGAAACATTTAGAGTTATGTCCTTTTAGTTTTAGTTTGTGAAATATTCATAATGATCCCATTATAGGCTATAGCATACTTTTAAGATAATATAGATTTCTCATGGTTGCTTTTTAACAAATGAGAGTTTTGCCTAAATATTGCTGTCACGAGATCTGATTATTAATATCAATAAAATAGAGTTCCTTGTCTTCTTTTATCGTATTTATTTTTCCCAATGACTTCATTTACTTAATATTTTTTTTTGGTCAAAATGATAATTAAATTTATAGTAAAATCGTGGTTCTGACTTGTGAGTTGGATATGTTCAAGCCTTCAAGGTACGCTGACGAAAGGATGACTTCCCGACATGGAAACGTACTCATTAATCACATATGTCCATCAATTTTTATTTGCTTCAAATCATTTATATTCAAAAGAAAAAACCATCTATATCAGGGAGTATTTGGTTTATTAATTTTGTTTTGATTGGGTGATGAAGTTGTGGACAAAATGCATCTAGAGCCAACTTCTTTTGGAGATAAGCATCGAAACGCCACTAAACCAAAACCCACTTTGCAGTGTAAAATTGTGTTAGCAACTTATTTACTAATCATGTGTCATCGCTTATTAGATAACTCGATGATTTCTTAGTTGAAGGACTTAGATAAATTTGTGTTGCAACTACAAAAAAGCGTCGTATGCTACAGTCTTTATTATCCTTTGGAATTTTTGTTCTTCATAAAAATTCTATTGATTTGACTTTGTGAGGATCTTTTTTTCAGTGAATCTTAGTGCACTACTTCATGGCCAATGGAACACTAATTAGCACAACCTCATATTTCTCTGAGAAGCTGTTCATGAATCACTCTGTATAGTAACAGCAATCATGTATTACAAAATCAGAGCTAACATATCAAAATTTGAATAAAAAGAAACACTGTTAGTCCAATGTTGGTTTTTTTTTATTATCTCTGTTTCTTTTTCTTCTTAAGCTTTGTAGCTGATAGCTTTGGACCATATAGACAGATACGTAGACTTCCTTCTAACACTCTCTGGTGGAAGCAATTCTTATACAAATCCCAAAACTCATCTCTGCAACAAAATTCAAGATTTTCTTCTTCAGAAATTTTTAACTCGATGATGGTGGAGCAATTTGTTGAAGAGTTTGAGATACAAACCTGACTTGGGGCAATGTGAATAAAGAAAATCCTTTGACATCTGCGTGCATATCGAGCACAATCGTATCTAAACGCGAAAGCCCTAATGCCTCTATGTCGATTAGCTTTTTGATTCTGCACACAGAAGCAACGGGAGAATCAGCAAGAAGGCAATGAAAGACATATACAAGTCAAATGAAAATGATGAAATTCACTAACCTGCTTGGTGTGCCGCTTCCAATATTAACCCGTTTTTTCAACAGAGACACCTGTCACCAACAATGACACTTGCGTTACTAATTTGAATCATATAACAATGAGAATGAGACACAGAAACAACAAACAAAGATTCTGAACAAGAGTTAAGTTTTTCTTGTAAATGAGACTTTTATTTGAGACCAATGCAGAGGATATGTAAGAGAAAAATAGGATCAGACTGACGTGCAAAATAAAGATTGCTTCACTGGCAAAACTGCCATCAACATCTTTCGATATTTTTATCATCATATCCAAAAGATAGAAAAGAAAACATTAATACCAAACAAAACTTTCAAGGCTCTCATGTGAATTTGAGAGCTGGGGTCAGACTGACGTGCAAATATTTTTGTTCAGCATTGCATATATGCCTATGAAATATTGTTGATATATCTTATCATCATTTCCCAGACTCTCAACAAGAAAAACAAGAATGATGGGTATGCAATGGGATCAGACTGACGTGCAAATATGTTTGTTCAGCATCGCATGTGCCTATTGACATATTGATATATCTTATCATCACTTCCCATAATCTTAACATAAAATAAAGAGAGAGAAAAAAAGGCTGAATTGATAGGATCAGACTGACGTGCAAATACATTTAATCTGCAGAGGCATTAGCCTTAGATATTTTTCGTATATTTGTCATCATATCCCAAAGTTTTCACAGAAAGCAAGAAACATGCATCTTAATTCAGCCTTTAATTGGAATCAAGACACACATGATTCATTTCTGTATGAGATCTAATAACCTATGAATTAATTTAAATTCTCTATAGACAGATCATTGTAAGAAGAGAACACTACCTGTTCCTCAACTTTCAAATGCTTTGAGAACAGCTTCACTGCTGGACATTGCTTAGTCAGTGAATGCAAACCCCTACATATATGAGAAAAAAATAATAGTCCAAGTAAGCACCTTTGTGTTCAAATCAAACAATAACAGATACAAAATCAGAGTTTCACAAATGATACCTTAGAAGTTCCAAAGATCTCAGAGCAGAGGAACTAATGACAAGAACAGATGGGTTTCCAGGATTAACTTTCCCTTCAATTGGCTCTCCTTCACAGAGAGTCTCTCTCCATGAAGACCCATAAGACATCTTTATATGCTCTCCCAAGTTGCTTACATCTTGTTCCAATTCTTGAGATAACTCAATCACACACTTATCTGCAATCAAGAAGACAATCTACAGTTTATATCAAAACTCCGCATTGATAAGCCGAATCGACATCAAAAGCTCGCATCTATGGGATCTAATGACTTAAAACAGTGTTCATAGATTATGCGAGAAGCGCGTATAGAGACAGAGCTAGGATGAAACAAAGGACGAACCTTTAATGGGTTCGAGCTCTAAAGAAGAAACCCGGACACCAATGGCGGATTCAAGGTGATTCAAGAAGTAGCTAAGCTGCTCAGACGCTGATGTCGGTTGTGAATCCGGTTGCTCATCGCCGTCACTCTCGCTTCTCTGGTCGTTTTTTCTTTTAGTCTTCTCAACGGTCTTATCAAAGTCGAGAGCTTTCGACTTCTTAGTCTTCCTCTTCTTCTTCAAATCTTTCTTCGGACCCAGTGATGGGTTCCGTCTTTTCTTAGGGTTTTTATCGGCGGAGGGGTTAACCTTTGTGGTTGCCATGTTTTTGCTGAGTTTATTCAGACAATGAAGAAACAGGCGGCGTTATAAAGAGTTGCAAAATTTAGGTTTAGCAATGTCTTGTTTTTGAGCCGACCGTAACTAAATGGTTATTTACGTATTTTGTACCAATTTATTGAACCGTCCAATAACCAAACCAAATTGGTCTAAGGTAATTAACTTGTCAACAACAAACCAATGTGTAATCCATCCAAAACAACAACCAATTTTTTTGAAAATTTCAAAGATACTACAAACTTTAGTGGGAGGGTTCTTCTTAAAGTTTTCAAACAATACTAAATGTTTTAAGATCCCTTCATAGTATTTTCGAAAGATTTCAAACAATTATGCCTTTTTGTTTTTTAAACTTAAGTTTGTTTTAATTTCATGGCCTTGTCAGTACATATTATTTTATTTTTTTTGCTAACTTGTAAATATTATATAAATATCAAAGTTGGGAATTACAACAGCGATGCGGCTTTGCCAAAGCCCTTAAACATGGTACTTGGCAAAAAAGAAGTGTAAAAAACAAGGTACCAGAAAGAAATTAAGGGTCTGACTGGTTTAAACACTGCGGTTGTGGTTGCGGTTGCGGGAGTTTGCTGAAGTGGGAATTTGCGGTTAAACGTGTAATTAAGTTGTTTATACGACTGGTATAGCGATTGAGAGCTGATGCGTTTGCGGAATATTTTTGACTGGTTAACCAGCGGGTAAAATAGCGGTTTAACAATAAAATAACAATATAAACACATTTTATATTCATCAGTAACTTTATGCACTGTCGGCCGCCTGAACGGTGGGAGAGCATCTGACACCAGCTAGTTACACACCTGGACACGAGGTACTTTTAAACCGACTTTCATCAATATTTTTTATCAAGTTCACTGTCGAAGTTAACAAGTAATAATACTAATACTAGGGTTGGATCCGGGCTCTGCATGGGGTGATAGTTTCTGAATTTATATTTTATTAAAAGATATATATTTAACTATTTCGAAATTTTAGTCGGTATTTTTATCTTAGTTTAGTTATTGTTTTTGTTTATAATGTGGAAATTAAGCATCTTAAACCATTTTTTAAAAAAAGTAAATAAATTAAAGATTTAACCATAGCCATAGATTTAATATGACAAATTTAATCAAGATACATAAAACTCAAATGACTACAATATAATAAGATAAGAAGTTTTATGTGTGTGCACGGATTAAAACTATTATTTTCTTTCAAAATTTAAACATGTTTTATTATAATTCAAAATCCAACCAATAAGAAAACAATATGCATAATCCAAATTGTCAAAATAACAAAAATGTAATTAATTTTGTATTGAAAGTTGAAACAGATGAAGTAATATTCAAAATTTTGATCAAAATAAAATATTTATAAAAAATTATTTTATTCGATTTCATTATACAATTTAATTAAAAAAGCACATTAAATTGAATATAAAAAACAATTTACATTTGGATACCTACTAAATGAGGTTTCATACTCATATGGTTGCACATCATCTATTTTTTTTTTGAATATATTTCTACACCTCCACCCAATAACATATTCAATATGGAAAATTTAACAATTTTAGTGATTATTATTGTTTTAAAAAATTCAAATCATAGCATATACATAAATATTTTTGGATTTTCTTCATTAGATTTTTTATATTGATTCAAATTATTTTATGAAATAAAGTTAAACAAAGATGATATGAGATATATAATGATTTTAAAATAAATTATTATAATATAATTAAATTGAATCTCATATATTTTTTATTTACTTATTTTCGTAATTGCCAATTAAAGAAGGAAAATGGTAATTTTTTATTAATAGTTATATATATAATTAATTTAATAATATATATTTGATTCTCTAGACATAATATGTAATGACATTCTATGTAAATTCTCTAGTAATTTATGACTTAATTGCTAAACCCCTTAAAAGTAAACATAATGATAATTATGACATCTAAGTAATTAATGACATTCTTGTTAATAATACATGACATAAAAATTATTTATATATTGCATTTTGTTTTAATATATTAGTATTAAGAATCGCTAATGGCCCAAGACCACTAAATGGCCTAATAAGAATCACGAATGGCCCAAGATTACTTGTTATTACTTGTTAATCTTGTTAGGTCCAAATAAGAATCGCTAATGCCCAAGATTACTAAATGGCCTAATAAGAATCACTAGTGGCCCAATAAGAATCACTAATGGCCCAATGATGTCCCGTAGTCACAATGGTTTTTTTGTTTGTTTGGATCTGCCATCGGTGTGAACAAGCATGATACTATGATAGTATGATAATTAGTTAGGATATGTCTACTGTCTACTGTTACTTTTGCGGCTGATATATGTCTACTGTGTGTCACATTTCTAGAAAAAACAAAAAAACTGTGTGTATATATGTCTACTGTCTACTGTTACTTTTGCGGCTGATAATATATATGGGATTTTTTGCATTGTCGATGGTTTTCAAGATATCCGCAATTTAGTTATGATTTATGAGAAAACCGTTTGTTTTCCTGATTTTGGTTTCGGAGTTTCTTCCCATCTTAGGATTCTATTACATAAAACTAAAAACTTCTTATGTTTTAGATATATAACAATTTGAATTAGTTTAAACTTAACTTTACATATATGTAAAATTTTACATTATTGTTATTAGCATGCTTAAAACGTATAACATATATGTTTTAAACTTTCTTTTAATTGTTATACGTTTAAAACTTAACTTTACATATATGCATTCTCAAAAAAAAATTTATAGAAAAGCAAGTCAAATTTTATGTTTTTAACTTTTTTTCTTGAAATGATAGTATGCCGTCATTCAAGAAACCCCACGAAATTACCTATATGGAGCGAAGGCGACGATTAACGTGTGGGATCCTGAGATTGAGGGAGATGAGATGTCCATATCTCAGATCTGGATTGGTTCAGGGAACTACGAGATGGATAATCTTAACACCATAGAAGTCGGTTGGCAGGTTAGTTAAAATTTTGAGATATTAAATATTTTTGGCTGTTTTATTATGAATAGACTAACTTATTATTATTATTCAAATATTTAGGTTCTTCCCAGGTTGTATCTCGACAACAAGCCGAGACTATTTATCTTTTGGACGGTACTTTTTTTTTTTCCATCTTTTTTGGTTATTAAATTTAATTATATAATAAAATTAATAATAATATATTTCATGAGAAACCCAAAACTTGTTGGAAATGCGCTAATATCAACAATGTAAATTTTACAGAGTGAGTCATACAGAGATGGCTGCTATAACCTTCGCTGCTATGGTATTGTCCTTGGAGGGTCGATTACTCGTGTTTCTTCTTTTGGAGGTAGTCAGTATGAGATTACCATCCTCGTATGGAAGGTTAGTTTCTTTTTCTCTTTGAGTTTATACCCTTTATTGTGTATTCTGTATTTTTCATGTTAAAATTGTATATATATTCTTGGCTTTTCTTTGTAGGATCGCATGTCTGGCAACTGGTGGTTGAGCTTAGGGTCTAAGAACGCGGTCATAGGATATTGGCCGGGAGAGCTTTTTACCGGTTTAGCTAATCACGCGACCCTAGCAGAATAGGGCGGCGAAATCTTAAACTCGGGAAGTCACAGGCGACACACGAAGACTCAGATGGGGTCCGGCCACTTCTCCGGCGATGGATTCAGAAACAGTAGTTATTTCAGAAACATTGAGATCGTAGATAAGAACAACAGTCTCCAGACGGTTCAACATTACAAGAAACTAGTGACCAACCCTGATTGCTACAATATCAAGAGTGGCTATACAAATGAGTAGAAGAGTCACTTCTATTACGGGGGGCCAGGGTTTAGGTCAGGTGCCGTTACTACGGTTGTGGGTACTAGGTTGTTTTATTTCTTATCGTTTAGTTGTTTTGAACTTTGTGTTGTAAAAATACCTTGTTTATAATGAATGTAACTTTGCTTACTCATGCTTTGCCTCTCTATGTTCAAAGCCACCTTTTATCTCTTATTTCCCATATTTATTATCGTTTAGTTATTCCCATATTGTTACATACGCTTTGAATTTTGTGTTGTAAACTTATAATGAGTATATGAATGTGTAACTATGCTTGTTCACGCTATAATTTTCATTTGATAAAAACAATTACGACATATGTAAACGTTGTTGGAACTTAAAATAATAAGTGAGGTTGAGTCACTTTTCCGGTGTCTTTTCCGGCAAGGTCATTGCCCGGAATTACCGGATTATGAGCTCATTAGAAAGGTTGTAATATGGACTACAACTTTGAATGCTCATATGATAAATTTGAAGAATTGGTGAATGAGAAATTGTTTGGTCAAAGTGTGATATGGGAGACATAACAAGTTTTGTCCCACATTGGAAGTGGAGAGATTTTCTCTCTACTATATAATAAGACATATCATGGTTCATGATCAACAACATACATGGAGTGGAAGATGGACCGACCACGCGCGCACCACCACCACCACCGAGCCGCGCCGCGTCGTGGGCTTGGGCTTGGGCTTGGGCTTGGGCTTGGGCTTGGGCTTGGGCTTGGGCTTGGGCTTGGGCTTGGGCTTGGGCTTGGGCAATTGGACCTTCGGTCCATAAGTTAGTTCTTTTTGGGGCATTTCGTTTTGGTTCAGCGAAACATTAAACCGGTACAACGAAACATTGTGTAGTTTAATTCGCGCCACGAAACATTGCACCGGTTCAATTCGTGCCCCTCCGGTTTATTAAAAACCGAACTCCATCGTCTTCTCCGATTCACTCTGAAATTTTTCAGAAAACAGAAAACCAACGTAAAGTTCACGACATCTTCCTGCAAGTAAGTCTCGAGAGTATTCATAGAATCTCGTGTTCGTCAGACTACGATTTGAGTGTTGCATATCGTTTTCATATACGGTTTTATCCTGGGATTCGTAATCGTATCGAACCGTCACACTACGGGCGATTTTTCGAATTAAGGAAAGAGAGAAATCTCGACTCCGTTTTTTCCATACGCGTTTTAAGAATCAGGTTTTATCATTCTTTCTTAATTCGTTCTTGTTTTTACATTCGGTCTTCTCAGTTCCGTTTTTGCGGTCCTACAATCTTAATTCGAAAAATCCGTTCATCGCTTACGGATTGAGAATTTGCCGAATTTTCTATATGACTTCTTTCTGTTAAATAAAACAAAAACGGAGTTTGCGATCTGTTTTACTTATCCGCGAATCGTTTCTGTATTTCCAAAAAAAAAAAAAAAAAAATTTCTGCGTTTTCTTAAAAACGTTTCTGCAAATTCCGGAAAACGTTTCTGAAATTTGTTTTTCTTACAAACGTTTTTGGTTTAAACATTCTGTCAAAGAATCGTTTCTGTTTCCGCGAAAGAGTTTGCGAAACAAATATCATTATTAATATCACTTCTGTTTCTCTGTTAACAGAATGGCGGATGTTGATATGAGTGGGAATGACAACCCTGTTATTGAGACGAATGTTGACTCCGTAGCCAGAGATCTGACCGGAGTTCGTCTTCACACACCGACTGCTTCCCAAGACACCTATGGGATGTCTCAGTTACCCGCTGCGATGGCACAAGGGTTAATGCCCGAAAAATTCGACGGCAAAGGCTTCAAAACGTGGCAGAATAAGATGCTCTTCTACATGAGTAACTTGAACTGCGAGAAGTTTCTGAAGGAGGATCCACCGATCGTTCCACTCGGAAACAAAGACTCTCACGTTCTTGCTTCTGTTGATGCATGGAAACATGCAGATTTTGTGTGTAGAGGTTGGATCTTAGGCCGCCTCATTGATCCACTGTATCAAGTATACAGTCAAGTACGAACTTCTAAGGAACTCTGGTTGGCCTTGGAGAAGAAGTACAAATCTGACGATGCTGGTTGTCAGAAGTTTGCCGTTGCGAAGTTCCTGGAATTCAAGATGGTGGACTCCAAGCCTATCATGGAACAAGTCGATGCTTTGACTTTGCTGTGCCATGAGATTGCGGCCGAGGGAATGAAAATCTGTGAGATTTTTACTGTCAATTGCTTCATTGAGAAGCTTCCCCCAAGCTGGCAAAGTTTTAAGAACTACCTTAAGCACAAGAAGAAGCCGATGTCTCTCTCTGATGTCATCACAAGGCTCCAAATGGAGGACAGAAACCGTGCTAATTTCTCTCCCCCGGATCAACACAATGTTAATGTGGCTGAGCACAACAATAACGGGAAAAGGAAGAGGAGCTCTTCTCAACAGTCCCTCAAACCGACATCCTCAACAAACTTCAAGAAGGTTGCAAAACCAGGACAAAATTTTAAAGGGAAATGTCACAATTGTGGCAAACTGGGTCACAAGTCTGATGTTTGCAGGAGCAAACCCAAGGGTAACAAAAAGGCTGAAGCTAACATCACTGAAGAAGAGATGTGTGCGGTTGTGAACGAAGTCAACATGGTCGATGACAATCCCAAGGAATGGTGGTATGACACTGGAGCAACCACTCACATCTGCACTGATAGGTCGATGTTCACCACTTATCAGAAAAGCAAAACAGAGGAGCAGCTGTTCATGGGAAACACAGCCTTCTCGAAGATCGAAGGTCGCGGCAAGGTGGTTCTGAAGCTGACTTCAGGACGTGAGCTGTCACTCACCAACGTCAAGCACGTGCCGGACATGAGGAAGAACCTAGTTTCAGGAACTCTCTTGAGCAAGGCAGGATTCAGCGTCAACCTCGAAGCTGACAAATTAATCCTTAGGAAGAATGGGGTTTATTTGGGAAGGGGTTTTGAAAAAGGAGGACTTGTCAAGTTGTGTGTTACGACAGTCCTCCGTACTGATAAAGTTACAAACCTTAATGGTGTAATTGCTGACAATGTTATTAATAATAATTCTGTTGCTTATTTGGTTGAGTCTTTTAATGTTTGGCATGAAAGATTAGGCCACGTGAATTCTAAATCCATACAAAGGTTAATGAATTTGAACCTTATTCCAAAAATGAAAGCACCAAAGGATAAATGTGAAGTTTGTGTACAATCTAAACTCACAAAAACCCCATCGTCTCAAGTACATAGACAAACAGAACCTCTTGGTTTAATACACACAGATCTCTGCGATCTGAAATTTATACAAACTAGAGGTGGTAAAAAGTATTTTGTGACGTTCATTGATGATCATACAAAATATTGTTATGTATACTTGTTACGGAGCAAAGATGAAGCTTTGTCTAAATTCAAGGAGTATAAACTTGAAGTTGAAAACCAACTAGGTAAAACTATTAAAATAGTTCGAAGTGATAGAGGAGGTGAGTATGATGGTCCGTTTAATGACTTTTGCTAACAAAATGGCATCATACATCAAACCACAGCTCCCTATTCCCCAGAATCTAACGGAGTTGCGGAACGGAAAAACCGAACTCTCAAAGAAATGATGAATGCAATGTTGCAAGAATCGGGATCACCCCGGTCAATGTAGGGGGAAGCTTTGCTTACTACGAACTATATCCTCAACAGAATACCACATAAAGTTACTGGCAAGACGCCATATGAACTTTGGAAAGGTATGTTACCTTCGTACAAATACCTCAAAGTGTGGGGGTGCCTTGCAAAAGTCGCTGTACCACCTCCGAAAAAGGTCACGATTGGACCTAAAACAGTTGATTGTGTTTTCATAGGATATGCACACAACAGTAGTGCCTATCGGTTTCTGGTTCACAAATCTGATATACCTGATATCCATGTGAACACAGTAATGGAATCACGGAATGCATCGTTCTTTGAAAATATTTTTCCTTGGGACGATAAGAAATGTCAGAAAAGGACACTTGAACAACGGGAAACGAGCTTTCCAACAGATCAGACTAGTACTTCTATAATTTCCACACATGATGGAGAACACATAGAAGATGAACCTCGACGTAGCAAACGAGCTCGTAAGGAAAAATCATTTGGTGATGATTTTCTGGTTTTTCTTATAGAGAATGCACCAAGAACCTACGCAGAAGCCATGTCTATACCAGACGCACCTTATTGGAAGGAAGCTGTGAATAGTGAGATTGATTCACTTTTGCAACATCATACATATGAGATTTGTGATTTACCCGAAGGGTGTAAAGCACTAGGGTGTAGATGGATTTTCACAACGAAAATGACAATCGAAGGTCTTATCAATGTATATAAGGCTAGGCTTGTGGTTCAAGGTTACCGACAAAAAGAAGGTCTGGACTTCTTTGACACATATTCTCCAGTGACGCGTATAACCTCAATTAGAATTTTGGTTAGTATTGCAGCGTTAAGAGGCCTGGAAATATATCAAATGGATGTCAAAACTGCATTTCTACATGGAGATCTTGAAGAAGAGATTTACATGAAACAACCTGAGGGTTTTGTGATTCCTGGACAAGAACACAAAGTTTGCAGACTTATCAAGTCATTGTATGGACTCAAGCAAGCTCCAAAACAATGGCATGAAAAATTTGATAATGTGATGCTGTCAAATGGTTTCACCATTAACGAATGTGATAAATGCATATACATCAAAAATACTCCCTACGGATATGTTTTGTTGTGTTTATATGTTGATGACATGCTCATTATTGGCAGCAATAAAGACATGATTACTCAAACTAAAAGTTTACTTAATCGTAACTTTGAAATGAAAGATCTGGGTTTAGCAGATGTTATTCTCGGTATTCAGATTCACCGACATGCCGGAGGAATAATCTTATCACAATCACATTATGCTCAAAAGATACTTGATCGGTTTAAAACCTATTCAAGTGGAACTGCAAAAACTCCAATTGACCCTCATATTCATCTGACTAAAAACTCAGGAGCTGGAGTCTCCCAGCTGGAATATGCACGAGTAATTGGAAGTCTAATGTACTTAACGAATTGTACTAGACCCGATCTAGCACATGCAGTAAACGTCCTAAGTCGTTATACTAGTAACCCAGGACATAAACATTGGAAAGCTATCACGAGAGTATTGGATTACCTACGTTATTCCAAAGATTATAGTCTACACTATGGTAAAGAACCCGGAGTTATGGAAGGATACAGCGATGCCAACTGGATTGCGGACTCCAAAAACTCAAAATCCACAAGTGGATATGTCTTTACACTTGGAGGTGCAGCAGTGTCCTGGAAATCTACAAAACAAACCGTGATAGCCACTTCCACAATGGAATCTGAATTTATCGCCCTTGATAAATGTGCTCAAGAAGCAGAGTGGCTTCGCAATTTTTTGGAAAATATCCCCATGTGGGAGAAACCAGTGCCAGCATTACGTGTACACTGTGATAGTCAATCAGCTATCTCTCGGGCACTGAATAATAATTATAATGGTAAGTCTCGACACATTCGACGACGTCATAAAACCATTAGAAACTTGATCTCTACTGGAGTACTCACGATAGATTATATCAAATCTGCCGATAACCTAGCTGATCCATTCACTAAAGGTTTGGCAAGAGATCAAGTCATCAAATCATCTAGAGGAATGGGTTTACAAGCCTATAGAAAAGATGCGACTTGATGGTAACCCCACCTACATGACTGGAGATCCCAAGAAATAGGTTCAAAGGGAGAACAACTTCAAGTTCAATCAATGGACACTGTGAGATTAGTTTCTCTACCCAGTTCCTAGGATGTTGAAACAGTGTTATACCTGTAAGTAAATACGGATAAGCATATTGCTTTTAATGATTCTATAGCTTAATACAATGGAGTAGTGCAGGATACTTCCAAAATTAAGTTAATAGCAGATCACCTAGTGAGTGTGAAATGCGGCCGTTTCTAGGAGAATGAAGGAAAGGCTATATTCTCCAAGTTCACTCATGATAACCAGGCAAGTTCAAGGCCAAAATGAACACAATAGAGAACAAGGTTCTATGAGAAAATGAAGCTGTGTTATAGCTGTTGTCTAGTTTTACATCAAACTCCGGAGGGTTCAAGGCATCATGTCCACCTTCTGGCCAAGTAATTCCGACAGCTACTAACTACGAGTGGTTCAAAGCTGAAAAATTGCTACCAACTCAGATACAGTAATTTTTCGTAATACTCTCGAAAAGTCTGTCTGTCTAGTTCACTACGTTAGTCTATTCAGTAGAGTCTTAGAGTATATCGAGTCATATGTTTAGAGGTAATTTCTATTCATGTGGGGGATTGTTGGAACTTAAAATAATAAGTGAGGTTGAGTCACTTTTCCGGTGTCTTTTCCGGCAAGGTCATTGCCCGGAATTACCGGATTATGAGCTCATTAGAAAGGTTGTAATATGGACTACAACTTTGAATGCTCATATGATAAATTTGAAGAATTGGTGAATGAGAAATTGTTTGGTCAAAGTGTGATATGGGAGACATAACAAGTTTTGTCCCACATTGGAAGTGGAGAGATTTTCTCTCTACTATATAATAAGACATATCATGGTTCATGATCAACAACATACATGGAGTGGAAGATGGACCGACCACGCGCGCACCACCACCACCACCGAACCGAACCGAGCCGAGCCGCGCCGCGCGGCGTCGGCGTCGTGGTCGTGGTCGTGGTCGTGGGCTTGGGCTTGGGCTTGGGCTTGGGCTTGGGCTTGGGCTTGGGCTTGGGCTTGGGCTTGGGCTTGGGCTTGGGCTTGGGCTTGGGCCTTCGGTCCATAAGTTAGTTCTTTTTGGGGCATTTCGTTTTGGTTCAGCGAAACATTAAACCGGTACAACGAAACATTGTGTAGTTTAATTCGCGCCACGAAACATTGCACCGGTTCAATTCGTGCCCCTCCGGTTTATTAAAAACCGAACTCCATCGTCTTCTCCGATTCACTCTGAAATTTTTCAGAAAACAGAAAACCAACGTAAAGTTCACGACATCTTCCTGCAAGTAAGTCTCGAGAGTATTCATAGAATCTCGTGTTCGTCAGACTACGATTTGAGTGTTGCATATCGTTTTCATATACGGTTTTATCCTGGGATTCGTAATCGTATCGAACCGTCACACTACGGGCGATTTTTCGAATTAAGGAAAGAGAGAAATCTCGACTCCGTTTTTTCCATACGCGTTTTAAGAATCAGGTTTTATCATTCTTTCTTAATTCGTTCTTGTTTTTACATTCGGTCTTCTCAGTTCCGTTTTTGCGGTCCTACAAACGTATCATTTCAATAAACATTACATTTTTAATTATCTACTGAAAGTAAGTAGTCCTTTTTGCTTGCTCAATAAATTTCTCGCCATAGTTTTACGGTGCATTATTCTTCTCACGCTACAGTAGCTCTCACCATTATGGTTTTTGCTGATCTAAATCTATAATTCTAAGCTTTTTGCCCTGAAAAGGACAAACCCACCAAATAATATAAACGGGTATCATTTTACTAAAGTAGAAAAAGAACTAATTATAGTCCGGACTTTCAGTTTGGGCCGGATAAATACAAAATTAACAAGTAAGATGAAATTGTAACATATAGATTAAGAGAATGATTTTGAAAAGTATACATTAGCAAAATATAATGATTTTGTCATTGTACTTATGTTTTGCTTATAATTTACATAGGTTTTGCTTATATTTTGCTTATGTTTTGCTTATGTTTTGCTAATTCAATTATCTAATAGTTTAATGTATGACAGAATTTCATTTAAAAAGTGTAATTAGAGTCATTAAAAATAAATTCAATTTGTTGTTTTGACAATACTTGACATGTTATTATAATTTTGAAAGAATAGTAGTGTCCAAATTAGCATTTCGCAAACTTCTCATATTTGTTAACTTCTCCAATTTGAAATAAAGCATTTGTGCCAGTAATACAATTAAAGTGGTAAATTCGGATGATGCATGTTTACGTAGACGCAAATGAATTAAGCCCTTTTGGCTCAATTAGGAGCAGAGACATCATATTGTAGAATAAGATTCCAACCGGCCTTTTTATGTCTATTTAGTCTCAGTGACGAATGCCTATTTATATACAACTCAAGTTTTCTCAGTAATCAGTATTACAAACAAAGTCCAGAACAATCGATTCTTTTTTTCTTAACGATGAATTTATTTGTTTTCTTCTTCATCTACGCGATGTTTCCACCTGTGCTTGTCCATAAGCATAATGAGCCGATCAGGATCTCCTCTTACAACCACAAGCAATCAAACCATCGTTTCGAAAGACTTTGAGCTCGATTTTTTAAGCCAAAAAACTAATTTTTTCTTGGAATTTGGTACAAGAAAATAACCGTATTGGCTTTTATGTTACAAACCGTTGACTCTCTTTGTGCTTCAGAACCTTCTTCGCTGTGCTTTCTGTTGTATAAATATTTGTATCTAACCTCTCTCTTTTTAGAATTTTACTTTTAAGTTTGTTTCAAGAGAAGATAGCTTCTATGTTGGCTAGCTTTTTGGCAAAACTCGCTCTTCATGTGATTTAACAAAATATTGAATTTTCTTTGACTAAAATAGAAGAAGCTTGTATATGGTTTTTGAATTTCTAATGGAACGATGTACTTTAAATTAGCATTGAATCGATTGCACATTTGACTATTGTCTCTAATCCCCATCAATCTTATCTCTGCAGCTTAATTATCATCAAATTTACTGATCTAAATTCCAGCGACTATTTTTTAAATATTTTTAAGGGCAAATTGAACATTTAGGCTTCATTCGAAAGAGAAACTATGCATATAGAAGAAACAAACATAGTCATTTACTCAAATATAACATTAGGTTCAAGAAACTATTGAAAACATACATATCTTATTGTTCTTTTTATTGAATGTTTTTGGGTGGCAAGAGAACACTCTTATGCGCATACTTGACCCTGCAGAACAAATTTAACAAAATCAGAAAGACTGACAATCGGAAATCAAAAAGAAGAAGAAGAAGAAGATGTAGTGTTATACTATTGGAACACTCAAGTCTTGTTGAAGGAAAAAAAAACCTAATTAAGTGATGAGTCTGGTGGAATCAGCCATTATCATCCTTACAAGTTACAACACACAAAATCAAAGACTTGGTTCCTCATATCTACACCATCTTCTCACACGACACCAGAATCTTTACCACATTGTCTAATGTAAACCTATGCTTTGCATCAATCACAACCTTGCAAGATTATTTATTCTACATTTCCAATCACATTCCAAATTAACAATCCTCATCCCAAACACAAAATGCCACTACATAACAGATAACAGAGAACACAAAGATATAATAAAATCACAGAATGAAATCATACCCAAGAAGGTGAATCAAGCAGCTGCAGATGGAATCATTCCGGCTTTCCTAGCATAAGCGAAAATACCTCCGGCGTCAATAACCGGTCCGGCGTCACCAATCGGCTTCAGCTTATACTCTTTCCCCGTCGTATGATTGATCAGAATGCTATCGCCTTCCCTCAACTCAACCGTCGCAACGTCCCCTGTCTTGCACTCATCACAAACCCTAACCTCCGAATCCAGCGGGTAAATCTCTCCCGTAGCCACCGAGTTCCTGAAGAAGATTCTGGCGTAAGACTGAGCCACAACCGCCTTAGCTCCCGCCGCTCCAAGACAGACCGGAGCGTGTTCACGAGACGATCCGCATCCGAAGTTCTCGCCGCCGATGATGATTGAGTATTTCGTCTTCATCTCTCCTGGCTGAACGAATCGCTCCTCGTAGGCAGCTGGAAGTCCGACTAGCGCGTAGGATCCGAGCTTCTCGTACTCGTCTGGGTTCGAAGGGACGAGGGTGAGAAACTCGGCGGGAATGATCTGATCAGTGTCGATGTTGTCGCCGACGACATAGCAGAGGCCGTGAAAGGTCTTTCTCTCTTGAGGCTCGGCGGCGGATCGCGCGACGAACGACGAGGATGCTTCTCTCGAAACGAGGGGTTTGAAATTGGAAGAGGCGGAGGCGGAATCGAATCTGAGAAATGGAGATCGGAACTGAGGGAAGGAAGATCTGTTCGGAGAAGCTAGGGTTCGGGAGAGTATAGGGTTTGCAGATTGAAGAGAAGCCGCCATGGTTTCTGTTTGCTATCGTGAAATGGAAGAAGCCCTCAAGCAGTGTCAAAACAAAACAATTAAACAAAACAAAAGACGCGATTATAATAATAAAGAGGTAATTTACCAAAACGCCACTGTCTTTTGTTAAGTGTATATGCTTTTCAATAATTATACTTTATTTTAAATATTTTGTAACATTTCCACGATTTATTGTTAATTTAATGTCGCACTACCACTATGCTAAAAAGTAACTCAAGATTTTTGGTGGGAGCGGGGATCTGAAAACACCATATTCATGTATGTAAATTGTAGATTCTAAAGTTGAAGGGTCAAAAAAGAGAATAAATCAAAACTCTGAGATTCTATAACATTTTTTCAATATGTGGTTTTCTTTGGTTTTGTTTAACAAAGTCAAGAAGTAGCTTTTTGCCTCATCCATTTAGTAGCCGACCATTTCTCTCCAGACAGAACTTCACATCCCCCGTGTATGCTCCTCGGATCTGACTGTCCGTCCAGTCCCTGAATTAACACACAACAAGAAGAAACTGAACACAAACCTTGTCCAGATAAGAAATGTTTGTAACACACGAAAGAGAAGAAACAAACCATGCTCCAGAAGAGAACTGCATCTCCTTTTGTGGGTTTCACAGAGATGCCTTTCATGATTTTACCACCACAAGTGCATTCACCATCACCAGCCTGCAAGAAGAAACAAGAAACAAATCTCTGTATAATTGTATTATATAAATGAAAAACAATTGGCAGAGCTAAAGAGAGCGTTATGAAGATTTATACCAAAGGGAAATAAGTTTCTCCTCCTTGGACGTCATCTGTTAAATACATAAGCATAGTTGCTACTCGCTGACCACCACGTTTCAAATTAAACTGTGTGGAAGAAACACACAAGAAAAGAAAATAAATGTTCTAAGATGATAAACAAGGAGAAGATAAAGCAAGGATCGAATTAAACACTATTTGACTATACACTGTTTGTTCCACACTAATGATATATATATATATATGGAACAAGACCGAAGACTTACAGTGTCACCAAAGTAATCGTGATGCGGTCTGTAAAACTGTTTCGGCTCGTATCTGCACTGCATCAGATTTTTCTTGATGATTCATCAAATCAAGAAAACAGCTTTAATATTTTAAAAGGGGAATAAGGTTTGCACATGTGGACGCACCTTAGGACTTGAATGAGTTCGCCATTTTCCGCTGGTACTTGAGAAAAGACTGCAATTCGCTTTTCAATTGCCTAAAATAGCAAAAAGAAGAAGAAAAAAGTCAAGTTGACCAAATATGAAATGACACACCAAAGATGTTAGAGAGTAATGACTTACCTGTATGATTGGATAACTTCTTTCTATGTGAGTTAGAAACATTCCAGAGCTTGTTCTCACATCACTTTTAACTCCCTGACCAAAAGGAAAGTAATAAGAGAATTGATAAGACGTTGAAGACATAACTAGAGCATTTCTACTTGCTTCCACTGTTTGATTATAATAAGGCAATAGATCTCAATCTTATACGGAAGCTATCGTTCAGTACCTTTCCGGTTTTTATATCAACAACAGTGGAAATCTGAAGACGAGGCCTGGCGATTGCTTTTAGGTATTCACATTCCTGCCAATATACAAATCAAGAGAAACCAAAAAACTGTTCAATGGCAAGAAAACCTAAATGCCAAAAGCTATTTTG
Organism: Erythrophleum ivorense; assembly: GCA_026724425.1. Classification (NCBI taxonomy): domain Eukaryota; kingdom Viridiplantae; phylum Streptophyta; class Magnoliopsida; order Fabales; family Fabaceae; genus Erythrophleum; species Erythrophleum ivorense. The sequence continues at coordinate 2,127,465 of JAIUCV010000086.1, read as the reverse complement.
CTAACTGTTTTGATTAGGGGCCTAACAATACCAAGAAGAGGCTAATGTAAACTGATCAGAGCTCATTGCTAAATGCTAATGTAACACTGATTAGCGAGTGGAGTGTACATACCTCTGAGCTCAGAAAGTTATGAAGCACAATAATTCGAGGGGACCAACTAACTACTTCAGGCTTGACCTGCACTAAAGCAAATGAACATTAGCTGAAATTGGATATCACAATTTTGAGTCAAACATTGACATTGACCCTGAGAAAGGTAAACAATATGGTAGACTTACATATCCAATCCGTAACATTTCTGCATCTTTGTCATTTGCCCACCGTGAAACATCTGAAAACAAACGACTCTTGTTATAATAAATCCCCAAATTAAGCTCTCCAAGAACAGTCTTGTCCTAAAGCATACTCATGAATGAAATTTGGCAAGAAATGATCACACAAACCTCGGAGATAACGGGAGTTCTGTCCCCGAAGCCCTCTTAAGGATGGAAATCCATTTCCTGAAAAAAAAATAAGAGAAAAATCGAATCAAACCACAACAAAACAAGCAACAGAACATCAAAAACATCCTCGATTTCATTATATTAAAGCATAAACTACAATCAAAACTATACCGTTCCCACTGCATTGTTCCCTTACACAAGAGCTAAACATTTGGCAGGAATCAAATACTTTCAATTATGTCACCATATTTGCAATTCTATGTCCAAACATGTATCTGCAAGTTTAACAACACACATACAAAATCGAGAGGAAGAGGAGTTACCGTACGAGTCTTCCAATCTATTTATAAAGGCCAATTGTAACAAGGCACCTGCAGATTCAATGACAAAAAAAGAAAGAAACACAATCGAAAGCAGTTTAAGTCAATTTCACAATCATAGTCGTCTCCGAATGGCAACACACCGATTTCGAACTTTGAATCTCAGCAATAACAATCAATTTACACTGGTCCCGGGAAAAAGTATATTATACGTCGAAGATCGAAAGGCGAAATGAAATTTATATAGGCATAAGAATTTGCGTACAAATGTCGACTATAAATAGGGAGAGAGAGAGAGAGAGAGAGAGTACCGATGAGCATTCCGACAGTGACAAATGTCAAGAGACCGAACACGATCTTCATGGCGGGAGCCATGTCTCCTTGTTCCCGATCTCCGACAAGGAAAGAAAAAAAAAAACTTGGGAGAGATAGAGAGATTAGTAACAGTTCTTGCAGAAGGAATGGGAAAAAAAAACGAGGAACTTGAGATTTGGGTGGAGAAACGTCAGAGGAGTTTCTTTGAGAGATCTCTGGGCCCTTTAAAAAAAGAGCTTTATTTGTTGTTTTGTTTGCTCTTTCTTTCCTTCCTTTCTTTTATTATTTTTGTTTCTTTTCCCCTTATTTCTTTTGAATAGCCAATTTAGCCATGAACTCTTTTTCTTCCTTTTACTTTCTTCTTGGAGAAAAAATATTCATCGTGTTTTTGGGATCAGAATAAATTAACGAGACCAAACATGTCTAAATCATTGTTTATAGGGAAATTTATATTGATGTTAAAAAAAAAGAGAGAAGGAAATCTATATAATAAATAGCTCAAAATAGGTGACTGACAAAATGTAACTGATAATTTATTTATGTGGAATATGAGAATTAAGCTATTTCATTCGCTCTCGTATTTGAAAAGTTCAAATTACCATAATGAAATTCCTTTAATTAAAATTTTATAATAATTGTTTATTTATTAAAGAAAACTAATTTATAATAATATTTTTCTTATTAAAAAATCAGAAGATAAACATAAAAATTAGAAATTCAGAAAATTTAGCTACATATATCTAATAATAAAACATTAATATACTTTAAATCCCTATTTAGTCTCTTCTCTCATGCATTAGTTATAGCTTTTTTTTTTTTTTATTGAATTAGTTATGGATCATCGACATGTATCGATTTCGGTGAGATTATGATCTCTATCACATCATAATACATGTTACATGTGTACGTGGCTAAGTGTCTGTGTCCAATTTCTTATAAGGGAGAAGATACCCGATTGGCATAATTTGTTGTGTAAGCTACGAAATTTAAATACAATATCAAATTAGCTTTTATATTATGGGAAAATGAATCCAAGTCATGCGTTGTTAGGTTGCTTTAGAAAGTTTTGATGCATATTCTTTGTAAATATTATGTAACTCAAACTTTATTAGTATGTTAAATAGAACAACACATTAGCTATTGTATGTGTTTTTTAGGGGATGAGAAACATCAAAATAACGATGTTAAATCAAAGTAATTATATATCCAATGTATATTTTAATTGTGCAAATAAACTTAAAACTGATAACAAATTATTACCCAAAGATTAAAAAATATAACTAACTATTATAATTAATTGATTTTATATAATTTATCAATAAAATTGGTTTTATCCAGGAAAAAAAAAACTAATATTTGAGTTAAAAAATAAAATTCTAGCCTTAGAAAAGCATATATATATACAAAATCGATACAATAAAACCTAGACAATGTTTTAAATCCATACAATATTATAACTCCATAACGATAAAAATTCATACACTGATTAATTCAAAAACAAAATTTCAAATGCTGTGTTTTCTTATCATTTTTAACATAAAAAAACCCACAACAAAGCTACATTTTAAATTAGATGATTCATCTTTGAATAAATTAATATTTTTAATTTTTCAAAACAAATTTATTTCCGTGCAATGCGGAGAATCACCTAATACAGTATAAAAGGAAAATAATAATAATTTGTTATGCTATAATACTAGTTTATTTCTTTTCTTAGAAAAATGGATTAGCTCTCAGTTATCACTAAACAAAAAAAGTAAGTATAATTTTCATTTTTCTCGTAATAGATTTTTCTATATCAATTGTATCTTGAATGCTGCTGCTTTCAGGATCCTCAGATTTTAATTGGCTGTGTTTGTCACTCACTAGTATATTGTCTAGTAGTATTATTCTTTTGACCCCTATCTTAAACACACAAACATTGAGACTGCTAAATTTTTGTTCAACTAGCCAATAATTCTCCTGCTACTCTGTTATAATGGTTTTTGTCTGACAAGTCAAATACATCGTGGGGATTTGAAGCCTGCTAAAAATAATTATTAAAGTAGCTGGATATTATTAGTCTTCTTATCGAACTATATATAATCGTTTAATAGGTCTATGTTTATGAATTAATTGAGTGAACTAACGCACCTAAACAAACAACAAAAAATCTATCAGCATTTCACTCTAAATACAAATTTGGCGTGTAGTTTAATTAAAGTTCAAAACTGATGATAATTTACATTAATCACAAAATTCGGAAGGAAACGGAAAAAAAAGAGAGAGAGACTATAATCGACGGTCCGATATATCCTAAAAGATTTCAACCGTCTCGTCTGCTTCTTCTTCCTCCCCTTCTCTCCGATTTGCTCCGTCGGTTGCGTCATGTCGTCGCCCGATCCGCCGCATCACCGATGCTCTGCGGTAGTAGTGATTCTCCTTCTGCTAGGTTTCTCGGTAGTGGCGGGCCGACGATGTGTCCTGGTCCGACGATTCCGGCCTCGAGACTCCTGGATGCACAAACAAGTTTCAAATGGTAATTCGATCTTGCTTCACTGGAGTTGATTGCTCGATTTTACTTTCTCTTTCCTTTTTTTTTTTTGGCTCGTTTCTCTCTGGTTAATGCGATTCCACACATCGACTTTTCACCGTGTGAGAAAGACCTGAATCATTGTTGAATGAATATGCTCGTTTATACAGGTTAAGGTCTTAAACTGGGTTGATGGTGTTGAAGGTGACTACTTCACTGGCTTAACTGCTCAATTTGGAGCATCGGTGCCTTCTGATGCTGATCAAAGCGTTAGGTTTCCGGCTGCTTTTGTGATACCTTTGGACTCATGTTCAAATCTCTTTCCAGGGTCAGTATCTCTTTTCTTCGTTAAGCTAATGCAATTTCATTCTCTCTTTCTTTAATTGATTGATTTTCTTCTACTGTTGTTGTTGTTGTTGTTGTTGCAGTTAGATGGACATATTGCTTTGTCGATCCGTGGCAATTGTGCTTTCACAGAGAAGGCCAAAAATGCTGAGGCAGCTGGTGCTTCTGCTCTATTGGTTATTAATGACAAAGAAGGTTTGGGTTTTTTTGGATTGAAATTTTCTGTGTTTGGTAGCTTTGTATCATCTAATTTAGTATCATCTGTTATCAGATCTTGATGAGATGGGGTGTATGGAAAAGGATACATCTTTAAACGTGAGCATACCTGTCTTAATGATCTCTAAGTCGAGCGGAGATGCTCTCAACAGGTCTATGGTTGAAAAAAAGAGTGGTGAGCCTTGGTGTGATTTTGTACTTCGGTTTTATCAGCTATTAAATATGCTTATTGACTTGTTGATCCTCTGTCTCTTCTTGGCTATGCAGTTGAGCTTCTGTTGTATGCACCAAAACGTCCTGTTGTGGACTTAACAGCAGGATTTTTATTGCTCATGGCTGTTGGAACTGTTGTCGTTGCATCACTGTGGTCAGAGCTTACTGATCCTGACCAAGCTAATGAATCTTACAGCATATTAGCAAAGGTTAACATCTTTCAAGTCCTTGTTTGGTTTCACCATTGGTACCTATACTAGAAAATTGTGGTTAAGCTCTTATACGTGCTGTATATGACTCGGTACCTGTTATGATGTTGAGTTACCGATATGTCATTTAAAGTAAGGGAAGATTGAGTTAAAACTTTATTTTTCTCCAGGAATTTTCTAGTGCTGGAACCAAAAAAGATGACCCAGAGAAGGAAATCCTTGATATAAGTGTCACTGGTGCTGTATTTTTTATTGTAACGGCCTCCATTTTTCTGCTGCTCCTTTTCTACTTCATGTCATCATGGTTTGTATGGGTGCTCACCATCTTTTTCTGCATCGGCGGCATGCAGGTAATTTTCATTAACATGCGGGTGGTTTTCAACTTGTGTATGTGCTTTTTCCCGTCAATTTAACGAAATGGTTGTTGGTTTCAGGGTATGCATAACATCATTATGGCAGTTATATTGAGGTATTCTGAAATATTCCTAAATATTTTCACTTCTCTCTTTTCTGGTTAACAGATCTTAACGGATATACGTTTGTGATCTGCCTGCAGAAAATGCAGAAATCTTGGTCGAAAATCTGTGAAACTCCCTGTGCTTGGGACAATGTCAGTGTTGTCGCTTTTAGTGAATATATTTTGCTTGGCGTTTGCTGTTTTCTGGTTTGTAAAACGACACGCATCGTATTCTTGGGTTGGGCAAGACGTTCTGGTAACTCTCTTAGCTCTCTTTTTCTTCATGCACTCGATGCTTTTAGAAGTCATTCCTCTCATTGGTTCTCTTATGACTGCTTTATCTGCCAACGTAATTTTATATTGCCCTCTCTCCTTAAAGTAAGAGGTCTCGTAGAGAAGTTTTGGTACCTTGGCTGCAATATATTAAATATTCATTGTCATGTTGTTTGACAGGGCATCTGTTTGATGATCACAGCCTTGCAAGTGGTTCGTTTACCTAACATCAAGGTAGTTTATCTGGCTTGTTAGGTACCAATTTATGATGGTTTTTTGTTTTATGCTGATGGTTCTCTGTACTCCAGGTTGCCACCGTACTTCTTTGCTGCGCGTTTGTCTATGACATTTTCTGGGTGTTCATATCACCATTGATATTTCATGAGAGTGTTATGATTGTGGTGAGTTTCTCTTGCACTGACCTCTTTTTTTTCTTTTTCTTTATCTGCTAGCTGCTAACACAAATAGCTCGATTACGCAAGTTAACTAGTTGGTGGTCTTATATATGAGATGTTGCTTCTTTGTAGGTTGCCCAAGGAGACAGCAGCAGCGGGGAGTCCATTCCCATGCTACTAAGGATTCCTCGATTTTTCGATCCTTGGGGTGGTTATGACATGATTGGTTTTGGAGACATCCTCTTCCCCGGTTTGCTCATCTCCTTTGCTTCCAGGTACATTTTCTCATAGCTTCAAAGAACAAGCTTAAAATTCCATCTCAGGATTCGCTTATGATTGATCACCTCTCTCTGGCTTTAAATCAATGCTTGCTCTTCTCTTTGGTCTCAGATATGACAAGATCAAAAAGAGGGTAATATCAAATGGTTACTTCCTTTGGTTGACTATCGGCTATGGAGTAGGTTAGTTAATGCATTACTCACTTCGCAAACATTATCTGAAGCATTTGCTTCTGTCGACAAGAAAGCATGGCTAGTCGCATTTACAGTGTTGAAACTTCACTGAAACATAGTTTCCTCTGATTATGTTTTGTAGGTCTGTTACTGACGTATCTAGGTCTTTATCTTATGGACGGACATGGCCAGCCTGCGCTACTGTATATCGTTCCTTGCACACTCGGTAAAACCAGAAACTTGAGTTTCTCTTTCTCCATCTGATCTTATCCATGACAACCCTGATGTGTTTTTTTTTCTCTAGGTTTGGTCGTCATTTTGGGGTTGGTACGAGGAGAGCTTAAAGAACTATGGAACTACGGTATCGAAGAATCAGAAACTCACACATCTACGGATCCTCTGCCTGTGGCATAATAACATAATTCGACAATCTAATGGTGTGTTATCAATGGAACCAGATCAGTATTCCCCCAGATCATCTGTGTTAGAGATGAACAAAAGCTGATGTAGTAAGTTATCTCCAAATCTTAAGTTAAAATCGGATACGAAAAGTAACTAAGACAAATTGGGAGCTGTTATATATTCTTGTTTTGGGGAGAACAAAGAACATGTTTGTATAGAGTCTATGACCTTTCTCTTGGATTCAGACTCACATTTCTCTAGTAACCATCCTTTTTTAGTATTTCAAATTAGTGCAAATAAATTTCTCTTTTGCTAGTTCTTGTTTCTTTTTTTTGATACAAGTCTGAAGTCTGTACCAAATTCATAAAACTTTAAAGTCTGTCCAATATAATTTGACTTATGGCATGACATTCTGACCAACATAATTGCACGATCAATATTTGATATGTAAGGTACAACAATTGGACCTGATCAAACCGGTCTATTTATGTACACGTGTTTAGTTACTGATAATTGTTGATAAGAGTAGGACAACGCGTGAAAAATATGTATGACCAACTGCATACTATTTATTATACGAGAACGACGTGTATATAATCATAGATTCATATCTGAGTGATTTAATCACTTTTATCTTTCAAACTAAAAAAAAAGCACTTTGGGATTTATAGTGATTTAGGGTGATTTCATTTTCAGATGATTTAGGATGATTTTAGAGAAATTGTTATGATTTTAATGAAATCACTCTAGAATTCCATCAAAAACTATAAGATTTTAGGTGATTTGTTTTTAACAAAGAAATCCCACCAAATAACTATAAAATCACTTGAAATCACTTAAAATCCACTTTTAAAAATATTTCCAATAACACTGGATTTGAAAGTGTATTTTAAAATCACAAATTCAATAACATTGGATTTTAAAAGAGGTTTTAGAATTTAAGTTTAGAATTTAAGTTTGAATAACAGGGGATTTGTCATTTTAACACAAATCACCTAAACTCACTCAAAATACCAAATTGGATACAACCCTTTGTGTTTCTAGGTGATTTTGGTGTTGTGGAAAGACCAAAAACCCTTTTTTTTTTCTTTAGAAGTTTTACTCTTTATTTTTTACATGATTTTCACCTCTTTCCATCTCTTTCTCCGTCGGTACCGCCGCCGTAGTTTTAGATTTCATCTATTCCCTCCGACTAAAAATAGGCAGCCGCTCCGTCTGTCCCTCCGTCGAGATAAGCAGCTGTCCACTCCGCTCCCTCCGACGAAATAAGTAGCCGTTCCCTCCCGTCGTTTCCTTGTCCCTCCGAAATAGAGTACAAATGGTGAAATAAGCAGTCGTCCCTCCGACGAAAATAGGCAACCATTCCGTCCGTCCTTCCGCCGACATAACCAGCCATCCCCTCCGCTCCTTTCGAAGAATTAAGCAGCTGTGCCCTCCCGTCGTTTCCTTGTCCGTCTGAAAGTCCCATTTACAGATCTGCTAATGGATTGTATTTGTCCATGTGAAGCCGTCTATTAGTGATTGATAATTTTTGTCCACAGGATGAAATTACATGCGTCTTCCACTTGAGTGTTAAAGATAGTAATCATCCATAAATAAGACTTTTGCAAAAGGTGTGGGTTGTACCTTCTAGTTACCCACCTATAATGTTATGATTTGATAGGGGACAGTACAATATTATGTACTGCAGATGGTAGATATAAACTTATTACATTCATAACTGTCCACACACCCCCATCTATTGTACACCATGCTTGTAAGATTGGCTATGTGTATTAATTGATGAAACTCGACCATAAATAACCATCCATGTGAAGCTGTTCATAAGGACATCCTTCATAAGAACTGCCTTTTGGGGGTTTATACATAACGTAGTTAATATGATGTGAAGCCTATCCAGACTCAGTTGTCCATAGTATGATGACCAACCTCTTAGGAAGGAGGATTTTTTTTTTGGAAAACATGATCACGGTATCATTTTCAAAGCATCCACATCAGATCATCCACACTCGTGTTGTATGGATATGTTTGTATGGATGAGTTTGTATAGATAGGTTTGTATGAATGAAATTGTATTAATTATTCAAGAGTTTAGTGAAATTTAGAATTGTGATAATTGTTTTGAATTGTATGGACATTGATCGTATGGACATTGATGTGGACATGATCATATAGACATTGATCGTATAAGACTCTTGAAACTTACTACACATACCAATTCGATGGTGAGGTTTGAGTCATGTCATATCCATTCATATCCCAAAACAATTATCAAACAAAGACGTCCAGATGGACACATGACGACGTGGACAAGACTGCGTGGATATCTAGATGTGGACATGATCGCGAGTTAACCCAGATTCATCTACTCCAGACTTCAACGAAACTGAAATCAGCTATATTCATCTTCTCCTCACACCCATATACGATTTGTCTCTCGCATAATCTTATTGTAATAGGAGATTACATGAATTAATTTAACATCAAAACCCAAAACGTCGGCCGATACCATCGATGAGGTGGAGGCGTGAAAGAAGACGATGAAAGGAGGTGAGGAGAGAGAATGGGAAGTGATGGTGGAAGATGGATTTATTTTAGATGACAAAATTATTGTCTTTTACTCATGTGAAAATCCCTTTAAAAGTGGGCAAAGTCACTAAAAAGTACAAATTGCATTTGCTTATTATTAGACTCTTGAAATATGTCTTTGATTGTAATTTTCTCTTCATATCTTCCCAACAAAAAGTTTTATTAGAAAGAAAATTAATAATCGAGGTTTTGTAATTTAGTAGTTTTCGTTATGACATGAACATTATGTATTGTTCATCTCTAACACAAATGAAATATGGTAAGGTGATAGAATTCCATCCGGCATGAAAACTGTAGCGTTTGAACATAAAAATAGGTGATATATAGAAATTTTCCTACCAAATTCTTTAACCAATATATAATGGAGAAATTAGCACCAATGACCATCAAAAAATTTATAATTCACAAACTAACCATAAAAAAAAATCCAACCTTCTCTCTATAATATATACATATTTACCCTCTTCAATGGGACCCACATTCTCACTATCTCTCCCATTGCCGCAAAACGTGAGACCTCTCAGAGCGAGGGATATTTTTGTCCAAAATAATCGTTTTTGGTTACTCTCTTCATTGTGGTTTCCTTATGGCTATAAGTTAAATTTGTTATGCCAATATGGTCACTGACCAAATTCACCCTATATAATGTTGTATAATATTTTATTTAAATAATGTTGTATAATATGCTGCCAACTGATTTAAAGATTGTGACACTTCTTAAATATAACAATCAATTAAAAGATTCAAAATTTCCATGAACTGTAATCTTGTTTTTACTAGATATATATTGTATATTTCTTTTTAAAATGACAGTCATATTTTTACAGGCTAGATAAACTAAAATGTATATTTTATGATAGCTACAATATATAGTGTTATTAACAACTAAATATATCATCCATCCATGGAAACATCATTCGTGAATTATACAATCCAGAAGAACCAAACCCTAATGTTTAAACTTTAAACCGACCATAGATAAATGATAAAAATCCACTATTATCAAAATTTAAGAAAAGAAAAAAGAAAAATCTTTCGTCACTTATCGACTAATACACATATCCACACATTCCGTATATGTATCCTATCTTACACGTATGTATACATATAAGAATATACACATATATGCATGATGCATTGATGCATCATGATCACCCAACCGGCCAATCCAATACTATGTGTGTCGTATCTCTTTATGCATCGATGATGATGATGATGATGATAATGATGATGATGATGATGATGATTATTGATGATCATTTCGGAGATAAGCTATCAACGAGACACTGCATGACCTTGACCTGCATACTAAGGCACTTGATGTAATGAGCCGTCTCTTTCATCAGCTTTGAAGTCTCCATTTCTCCGCCTCCCGGAACAAGATTCCTCAGCCTCTCCGCCGCCTCTTCCACCACCGGAGCTCTCCGGTTATTCCTCCTCAGCCACGTCACCCTTTTCTTCCTCCTTGGAAATCTTACGATCTTGTTGTTTTCACTGGCGGCTTGGCGCAAGAGGGCTCTACTCCACAGCCGACTAGTCCCTCCGGCTGCTCGGGCCATGGAAACGTACGCGGCCATCTTGATCTCCTTCACCCGATTGTTTGTTTTGTCCGAAGAATAAGAAGGGTTTTGTCTTCTGAGATTTGAGAGGGATTGGAGGAAGTGGAGGGCAAAAACATATTTTTCAGGCACGTCTGTGTTTATGGGTTTGTCTTCAGAGGCCATTGCTTGGGTTCTTTGAGAAAACAAAAAAAGAAGCAGAAGTTGAGTTGAGAACCTTTATAAAACTTTTTCTTTTCTTCTCACGATATTAGGGTTAATAAATAAACGGAGAGACGGAGAGAGATACGGGAATTAATATTGGTTTTTTTCACCTTTCATTCTTTAAATTTATGATCAAATCCTTGATAAATATAAGACCCGGAATAAAAATTAAAATTTTCGGTGAAAAAGCATGGCGGAAAATAGAGAGACGTCCCCAAAGTCAACAGCCTAAGAAAGAAAATTACAAACTCAAACAAGCAAATACATACGTGATGGAATCTAAAATCAAATAAATTTGGTCTTCTTTTCTGTCACAAGACACACAACTATTCAAATCCTCTCAAAATTTTAAAAAGCTTTAGATAACTTTTTAATTTATGTTCTAAATATGACTAGACTTGAAATTTGAAACAATCATGAAAAGATGAAGAAAATTAGATATGCTATTAGCTTTGAATAATTAAATTGATCCGTTAAATTTAGTTGCATTAAAATATGAGAATGTGAAGTTTTGGTTTTAATATATGAAAAAAAAAACTACAACCTAATATTTCTTGTCTAAGAGCGGAGAACACCACCAATTTTGGAAATCATGGTAATAAGCGGCTTCTTCACTTATAACCTCAGTGATGTTGACAAACAAAATACATTTCTCTATCAAATTAATACTGTATAATAACAAACAAATATGAAAAAAAAATTGTATGATATTAGTTCAAAGTTTTGGAGATTCGCCTGTTGTGGTTTGGTGTACTGTTAGAGAGTTTACTAGTGGATTTTTAGATGTAAATCAGTATAAGTTAGAATTTTAAAATTGAAATATGACGATTCTATAGCAAAACCTATGTATTTGGATAAGTATAATGTACACCTAGGGTTATAAGTCTTGAATATATAAATAATGGACATTTAGTGGAAAACGATGTTTTGGCTTGAAGAAAAAGGATGATGATAATAGATTAACAGAACATGGCTATTTTTTGGCCAATTTGAAATATAGCATTAATGTCAGTATTACAAATAAAATAAATAATTATTCGGATGATGTTTACGTACGCAATATGAATTAAGCCCTTTTGGCTCACAGCTTTGTATAAACGGAAAAAAAAAAAAAAGAGCAGTTAGGAGCAGACATCAGATTATGGAATAGGATTCCGGCCTCATTTTTATGTTTGGTTAAATTAGTTGTTTGTTTTTATAAAAAGGTTAATTTAAGTGACGAATGCGTATGCATTAACTAACGTGAACAGCTAATAGAGACGATTATGATAATATTAGGTAAGCTATATATCTTATCTATTAATATGTATAATTGTATTTATGTTAACATTAGTCTGGAAAACATCTAATCTCGTTTCCATTGCAAGAAAACAAAAATAACAATGAATTGATATACTCCATTTGCTCAGTATATCTTATCGATCCCGAGTTTGAAGTATATATACGTTAGTTCGGAAAGTGACACAATTGAGAGAAAATAATAACTATGAATTTTTGGTGAGATGGTGTTAACAAACTAGATTAGCCGCTCGCATCATCAAGATAAAACATTAAAACGTGTTCAAAGGTGATCAAATATATATTAGAAAAATATTTACCATGCAAGAGCGACACAAGATAATTAAATATGTCTATATCTTTTCGTTCGTTGTATATGGGATTATTCAATTGGTTTGGCTAATAGATGACGCCAGGATTTACACACTAAATAATAAAACTAATATAGAAAAGACAACCCAAAGAAAAGAAAGAAAGAAGAGAAGAGAGACTTGAGGAATAAGATTCGTGTTTGGTTAAGACTATAATTTAGCATTAGTCCCATCTCTTTTGTGTTAATCACTCTCTCCCTACCGCTTTGCCGCCGGACGTATTTTTCACGCCATTAATTATTTTTATTATCATTATCATATTACGGCCCCTCTTAAAGTCCAGCTCCAAAATGCCCTTAACTAATCCCACAGTTTTTCTATAAGGTTTCGAATTATGCATCTACACAATAGAAATATGTTTAGAGTTGAAAAGGTAACTAAGTGATAGTTTTCTCATATACACTCACACAAAACTAAAAATTGATATTAGGAGTCTAACGACTCTAACCAAATGAATAATAAGGTTATGTATATCAATTAATTAACTAAAAGAAGGAGTTGAAGAAGTAGTAGAGTGGACCCACTAATGGGCCAACCACCACATGAAGGCACATGGCTATGGCCTTTACCCACCCCCACTTTCCTTTCTCTCTTATCTTTATCTTTTAATTTTTGTTTTAATCATATTTAATTAAGTATTAACTACACCATTCGTTCTATTTGATTCTCCTCTTAGTTTTCAGTTATTAATAGTATAGTAGTTCAGTCGTTGGGGCTAACTTTAAATATTCAACTAAAATCGTAAAACAAATAGAAAATTACAAATGCTATTGGCCCCAGTAATAATAGTGTCACTTGTGAAACTGCAAAAAGGAATTTTATCGTATTTACGTTTAAAATCAGAAACGTGTGAAAAAGCAACGTCATCACTGACGCCTCCTTCTTTATGTCAGTAGTTTTTAGGTTACGTTTTGTATAAAAGAAGACGGCTGATTAAACTTGACGTTGATGTCAAAGAAATAAAAAACTTACGTTACAACTGTCGGCGAATCTGTCCCGTAATAGCTGACGTGGCTCCGTTCTTACTTTCTCTTGTCGATAACAAATAACATGACGGCGCTCGTTTTCTTTCATTTTTTTATATTTTCAAACAAAAGTGTAAAAATCAGACGGGATATAAACCAATGACTCAATAATAGTGAAAGACCATGTTATGAGTTTGAAACTCGACTATATATTAAAAAATTGTACTTGTCATCAAACATTTTCGGATTATATATGCCCAAATAAATTATAGAATGTATAACGCTAAGAATTTTGTTGGTCTTCGGAAAAAAGAAAGGAATATTGTTGGTTACTAAGTTGCTAAAACTTGAAAAATTAAATAAACGGACAGAAACAAAAGGTGTGCACGTGGGATAAATTTATTGTCAACATATATACACACGTACGTACATGCAAATATACATTATACATTATGCATATGTATGAGTTGAAACAACGGAATCGTTGAAAGATAAAGGTGGGCCAATCTTTGCCTATTGTTAGAGAGGCAAGATATTAAGACTCAAAACGAAGACCACTTCCTAATTAACTCTTTTATTTCATTGAAACCTTTAGTTATTGTTTATCACTATTCTTCAATTATGGTTAGTTGGTAAGGCTCTCATATATATATTTTAAACGTATTACATTTTTATTGAGCGAGAACATTATATTTTCTCTATCGTTTACAAGTTGCAAGGTTCAACGAGTGCTAGCTTATGTATCCGGAAGTGCATGCGGGATGTTAACATGTAGATTACTAGTATCTAATTGAGACTTGAACAAGAAAATCTCTAACATGAAACCGTAATTATATTTATGTACACTTTTCATCTTGCATGTCCACAAGACCAAAACGAATTTAATTAATTAACTGCACTTGAAGTAACAAAAAAGAAAAATTAGCTAACTACTGACAATTCAACAAAGAATTTTGGTAACATGTGAACACTATGATATACAAACTAATCTATCCGCATCATACATATTTTTTATATAAAAAAATTTGGCGTATACATGAAATATCTTCGGGAAAAATCAAAAGCATCGCATGTAGCATCTTTGAATAGTTTGGAATTTGGACTAATGTAGACACTATTTGTTAATAGCAAAATTTTACGTACGACCAATAAAGATGACAATTAATTCGTTCGTTCTGCGGATAGACTATTGGATCTAAGTTACGGCTTGTTGTTAAGGGCTTAGCCCATCCATTTGTACTTTTGAAGCCTGCAAGTAAGCGATGATAAAAGAGATTTTGAAGCCCATACTATCTTGAATTATTGTAAATGCAATATCTAATCCATCAATAGGTTTCACTTGATTCATCGTAAATGTAGCATTTAATCTTACCATCATCCATCAATATATTTTTCGCTGCCAGTACAGCCAACATATCACTTCAACTACAACATTGATCAAATGTAACATTGTCTCAAATTTGACACCACTGATTTGCTTTGACAAATATTTTATATATCGATATCGATAAATGGTGAAACATAACACATCAGTGGTAACAATCCCGCAACAAATCCAGATCTATACATTTTCTTGAACAAATATTAATAGAAATAAAAGGGATTATTTGACACATAATTGTTATTATTTATTAACAAATAATGATTAATCACAATTCAGCTCACTTCACAAGGCCAGAGTCGAAACTAACCCCCGTTGACGGCAACCACATCGTTCCGTAAATGAAACTAGCGACAGTGAATCCTTCCGCTTCCTTCACCGTTAGCGACGAATGACACCCGGGCCATTTAACCCGACCCGAAACCGATGATCCGGGACCCGAATTCCCAAATTCCCCGTAAAACAGGGTTTTGAGACCGAAATCACCCGACCAAGGAGACCAACCCGCCGGTTGGATCGACCCGTCGAGGAACGATTGCATCACCACCGTCCTCGAATACTCCTTCCACGGCCGGCCGAGAAAAGTCGTCGACTGCGCCGTGATTTTGCAGTTCTGAATCGAGATTCCGGTGTTCTGATCCGAGTGGCTCCGCCCTTGCGCCGTCACGAAGTTTCTCTGACCCGGTAAAGGTTTCCGGGCGACGATGTTGCATGATTGGAGTACGACGGCAGAGTTTCCAAAAATGAAATCAACGGTTCCGGTTATGTCCGTCTCTCTGTAGAATTGTCGCTTCGAGTGTGTATAGAGCGAGTCTTGGTATCCTTCGACGGAGCATCGATACACGACGGCTTTATCTGCTCCGACCCGTAGTGCCACCGCTTGCTCCGATTTGGGTCCGGCGCTGTTCACGAATGTTATGTCGCGCGCTATAAACCCCTCTCCCATAGCAGCTAAATTCGTTAACCGATCCAAATTTAATCGAAACCAAACCAAATTAAAGCCAAACCGAACCAAGAAAATAAAATAAAATAAATTTTGTTTGTTAGAGTTAGTTAGTGCACCCGCGAGCGTCTCTTTAACAGAAAAAAATAAATATTTAATGATGTGGCATAATTGAGGAGATGAGTTTTGCCAGTGTCACAATTGGGTTTTGTTTTTATTTTATTTTTTCTTTTTCTCAAAAATCGTTTTTTTATTAATAAAATTTTTCTTAGAGAATCTTACCGACGGTGGCAGTTTCGTAAGTACTCCAGCCGCCTCTATTACTTCGGCTACCTACAATAACTGTTTTACCCTTCCCGTCACCGACTAACATAACGTTCTTCTGCTTCGTCCGAATCCTGATGATCTCATTATAGGTCCCAGCTTTCAGGTGAATTACGCTTCTGCCACCACTACTCGCCAACGAAGCAGCCAACAAAGCTTCTCCTACGGTTTTGTGGGTCCCACTTCCGTCTGCAGCCACCACCGCGTCGATTTTCAGCTCTCCCACCGAAGCTTCTAGAAGCCTTCGCTCCGACGAAGTAACAAACGTCGGGAAATGATCCTGTTCCGACGACAAGTGTCTCCGGCTTTTCGACTTCACCGATACGAACAACTCAAGTGAGTTTGTCAACAAGCCAGAGAGGTTTCTTGCGACGAAATCCATCGCGAATCCGTGTTTGTAAGACTTGGATTTTTCTTGGAGGCTCTGCTCACAAGTCTCTTGGTTCGTGAGTGCTGCGCTTAGCCATGTATGAACATCTTCTTCATCACCATCTTTCGTTTGGATGCGAGACAACATGTCAAGTGTGTCGTCTAGCAGCTCAAGGCAGTCGTGGATGGGATCGACCACGTGGACTTGTGCGGTTCGATGAGAAACAGTGAGGTTGAAAGCGAGAGAGCGAGCCAGGAGAGCATGGTTCATACTCTCTTGGACCGATGCGAGAAACCCTTGTTTGGTTCTTGATGGTGAGCTTCGATGTCTCGAGAGTCTTGAGAAGTGGGAGTTGGAATTGGAATTGGTCACAGCCAATGTAGTTTGAATCAGGTATAAGAAGCTTATGATCAGCAAAATCACTAGTGTTTTTGGAATCTTGTGATTTGATATTGATGATGATGAAGCCATTATAGTTATGAAGCTTAATGATTTGCGAGTTGTTGTAGTAGTAGCAACAGCTTAATGGTACATGGGTATATATATACACTTTTATTTTTTATTTCGTTTTTGTGTTTTAAAAATTTGTGTTATTTTGGTTCTTACAACTACACGACTCTTGTGGTCGAGTGACTCGAGTCATATACGACTGAATAATGGACGAGAACTTGTAATATGTTTTTTTTTTTTAAATATATAACCCTAACCTGTAATTGATTCCCAAGATATAACCTTATTAATGCATACATTTAACCTTTATTGTATATAAGAATAAGACAGGAGTAGTACCCTGGTCTAAATTAATCTCTTTTGTAAGGTTAGTGATGTTTCAGAACATTTGATGTTTTACCAAGCATAATCTTAATCCATTACTAACCACCCATTATGGATTCATTCATCACGCTCCATCATAAGATTTATGATCTATACTTCTTCTTCTTTTTTTTCTATTTATTATTTCAAGCGTTAGTAAGACATATTTTTTTTTTTATGTATTTGTTTTCTGGTTGTAAAGATAGAAGATAGAGGAAGTTACAAGTATATTTTATGTTGTTGACAACAAAATTATCCTCATGCGACCAATTTCACTGTTTTCACATTTCAGAAATTAAATTAGTTTGTATTAGTGTTCCACATATTGTAACGTAAACCTTAAGGGTGAAGCAACGAAAAAAAAAAGGCCTTTAAAATTGCCAGACTGTGCGTATTATTCCAAATCGTTTGCAACTTTTAATCATAGAGCTACGTACATATAATGTAACTCCTTTATATTAGCGAATAAAAATATATTATTATCTTTTAATCTATGTATAATATACTTAATCTATAGGCACGCAAGTGTAACATTTAAGTGAAATTCATTTACTTATTTTTTGATAAAAAAATCATTTTCATTCATTCATTTTTTTATTGACCAGCAAAAAGTGAAACATTCTAAAGTAAACCGTGTACAAGTCGAACTTTTCCTCAAACAACTCGATGATAGTGTAAAGTGTAACAACTTCATAATGTAATGTATATGCAATATATAACTCACAAAGTCCTCATGTCAAAAAAAAAAAAAAAACTCACAACTCTTTGCGCGTCAGGTATCTTTTTGGGATTTGTGTATACACTTCGGGAGATGGTTTGTATTTTTTATTGGGTTGAATTCTCTAATCTGATATAAAGAAGTTGACAAGACAATGATACAAATGCGAATTAGGGTGTGACTTAGGGTGTAACTGATAAAATTGTAGAGTATTTATAAAAAGGAACAAAGAGAGAGGGATATACAGTAACAACAAAATAGGAGACGTTGAAGCTAGAGTAATTTTTCTTCCTTCTCAGAAACCATGAGGGGAAAAAAACCCATTTTACCTTCTTAGGAACCGTACCCATCGTAAAAGAACAAAAATAATTGAAAAGAACAAACTCAACTGGTGAAATATAAACAGAACTCAGAATAATTCTGGCTATTAGGGTCAACTAGTCCATAGCCTTAACTAACCTCTTTTGTTTTTTGTTTATAAAGAACCTCTCAATATTTGTTGATGAAAAAACAAGATGCTTGGGACAAAAATGTATAATACCAAAAGAAAATAACCAAAACTTATATTTTTAAATCGGTTATACCTGCTTAATTTAATGTTTGTTAATTATTGAAACAATATGTTTTCGTTGTTAATTAATACGGATACATAATAAAATTGCGTGATAATGATACCGCCAAACTTATATTTTGTGCATGATAATGATACCGCCAACTTATCCAAAAAAAAAATGATACCTGCCAAACATAGAAAGACAGAAAATGGGATCCATATTATGTAATCCTCAAAGATGATTCAACGACGCGACGTCACCAGTATTCACTTATTCACCAACTGGTCATCCTTAGATTCTTATACAATTTTTCGTTTACCGAGTTGAAATATTTTCTGCACCGATCGTTTTGCACCAATTCATTGCAATGAAGATAACCGTATTTGTTTTACATGAATCACACCGGTTATTTCACCATGCTTATATATTATACTCTTTTTATATATATATATATATATATATATATATATATATATATATATATATATATATATATATATATATATTTAGTGAATCATTAAGTTAACCTTAAAGCAAGGATAAGGATGCCACTAAACCAGGGCCGGCCCTGGGGAGAGCCAAGTGAGTCTTTTGGCTAGGGCCCCCACATTTTTGTGAAAAAAATTGTATTGATTTTGGCCCAAAAATAAGAAAAAATTGATTTTTGTCCCCAAAATTTATCAAAACTCTATTAAATTATTCTGGCCCCTTAATTTTCAGGGCCGGCCCTGCACTAAACTCATACAGTATAGGCATCCGAGCTTACGAATGACTTCAGACATCGTATATCTATTCAACTGTCTACATTATTAATTGCTAAGTTAAGAGGTCTTGTCTCATAAATGCATGCATAACTAATTCACGCAATAATGTACTTCTATAATACTACACGTTGATTCAAATTAGTTGGTCTACTGAAGAGGAAATAAGTAAATTAGTTCTAATTTAATTTGGTCTTATATATTTAATATATTTAATAATAATGATAAATAGTTTATTTTGATATATACAAGTATTATATGATTAGGATTTGATGATTGACTATACGTAAGAGCTAACAAAAATAAATTTGAACTGAGACAAATTAAGGGAGACCTTACGATAAGCTTTAAATGTTTTCCAATGCCAAAAGAAAGTGAAAAGGACAGACTATCAGTGATTTCAGTAGTTAACGTATGTGCTTTTATGTACGTTCACGAGTTGTTTAATTTTCTATGAATAACAACAACAAAAAATGAAGCTTGCAATTTTAAAGCTGTCGATTATTATGTGAAAAAGGATAATATTCTAACATAACTATTAACAGAAAAAGAAATATATAAAACTTGCAAGTTATTCGAATGCCACAGCTGGACCTCACACCTTTGTAACAACACCTATTCCGTGGGTGTGGTGAACTCTCGTGAGCTACATCTTTTCAATTAATTCCTTACTGATTTGAGATCATTTACTAATTTGAGATCATTGTCATCAAATGAAATTGCTTCCCCGTTCCAAACTTAAAATCACTTTCGAGGATGAAACCTTTCTTAATAATATAATTAAAATTAAGAAAATAAAGAATAGTAGAATTTGGGTTAAGGGATTGAAATGGCTTGATTTGAACTGTTTACAGAGAAGCAAGAAAATGATGGTCTTAGAAGTGTAAATGCCACCTAACGCTTTTGTTGTATATCCTTTAACAGGAAATGAAAAAGTCGTTGACACTCTTCTCATTTATATATTTATAGAAAAATCCAATAAGGACCTGCTAATGAATTATTGGCAAATCTAAACAGATGAAGAAACACCCATAATTGCTCTAGAAAATGTAAATGGGTATATGTTAATTAATGTCATATGTATTGTGTATTTGTGTGTACTTCATCTTTCTTAAGTCGATCCAATTATGAACACACGTTTCTAATTAAATAGAGAAAAATGAATCCTCAATTATTTTAGTAACTACAAAAGTTATGATGGAATTGTGTTTCTCTTTATATGGACAATTTACATCTGGTTTGTATTAGATAATTTATGATCGATAGAAAGATCACTATTGATGAATAATAACTTGCATATAAACACTGTTCCGAACTACGATGAACTGAAAAAATTTTCAATGATCGTCGATGAAAGATTATCAAAGATTCGAACAGAAAATTTTGGTCGCTATGAAATCATTGTTAGGATATTCAGTTGCTATTTTTTAAAGCTGTAAGAATTCGAGAAATTAAAAAAAAAAATTGCTTGATTGTTCGTGTGTAATAAGATTCATGATCTACTCTATAAATTGTTGTTCTCAAGCCCTAATTTAATTAGGACTAGAACTGATGTTTGAGTTTAAATTTTTATTCGTCGATATAGGATTAGGAGCATTTATGTTCGTAAACATTATTTGTTGATATTCTAGTGAAATTTATTTTCTGAATATTTTTAGTCTATAATCTATAACAAATCTGTAAATATATTGTGAAAAGGAAAACCTAGTTTTATCCCAAAAAAAAAAAGGAAAACCCTAGCGAGAAGAATATTGGTCGGTCTTTCTCTCCGTCTATAAAGGGGTCTACTAAGCTTTTATTGGATTTAAATCAAGAGCTCTGAAAAGGACCAAATCACAAGTTGAGAATGAATTCGTCTCGGATTGAAATTCCGAACAACCACGGCGAGAATCTGGTGGGTTTGCTTCACGAAACCGGGTCAAGAGAAGTTGTGGTTATATGTCGTGGATGTCGATCGAACAAGGACACACCAGTCATCAGGAACTTGGCTGCTGCTATAGAGAAAGAAGGGATCAGCACTTTCAGGGAATGGAAAAAGTGATGGCACTTTCAATTATGGCAACTACAAGCAAGAAGCTGCTGGCGATCTACGTTCTGTTATCCAATAATTCCACAACACAAACCGTGTGGTTCCTATCATTCTAGGGCACAGTAAAGGAGCCAATGCGGTCCTCCGCTATGCTTCCATGTTTCCAGATAGTATCAGCGGTGTAATCAATCTATCAAGAAGCTATGATCTTAAAAGATGCCATCATATCGATGATGAAGAATTTATGGAAAAGCTTGAGCGACAAGGAGTTGTCAATGTTAAAGTTAAAAACTCGTCCAGAAAATACCGTATCACTAAAGATAGCTTAATGGAGCGATTTAACACTGACATGCATCAAATTTGCCTCAGGATTAACAAAGAATGCAAAGTCTTGACGGTTCATGGATCGGATGACGATGCAGTACCAAGTGGAAGATGCCAAGGAGTTTGCAAAGATCATACCAAACCACAAGCTGGAAATTGTGCAAGGAGCTGATCATAGTTTTAGCCAGCATCGAAGTCTATTGGTGTCAACAGTTATCGAGTTCATTAAGTCAGTCATTATTGTGAACAACAACAACTAGTCTTTTCTTTTTCTCTTTTTCTCTTTTTATTTTTCTGTTCATCATGCATCATACTTCACACTTGTTACACTCGATCCCATGATCTTGGTGTTTTGTTGTGAATATATATATATATAACAATTCTGTCATTTAATATCTAAACAAAAACAGTAATGATACTATGATGATATTTCCTAATGTATCATGAACATGGCTTCATCCAGAGGCTTTATCTCCTAAGTATAGCTCCAACCTGAATTGATGTAGAAAACTTTCATAGCTCAGAGTCCGTGATGCTGCTGTTCTTGGATCTATTAAGTGAAAATCTTGTTCGAGATCATTGTGATAGCATATCTTACGAGATTTTCACTTATACAAGTTTTAAAACAGCAACACCACCTCAAGATGGACCCTGAGTTTCAAGGGTTTTCTACAACGGTGGAACCGGACTTGTAAGAAACTGAATCTGTGATCTGTCCTCAAAGGACAAACGCAACCAGCTTCTTTCAGGATATGTCTCTCAGCTCTGTTTGATTCTGCAGAAAAAAAGTAGGCAAGAGGATGAAGATTCCAAACACACAGGCTACATAGCCATTGGTCACAAGCATATACTTAACATGTAAAATTGGTAACTAACCTTGCAATACAAATCCAGTTGAGATCTATCGGTAAATTATCTCCGCAACATTCCTTCTTCTGGAATGCAATGATGATTTGTCTTACTTTTCTTGGGTTCTCTTCAACACAGAGCTTGCATTAATCTGTACATTTTATAGACTTCGAATTTTGCTTGCTCCGTACGGTAATACCTAGATCCTCCTCTCATCTCTTCTTCTCTTCATTGCACCTCTCTGTTCGTACTCGTGTGCTCTGCTTTTGTCATCTGCTTTTCTTCATTGGCCGTCCTCGCGCTTTTGTGTCTTGTCATGATCATCCATATGGGCTTTTGGACTTCGAAAGTTGGGCCTTACTTGAACATAGATGGTTAGGCTGGGCCTTTTGGACTGGTCCACTATTAACCTTTTCTATTCTTCAAAGCTTTTAGCAAAAAGCGAAACAATACAAAGAATAATGAGCGTTTTTTTTATAATGCAAGGGAATGACAAATATACCCCTGTGAGAGTTTTAAGACAAAACAGGTGTGTTGTGTGCTTCTCTCTCTCTCTTTCCCCGTTCACGTTCTGCAACATCGGAACCACGTACGGCTCCTAAGACTCCGTTCGCTTTTTAACACAGACACTCTCTCTCTTATAATAATATTTACCAATTAACCAAAGATCAAAAGGACGGACAGAAAAAAGTTTCGTCACTTTAATTTCTTCTCCTTCGTCAAACAGATTCACATTTTGACTTTTTCCTATTTCCCGGTGCTCAGATCCGATTTCTCGCCGGTGCACCATTCTTCTTGGCATCATCTTTGATTCCGATCGGCTTTCCTGTAACATGAATCGGATGATCGTAGGTACGGTACATTTTTTAAAAAAATTTCTCGAAATTGGCTTTGTTTTCTGATCGAAACGAGACGATTCGAATGTATCTGCGAGATTCAATTTCATCACATTGTTTTCATCTCTTGAAAATCTACTAGGAACTTATAAATAAAAAAGCAAATGGCGTTGACAGATTTGTTTCTTTCTGAGGACCCACATTGCAATTCCTTTTGTTGAAATTTGAACAACAATGTTCTTTGTAAATTCATTTATATTGCTGGTGTGAAGAAGAGAGAAAAGGATTGTAAGTGTCGACTTGTTTAAGGTAATGATGATTCCGAAGTGAAAAAGAAAAAAACAAAACATAAAGTTAGAAAGATGACAAAGCTGAAGATTTTCTTGTCTTTGAAGGTTCCATTTTTGTGGGTCCTTTTCAATATAATGATTGGATTTGCACTGAAATGGTTTCCTTACAATGAAACTCAATGATAATGTTAGAATTTGGGTGTGTCACTGTGTGGTTATTGTGGAATGAGTTTATTTATCGTTTCAAGTGTTGCAGGTGCTAGTAACGGTGGATTGATACTTGAAGTATTGAAAGATTAGAGAGACTATAAAAAGGTGAAGAATGCTCGGGAATCAATCCACAGAGTTTAGCGAGAACGGGGAAGATGAGATTAGCAGACAGCTATGTGCAAATGGGATTTGCATGAAAACAACTGAAGTCGAAGCAAAGCTTGATGAAGGAAACATCCAAGAAGCTGAATCTTCTCTGAGAGAAGGCTTATCTCTCAATTTCGAGGTTTGTTTCTTCATCTTCCAATCCAATCAAATTTCTTCATCTGTCTCTTAATTTTTCTTGCTTCGTTTCGTTTATGGTTACTACAGGAAGCAAGAGCACTTCTTGGAAGATTGGAATACCAAAGAGGGAATCTAGAAGGCGCACTTCGTGTCTTTGAAGGTATCGATCTTCAATCAGCGATCCAACGGTTACAGGTCTCCGCGCCGCCTGAGAAACCGGCTACCAAGAAAAACCGTCCCCGTGAACCTCCGCAATCAGTCTCACAGCACGCTGCTAGCTTGGTGCTTGAAGCTTTCTACTTGAAAGCAAAATCCCTTCAAAAGCTTGGCAGAATCACCGGTAAAACTCCTTTGTTCTTGATCTTGAATCTTGATCTTGATCTTGAACTCTGAATCTTTTCTTGCTGGTTTTTTTCATTTGCAGAGGCTGCAAGAGAATGCAAAAGTGTTCTTGATTCTGTTGAGAAAATATTCCAGCAAGGTATACCGGATGCTCAAGTGGATACAAGACTTCAAGAA
Source organism: Erythrophleum ivorense (assembly GCA_026724425.1). Taxonomy (NCBI): domain Eukaryota; kingdom Viridiplantae; phylum Streptophyta; class Magnoliopsida; order Fabales; family Fabaceae; genus Erythrophleum; species Erythrophleum ivorense. The sequence goes on along the minus strand of JAIUCV010000086.1, from coordinate 2,102,740 downwards.
ACCGTAAGCCACGCCGTGGAACTACTTCCGGCGCTATGGAGAGAATCCGGTGATTACCAAGAAGCGATATCAGCTTACAGACGCGCGCTTCTAAGCCAATGGAATCTTGATAACGACTCTTGTGCAAGGATACAGAAAGATTTCGCAGTCTTTCTTCTACATTCAGGAGTCGAAGCGAGTCCGCCGAGTTTAGGCTCTCAGATCGAAGGCTCCTACATACCAAGAAACAACTTGGAAGAAGCCATTCTTCTTCTGATGATTCTTGTCAAGAAATTCAACCTCGGGAAAGCGAAATGGGATCCGTCTGTCATCGAACACCTTACCTTTGGGTTGACTCTATGTAGCCAGACTTCTGTTCTCGGTAAGCAGTTAGAAGAAGTAATGCCTGGCGTGTTTAGCCGTGTTGAGCGTTGGAACAACTTGGCTCTTTCTTATAGCGCGGCTGGTCAAGCCGGTGCTGCGGTTAACCTTCTTAGAAAGTCTCTGCATAAACACGAACAGCCTGATGATCTCGTGGCGCTTTTGCTAGCTGCCAAGGTTTGCAGCGAAGAGCCTAGCTTAGCTGCGGAAGGTGCTGGTTACGCGCAGAGAGCTATCAACAATGCTCAAGGAATGGATGAGCATTTGAAAGGAGTTGGTTTGAGGATGTTAGGACTTTGTTTAGGGAAACAAGCGAAAGTTCCGACGTCGGATTTCGAAAGATCTCGGCTTCAGTCAGAGTCACTGAAAGCTTTGGATGGAGCTATAGCATTTGAGCACAAGAATCCTGATCTGATCTTTGAGTTAGGTGTTCAATACGCCGAGCAACGGAACTTGAAAGCTGCGTCACGTTACGCGAAAGAGTTCATCGATGCAACGGGAGGTTCGGTGTTGAAAGGATGGAGATTCTTGGCGCTTGTTTTGTCTGCTCAGCAACGGTTCTCAGAAGCTGAGGTTGTGACTGATGCTGCGTTAGATGAAACCGCGAAATGGGATCAAGGACCTCTGTTGAGACTTAAGGCGAAGCTTAAAATCTCTCAGTCGAATCCAACAGAAGCCGTTGAGACTTACCGTTACCTTCTTGCTTTGGTTCAAGCGCAGAGGAAATCTTTCGGACCTCTCAGAACTCTTTCCCAGGTTTCTAAATCTTGTTTTGTTTCCTAATCAGTCAAAAAGTTTCTTTGTTAATTGAAAACCTTGTTGCAAATGAATAACAGATGGAGGAAGACAAAGTGAATGAGTTTGAAGTGTGGCATGGCTTAGCTCATCTTTACTCAAGTCTTTCGCATTGGAACGATGTAGAAGTCTGTCTGAAAAAAGCCGGAGAGCTGAAACAATACTCTGCTTCAATGCTACATACAGAAGGCAAGAAGAAGAATCTCCTAAAAGTTCATTTGCTCAAATCTAATTTGAATCTTGGTATGATGATCAGGTCGAATGTGGGAAGGAAGAAAGGAGTTTAAACCGGCTTTAGCCGCTTTCTTGGATGGTTTATTACTAGACGGAGCATCTGTTCCTTGCAAAGTAGCGGTTGGAGCGTTGTTGTCTGAAAGAGGGAAAGATCATCAGCCAACACTCCCGGTGGCGAGAAGTTTGCTTTCCGATGCGTTGAGGATTGATCCGACGAACCGAAAAGCTTGGTATTACTTAGGAATGGTTCATAAGCACGACGGACGTATAGCTGATGCTACTGATTGCTTCCAAGCTGCTTCTATGCTTGAAGAATCTGATCCTATTGAAAGCTTCTCAACCATTCTTTAAAAATCTCAAAAACCATCACAAAGAAATTTATATTTTTTACCTCTTCATTTTTCTTCTTCTTATCATCATCATCTCTTGTACCAATTTTATATGGTTTTGTGCTGATTTTTGGCTATAATAATCGCATTTCTAACAGAAAACGGATGATTTAGCAATTCTACAATTTCAACACAAATTTTAACATAAGTCAAAGAAATGGATACAGCAGCATAACACAAAAGTGAGACTCTTTTCTACTAGTTCTTCGGAATATTAACTCCGACGATTTTAGCCGGAGTTATACGGAGGAGGTTCCCAGGCTTACCAGGCAAAGCTCCTTTGATCATCACAACGTTAAGATCTTTATCAACTTTCACAATCTTAAGCTTCCTTATCTTCGTCCTTGTTCCTCCCATTCTTCCAGGCATTTTCTTCCCTTTGTAAACCCTTCCCGGCGTAGTTCCGGCACCGATGGATCCCAAAGCTCGATGACTCTTGGAACCGTGAGTCATCTGACCTCTCTTGAAATGATGCCTTTTGATTCCTCCTTGGAAACCTTTCCCGATTGTCGTTCCAGCGACGTCGACGAGGTCTCCTTCTTTGAAAATCTCGTCGAATACGAGTTTCTGATTGGTTTCGAATCCTTCGACGTTCGTTAATCTGAATTCCTGGAGATGACGCATCGGGATTACGCCGGCTTTTTGGAGATGGCCGGTTTCCGGTTTCGTGAGCTTCTTGTCGCGGACACGGCGGTAACCGATTTGAACGGCGTCGTATCCGTCGGTGGCTAGGGTTTTGATTTGGGTGACAATGTTGCCTTCGCGGAATCCGACGACGGTTACTGGTACAACTGTTCCGTCTTCTTCGAAGAATGTCATCATCCCGAGCTTTGATCCCATCACGCCGATTCCAGCTTCCATGGATGCCGAAACCACGAAAGGTCGTTTGGTTTTGGGAGACGACTTGCTGACAAGGGAAGACGATTTCGCAGGGAGGAAGGTTGGAGTGAACAGTGAGGAGGATAAGGTTGCTTTCTGAAGTAAGGACGGGAAAGAAACAACCGCCATAGCCATCGCCATTTTCGGAGAAGAAAGCCCAGAGGATAAACAGAAACAACTCTCTGTGACACTCTCTTATCTTCTTCTCCAACCTAAAACTCGAATTTATCATTATACCCCTAAAATATACTCATAATTACAATTCTCAGCGCTTTTGTTTCGCATTTGCAACATCGTACCTAAAATTCGAGCGCTATTAATTTTGCTCTTTATTTCTACAACTGAGTTTTTTAGATTAGTCTTCATATTAGTTTTAAGCACAAGTGAGAAAATAAAGTACTTGCATCCTTAGAAAAGATGATTTTTGACATATAAATAAGGATGTATAATGTTTATAATTGTTCAATTTATTGAATAAAACACTGAGAAAATAGTCTGAAAAGGTTTATTTATAAGATTCAACACGAGAATAATAATTCTTGTTTCCTCCAACAAGACGAAACAAATCACTTGCCATATTGGATAGAAATATTGCTGAGAGACTGATAATGGTTGAGGATGATTTAGAGACGAGAGATAAGAAGCGGAACAGAGGCAGGACCTTCTTCACCCATGACAGGCTGAAACAGATCCAACTCACCATACCGCTCCAACACACGCATCCTGCAATCTTCAGCCGCCATCAATCCAGTCGAATAAGCGCCGTGAACCGAGCCCGGGTAGCTCGAGCTAGTCGCTTCACCGGCAAAGAATAAGTTATCCACCGGAACCCTGAGCCTCTCGTAGAGATCATGAGGTTTTCCAACAATATCATAGCTATAAGATCCCAACGAATTCACATCCGATCCCCAACGAGACACGAGGTAATGCAACGGAGGCAATGCGTCCGGAAGAATCCTCTGGAGCTGCAAGACGGCGAAATTGGCAGCTGCTTCATCAGACATTTTCTCAATGTCCTTGGCAAGCTTACCAGCCGGCATGTAAACGAGAACCGGATGGCCTGTGGCCTTGTGCAGGTTCAAAAAATAACTGCAGCCGTAGGAGGTTTCTGCGACAACTCCGAGAAACTCTACTTTTGGCCAGAAGACTTTTTCGAAATGCAGTATGATCTTGTTCTCGATCCCTACTCCGAGGTCGTTGATGGCTTCTTGTTTCCACTCTGGTAGCTTCGGTTCGAACTTTATTGTTCCGGATTTCAAAACTCCGAGAGGAACAGCGATCACTGCAGCATCCGCAACAAATGTTTCACCGTTCTCTGTCGTTACTTTCACTCCATTGTACCGCCTCACGATTTTTGTAACCCTGAGAAGCAAAAACCGAGGTTATATAACTACGAAGAAAATCAAGACTCTTGAAATAAATAAAAAGGCAAAGCTTGCTTACCTATGGCCTAGTCTGATATCAAGCCCTTTGGCCAAAGTATTGATGACAGGACGATACCCTCTAACCATAAGACCGTGCCCACCAGGCAGCAATTCCTCCTGCGCGTATTTCGGATTGTTAAACCAACGATCATGTGTACTTAAAACCGTTCACTCCAAAGAAGAATAACGTTACTAACCTGGTCCCAACACTTTACAGAGATGGTTTCAGCATCAGCAGCAAACCATCCTTCCATGCGGCACAAGTACCATTGAAGTACATTGTGTGCAATCCCCTCTAACCTGGAGATGAAAAACAAACGAAAATTGATCATGTAACCAAGCTTAAAAAGTGCATTGAGTGATAGAGAGTACAAAAGGTGGAACATGTTTACCAACCTCAACTCAGGTTTCCTCTTAAATACAATTGAAAAAGCCTCAGATATTGACATATCTGCATCCTGCTCATCCCTGACTTTATTGATCTGCATTTACGAAATAAGAATCAAGTTAAGACGAGACTACAACAAATAGTAACACAACTATCAGAATGTGAAGGACACGTACCTCTTCCAAAATCTTCTCAAATGTTACGCCAACCCCAGTAACCAACTCTTGACAAACTTGATTGCCATCCATATCAAACAGAGCATAGCTACAAGAAACGAAGAATTTACACCGTGAGTTTATATAAGTGTCAAGAGGATCGAGACAACACAATAATCGGAATATCCAAAGTTGTTGTACACACCTCTCAAGATCATGATCATACAAGACTGAATTGTCACCACTAGTACGATACAGGGGCAATCCCAGTCTCCCTATTACTGGTGCCAGAGGATTCTCTTTGCATACTCCGTGCAGCCTGTAAACAAAACGATGCTGTTGCGTTAGCAAAAGCACCCAATTACTAAGCAATGACAAGATCAAAGACTTAGTGACATTACCATGATGCACCAAGATCAACAGGAAAACCAAATGAGTAATCAGTGTGAACTCGTCCACCAATTCTGTCACGGGACTCAAGTACCATAACCTAAAATAAAGAAGCACACCGTGAGAAAGAGATGATAATATATCTAGAACCAAGCTTGAATTCAAGCTGCAATAGTGCAATACACTTGTCAAGGAGGTCGTAAGAACAAGTGAGATTGCAAACCTGAAAGGAAGCATCTTGAAGAGTGCGAGCAGCAGAGATTCCACCAAAACCACCTCCGATCACTATCACAGACGGTGACCTTGTCTTCATCCTCTCACCAGCTGAAAAGCAATTAGCTGATCAACGAACAACGATCGTTCAAGTCCGATAATTTAACAAAATAAAAACTTGTAGCAATTGTTATTATCGGAGAAAAGATGCCCAGAAATATAGCCAATTAAAAAACGATTTACCCCACCAACAAAATAAATCTTGTGGCAATTGGGCAAATACAGCCAAACAAGAAGACGCCACAAAGGAATCAAACCACCGACAGAGAGAAATCGGCACGAGGTGAATTGAGGACCATAAACAAAATTTAATTTTTGCTAAAATCAACCAAATTGCCCAGCTCGTAAGCTAGATTTAAAACCCTAGATTCTTCCTATACATCAACGATTACAATCGACGATCGATTTCAAACACACACACACACAAAACAGAGTTACTGATGAAGGTAAAAGAAGACAATACCTCTACGCATTTGACGATCAGAGTTTTTCCTCGACTCCATGATTTCAATAGATCAAACGATTACTCTCGAGATTATTAGATTTACGATTACTATTATTACTACTACTACTATTAGACGGAAGCTGGGGAGAAAAATGAAGGATGAAGATCAGAAGACAAGTTGTAAAGTGGCTCGAAATCGAAGATGAGAAAATCAGGCTTCCAAACAAATTCATGCGATTCCTCTTTTCTACGGAATTTTCTTCCCTTTTGTTTGTTTGTGTTTTTTTTGTTCACTCTGCTTACTCAGCCGGCCAGTATCAACGTAGATCTACGACGATCGGCGAGATCGGATGTGTAATTCAGGCGAAACAATGGGGGAGCAAATATCAAATCCCAGAAACAAGAAAGAGAGAGACCCAGGAGAAGGTTATTGCTAAGAGAGAGAAAGCTGAAGAAAAAGAGACTTCTAGAGAGAGAGAGAGAGACTTTCAGATATTTTCGGCTTCAAGTCCTAAAGTAAGTAGGTTAGGTGCTTTATAAATTGTGCTTTACCCAAATCATCTATATATAATAGCAGGAGAAATTTCCTATTGGTCCATTTGGTTATTGTTTTTTTTGTTTCCAAAAGTATTTGATTATTGTTATCTATTAAAAATTAATATTTAAGGGCATTCCTATCTATAAATTTCAATTTAAGTTGACTATATATTTTTAAAATTAAATTTTGGTTATTAAAATTATCCATAATTACTATTTATTTGAAATATTTACTGTTATCTTTTGAAAAATAATATATACTTTTTGGCCACGGATGATACTAATTTGTTTGTCAATTAATATGAATTTTTAATTTATGGTTTGTATTGTATTTTAATTATAAATTATAGAAAGAGAATCTTTAATACTTTTGATTTTTGAGTCAGTGAATTACTAATTAGTGATACAATAATTAATCCCTGGCTATATTGATTTTATAATTAGTAAAGGTTATAGATTATTTTAAAATTTGTAAAATCCACATTTTATTCAAATATTTGGGTAATTTATGTTTATCTTTCTAGTAGTACTAGTATTGTAGTATTTTGAATATGACATTTTAAGCAATTAAGATTCTAGTAAGACAGTTATTTTAGCTAGATGAATTTGATATTATACACTGACCAGAGAGTAAAAAGAAGATCAAATGACCGAAAAGCACACGCTCAATAACAAAAGAGCATTTGTACATCAAAGAGTGGAAAAATTAAATAAGAAACTCTATAAATTAACAATGTCGGGATTTTGATATTTTATTAATTTATAGCGTTATTAATATATAGATTTTGACTTAAAAAAAATTTCGAAAAAAGAAAATTCAATATTGATAATTTTTTAAATTTTCATTCAAATTAAATAAGAACTTTCCTTCATACATATATTTTTTTAACCTTTGTTATGTTTCTATATTCACTTTATTGTTTATATTTTTTCTTATTTGTCATATTGTTTTAAATTCATTTTTTATTTTAATTTACATATCTGTTTGGTATGTCAGATATTCATATTTTAGTAACCAGATATCTTAGTTATATATATAAGTTTTTATATGATCATTATTAATTTATAATATTATTGGGACCATATTTTATATAGGAATTTAAAACAAAATTATTATCTTATTATCTTATCAAAATTGTGTCATATTTTACATCGGCCCAACTTGGGACCGAAAAAATTTATTAATGTATTATGTTTATTAATTTATTGAATATTAATTTATAGAGTTTCTATTGTTCAGAGCATTGAAATTATGGAGATGGACGGTTTAGTCGTGCAGCTTACTTAGATGTGATTGTTGAGATGATTCAGTTTGATGAGTACTAAAGTATCCACCGACCAGTATCAAGGATGTGGCTCTGAAAATCTACGAAATAAAACTTTGACCAACTACATATGAACCGTACAAAGGGTACATATATGTGTATAGCTTTAAATTGCAGATAAACCGAAAATGGCTACATCATAGTGAATCCTTTGGTTAGGATAAAATACCTCAGTTTGCCTATGTTAGATTTTTCTTCTTTTGGTTTGGGTTTATACATCTTTGTGTTAATGAGTTGATGTGTTTTCCACCCATCATTTTCCCAGCGTTTGTGTTAATTGGTGAAGGTTTAAAAAGTAAAATAATCACAATAAAACAGAAATAATAATAAAATTTGGCGTATACTTTTTGGCACGTTTGATAAGTTATCCAGCTTATCAAGCAAAGTGGTCCAGTAGGGAGCACGTGTCATGCAACTATACGTCGTCCATCAGAGTCACGACTTGTCAGTTTTTGTCTGAATCTGACAAATAACAAATATTTTGTACTGTAAAACTATTTTAACCTGAAAAGAAAGGAAAAACGTCTAGACGTTTCTAAACTTAGAACTATTCAAGAGTCTTGTTAAACCTTTACAGTAACCTGGCCACGTTGTTTTGTATTTTGGCAACGTTAAAACTTCAAACAATGTTATGATGCAAAAATATATCAAAACAATTGTAAAACCCTTTAACAAAAAAAAAACAATTGCCGCCAGATTCATTATGTGTGCGTTTTTTGTTGCTTGAACGTTATATCATAATACGAACAGAGATTCGACCACAAAAAAATAAGGAAAAATTGGTAAACTAGGCACTTTCCAAGATGTGAATTAGCAAATGAGGCACATTGGAGTTTTAAATTGGAAAAATAGTCAACTTTGTGTGGACCCCGCTAGCAAATAACAAGAAGACTCTTTAGAAATTAAGATTATTACGAATTTGCCATTGTTCTCTCTCTTCTTTCTTTTTCATTTTCTTTTAACTTTTTAATATCTTACTTTTCTCTTTTAATTCTCTCTTTTAATATATATTTTTTTTATTCTCTAACTTTTGTTTTTCTTATAAAATTACAGCAAATCTCTTGTTTCTTCAATTTATTTTTTCTTTATTCTGCAATTTTTTTCTCTTCAAAAGTTATCAATTTTCAATTTTAGGTTTTGGAAAACTCTAAATTTCCTAATAATTTTGATTTTAATTTTGGTTTCGGTTTTTGGAGTTTGATTTTTCATTATGCTGTAGATTTAAGTTTTGTTAAAAACTTAAATGGTAATTATTTTAGTTTTCTGGTTTTTATCTAAAATTATTTTTTAAAACATTTTCATTTTAGTTTTATGTATTTAATGTTACTAAATTAGTATATCATTTTATTAATAAAAAATAATAACTCACAAAAATATATAAGTACTTATAAAATTTATCAATAAAAATATACATAGGTTTATTTAATAAATTTAAAATAGAAGAAACTCATTATAGCACATTATTATAGAGATATTCATAAAAATGAAGATGAGTTTTTTATATATTTTAAATTGCTAAAGTAAATTTGTAAGATGTATTATTTTAGTTTTCTGGTTTGTATCTACAATTATTTTTTTAAACATTTTCATTTTAGTTTTATGTATTTAATGTTACTAAATTAGTATATCATTTTTATTAATAAAAATAATAACTCGCAAAAATATATATAGGTACTTATAAAATTTATCAATAAAAATATACATAGGTTTATTTAATAAAATTAAAATAGAAGAAACTCATTATAGCACATTATTGTAGAGATGTTCATAAAAATGAAGATGAGTTTTTTATATATTTTAAATTACTAAAGTAAATTTGTAAGATGCACTAATAAACACATATTAATTTTATATAAATAATAATTTCTACAAAATTAGAGAAAAATCATCATATCACATGATACTATTTTTAATTACTCTCGTACCATCACTAGTTTTTTTCTCTCATATTATGTTTCCATTATACCACAAACTTTAAAAAATGTTTATGATTTAAATATTTGGGTTTGGGTTTAGTATTTACTATTTAGGATGTAAGGTTTAGGGTTTAGTTTTGATGGTTTCATTATGTTATAACTCTAAAAAGTGTTCATAATTTAAAATTTTGGGTTTGGGTTTGAATTTAGGGTTTAGGGTTTAGTATTTAAGGTTTAGGGTTTAGTTTTGATGGTTTAGGGTTTAGTATTGAAGGTTTAGGGTTTAGTTTTGATGGTTTAATTATGTTATAATTCTAAAAAAGATTTATAATTTAAATATTTGGGTTTGGGTTTGAATTTAGGGTTTAGGGTTTAGTATTTAAGGTTTAGGGTTTAGTTTTGATGGTTTAGGGTTTAGTATTGAAGGTTTAGGGTTTAGTTTAGGGTTTAGGGTTTACAAGTGATGGTATGAGAGTAATTAAAAAAACATATTGGTGGTATATGTGAGAATTGTCCACAAATTATGACCAACATACTGTGTACGGTGCCCATAGACTGGGGTACGGTGCCAAAACGCGTACACCACAGACTGGTGTACGGGAACAAAACGCGTACACCACGGACTGGTGTACGGGAACAAAACGCGTACACCGCGGACTGGTGTACGGGAACAAAACGCATACACAGACTGGTGTACGGGAACAAAACGCATACACAGACTGGTGTACGGGAACAAAACGCGTACACCACAGACTGGTGTACGGGAACAAAACTCGTACACCACATATTGGTGTACGAGCCAAAACGCGTACATCACTGACTGGTGAACGGGAACAAAACGCATACACAGACTGGTGTACGGGAACAAAACGCGTACACCACAGACTGGTGTACGGGAACAAAACTCGTACACCACATATTAGTGTACGAGCCAAAACGCGTACATCACTGACTGGTGAACGGGTACAAAACACATACACTGTGAACTGGTGTGTGGTGCCAAAATGTGTACACAAACAAAACACATACACAAATGATTGGTGTACGGGATCAAAACGCGTACACCACACACTGGTGTACGGAAACAAAACGCGATCACATTAGGGAACATGGTTAAAAACTGAAATATTAGGATTTATGATTTAAGATTTAAGATTTCTAGTTTAGATTTTAAATTTTATACTTTTGGGTTTAGAATTTAGAATGATAAATTTTAAGAAATACACTTCAAGAGGTGTATTTTAAAAACTACACCTCTAATGTAGTAATTTTCAAAAATATATTTTTATAATTTTAAGATATATGTTTGGGTTCACTAATATTTGACTATGCTTTAGATTTTGGGGTTGAGGAATGAGAAACGGAAATGTTTATAATTCTTTTGGGGTTTACAGTTTATTTTTTAGGGTTTAGAATTTTTTTACTCAATGATAAAAGTTTAGTTTTGAAAATAGAAACTGACACCTAAAAAAGTATAATTTTGAAATTTCGCCATTTAGAATTCTTAAAATCCTATTTAAACTAATCTTAAAGTTTATAAACTAAAACACGATGTGTAAGTTAAATGTACTGGAAAATAAATCATATGTTGTTTATAGCATTTTAAGTTATAATATAGGATTTTAAATAAATCACCCAATTTTTTCTATAATATAAAGAGTTGGAGTTATTTTAAATAAACATCGTATTACGTACAAATATTGCTGACATCTAATTTTAAGAATTTCACTATATATATATTTTTTAAAAAACTATCTTTTTATAAAATGACTAACACGTCACAATAGGTCACAAAATAACATTACATTTTACAAAACATACATATATATTACTAATAAAGTTGATCATATTATAATAATTTGAATAATTTCAAGTAATTTTTGGTCATTAGACAGATGAAAACATTTTGGTTATCGATATTAAAAGCTTTTATGAAGGTAATGCTAGACGGAGATAGTAAAAGCTTTTAAGAAGGTCAATGGGTAATTTATTGTAGCTCATCAATCAATAAAAGCTTTTCCCCAATCAAGCATTCTCTCTCTTCACTCAGAGGTTTACTTTTGTATTAAAGTTTTATTCTCTCTCCAATTTGCCTTCTTTCCTAATTATAAACTTGAGGTTGCCTGAATTTACAATTACAAACTAAAAAACGTCCTACTTTACTAAAAAGCCCAAAAAATAATACGAACAGAGAAAATACTTATCAATTAATGTCTCGTATATTGAATGCTTTGAATTGAATAACTGAAAGTCATAAGCAAAACTGACATAGGAAAAGTTGATTTTCTAGGCACATTTAATGATCAAATTCTACGTTTGTTACGGCCTCTGTACAGAACACCAATGTGCATATGTGGTTTCCATGAGATATCAATGGAAGCATGTTTGTATCGCAGTCAATTCTAATTGGTTAAAAAAACGTTAAATAAGTCACCGTTATAGTGTGACAAGAAAAAGACCATTGCTACCTTCAAGCGTAGGATTTTCACAAGGTCATATTTGTCAGTAAAAAGCATACAGTTTTCTTTATTCCATAAAACAAATTTGCATATAAGTTAAACTTTCAAACGTGGTAATGGTATGAATGTGTTTTAAGATTACCGTCAAAATTATTAGTTCGAATTAAAATCAAATACGTAGTAAAGTACTGATTGTTCTAGCGCTAAGATGTGATGGAATAGGATATAAGTTTGGTTTGTGGACAAACAATAAGCATTCGATTATCTTAAACATTCAAATATTTTGATTTTGATTAAAAAGATGAATTGTAAACAGTGAAAAGTCTATAAATTTCCCAAGAATGGTTAGATTCTCAAAATACTAAATGGCTCCCAAAAAAAAAAAAAAAAAAACTTGGTTTGATAAGAATATAAGCTTTGAGAGTTCGCAAAAACAAAAACTACACTGATAAACTGGTTCTTTAATAAAAAAAATTACACTGATAAACTGATATCATAATAATCGATTGCTATTTTTCTTTCACTAGAAAATAACATAAAATAATATACAATTCACAGAAAAAAATATCTAGATATTTTACTCAATTATTGGTAGAACAGATTCTGACCATTGGATTTGGAGCACATGACTAAAAACTTAAAATGTCCATGTCGATGTTTTGACACATGACAGATGACTTCCATTGTTTTCCATCTCTATATTATTAAAAAAGCAACGAAAAAGAAAGCATAGCTACCGTTTATTTATCGAACAATATGACATCATTAAAAGGTTAATAATTTATCAAACTCCAGCCTTTGACATACACACACACACAGATAAAAATTCAAACTCCAGCCAGATCTCTATAACGCTACTACCTATGGCCTATGGGTACTTCTCAGAGCTACATAGTGTTTTTGTATTGCCAAAGGGGAACATAGTAAAATTTATGGAATCCTGGATATTGTTTCTGGGATAAAAAAAAAAATGTATGACTTAATAATTTCCAACAACTTAGTCAAATGCATAGGTAAGATTTATATATTTGATTTACATAAGAAAAAACTGCGTACCAAATGTATCTTTGACGGTTCTATATACGACTGATAACCAAAAATCTCATGTCGTTATGACATAATAGTTAACATACACAAACAAGCATATACAAAATAACGTAACGAAGTTGTACGTTGTGCTCTATAATAAATTAATAATACATCCTTTGAACGTTTTAATTATGTTCAGAAGGTTATATATAAATAAAGAAGAAGAATTACCCCCCCCCACACAATCAAACAAACCAAAAAAAAGAAATATAAAATGTGCAGAGTCAGCTTAATGGTCGGTGGTCGTCGTTGGCGCAGACGGTTGTTGACTTTGCTGTCCCGTCGGAGAATTAAATCTCAACATTTCCATCGGCTGCATTTTAATATCAAACCATTGCGTGTCAAATAAAGCTACACCGTTTGTAGACGTCGTCAAACAAAAAGACTATTACCAACCCAACTACGTCGTTTAACAGTTAAAAATACGACGTCGTATATAGTTAATAATATCATCTTTCCGTTTATACTAAACTACGTCGTTTCAGTTAAGAAGACGACGACGACGTCGTTTATTAGCTAGGGGAAACGACGACGTATTGACTTTACCTGAGATCCGGCCTGCATCTGTGGGAATCCGCCGACGAATCTACCAAACCGGTCGGCGAAGACCTGGTTTTGTACCGGGATTGTTATGAATCGCAGATTGGTCCATAACCGGGAATCGAGGCAACTGTACTGTGAGCAAGGATTTGTTTACTTCCATGACAATGAGAATAGGCTGTTCAAGTATAGTCCAGAGACCAACAAAGTTGGTTGCATTGCTACAGAGATTTGTGTTGTATCTATTTTGTTGAGAATGTGGTCTCGCGTCGTCCCTCTGCCGGTTCACAGACATCAGAGTACCAATCCGGATTTCACTATCAAGACCTGATTCACAGTCAAGATCAGCTGATTCACAGTCAAGATCACGCATCTCAGAGGGCTCAGAAGTTTGTTTGGATCAAACTGCCAATCCCAAGTATTTTGCTTACCGCCCTAGTGTCTCTATTCATTTTCCGATATTTTGCTGTTTCGTCTAGGTCTTGATCTAGTATTTATTATGATCTTCTTTTGGTTCCTTTTTCTATCATCGCTTGCTGAATGCCTGGTATTCGTACGGTTTGTTTTTATATGAATATTTGTTTGGTGGAATAGCATTTAAGCTTATTTTGTGGAGATGTTTTTGTTTTAAGTTTTCTATTTCAATTGTGATCATCAATTCTTCTTGCTATCCTGAGCTTTTTTTGTTCTGACTCGTTCTCATTTTAGTACTGTTTTAAGACGCATTTAAAAGTCCCAGGAAATTAATCAGAAAATTAGCAGATAGATTGATTGAACTTAGATGGTCATGGAAGCCAAATATGAAAGGGGCCATAGGTTGGTGAAAATATACGAACAAAGTTCCTAGAGACATTGTCGCTTACAAAATCAATGCTCTGGTTGAGTAAGAGTATAGTGAATTGGGAAGAGGAAGCTTCCCCACAATAAACCAGAAGCTGCATCCAAATTTCACACAAAAATTCGCGTTCGTTTGACTTATACCGTCCCAGAGCACAGCGGCGAGCGCAGGAATTGCCGACGACCAGATTTATTTTCTTAGCTGATTCTTTTCCCTCTCTCTCTATCTTCCTTTTATCTTTTGTGCTTCTCTCCCTTTTTTTGTTTGTTCCTTAGTTTTTTGGGATTCCGTGTTTTTTTTTTTCCTTCCTAAATTTCTCGAGTAGCTCCTCCCCTTTCGTACATCTGCCTCTCATTTGTCTTTGTGATTCCGTCTCTCTGGTTTATTGTTCGTCGGTGCGCTTGCATTTTGTGATGGATCGTGATTTTCATCGTCGTGGTCAAGTGGTAAGCATGCAAATAGCTTTTGACCAATTTTGTGCCTTGGAATTGACCTGTCTTTTACAAAATTGAGAATGCTTATATCTTGATGGGTATTTCGTACGTAATCCATTAATTAATCTCTTATATTCAAGAAATTTGTGAGCCTTATATACGATGGAATCTCTATGTCTTGTTGTTTTAAGCATGGTGATAGAGACGTCTACATTGTTGTTATTAGCCTATTGATATGACTTGTAGGCGAATGAACGTTCACCGTACTTTGCTCGATTGGATAAAGCGAGAGCTGTAGACGATCTTGATATAGGCAAGAGAGGGAAGATGCGTAGGTGGTTGCTGTTCTTGTCATGTTCAAGAATCTTTCCCTTCAGCTGAAAATAACCGATTGAAAAGCCCTCCTACTCGCCACCACGACTATGGTATAAAAAGATTCTTGTCATGTTCAAGAATCTTGTCATGTTTATAATCAAACTTTGGATAAGCACCTCTTTAGTCTTTATTCATTCCTCTGTTTTATCAGGAGCTTGTGTTAAAAGATGTTATTGCTTTCTACGCAAGGAATCTATCTTTACAATAATATTATTGGCTTGTGTAGGACGTAACAACAAGAAAGCACCAAGTGCTTCTGTTAAGGCTTCCGTGTTAATGGAGCCACCTCCTATTGAAGTGCCTACAATGTCATTGGATGAGCTCAGAGAAAAGACTGAGAATTTCGGATCAAAGGCCTTAATTGGGGAAGGATCCTACGGAAGAGTCTACTATGCGAACTCGATTGATGGGAAGACCATGGCTGTGAAAAAGCTCGATAATTCATCTGAATCCGAGACAAATTTCGAGTTCTTGACTCAGGTCTCCAAGGTTTCAAGGCTAAAGAATGACAACTTTGTTGAGCTTCTTGGTTACTGTGTCGATGGAAACCTTCGTGTCCTCGCCTATGAGTTTGCCACAATGGGATCCTTACACGACATTTTACACGGTACAAAAGCTTTCTTCTCAACATAACTTGGGATGGAGATTGATCTGTGGATTAGAGAAAGTATAAAACATTTTGATGTTAAAACAGGGAGAAAGGGAGTGCAAGGAGCACAACCTGGTCCAACACTTGAGTGGATGCAAAGAGTCACACTTGAGTGGATGCAAAGAGTCCGAATTGCAGTTGATGCTGCTAAAGGATTAGAATACTTACACGAGAAAGTTCAACCTCCGGTTATACACAGAGACATTCGATCTAACAATGTGCTTCTTCTCGAAGACTTCAAAGCTAAATACGAGCTCTTACATACATAAAGTTAATATAGCAAAATAAAATACATTAATCAAATCCCCACATATGTATCTCCATAGTTTTAGATAACCATTTAGAATTACATTTCTCACAAATACGAACTCTTACATACATAAAGTTAAGGGTTTTGTGCAAAAAAATCTTTCAACTAAATTCTTTTTGCAAATCAAACCCTAAATTAAAATATGTGCAAATCAATCATATGAAGTCTAAAATAACCAGTAATATAGGACATATGTATATTTGTGATGAAATTTAAAACTATTTTGTGCAAAATAATCTGCGAACTAAATTCGTTTTGCAAATCTAACCTCCAACTTAAAAAATATGCAAGTCAAACCTCGAAATGAGAAGTCACCACTAAACTGGACCTCTATGCATTTGTCGTTAAATGTAAACGTTGCATAAAACATCATCTATATTTTAATAATATTTTTATTAAAACTAACTTAAACCAAAAAATTCACCATATTTAAAAATACTTATTCTTCCTCTTCTTCTCTCATCTCTCATCTCTCTTTTTGTTCTTCAATTTTATGTCTTATGTTGAATTTTATGTTTTACATAAAACATCATGTCATTTATAATATTTATAATATTTTTATTAAAACTAACTTAAACAACAAAAATTCATCAATCTCACTTTTTTTCTTTCTCATCTACCATTAACGAGTCTCTCTCTCGAGTAACCTCATCGCGAGTAACTTGTTTTCCTTCCTCATGATCTCATTAAGTTTAAAATAAGATGTTTCATTCGTTGGTTTTTATGTTTATCTTTCGTTGTATGGAGAGAAATTTGTGTTATTTTGAAGCTAATTTTGATGTTATGTTATTTTTGATTTTGAATTTTTATTTTTTTGGATTCATTGTTAAACCGAAGAAGAGAAGCAGAGATGAAAGGAGGAAGAAGAAACGTTTGTAAATATCGTGATTTTTTTGAAGCTAGTTCTAATAAAAATTATTAAATTATTGTAAATGACATGATGTTTTATAACGTTTAAATTTAACGACACTTACCAACCTCGGTGTCGTTCGACACCCTCAATGGTGTCGATCGACACCGCCCCGACGCCACAAAACAAACAGCAACGAAACAGTGCGAAAACAGTCAAATAACCATGAATCAATGGGATTCAACCCCCATAAACTAATCAAACAACGAAAATACGAAGAACAACTCAAGAACAACATCCTAAACTCCAAACTCAAGGAATCTTTAGTGATAAACGGATCTACAGTCACGCACTCACCTTAGAACGGATTGAAAAGAGGGAAAGGAGATAGAACAGGGAAGAACAGCAACATATCAAGCCTCAAAACTCTCAAAATCTCCCAAAAACGCCTATGCCTCTTTCTGCAACTTGAAATCTCGAAAAGTGGGTTTTCTCACGCGGCCACAAGGTTTTAATCGCGACCTAGGGTTTCCAAACCCTTAACCGGACCGAAATCAGCCGACTTAAATCGAACCGGTCGATTTTTCAATAACCGGTGTCGATCGACACCCTTCCTTGGTGTCGGTCGACACCTTTCGACCAAACCAACTCAAACCACAAATCAACGTGCAATCGACTTAAACCGGAATCAAACCCGATAGCCGGTGTCGATCGACACTCCCTTTGGTGTCGATCGACACTAGTTGTTCAAGAGCTTTTTACACATTTTCTTCACGATGCTTGAACCTTAGACCGAATGCACAACAATCAAACAAGAACATGTACATCCAATCCTCAATTCACACCTCAAAGAGCATGTGTAAGCTACTCCCGAACCCCTAATGCCGTCCGATACCACTTACAAAACAACTTTTAGGTTCACGGATGTTACAATTCTCCCCCACTAAACTGGATTCGTCCTCGAATCCCAACACAAACG
Organism: Erythrophleum ivorense; assembly: GCA_026724425.1. Lineage (NCBI taxonomy): Eukaryota > Viridiplantae > Streptophyta > Magnoliopsida > Fabales > Fabaceae > Erythrophleum > Erythrophleum ivorense. The sequence goes on along the minus strand of JAIUCV010000086.1, from coordinate 2,084,707 downwards.
TCTCTCCAAGACCTCAAAACTCGCATTTTAGTCCTATGTTATACGCATGTTTCTAGACATTATTACTCCTCAATACCGTGACCCACAGTCACAAAAATCTATACTGTGACCTACCGTCACAATATCCATACCGTGACACCACCGTCACAAATATCCACTTATACTGAGGTAGCGACCCCCAAATATAAGTCTGCCGGGCACCCACCGTCCCAAATGTAGACCCACCGTCTACTCTAAAGACACCACCGTCTCTAGACTGTATCGAGTAATAACTCTGAAACGCGTATAATCATATGACTAAAATTTTCAATGACCCCACCGGCCAAAGAAACTTGTAACATCCCAAACACGAAACCAAAATATGAGGCAAAAACTCCATCTCATATAACTCCAAAAATGTATATCGTACAACGAAAACGAAAATACATATATCCAGAAACAACAATACCCAAACCAAAAACAAGACTAGAACCACAAAGATGAAGAAGCTCACTCCTCAGCCTGCTTGTCGAACCACTTTCCGAACTTCAGCTTCATCTTTACCTCTGGCTCCCAAGTCTGCTCCTCTGTGCCACTACAGTCTCTTTCCGAACTTCAGCCTCACAATCTCTCGCACAAACTTCCTAGACAAGACAGCAGCCCCATCTGTCTTCTTGATGGCCAAGAAATGCGCGGACTTGGTCAAATGATCCACGATGACCCAAATCGCATCAAACGTCCGTGAGATAGGTAACTTTACCACAAAATCCATCGTGATCATATCCCACTTCCACTCTGGAATGGGTAAACTCTGCAAAATTCCACCTGGAACCTGATGCACTGCCTTGACCAACGAACACGTGTTGCACCTCGCAACCCAATCTGCCACATCTCTCTTCATCCCGACCCAATGATAATACCGTTTGAGGTCACGGTACATTTTGGTCGCACCCGGATGAATCGAAAACTTGCTCGAATGAGCCTCTCTCAAAACTTCCTGCCTCAACTCCACATCCTTGGGCACACAAACTCGCCCACGAACCAAGATAGTCCCATTCGATGAGACCTGATACTCAGAACCGGCTGCCCGCGAAGCATCAACCAAACCCTGATCACTCTGCTGAGCCACTCTGATCCTACTGAGTAAATCTGCCTTATCAGCTGCCTACAAACCCAAAGGCTCCTCTGAAATAGCACAAAGACGCAGTGTACTAATCTCGCCGACCAAAGCCTCAACATCATGCTCTATAGCTGAATCAACCCTCCGTCGAATCAACGCATCTGCCACCAAGTTGGCCTTGCCTGGATGATAAACGATATCCAGGTCATAATCTGCCAGAAACTCCACCCAACACGTCTGCCTCGCATTCAGCAAGGGTTGAGTAAAGATATGTTGCAGACTCTTGTGGTCTGTGAAGATCTGCACTCTACCACCACACAGATAAGACCTCCAAATCTTGAGTGCAAAAAACACTGCTCCCAACTCAAGATCATGAGTAGGACGGTTGCGCTCACTGTCCTGCAACTGCCTCAAAGCATAGGCAATCACTCTGCCCTCCTGCATCAAAACACAACCAAGTCCAACTCCTGAAGCATCTGTGTACACTACATATGGCTTCCCCGGATCGGGTAATGCCAACACTGGTGTACTAGTCAACATCTCCTTGAGCTTCTCAAAGCTCTCCTCGCACTCCTGCGACCACACAAACGGCACATCCTTGCCAGTCAACCTCGTCATCGGCTGAGACATACTCGCAAAGCCCTTGACGAACCTCCTGTAGTAACCTGCTAAACCCATAAAACTCCTGATCTCGGTAGCACTACTCGGTCTAGGCCAATCCCTGATTGCCTCAATCTTAGCCGGATCCACAGAAACTCCCTCTGCAAAAACAATATGGCCAAGAAAACCCATCTCTCTCTGCCAAAAGCTGCACTTGCTCAACTTAGCAAACAGCTTCTGCTCCCGAAGCTTCTCCAAAACAAGCCTCAAATGCGTCGCATGCTCCTCTGGACTCTTCGAATACACCAAAATGTCGTCGATGAAAATGATAACAAACACGTCCAAAAACTCCCTGAACACGTCGTTCATCAATCTCATAAACGCTGCCGGCGCATTAGTCAACCCAAAAGGCATGACCACAAACTCGAAATGTCCATACCTCGTCCTGAAAGCCGTCTTCCGAACATCTGCCTCATCTATCGGAATCTGATGATATCCCGATGCCAAGTCAATCTTGGAGAACCAAGTAGCACCCCTCAACTGATCCAACAATTCATCAATCCTCGGGAGTGGGTACCTGTTCTTCACTGTGACTCGGTTAAGTCCCCGGTAATCAATGCACAACCGAAAACTGCCATCCTTCTTCTTCACAAACAACACTGGTGCTCCCCACGGCGAAACACTCGGTCTGATGAACCCTTTACTCAAAAGGTCCTCTAGCTGCTTCTTAAGCTCTGCCAACTCTGCTGGCGCCATCCTGTAAGGTGTCTTCGATATTGGAGCTGTCCCGGGCTCTAACTCAATCGTGAAAGGATCTGACCGAGATGGTGGCAATCCCTTCAGCGACCGAAACACATCCTCAAAATCCCGAACAACCTGAATATCCTGCAAATCCACCTCACCTCCGGACTCTGTCATAGTAATCGTCGCCAAATAGGCTTCGCAGCCCCGCTCTAACAACTGCTCTGCCTGAATAGCTGAGATCACTATACTCCCTGAAGTCGGTCTCACACCCTGAAATACAAACTTCCCTGCGTCCTGCTCAAACACTACTCTACCTCTGTAGCAATCCAGATGAACCCGATATAACGATAACCAGTCCATCCCCAAAATCACGTCATACAGCTCCACCGGACTGATGACCAAATCTGCTGGCATAGACTGCCCCGCAATCTGCACATCCACTGCTCTAGCTCTGCCCGACGTAGCCAGAAAACCACCACCGGCCACCTTGACAAAGCCCGAACACTCGCCCTCGCTACTCCGAATACCGCTACTCTCGGCCCTCTCCGGAGTAATGAAGCAGTTAGATGCTCCCGAGTCAAACAAAACGTGAGACTCAAATCCGCCAACTAGCAAGGTCCCTACATAGTTCCACAAGTGTTGAGAACCCCTAAACTCTATCACAGTAAAATAAACGAAACAGACAACACCAAAATTCTACCTTAAGAATTTACAAGTCTGAGTCAAAGATTTTACCTGTGATCTGGCCTGACTGACTGGTCTGGCCAACCTCTGCCGAAGTGTAAACACGCGGCGCTCCACCTGACTGCAATGCTGCAATCTGAGATATTGGCTGGATAGCCAATGGCTGAACCGCTGCCACTGACCTCTGCTGCAACTCGGGACACATCGGCCTGATATGCCCCGGCTCTCTGCAGTAGAAACACACTGCCGACTCTCTGGATCCCGCCCGCTTGGGGCACGCAACAACTCTGTGATCCAAACTCCCACAACCAAAGCAACCACTCGCACTCTGGCTACTAGCAGATATCTCTTATGCTCTCCTCTTCTGGCCCTGCGCAGGCTTGCCGCCCCTGCCATGACCAGAACTGAAACCCCTACGCTGCTGCTGCTGCTGCTGGCCCCTAGGATGGGTAGCAGAAGCAACTGCAGCTGGAACAACTGCTGAGCTCACCGGCTCACGCAAATCCTCCTCAATAGAAGCTGCCAACTCCACTAAACCGGCTCTCGTGTGGTACATACCACCTCGGCACTGGGTCCTGATGCCCCTCCGAAGCCCCTGAAGGAACCTCGCCGTCAAGGCTCGCTCACTCACCAGCTCACTACCGGTGTGAACCACCAACCTGCAGAACTCTGCGTCGTACTCCCGTACAGACCTCTCACCCTGAGTCAAGTCCAAGAACCTCAACTGCAGTCTGTCACGAGCCTCCTGCGGGAAAAACTTGTGGTTGAACTCCTCAACGAAGTCGACCCAAGTCCATACCGCTCTCCGGGTCCTAACATACCTCCATCACAAATGTGCATCACCTCCAAGGTAGTGCACCGCTAACTCAACCTGAAACTGCTCTGGACAACGGACTGAATCGAAGTTCCGCTCCATCCTCTGACGCCACTCGTCAGTCTGCTCTGGAGTGACACCGCCCTCAAACATAGGCGTGCCAATCCTCTGCATCTCCCTCATCATCTCGCGAGAAGGTGAATGCCCAACCGCAGCACCCTGCTGCCCTGCAAAACCCGCAGCCTCCTGCTGCTCAATAAAACCGACACCTGCCTGTGCCCCGGCCGCTGGAGGTGCAACCAGAGCCTGCCGTGGAACTGCCTCTGGAAGACGTGCCAACAGCTGCGTCAGTAGCCCCACTATCAAGTCACCCTGAGCAAGAGCTGCGCCCCCACCGGGAACTGCTCCTGCTCCTGCGCCATCACCGGCACCCAAGTTAGCCCCACCGGCCAACGGAACTGACTGTGTAACTAACGCCGTCGCCACACTCGGCACCGCACTCTCCGCTGAAGCCTCAGCCTCTGGCAAACCACGCCCAGCACCCCGACCTCCACGACCCGCTGCTCGTCCACCACGACCAGCTGCTCTGCCCCCACGGGCTCTACCACGACCACGACCTGCGTCCATCTCTCTGCACTTCCACCAAGTACAGAAGATGAGCAAAGTTAGCACACAACAAAACACCACAAAACACAAAACACCAACTCACTTACCGCATAATACTGGAAGACCGAGAGAATGATACTAGACTACAAACTGACTAAACACACTTAATCAATTAAACACATAGTCCAGTTCACCCAATACTAACAGTCCTAAAAACGTATTTGCTCTGATACCAAAAAGAAACAACCAAATTTTTTTTTTTTTTTTTTTATTAAACAATGCGGAAGTTCTCAAGGAAAATTATTAATTGAATAATAAATATCAATTCAACAACTAAATCAATAACCAATAAAATGAATAAACTCTAGCAACCTAACACCAGGTTTGCAACAATAATTAAACAATAATTCAATAATCAAAACACCCTAACATCCTCATCGCCTCTCGGTCTCATTCCGCGGCGGCACAATCCTGTTACCTGCATCACATTGGAATAGAGATGCGTAAGTATTATCATAAATACTTAGTGAGTGGCAGTCAACCACCATACAGTACATCAAACAACAATAGCAATAAACAATAGCAGCAACGATCAACAAGACTCCCAACAACAAAGGTGTCGATCGACACCCCACCGGTGTCGATCCCCTGCTAAGGTGTCGACCGACACCACCAAGGGTGTCGAGCGACACTTAGCAACCTCGGTGTCGTTCGACACCCTCAATGGTGTCGATCGACACCGCCCCGACGCCACAAAACCAACAGCAACGAAACAGTGCGAAAACAGCCAAATAACCATGAATCAATAGGATTCAACCCCCATAAACTAATCAAACAACGAAAATACGAAGAACAACTCAAGAACAACATCCTAAACTCCAAACTCAAGGAATCTCTAGTGATAAACAGACCTACAGTCACGCACTCACCTTAGAACGGATTGAAAAGAGGGAAAGGAGATAGAACAGGGAAGAACAGCAACAGATCAAGCCTCCAAACTCTCAAAATCCCCCAAAAACGCCTCTGGCTCTTTCTGCAACTTGAAATCTCGAAAAGTGGGCTTTCTCACGCGGCCACAAGGGTTTAATCGCGACCTAGGGTTTCCAAACCCTTAACCGGACCGAAATCAGCCGACTTAAATCGAACCGGTCGATTTTCCAATAACCGGTGTCGATCGACACCCTTCCTTGGTGTCGGTCGACACCCTTCGACCAAACCAACGCAAACCACAAATCAACGTGCAATCGACTTAAACCGGAATCGAACCCGATAGCCGGTGTCGATCGACACTCCCATTGGTGTCGATCGACACTAGTTGTTCAAGAGCTTTTTACACATTTTCTTCGCGATGCTTGAACCTTAGACCGAATGCACAACAATCAAACAAGAACATGTACAGCCAATCATCAATTCACACCTCAAAGAGCATGTGTAAGCTACTCCCGAACCCCTAATGCCGTCCGGTACCACTTCCAAAACAACTTTTAGGTTCACGAATGTTACAACAATGAAAGAGGCAAAAGAGCTGCAGTTGAGAAGAGAAAGTGAAAGGTTATGTCTGAATAGGGAATTAGGTAAAACTAATCAAGGTTTATATATTACATTAATTATGATGGGTAAACCACCCAAAATTCGTCGGTTCCAGGTCATAGGCGGAAAGTTTAAAATTTTCGTGGCGCCAATATCAATTAGTTCATTTCCCACAATTAATTGATTTCACAAAATAATTTCACATCTCTATAGACTCATTTTTATATGATTTGTAAATTATAGACTTTTTATCTGATTTGAAAAAGTATACTTCCTACTTGATATAGGAGTCCTAGATGATATAGGAGTCCTACATTATGTAAACTTCCTACATGATCTTCAAAATATAGGAGTCCTACATGATATAGGAATCCTACATGATGTAAACTTCCTACATGATCAGTTGAATCTTCTACACTTTATAATTCTTCTCTTTCTCTTGAAACTAGCGAGTAGAAAGAGAAACAGAGCATGGAGAATACACTATATGCATAATAGCTGATAAGAGAAAACAGAGCATGGATAAGTCGATTAACTATTGGGGTTTTCTTTTGGGAAGATTGTTTTGTAGATGAGTCAGTGAGCTTGTTCTGTGATGTCTTGCGTTTTTGACGCTTTCTAACCGTTGTTTTCACGAGTTATCCAAGTCTTTCTAGTTTTTGTCGAGTCTTTTCAGGTCTAAGACATTCCAATGAGAGTTTCGGTAACAAGGAGCAGCAAGAGGTGAAAGAAGACAAAAGGAGTAAAAAGGCCGTCATTCGAAGCCCGATCGAGCCCACTAGGAGATCACTCGATCGAGCGCCATCAAACCACTCGGCCAAACCACTCGGCCAAACCGCTCGGTCGCTCGCCCGAGTGCCCGTTCGACCCATTCACCCAAATGCCCGTTCGATCGCCCGCCCGAATGCCCATTCGACCCGGCTCAATCGAGCGCTTCCACACCCGGTTCGATCAAGTGCCCATTCGATCCAGCACCTCCATGACCGGTTCGATCAAGCGCTCCCCTACCGGTTCGATTGAATACCTCAGAAGTCATCACAGCCGACCGAAACAAACCAGAGCTCGACCCCTGAACTATTTAGACCTATTTCCAGACTACGATTTCTTTTACGCTTTTTCTGAGTTTTTCGACACTGTTCATCGCTGTTTTTGAGGGAGAAGATTCTGAACCTTTGTGACAGTTTGGAGAAGAATTATGAACCCTTCTTGTTTCTCGTTTCTTATTTCTATTCAATGACTTTCGTTTCAATCATTGTTGTGATCTGTTTCGTCATGTCTGAGTAGTCACTTAACTTGATTATGTTCTTCAAAGGAGTTCACGAGTTAGAGGATTGAATGCAAATAGGGTTTCATATCTTCTGTTTTCACCATTGATAGACTTAATGCTAAGGTCGAATTGATCACTTGATTTTAGATCTCAGGTTAATCTATTCATCAAAAGTGTAATAGGTTGCCAGAGCATTCATTGGTGAGCGATCCATCCTTAGCCTGCGAAAGTTGATGCTAAGGTGGATTGTGAACATATCATTCCTGTTCATTAATGCTTGTCTGCAACTGTTAGATTCAAACGACAGTTTAGACATCTAGGTTGTTAGAAAAAGTTGTTAACGCCACGACAGTGGGTTTACATATTTTTATGTTCGAGTTCAAAACATGTACTTAATCATAACCCTGAATAGTCATTCGATTCCTTTCCATTGAGCTCCCGCGATTTGCCTTGATCTAGTGCTTGTTTTTATTGAATTTACATCGTCATTTGCTTTCGTTACTTGTTATTGAATCAACAAACAATCGTTCTTGTCTTAGTTCTCTTTTGAACCTCTTAGATTCAAAGTGTAACGCTGGTCCTCTGGATTTCGAATCCTATATACTACATCTTCATCACTGTACACTTGCAGTAGAGAATAGGAATCTATTTATAGATTATCATTTTGTTGTACCTCTGAATGTCGAACTCAGTTTTTCAAACTTTACTCAGAAACGCAAGCATATCTTTCGAGGCCTTTTCCCGACGATCTGTTTAGACTCAGAGGCTTCTTAATATACCGTCGGAAAGATCTCATTCTAAGCTTTCCAAAACATCAAGAATAACGATAATCGGAGTTATACGCAGAAAGTTATGTCTATTTCTTCTTCATCGAACCTTTTAAAGTTTACACAGTTAACAAGTTTTTTTCAGATTCTACTTAAGGTTTTGTAAAACGATTTCCTCTTGTATGGTAGGTCACCAGAACTCGTTCTACATATCGTTTTGAAGATCTTCAACCCAACTTTTGAGATCTTCTTTCACTTATCAAATTCGAGGTATAGTCCATGCGCAAATCAGTTTGAAAATTCACAAAAAAGCTATGGTTGGAATTGGGCCTATGTTTCGTCGCAAAATTGTTGGAATCAGTTTGATGTTTCGTCGTAAAAACGTTGGAATCGGGCAAAAACTTCGCCGCAGAATCGTTGGAATTGGTTTGATGTTTCGTCACAAAAACGTTGGAATGGGTTTGATGTTTCGTCGAAAAACGTTGGAATTGGTTTGATGTTTCGTCGCAGAATTGTTGGAAACGATTCAAGTTTATCGTCGGAAAATCGTTAGTAACGATTCGGCGTTTGATGCAAATTCGTTGGAAAAAATCGTGGTCTCGTCGTAGATTTGTTTGAAACGAGTAAAGAAATAGCTACGTGTTTCTGGCGATGTTATTGTAATTTCCGACAATAATCATATCGTAAGTAATTTCCGACAACAATCGTGATTTCGTTGGAAATTTACAACGCGTTTCTTACAAAAAATGCGAGAGAATTCTAACCGTTCCTATTTGTTGGAACTTTGTGATGTGTTTCCAACAAATCTAATTTACGATTGAAAGTTCTGAGATATTTGTTAGAAATTCCCTCGCAATTTTGGTTGTCCGAAAAAATTTGTTGGAAATTCACTAGTTTTTGTGTTAGATTTGGTTTCACATTAAATACGTTTGCTTTATTGAAGAAGAGAGTATCTTTTTTACTTCATTTAAATTTCAAAACCAAATTGGGTTCAGAATAGATCCATATTTTTTCATTAATATAATTTTTAGTTAAACTTATATCAATATAAACTTTGCTATTGTATTTATTTGGTATAAAATTTAATCAAAATGGAACCTCTGACCAAAAAAAAAAAATGGAACCAAGCAAAATAAAATTCAGATTCTACTAAACCAAGAAAAAAAAAAAACCGAATTAGTTTTGCAGAATTCGTCATTTATCTACACAAAAAAGTGCATAGCAGAGAAGGGCCAATTCAACCGATCTTCGTCAACTCCTTCAGTTCCGTAGGTAGGAAGCTTTTCAGTCCAAATTTTGACTTTGACTTCAATAAAAATTGAAGCCAGAAATCGAACGCCAAAGGATGCTGGCCATCTTTCACTGAAAAGAAATAGTATAAAATATATTGAGATTTCATATAGAGAATATGATAATCAAAGGGAGTGGGAAAGCTGCTATACCTTGCTCGTAGAGTATCATCAACATGGCCCACGTAGTAGGATTGTCGTTTGACAAAGGTAGACTTCCTTAACGGTTCCACTTTGTAAGGAGGCGGATTCAACGAGCTTCCTCTGTCTCTGGATGATACTTGAACAGCCTCTTCTCATTGTCGTGGAAGAATACAATCTCTTGCTTAGAAACAGTACGAAAATTGCACAAAATATAAGAAATGTTTAACACACCAACTATAAAGATGTGGTAAAACAAATTTTGATTTCAGCTAAACAATATTTGATATTTGTTAATCTTACTCTATTTAGAGGTTCTTGATGTCTACGTTGGAAATTGGCTAAAACAATTAAGCATACCTTCTTATAAGATGAAATCTAGATGCTCAACATGGATCATTATTGTAAGAATATTTTTGTTAATCCCAAAATAACTATAGTATATAAAGAAAAAAAAAACTATTTTCGTCCTTTGTATAACTTAGTTAGTTAAGCAAAAACTTTTTATCTAACTTTCATAAGTTAGGACATTTTTTGTTAGTACATAAATCAATTTTTCTTTAAATACTGAATCATTCGTTTATTGCCACCAAAAACCAAAAGGAAATCAGAGGTCCAAAATCTGAAACTTAAAAAAAGAAAGAGGCAAGGCTTTCGTAGCAAAGGTAAGGTAATCCATTTATCACAGAGACAAAATTAAACAAATAGAAAGAGCAAATTAAAAACATGGCATCACTAAATGTAACAATGGCCATATCAGAAAGAGCAAATTAAAAACAAGGCATCACTAAATGTAACAATGGGCCATATCCCAATATGAATAAATTGTTTGTCGAACCTGGTCAGAGTCACAAATAAAAACTTTGACCGAATCAGCCACCATCATCTCACATCAAGAATTCACGACAGCAAACTTACATTTAAAATGTAACCTGCATCGGTTGAATACCATTTATGTCCGCCTCTGTTATAGTGTAATTTTTTGCTATTTTGTTGTTTTGTTTAGGTCATGATTGTCCGTGCGTATTTTTGTTAAACAGTGTAATGTATATGCAGTAAAAAACGGACCAGTATGTTAAAAATGTGAGAATTTCTTCTAAAACATACAGAAGTCACCTCCCTTCAGAAGAGAAACAAACTTACAACTAGTTAAAAGTTGTCTAATGCCAAACAGCAAGAAAAAAACAAATCTTTGGGTTTCTTTCAGATGCATTCCTGATTACATTAATAATTATAGAGATATTGGTAAATTTAAATCATCAATAATTTAGGTGTACCACTAGGCCAGCTGGAGTGCCCGCCCTGGGTTCGAGTCCCCTTGGCCATCCGGGCTGCCTTAAATGGTAAGAATACGTGGACTGCCGTGGGGCTCGTGGGATTAAGAGTATAGTGAATTGGGAAGAGGAAGCTTCCCCACAATAAACCAGAAGCTGCATCCAAATTTCACACAAAAATTCGCGTTCGTTTGACTTCTCTGCATTTTCTCTGCATTTTCATCCTTTCTAGGACTTCTCTTTTCCAGCTTCTGACACTAGCTTTGAGATGAGTTGTTTATCAAACTAGATACACAACATCTTCACATTCTTGAAGTAAGCAGCCTTGAGACAAAACCTGCATCATTTGCTTTTGTCTCCTTCGGATTCTTCTTTAGAAAACTCATTGAAATTACTTCAATAGCTTCATCTCAAAAACAACCTTGTGTCTTCTCTCTAAAAAAAAGTTCCAGAAACCTGCAACTCTGTTGTGAAAAACCTGCAGCTCGTTTCTGATTATCCTTACTAACACCCAGCTTCAAACCAAATCTGTATGCAATCTCTTACCATCAGATTATAACCCGTTTGAACTGAATTCCCATTGGGAACCTCCTGTTCTTGTCTTGCTTTCTTCTTAGCACTCTGAACATCCATGAATCAGATACAAAACTGAGTTACACATTCCTTTAACTCTTCATTTTCCCCGCTAAACACCTCAGACAACCTCCAATTATAGCTCCACCAGAAATAGAAAAAAATATCCTTTAGGATATACAATAGTAACGAAGTTGTACGTTGTGCTCTATAATAATACATCCTTTGAACGTTTTAATTATGTTCAGAAGGTTATATATAAATAAAGAAGAAGAATTACCCCCCCCACACAATCAAACAAACCAAAAAAAAGAAATATAAAATGTGCAGAGTCAGCTTAATGGTCCAAACGAGGATCGTCGGTGGTCTTCGTTGGCGCAGACGGTTGTTGACTTTGCTGTCCCGTCGGAGAATTAAATCTCAACATTTCCGTCGGCTGCATTTTAATATCAAACCATTGCGTGTCAAATAAAGCTACACCGTTTGTAGCCGTCGACATGAAACGACGTCAAACAAAAAGACTATTACCAACCCAACTACGTCGTTTAACAGTTAAGAATACGACGTCGTTTAACAGTTAAGAATATCATCTTTCCGTTTATACTAAACTACGTCGTTTCAGTTAAGAAGACGACGACGACGTCGTTTATTAGCTAGGGGAAACGACGACGTATTGACTTTACCTGAGATCCGGCCTGCATCTGTGGGAATCCGCCGACGAATCTACCAAACCGGTCGGCGAAGACCTGGTTTTGTACCGGGATCTGATAAACTAAACCGGGATTGTTCTGAATCGCAGATCGGTCCATAACCGGGAATCGAGGCAACTGTACCGGGCTCTGCATCTGAGGGATGAACGGCGGATGCTGTACTCCGGGAAACACCATCGGAGCCGCCGCCGCAGCCGCCATTCCACTCCCCATCCACATAACTTGAAGCTGTAGCTGAAGTGACTTCAAGTAATCTATGGCTTCGTCCAAAATCGAAGCTTTATCAGTCTGCAAACACCAAATCCAATTAACACCAAATTTTTTAATTTAATCAATCAATCAAACTCCAAAGTTAAAATTCGCTTCTGTAACTTACTTTACTGCAGTGAGGTATTAGTTCTTGCAAAGCCTTCATCCTCTCATTGATCCTATCTCTCCTCCTCTAATTTAATTAACAAAAATAAACAGAGTTTTGTATCTGTTCTCTTTGTCTGAATACACAATTTACTAACATTAAACTATGTTATATATATATATATATATATATATATATATATATATATATATACGATTATATATAGACGAACCGATGAAGTACCCTTTCTGAGAGATTATGAACTTCAGCTGCTCGACTCCTTCGCATTGATCCTGATCGTTGGTTCGACTTTTCACCGAGAGCCTGCAAAACGTATTATTATAAACAATGAGTAACAGACCAGAAAACGTTACAAGAATTTATGTCTCGGAGTTATTTTAAACATACATCTGATTGAGACACAGTTTCATCAGTGTCTGTTATATGTTTTCTCTTACGCTCTGTTGTAATGATTCTTTCACTAGCCATTTCTTTGATGTTCTTGCCAAAGCTGCCACCAGAGGAGCCACCTGATGATGTACTTGCGTTCGGGTAAAGCTTTTCGTCGATAGTTTTGCTTTGATCATGACTCATTGAGACATCGAGATCGTTCTGAGATTGGTGGCTCCCGCAATGGCTCGGTCCAACCGTCATCACCGAGTACTGTTCCTTGACTCCTGATGATGAATCCGTAAGCCTAAACTTGGGAGGTGGCATGACCTGAGGAGGGTCAGGACCGGACTGGTGCTTAACCGTCTCCGAGGTTGGTGGTCTCTCGAGAGGATTGACGGTTGGGAAGAAATGGGAGGAGAAATCGTCGGTTTCGAATGGGTTTTCATCTGGAGGGCATTGGATCCAAGAGACGGTTTCTTGATCCTCAAGAAAGGTGTTTTGTGTAATTAGTGTTTCTTGGTGTTGGTACTGTTTATGAGTTTGGGCTTGGGTTTGCTCTCTGTGGGATTGGCTATGCAAAACCACTTGCCCATCTCGCCATAACAACTCCACTAGCTCATCTTGTGGCCTACATATATATATTATTACACTCAGAGACTATTATAATAGGCTTTTTTTACAAGAGGCTAAATGAATACATTAGAATAGACTAGAGTCAACATTAAATACCTTATAGATCTTCTATTAGTGGACAAATTGTAATTCTCCTCAAAACTCCAACCTTGGTGTTCCATGTCAGATCTCTGGAGACATATCATCGAAATAATAATTTTATTAACCTCAATTATTGTAAGATACTATAAGTGCACGGAGCTAATGATAGCTTATATGTTAATAGAGGAGGAGCATAAAGTAGGATTTTTAAATTCCAACTCCAATAGTTTAATTACACTAATCATTAGAAAAAGATTCAGAAATCATTAAATTAAGATCAAAGTCCACGAGTTCATTATTCTGTTAAACTTTTTAAAAATATTTCGTCAGTCTAGGAAGGATTGAGAAAAATAGTTAATTAATTAATAGAGAGAGACCGTGTGAAAGAAAGAAACAACAGAATCTAAATATAGCAACATCCGTATAAGAGTACTGACCAGATTTGGAAAGCTTATGGGCGAATCAGAAGTTGAATGAGAAGAAGATCTCGAAAGCTGATTTGTGGAAATGGAAGTTCCACGCCCAACAAAAATTTAAAGAAAGAAACAGAACTTTCTCTCTCCTCTCTCTCTCGTTTCTCTCGCTCTAGATAGACCTGAAATTTTTAAGAAACGCTCGTAAAACATGAAAGAAACAGAGACGAGAGAGAGACATAGAGGCAAGGTTCTTTACTTCTTTTGGTACAGACAGAAAGCGACAGGAGCATAAAGAGGGGAGCGAGAGAGATATTACAGCGAGGGAGATAATGATTCTGTAAGGACAACAGTACTGCAACCTTTCAGACTGAACGCCACGTGGCAAGTTCTGGGACATTATGTTGGAATCAGTGTGACCCACAGGTGGAGATCTCTTCTCTAGCGATGAGATATTGAGATCTATTGTTAGATTTCTAGAGGTGGTATCTGATCTGTACCTTATCCAAATAAACTCTGCAAACAATGATTTGAGGGTGTTTTTGTCAAATCACATCATCCATGGCGTTGTTTTTTGTCGACATATGGTGGCTTTTTTGTTGTGTGTGTGAGCATAATCTTTTAATTTGACGTTGTATTTTTCACTATTCTCCAAATTAAATTACGTTTTCTTTGTTATCTACTAGTACTACTATGTAAGTAAAGGACGAAATGTATCCGAATTCAATGGTTTCGTTGAATTTGAGGCAGTCTAGTGTCAACGAATTTATAACTGATCACTGTTTACGGTGTTTATCAAATCGCATCTAACGGAACTCTTGGAGTACAAAAGCATGTATGCTTTATAAAAAAAAAAAAAAAGGATTACAAAAGTATACTCCAGTACAATATTTTGTTGATGGATAAAACTTTCACATACAAAGATTCTATTTTCATAGCCTATATCTTTATCGTTCACCTAAAGAAATCACTTGGAGGTAGAGGTGTCAATTGGATCGGCCCGCGTCCAACTGGACATGCCCATTAGGCTTTTCATTTTTGTTATGTCCGTGCGGGTTGACCCACCGCGGGTTGCGGACAGCAAATCTAGGCCTAAGCACGTCCCACATGTTTTTAGCGGGTTTGCGGGCCTGCCAGCGAATTACATGGACGCTAACATTGTGGTCATGTTCGTTTGTAACCTTATCTTATTTCGGACGATTTTAAGATGAATAAACAAGTTTCTCATCAGTTAAATAGCTCTGATACTTTGGCAAAACAACAGCTGTTATAACAATACCACAGAACAAAGCCAAGGCGAGCCCTAAACCATTGACGATCAATGATTCAAAACAGCGTTTCGAGACGTTTCTTTTGGTCTAAATGAGTCATCTCAAAAGAAGTAGTTAAGACCTTCACAGAGAGAGAACACTTTGAAATGAAAACTAATCAAAGAATAACAAAGTGTTTTAAAAAACTAAAACTGGAATTGAAAGCTCAAAGCTCACCCCTCAATGCTATCTCATAGCTCTGTTTCTTGGATGATTTTTTTTATGACATCGACAAATTACCAACGATTCCTCCATTTTTTTAGCTGATTCGATCACATGGGTTACATTTCTACAACTATGGCGAATTGAAAGATGATACTGATCGAATCGAGCGAGGGAGCTTCATCAAAGAAATCAAATGAGAAAAATTTTTAATTTCTGCATGAAATTAATTTTAATAGCGGGTATACCCGCCAACCCGCAAACCCGCAGTGGGTAAGCCCGTTTAGTCCGATATCCAAACGGGTCACACCCGCAAAGCCCGCTTTTTTTGCGGACAAGATTTTTAGTGTCCAGGCCCGCCCCATGGTGGATCTATATGAGCTTGGCCCGCGGGCAGCGGCCCGGATTGACACTCCTATTTGGAGGTGTTATTGGATGTTGTATTTGAAATAAACTAAAATATAATCAATCCAATGTTACTCAATTAATAATTATATTTTTAAATTCAGTTATTTGAAATGAATTTCAACGAAATTTCATGAGTAAATTATTTAAAACATAATTCAAGCTATATTGGAGAGATTTTAGAATCAATTCCTATAGATTTTTTAAAATAAGATCAAAACTTTAAATCTAAGAGATTATAAAACTTATAAAATTAATTTTAAATTTAGTTGAATAACACCCTTTTGTAATTTTGAAAAGATCTAGTGGCTCTTTGATTCATTTATCGTTTTGCAATTAATTCGGTTGTCACATTATCAATTATTCGTGGACCGTCGTGCTTACTGGTAAATGGGCCACGTCCCACACCGCTTCTCGGTTCTTATTTCTCACATCCACTAATTTTTACTTTCATGCTATTTTTTAAATTTTTTTATAGTATATCATTTCCTTTTAGTTTCACCGTTAAAGATAAAATTTAATTAGTCTCTAGCAAAAAGGTGATTTCAAAGTTTATTTTGATATGGGTTTCAAAATTTAATACAATTCAAATTGTGATGGCCAAACAAATGGCATAGAATAAACAGAACTGTCATAACCAGTGACAACATTACAAATATTGAATATTGATGAAGATAAATTTTTGACAAAAAAGAGAAGAAGAAGATAAATTATCAACAAATAAACAAAATTTAGGAGATAACAATCAAACTTCAAATATATTTTATTAAGGTTTCGAGTGACCAAAACATGATAGTTTTTTTTGACACATTACCAAAATATGATAAACAATTTTTAAACATGCGCAAATCATAATAAATTGTTTCAGTACGATTGCTTTCAATTATTTGACTTAAGTTATCGGTCGGGTACATTTTAGATACAATCCCCCAAATGTGTTAAAAAAAAAAACATTCATGCGACTTTCATTTTTTTTTTTTCCATTTGCAGCCGTACTGCATGTTAACGAATACAATATTTTGGGAAAGAACAAAATTGTATATAAATGTCTACTGTTCTGTTTCTTCTGTATGGTCAGCAACTGCTAAACTCTGTGCAAACTTTATTATAACTATCGACTAAAATATTTTTGAAATCACTATCGTTAGACGTTAGTTCCGGACCTGGCAAGAAAATAAAATAGCGAATTATCGTTGTTTTCCTTGGTCAAAGTTCATCAATATATATTTAAAAAGTTAGATTTTAGTTGGAAGTTATATTTTAATCAATTCCTATTCGATATTAGTCAGATTAACTGATTAATGACAGTCTGTGGCGCGAATATTGACAATCCGTCTGGGTACTACACATACTATATGTAAATTTAATTTGATTTTATTTGAATAGTTGATTTTCTTGCATAAATTAGAGTATAAGTTGTTGAAAAAAGAAAAAGAAAAATTCCACAAGCTAGTTTCGTCGTACGTGCTTCGAAAACGGTACAAGACAAATACTCTGCAGTTTGTAGTAATGGGTCGTAAGCTTAAAGGCTAAAGGCCTAAAGCCCTAAGAAACCCAATCTTAATTTACGAAAACGCCCAATTATGTTTGAGGGGAACAAAAGAAACAACGCTTCCACTTTAGTAAGGCTGTGTGAAACCCTTCAGGTAGTTTCTTGGCAGTTGCCGTCTTTCTAATTTTGATTGTTGTTTATTTTTTCTCTGCGTAAGTATGAACATTCCCTTTATAGAAACCTGATACTTACTGATAGATACCATTCAAAGTTTCACCGTTTTTCATGTTGGTTATGGATTGAAAATTTGGATATTATGTTCCTTTGACTCTCTTCCTCCTTTGAAAAGTTTTATTGGATATTATGTTCCTTTTTGACTCTCTTCCTCCTTTGAAATATATAAATATTTATTTTATCTTCCCGAGAGAAGATCGATTGCATTCGTAGTATTACTAAGATTGCTGTAGGCAACTTTTAGTCTTTTAGTACTTGTTTTTTTAATGGGGTTTTATGATAATATTCAACAGTCAAACTCTGGACTTTGAATGTTTTATAGATCTATCAAATGAGCCACCTCCTCATTTGGCACAAGAGCTAAGTTATCGTCTGTCTTATACTTTAATAATTTATTTCTTTTATAATTAAGCTCCTCCTTTCTGTTTTTGTGGTTTTTATTCAATCACTTAAAATTAGAATGAACAAAACAATCCGTAAACCACATCACCACAATGCAAACCAATCCTTAATATTCGTAATTTAACACCCTTCTAAAAAGCTACAAATCAATTATTTTTATTTTATGTGGAAAATTGATGAAATTTACCAAAACTATTTTTCCGGGAATTTTGTTTCCGGAATATTGTCAAAATGTTCTTAGAATCTATTGAGGGATAAATGTTTTCGGTATGTCCTTGGCAATTAGTCGAAATTTAATGACAGAAAAGACGTATAAGAAATTTGTCGGAAATATTACTAGAAAATCATCGGAATAATGTTATCAGTACACGTGTTACTGTTAGGACCATTTCCACCGAACGGTACTGGCTAATTTTGCGCAAATGCTCGAAACTAAATAACCAAAAAAAAGGTTTAGTTAAAGCGTTCTGCCAAAAATAACCATGGAAAATATTCAAATCTCGAACAACATTATTTTCTTTGATAAATTAATTAATTATTGGCTTAAGAAAACGTATATTAGCTTTGATCATGAGATTAAATAACTTTGTCGCGTCGACTACTCTTTTTCATATATGGACAATTTTACTAACATTCAGACAATTTTACTTTCTCGTAAGTTAATGTCAAGTGGCTAATGACTAATGAGATCATGGTAGAAGTTATGTTTACCACATATGCATGCTTCACTATGTTCTACCAAATTCTGATCTTCTGATCGGAAACTGTAAGTGTTGTTTTAATAATGAGTAGAAAATGGTGTCGTCGAATAAGATAAGAAAAGGTATAATGATAAAAAAAATATGCAATAACTATTTGTTATTTGTTCATCATGAATAGGCTAGCGCTAGGGCAAAAGATTAAGTAAAAGTGTTTATGAGTTTTGGTAAAGGAAAGGTTCAGTAAAACTATTTGCTACTTGTTGCACTACAACTACAACAGTGATAACACCGTGTGTCGTATTTTAGGGCAGTAATAATAATATTTTCATTTTATAATTACGATAAAGAATTGAAAAGGTCGGTTAATTTACTAACAAAGATGTTTTATAGCTTTTCTGTTTTTATACAGTTATAAGTTATAACGTTCTATTTCCTAGCTACGCGTTCATTCTATTGCATTTTGTTTGTTCCATAATTAATCACACTTGTTCTGCTTATATATTTTTGAGTAATTGTAATGCAGGGTATCCAATAATTTGAAAATTAGATATCTCTTTTGTAATACTATTTACGAGTGAATTATAATAAAAAAACCT
Organism: Erythrophleum ivorense; assembly: GCA_026724425.1. Taxonomy (NCBI): domain Eukaryota; kingdom Viridiplantae; phylum Streptophyta; class Magnoliopsida; order Fabales; family Fabaceae; genus Erythrophleum; species Erythrophleum ivorense. The sequence continues at coordinate 2,065,432 of JAIUCV010000086.1, read as the reverse complement.
CTTTTGTCCTTTTGTCTAATTTTCTTTGTTTTTCTTTCTTATAAGAAACGATGAAAAAAAATAATTACAAGAATGAAGAAGAAGAAGGAAGAGGAGGAAGAAAGAACCAGAGAAAAATGAAGAAGAAGGAAAAAGAGAAAGAAATAAAAAAAAGAAGAAGAGAAGAATGATAATAATAACATTGTTAACAGTTAATTAGGTCAATTATCAGCAATTATCAATATAATTTCACATAAATTTGTGAAGATAACAAAGTTAGTTAACCAATAATTCATATTTTCATAAAATGATAACTAGATTAATATGATAATCTACATATTTTCGCATTTTATACATGATAAATTAATGTAAATGATAATTTATGGTATGCTAACTTAGTTAACATGATAATTTTATTTTTGTAATGATATGGTAACTTAGTTAACATAATAATTGCGTATTTTAGTGATATGATAACTATTTTAACATATATTTTTATAATATACTAATTGGATTAACACTTTAACACTTAAATTGATGTTAGAAAATCAGATTAATGGCATTTTTTAATAGTCTAAACTATAAGGATAATTGTGGTATATAATTCTTTTCAGTTTTTTTAATTTTCAAATTATCAGTGTTATATACTTAAATTTTTGGTCAACTTTGTATATTCAATAAATTCACCCTTTTTTTTTTCGTTGTTGCTTTTTTTGTGTGTGGATAAAAGTTACTTATTTTATTTTATCTTATTTTTTTCGGAAAAAATTCTTCATAAAATTGTACGTTTATTAAATCATTTGGATTATAACAAAAAGGTAAATTAGGCTTCCTCTAACTAAGTGTAACTAACACTATGGAATGCAGTTGAAGCTGATGCAATAGAAGAATGGTTATTTAATCGATTTGGTCTACCGTCTACGTTTGTGTTTGGCTCCCCGGCTATCAAGATAGTTGAGTCCAAAGAGGAGGCATATATAAAAGTTATCTTTTGGTTCGAGTGAGAATTTTAAATTAATAAATTTTATATTTTTTAATATATTGGAAAATGGTAATATGGTCAAACCACGTGGATTCACCTATACGTATGTATATTGAATTTACGGTTTATTGATAATTTGATATTTGATAATTACTGTATTATTACGTAACTACGACTGATGACAACATGTTTGAATTTTAGATCATATGACATCATATATAAAGTAGTTTCAATCAGTGATTTAGTTATTTTCCATTTCTCTGGACTTTTCTGCGTAATAATAAATAGCCCCGGTATCATATTTTTAAAACACTATGAAAATTAGTTTGAGTTTCGTTGTTTGAAATTTCTTGGTTATAAAAATACTCCATATTAGGGTAAAGGTCACAATAAAATCTAGAACGAATAACTGTATTTCTTGTTATTAATTAACTGACAAAGAACATAAGATATATATATTGTATGTTGATACATATGTAAACAATATTAAATAAATTAACAAATTTTCAGTGATAATTACTATTAATTTTTTTGGACAATTCTTAAAAAGACCACAAAATAAGTTTTTGTTCCAAAATTATCACCATTAGTTATTTTATTTTCCAACAGTGCCACAAAAATTTAGTGTTTCCAGAAATATCACAAAACTAAAAATTAACTTTTAACCCTCGAAACTAAACCCTAAGCCCTACAAAATAAAAAATAAACCCAAAATAGTAAACCTAAACTCAAATTATCTATATTTCAAATCCCTAAATATCATTTTTAATATTTTTGGTCTTTTTGGAAAAAATATTTATTTGTATTTTTGAAAAAAATTAACTAGGGATGATATTTTTGGAGCATAAACTTATTTTAATGATATTTTAAGTTAGTCTCAAAGTTTTTTACATGCGGTTGAAGTCTATAATAATACACTATAAGATGTTGCCTAATGAAACAGTAAACTGCTGTTGTTTAGTTATTGCTCGAACCCAAATCTGCATATTGTGTGTTGTTGAACAAAATTGTGATAGTAATATTATATTTTTATGGGCTTCCATTAAGATGCTGTGTGTATAATAATAGTCAAAGTCATTCGTAATTGACCCAGCACCAATTTAACGGCAGAAAAATAATCATTTAATTGCTAAGCCTTTACCTATTTACCTATATATATGTACAGAGAACTTTATATGCAAAGAGACTTGAGTGGAGATATAAAGAGATCGATGTAGTGAAGATGAAAGGTGAAGGTAAGGATCGTGAAGAAGAAGATGAAGCAACACTTCCTGGGTTCAGATTTCATCCGACTGACGAAGAGCTTTTAGGGTATTATCTTCGAAGAAAAGTAGAGAACAAACCCATCAAACTCGAACTTATTAAGCAGATCGATATCTATAAGTTCGATCCTTGGGATCTTCCTAGTAAGTCTTTATACTGGATCACCTTCTTCTTTTATTTTATTTTTATGAATATTGGTATCGTATATTATGATCATTGCTCAAAAGATAAAATGGTTTGTTTGTTTCTTTTTTTCCTTTCTCAAATGATAGGATAGTATGATACAGAACGGATCAAACGGATACAAAAAATAAATCTACCTGAACAAAAAGATTGTTTTTTCAACATCTAAATATAACGATAAACACAAAGGAGATAGACATCTATCTGATCAAGATCAATTGACTCTTTTAGGAAATTAAAATATTTTGGGGGATAATCGTAAATTATATAAAACCAGCCCATAATAAATTTGGACTGAACATTCGAAATTTCGTTAACCAAATATTAAAGACCAAAACCACCACATTGTTTTTCGATAAAATCTTGAAAACCAAGAAAGAAAGAAAGAGAAGAACTTTATCAAAAAAAATATTAAAGACCAAAATCTGATTCGAACACCTTGTTAGTCAGCTGAAAACTTTGTGAATACGACACTATAGACTGAAAAATGTTGTCGGTCAAATTTTTGGTTTTGTAGGAGACAGTTATGTTTTCATATATTAAAAGATATGAGACCATTCATATGAATACACACACACACATATATATTTTCAAATATTATCGCATGAAGATATTAAAACACGTTGTATGTCACGAAAGCCAAGTTCTAATGATCTGAATTTGTTTTTGCCAAAGAGTCAATGTCTTTATTTTCTTGGGTCAAAGAGTTAATGTATTGTAGCTTCCTTTTTTAATAAATAAATTTCCAAAAAAATACAAATCTATTAATAAGAGCATTTACTCTGGATTTCACTAGGAGTGGGAGAAAAGGAGTGGTACTTCTTCTGCATGAGAGGCAGGAAATACAGGAATAGCGTTAGACCAAACCGGGTCACCGGTTCAGGTTTCTGGAAAGCTACCGGTATCGATAAACCGGTTTACTCTAATCTCCAATGCGTCGGTCTCAAGAAATCTCTGGTTTACTACCTTGGTTCAGCCGGTAAAGGAACCAAAACCGATTGGATGATGCACGAGTTCCGCCTTCCTTCCACCACGAAAACCGACTCCCCAGCTCAACAAGCAGTGAGTTCTTTGAATATCTATTTTAAAGTTATTAATCCAAATTGTTTTTTAAAAGAAATAAACCGGTTCATTTAAGTGAGACAATTTTCTTATATTTGTGGAGGTAAATGCTTTAATAAGTCAGTCACGAATGCAAATTTCCATAGGAGCTATTGATCACATATTTTCCGTCAAAATGGACCCAACTTTTTCTTAAACGTTAAAATTAGGCCAGATTCTCGACTACGATTTTTTATTTTCCAATAAAATCATGATAAGAAACATTAGACTAGCTAATCTAAATTACATGAAAACGTCCACACTATACTATTTTTTGCTTCCTTTAATTTAAAGCCATTATATATATGGAATATACGGTGTGTATGTGTTCATCCATTAAATTTGATATAATTCACTAGAGTATATAATATCGATTGAAAATCAATGATACTGGACAGTTATGGTTTCTGAATCTTCTTTATAATAAAAAAAATCATAACGCAATCATATATTGCTTTCAGATTTTACAGTTGGAAACAAATATATTAAATGTGTGCATCTTGTTTTCCGCAGGAGGTATGGACACTATGCAGAATCTTCAAACGAGTCACACAGCATCGGAACCCAACCATCGTACCACCAAACCGAAAACCGGTTATCACCTTAACCGACTCTTGTTCTAAGACAAGCAGCTTAGATTCCGACCACACCAGCCACCGCGTCGTAGATACCTTTTCCCACAAGCTACACGAGCCTCCGCTTCAGCCACAACAGACGCAGAATCCTTACTGGAACCAACATACGGTTGGTTTCACTCAACCGACAAATACAAGTTATGATAACAACTTCCCGAGTTTCTGGAACATCAACGGTGGAGATTTCATCGGAGACTCCGCAAGTTGGGATGAACTTAGATCTGTTATAGATGGCAACACTAAACCCTAGTAATAATTCTCCTTCGTTTACCTTTTTAAAGCTTCGTATGAAGGATAAATAAACTACTATATATGTTTATTTGATAAAATACGTAATAAATTATACTGGTTGATACTAACCACATTTATGCCTCAAAGGCTCACTACTTTTGTCTGATTCTTGTTTCTCAAGCAACCAGTAATTTCTCCGCTCTTTCTTACATTTTTTTTTTCTTTGATCACTCCTTCCATTCAAAGAAAAAAAATGTTCTCCAATATTGGAAAATGAATCTAAATACATATAAATTGATACACTCACAGAGAGTGAATTACGGATCAATGAAACAGATTCTTGAGATGTTTAAAGAAGTAAGCAGAGACAATCTGATTAGTCTTCTCGGTCGGGTGAAAAGCGTCCCAGAAAACGTACTTGTTTGCATCACTGCAAGTTAACGGATTGTCCTGGCCGCAAAGAAATCCCATCTCAAACAATCCCGTGCCGCAACACGCAGAACTAGACACCTCAAGGCCGTAAAGACTAGGTTTGGTAACAATATCCCAAATGATATCATAAGGATTAGCAAAATAGATCCTGAGTCCAACGAGCTCTTTATTCAATTTACTCACTAATCTCTTCAATCTCCCGTTGAAAACGATCGCCAAGTCATTGTAACTCCGAGAACAGCTGAAAGGGTCGTCAAGATTCGTCACTCTCTCCAGTGGCAAACATCCCATTGGAGAGATTCCGGTGAAGGACATTTTCCGAGCCCCGAGTTTGTAAAGATCCTTTAAGAACACCTCGGCGATCCCGATGAGGAAGTCTTGGTACTGACCTATGCTGAATTGAGATCTCCTATCCGTTAATGTGTAATAGTTCTCGAGGAAATCGTTGGTCCCTATGCTGACTAAGTACAGCGATTCTCTGATGACATTAGCGGCTTTCCGGTGGCCGAGATAGGCGGCGAGTTTTTTCTGGTATTCTTTATAGTACTCGACTTCTTTCCATAACGGAATCACACCCTTAATGATAAAACAAGACAATGTAACCCTCTCGGTGTTACTTGTAACCCAAGAAAAAAAATCGGAATTAGGTGTGTTTTGAAGTGAAAGATGGACTTACAAGAACATCGGCGGTAGAATTGTCATATCCGGTGCCGGCGGAGGCGAAGCAAACTCCGGTGGCGAAATCAGAGATATTGTAGGATGGATCAAGATAGGCCGGCACTGTCGGTTTAAGACCGTAAGCCTCGGAAGTGAAATCAGAGGAGAGACGGCCGTTGCAAAACCGTCCGGTGGGGCGGCCGCCGGGGAAGTCACGACCGTAGGGTTCGAAATTGGCTCTAGCCATGGTTTGAATGAAGTTGTTATTGCCTGAGTCTACGGAAGAGTCGCCGAAGACAATGATCGCGGGGACTTTCGCTCCGGCGATGGAGACAAGAGTGGTCAAAATAATGCATAACATTGATGGTGACAAATAATGTGCTGCCATACTAACAACTTGTTTAGCTAGACGGCGATGTTACCAAGGAATTTCATTCTATATACATACATTGTATAGAGCATCTACAATTTAATATACTTATTGTAAGATGTGTAAGAATTCGTGTATATATGTTTGGGTTAATTTCAGTGTACTATAAGGTGTTCGAATTCGGTGGTATAGAATCATTTTGACTAAAGAACGAAACAATAAAAAGAGACCGAGTAGGAAGTATTTATTGAATTAGTAGTTTGGTAGGTGTATGATATATCATATATGCATGCATGCTCAATGCGCCCACTAACAGATATCTACCTACAAGCAGCATGTACATAAATTACATTTACATTTACAATGGTAAAGACATTAAAAAACTCCAATTTTTTTTCCCTCACAAAATGTATTCCACGTTCAAATTGGGTTGAATTCTAGCTAGTAGTGACCACGTACTCGGTCATATATTTGTGAGAGCTCTTGGATAATTACAAGCTTCGGCTGGTAACAATGCTTTTTAAAAATGAACAATAGTCCAATTACTGATCATACTAGTAGAGGCCGCGCGTTTGCGCGGTGGTAAGTTAAGTTTTCATCAAAAAAAAAGTAGTAGCACAGGGATACATTTTTTTCTTTATCTTTTCAGTTTAATTTAGTTTATGTTATTTCTGTTGGATTTATTATATTTCTGTTATAAGGGAGTCGGCCTCATACTTTTAAACCATACCCGAAAACCCAAACCGAACTGACCCACAATACCCATATACGATTGATTTTGGTATAAAACAAATCACCTTATGGGTAAAATATTTGAAACCCGTGAGTATCAGATAATACTAGAACCGAACCGATACTTGATCGGGTACCCAAATTACCCGAATGGGTATTGTGGATTATTTTTGATATTATAGATATTTTTTAGGTTTTTTGATTTTTGATTTATTTTAGGTATAAAAAAAATCACCTGATGGGTAAAATATTTGATACCCGTGGATATCAGATAATACCAGAACCGAACTAATACCGATCGGATATCCGAATTACCCGAATTGATATTGTGGATTATTTTTGATATTATAGATATATTTTTTTTTAGGTTTTTCAGATTTTTTTTTGTTTTTTCAGATATATTTCCAATCTTTTTTAACCTTATCAATTAACAGATTCGATTTTTGGTTTGACTGAGCAATCGGTTTGTTTTAAGTTATTATTCTTGTATCCAAACAGTTTTATTTTGTATCCAAACTGTTTTTATCTCTTATCTTTATCTCCAAACATTATTAAAATGTACTTCTCAATTAATAGTAAAAAAATATAGATAGATATATATATATTTTTTAGATGAAATATATGCTATAAATTATAACGAAGGCTACCATCTACCAATATGTGGGTTCGTGCATGATGCAAATGACTCCTTTATCTTATGAATCTCTTTCAAATATCATAAAATGCAGTAATGAAAAGTGTGAAGGCGAGAAATCTGCTATAAGAGATAACAAATAAAGCACACAAATAAGGGATTATGGAGAAGGTAATTATTTTCTTAAAACAGAAATAGTGTGGAAGTGGTCGGTCCAAAAAGGGCTATTAAATTTTGGCTATAGAAAGGGGGTGAGAAAAGTGGGTGGTGAGGTAATAAATGAAACGGCACATGTAGAAGAGATGTCCTCTAATAATTATTACGTTTACAATAATGTAGTTCCGGTGGTTGCATTGCACCTCCACTTTACAGTATTCCTCCGACCCCTTGAACCGCATGATTCGTAACAACAATGTACATAGCTTCATCTGTTTATTTGAAGAAAATTTAGTAGCTGTAGTCTGTAGACAATTAGGTTTCAAGGTGACGACCAAAGTTCTTACCCCCATTAGTTAGAGAAAGAATTTGTAATTGATTAGAGATGGAAAGTCATCTTTTGTTTGAGTCAATCAATTTTTATTGCCAATATGTAAATATCTTTTATGGATGCAAATGAGAGTGGCATGGATGGAATGTCTCCAACCTGTGGATACAAAATCAGTATATGGAAAAGCTTTTAATGCCTTGTCCTACAAATTTATTGCTGTACTTGTTGCAAGTTTTGCTTTAGCACGTAACATGCAAAGATCAGAGGTTTGTTTTCCGTCTTTGTCACACTTTATTGGTTTTGAAGGGTGCATACTCTGACCCCTACCTTTACTTTCAACTTCTCTCCAGATTGATAGGCGATAGGCGTATGCAAGATGGTCTCACAGTGGCAAACCGCCTATGCTTGGGAAGCCGTGGTTGGCGCAAACTAATTCGTTACTTGGCAGAGATGAGATGCTTTTTTGGGCCTTTTGGAGATGAGATGCTTTTTTGGGCCTTTTGGAGATGGTTTATTTAGTTCTGAACGCGTAAGCCATGTTTTTTTTTCTTTCTGAATTTGGAACATGTTGAGACGTTTCTTAGTGATGTGATATCATAAAAAATGCAGGTTTTCTGGAAACTTGATTCTATGGAAAGTTTTTCGAGGATGAGACAGTGTATAAGGAGGAATTATTGTGGGACTGATCATCTCGGGGCAGCAGCAAACTATGAGGATCAGACAAACACGAAAAGTGATAATGGTAGCAAGGGTTCTTCTCCATCCAATCCTACTGTTCTTGCTGCTGAAGTAATATCGATGTATATAGCATATGAAGACGACGAACATGGAGAGGGTGATCATCTTGATGTCAAAGGCAATGCTGAAGAACATACAAGGGAAAATGAAGAGAGGATGTCTGGGTCACATGAGCATGCGTCCAAAATTTCAGCAGGAAAGACCTTGACATGGCCCGAGATTCTTCAGTGGTAGCACCTGGCTTTGTTCCCAGTGAACTTGATGAAAGGATCCTTCTGGATTTTCCCACATCTATGGTCCGGCCACTCAAGGTTGTGAAAGGAACCTTCCAAGTATGTTTGACTAACCTGAACGTTTTGGATTTTCATCAAGTAGCAACACGAAAAGAGAGAATAAATTGGATACTGACCAACTAGATTAGTTTGATCCAGTGAAGTCAAGAAATGCTGGCATGTAGACATTTTAGAAACCTGAGATTGGCTCCTACTGTCCAAATGTGCTTTTCGTATATGGTTGCTGATCATAACTGCTGTGCCCTTCTCAGATTAAATTTTATTGTTGACAACAGAGACTTGTAGAGTTCATGGCAAGAAAGTAGATTGGACTATAGTGTTATGGAGTTGAGGAGATTAATGAAGAATTGTGAGGAAGCAAGACGCTAGTAGCTGGGGTTGAAGCTCTTTGTTAGGATTATTGGAAAGGAACATCATTTGCAATATATGTTTATATTTAGAGACTTGTGAAACAGAGCTTTTGCAATATGAATTGTCCATTATTATTATGAGAAGAATGTTTTAGAAACAGAAGATTCTTTCATTTAAAGATAAACAAACCAACAAAGTGATAAAAGATCTTTGCAGTGTAGTAAACAATTCGATCCAGAGGACCAGCGTTGCACAGTGAACTTATGAGACAAGAAATAGAGCTAAGACAATGATATGGTTTGGTTGTGATATAGTAACAGTAACGGATGTAAACAACGATTAAAATTCAATAAAGACAAGCACTAGACCAAGGTAATTCGCAGGAGAATCAGAGAAAGCAACCGAACGACTATTCAGGACAATGATTAAGTACGGGTTTCAAACTCGAACATAAAATTATGCAAACCCACTGTCGTGGCGTTAACAACTTTACTAATCAACCTAGATGTCTAAACCGTCGTTTGAATCTAGCAGTTGAAAGCAAGCAGTAAAATCAGGTTCGATATGTTCACGATCCGCCTTAGCATCAACTCTCGCAGGCTAAGGACGGATCGCTCACCAATGATTTATCTAGCACCCTATAACACTTTTGATGAATAGGAAACCTAGGATCTAAAACTGAGCGATCAAATCAATCTTAGCATTAAGATTATCAAAGGCGAAAACAAGAGACTCTTTTCATCAAGGATCCCGAGATACGACGATCTTAGCTGATGGTCGAAGTTGCCACAATCCGAAGATTGGGATTCTCGTTGAGGTATGTATCCGAAGACGCACTCTAAATGATCCTTGATTCAAAGACAAAGTATCCTATCTGCATTCAGTTATCTAAATCATGAAACTCCTTTGAAAAACCTAGATCTAGCAAGGCGACTACTCAGACATGATCAAGCAAGCAACGACAAAAGATGAAACAGTTTTCATTGAAATAAGGAATAGTAAACAAGAGGGTTCAGAAATCTTCTCCAAACTGTCACAAAGGATTCAGAGATCTTCTCCCTCAGATCAACAATGAAAAACTGACAAAAAGCGTCTATCCTCGAAAGAACTCCGAACAAAGTGTAAAAACAAAACGTGTCCTTCCAAGGCTCGAAAACAGAAGTAAAATAGGTCAGGAGATCTGCGGGCGATCGAACGGTCGAGATCGGATGAGGATCGAGCAGACGATCGAACGGTGCAGGGAACACGTCGATCGATGGGCTTCGATCGCCGGGTCAAGTACATGGGCCTCGATCGACGGGTGTGATCGCCGGGTGCGGTCGCCGGATCAGGTCGTCGGAGGGGTCGCCGGCTCAGGTCGCCGGAGGGGTCGCCGCTCAGGTCGCCGGATCAGGTCGCCGGAGGGGTCGCCGGCTCAGGTCGCCGGAGGGGTCGCCGGCTGGGTCGCCGGCTGGATCGCCGGGACGGTCGCCGTGTAGCTCGCCGGGATGGCTCGCCGGGCCGGCCGGTCGCCGGGGTGGCTCGCCGGGCCGGTCGCCGGGGTAGGTCGCCGGGCCGGTCGCCGGGCTGGTCGGTTGGTCGGATCGCCGGGTTTTTGGCCATTTCGACTCCTTTTTGCTCCGTTAGCTCATCTTGCTCCTCTTTGTACGGAAATTCTCCTCTGAATGCCTTGATACCTGAAAAGACTCAATAACAACTAAAAAGACTCGATAAAACACGTGAAAACACTTGTTAGAATGCGCTAAAACGCAAGACATCAACTCCCCCAGACTTAGTCTTTTGCTTGCCCTCAAGCAAACATAGTTTCTAAGAACGGTGAAGAGGTTTGAAAACACAGGAACTCGCAAATCATCAGCAACCAAACTCTGAGGGAAATTCATTAGACTTTAAGAAATAACGCTTGGTCAGCGCATAATCACTGTCGTACCCTCAGGGTCTCGCAATCCTGATCCCTTCGTGAACTCCACCCTGCAGAAACTCTAGCTACACATTGGTCAACTCTCTACATTCATTAAAGATTGGCGTGAACTTCTCATTTGGGGCACTATCTAAATGGAACGAGCTTTCGAAAAAAAGGGTAGGCCATCTCGTGTAATAGTGACTGAAGTGTTTAGAGAGAGGTGTACAGGGAGTTACCATCATTTTCTGGTAGGGCGGTGCAGGATGTCGCACAAAATGGTAAGAGAGGATGGACTTGTTGATGTCCGCAACCTCTAATCACTCTCCTCTTTCATTGACTATCACCTTTCAGACTTCACTTCTTCTTCCTCGGGGTTTGTCTCGTGCTAAGGGACACATGTATTTTGATTTTCGAGACCCTTTCCTTCATCCTTCGAAATATTTTTTTTTTTTTTTTTTTTTTTTTTTTTTTTTTTTTTTTTTTTTTTTTTTTTTCGGATGAAGGGGGCTCTATACGTATATATGTCCCTTAAAACACAGAGTATGAGACAATGGATGACGTACCCCAAACAGCTAGACCGCATGAATTTTCTTGATGGTCCGCTAAGAGCGGATGTTCCTGTTACGAGTGCAGGTGCTCTGTCCACATTTCTTTTCTCTTCTAACCACGATTGACTTCAGCAAGAGTGAGTTAGAGGTTGCGTCAGTCCTATTCTCTCCGACCTTTTTGCACACATCTGCATATAAGAGAAAGATTCAAACATGGGTCGAGAGGTGGTTAGGCTATTCAGGATCAGCAAGAGTGGAATAAAGGAGAAAGAAGTCCTGAATATGTATGGTGCAGCTCGCTCTACTATCTAGTGCCCAAATCAAGAAGCATTTAATGTTCAATTTAATCCAGATAAAAATAGAGTCAACCAATGCTTCACCAAAGATTTCTGCAAAATGAAAATTCCTGGGGGAAGTCCGACCAAAAGGGCATTTCAGCTTTTTGCACCTAACAAACCCTGCAAAATTGGTCACTAGATCGAAAATATTCAAGAGCATAAATGGTTGAAGATCATCATATGATTCGGTCCTTATTCCCAACAAGTTTGACTCAATAAAACAACGACTCAAGAAAAACATCAAAATGACTCAAGACATAAGAGAAAACAAAAGAAAAGAAAAAGGTATTAGTACACAAAGACCCTCCCCCAGACTTACTTCACACCGTCCCCGGTGTGAAAATAAATCAAGGGAAGAGTTAACAGACTCAATGAAATAAAATAAAAGGAAAAGAGAGAAAGAAATGATATGTTACAGTGGTGGTGGTGATGAGAGTTGTTGTGGTTCTCAGCGGTGGCCACGAATTATGGCGTCTATCTCCGCGTCCATACTCTCCCGAGTGTACTGTGGGATGGAAGAGGAGTCTGCGCCGGCGGTGGTCTGGTGCATGTACTGGTCGGCCGGACCGCTTGGATACGGCGTCGAATGATCCGCTGGCCTCGCCGCTCTGGAAGTAGTAGCACATCGCCTCAGATAGGCATGGTCCTCTCGATCGCGTCTCTTCCCTAGTCGGGATTCGTATGATGAATGACGCGGTGCGTCTGGAGGTGGCTGGCGAGGAGGGGGATCCTGATCTTCTGTGATGTCGTGTTCGAGCTCTTCTTCGGAGACTTCCAGCGGCGGATGTGCTTGGACGGGTACTGTGCTTCTCCGGACAGCCGCTGAAGATGTGCAGCTCATCATGTTAGTCAATGCCTTTACCTGATTGCTTAGCTTTTTTACCTTCCTCCGTAGTTTGCTGGCGAGCGTGTTTGATGCTTTATCCTGGCACTTCTGCCAGCGTTGGAGTGAGTTGATATGCTCGTGCGCGGCTCGGAGTGCAGCGCTTTGAGTCTTTGGCACAGTGGTCTCCTCGAAGTGGAAATGGTCAAAGTCAAACAACGTGTCGCCTGCTTCCTCCGGCGACTTGGATCTGCGGTTCTGGTAAACTAATGGAGTCAAGGGGTCTGAAGCGGTTGGATGTGCACGTGCGGTCGGGTGGATGACAAGTGCTGATGGTGGCGGGTTGAAGTCGACATTGGCCCCACCTCGGAGTGAAGTGTACGTCGGGTTAGGTAGTCGAATACGTGAACTTCCGAGTAGTCGATGGGTAAATTGGTATATCAGGTCGTTCTCTTCACTGGCTGCCGTTTTCTTCAAAACCTGGCAGTTCTGCAGATACTGAATGTCTAGCTCTTCTGGCATGGCGACGATCTCATTCATATCAGGTATAAACCAGACGGCGGCCAAGATAGGCGTCACAAGTCCTCCCATGCGTAGCTCGCACCTGGTTCTATTACCGAAAACCGAAAATTAGTAAAACAAATCAAAATTGAAACGGTTATGTACACTTACCGGTGGGTTGCCTCCCACCAAGCGCTTGGTTAAAGTCACTAGCTTGACTTGGACGCTTATTAGGCTGGAGATGGATCGCCGAGAGGAACGGATTCACTCTCCGTGATGTCAGAATCAGCAAGATACGGCTTTAAGCGTTGCCCATTTACAACAAAATGTCCACCTGACTTGTCCCATAACTCAACAGCTCCATACGGTCGGACTTCTTTAATTGTAAATGGCCCAGACCAACGAGATTTCAACTTGCCAGGAAAAAGCTTCAACCGAGAGTTAAAGAGTAACACTTTGTCATCAACCTTGAAGTCCCGAGGAATAATTTTCTTGTCATGATAAGCCTTCGTCTTCTCCTTGTAGATCCTGGAGCTCTCATACGCATTGTGACGAATCTCATCCAACTCTAGTATTTGCATCTTTCTCCTCTCAGCTGCAGGCTTCATGTCGTAGTTCATCTGCTTCACTGCCCATGCAGCCTTGTATTCTAATTCGACTGGAAGGTGACATGCCTTACCATACACCAAATGAAATGGAGTCGTTCCCAAAGGCGTCTTGTATGCTGTCCGATAGGCCCATAATGCATCGTCTAACTTCGCTGACCAATCCTTCCTTGTAGTGCTTACGGTTTTCTGCAGAATGCTCTTGATCTCTCTGTTGGACACCTCCACTTGACCACTCGTCTGGGGATGATATGGAGTAGCGACCTTGTGCTTGACACCGTTCTTCTTCAACAGAGTTTCAAAGGTTCTGTTGATGAAGTGGGATCCTCCATCACTGATGACTACTCTCGGCACGCCGAATCGAGGAAAGATCACCGACTTGAACATCTTTAGTACTACCTTTGCATCATTCGTAGGACTGGCCAAAGCCTCTACCCACTTAGATACATAGTCAACAGCGACCAAAATGTATTGGTTCTTAAAGGAAGATGGGAATGGTCCCATGAAATCTATGCCCCAAACGTCAAAAACTTCTACTTCCAGAATGAAATTCTGTGGCATCTCGTTTCTCTTACTGATGTTCCCCTGTCTCTGGCATGTATCACAACTAGACACGAACCTCTGTGCATCCCGAAACATGGTAGGCCACCAGTAGCCAGCCTGCAGAACCTTGGAGACAGTCTTGAACGTAGCAAAATGCCCAGCATAAGAAGAGCTATGGCAATGGAACAAGATCCCTGGTATCTCCTCATCAGCTACACATCTCCTGAAAACTCCATCTGAGCATTGCTTGTATAGATACGGTTCATCCCAAAAATAGTGCCTGATGTCCCTCAGGAATTTCTTCTTCTTGTTCCCCACGAATCCTGTCGGTTCTTGCTCAGCAGCAAGGTAGTTCGCTATCTCTCCAAACCAAGGAAAACTTCGACGGTTGACATCGTCGATGCTGCCAACAAAATCGCAGCTAACTACGTGATCAGGTGCTCCGCCAAAGTCAATCGCATCGACTGCATATACTTGCTCTTCACGTAGGCTGTCATCGAGAGGGACGTCTTCGTCAATCTTCAGCCTGGACAGATGATCTGCTATGCCATTATCGATCCCTTTCTTATCTTTAATCTCCAGGTCGAACTCTTGAAGCAGAAGAATCCACCTCAACAGTCTCGGCTTTGCATCCTTCTTAGTTAATAGGTATTTCAGCGCAGCATGGTCTGTATGGACAATCACCTTCGACCCAACAAGGTAGGACCGAAACTTCTCAAATGCAAACACTACTGCAAGCAGCTCTTTCTCAGTTGTAGCATACTTGCACTGAGCTTCATCCAGTGTTCGGCTGGCATAGTAGATCACATGCAGCTTCTTCTCCTTCCTCTGTCCCAGAACTGCTCCCACAGCATAATCGCTAGCATCTGTCATAACTTCGAAGGGGAGATTCCAGTCCGGAGGCTGAACAATTGGAGCACTCACGAGAGCTCCCTTGATCGTGTGAAAGGCTTCCAGGCATGCACTGTCAAAGTCGAACTTCACTTCTTTGCACAACAGCTGCGTCAAAGGCCTGGTGATCTTGGAAAAGTCCTTGATGAAGCGTCTGTAGAACCCGGCATGCCCCAGAAAACTTCGGATCTCCTTCACCGTTTTAGGCGGCTGCAGACTCATCATCACTTCGATCTTCGCTCTGTCAACCTCGATTCCCTTCTCTGAAATTTTGTGGCCCAGAACAATTCCGTCTCTCACCATGAAATGGCACTTCTCCCAGTTTAGCACGAGATGTCTGTCCTCACACCGCTGCAACACCCTGCACAGATTAGACAAACAAACAGAGAAAGAGCTTCCATAGACTGAGAAGTCGTCCATGAAAACCTCCATTATGTCCTCAATAAGGTCAGTAAAAATTGACATCATGCACCGCTGGAAGGTCGCCGGTGCATTGCACAGGCCAAACGGCATTCTGCGATAAGCAAAAGTGCCATATGGACAAGTGAATGTCGTCTTCTCCTGGTCATCAGGGTGGATCGGGATCTGAAAGAAACCTGAATAACCATCTAAGAAACAGTAGTAAGGATGGTTAGCCAATCTCTCAAGCATTTGATCAATAAATGGAAGAGGAAAATGATCTTTACGAGTTGCAGCATTCAGTTTGCGGTAATCAATGCACATGCGATGACCAGTGATAGTCCTAGTAGGTATCAATTCATTCTTATCATTTTTAACAACAGTTATACCACCTTTCTTAGGAACTACATGAACTGGACTAACCCAAGTACTATCAGATATGGCATAAATCACACCAGCCTCTAGAAGTTTCATTATCTCTTTCTTTACAACATCCTTTAGATTCGGGTTTAACCTCCTCTGATGTTCTACAGAAGTCATCGACTCGTCTTCTAGATGTATCCTATGCATGCACAGATCAGGTGATATTCCAGGTATGTCATCTAGTGAATATCCTATGGCTTTTCTATACTTCCTAAGCTCACAGAGAAGCAAAGCAGTTTCAACATTATTCAGTTCAGAATTCACTATCACAGGGTATGTCGAATTAGGTCCTAGAAATGCATACCTGAGCCCCGCTGGAAGTGTTTTTAGTTCGAGCTTGGGAGCTCTCAACTCACTCCAGGGGCTGTTGATGGTGGTTTCGAGGACGGGTGCCTTGTCGGTTTTCTGCTTCGGCGAATCCTCTTCGTCATCCAAACTCATGTAGGCAACCAATCTCTCCATCCTTTTCGTCGCGTCCATCATTTTTGCCAAACCGTTGGCTTCTTCATTCAGATAGCTGAACTCTCCTTCAGCTCTAGTCAAAGCGACCTCCAGAGGGTCGTCAAGAAGCAGTTCTTCTCTTACTTCTTCTACCAAATGCGGGCCATCTTCTATGACAAACGTCTGCCCGTCTAACATTGGTCTCTTGAGGAGTCTGTTCATCTCGAACCTCATGACCATGTCTCCCAGCTGGAGATCAATGATACCTCCTCTTACGTCAATAATTGCACCAGCTGTGCATAAGAAAGAACGCCCAAGGATGAGAGGGTCCTTCGGCTCTTCATCAGTCTTGAGGACTACAAAGTCTGCTGGAATGAGCGTATCGCCTATCTGCACATGTAGATCCTCGAGTATACCAACCGGGAACTTCGTCGACCTATCAGCAAAGACCAAGGAGATCTTTGTAGGCTTGAACTTCGTGAATCCCAGTCGCTTCGCCACAGAGTATGGCATCAGGTTCACACTCGAACCAAGGTCGCAAAGAGAGCATGCGAATATCATCTTGCCAATCTTCACTGACAAAACAAATCTGCCCGGATCGCTTCTCTTCTTCACCACCTTGTTCTGTAGCACAGCACTACACTCCTCAGAGACCAGCATCACATTTTCCTCCTCAGCTACTTTCCCAGAAATCAGCTCCTTCATGTACCTCTTCAGCGCAGGAATCATCTGTACAGCATCAGATAGAGGCAACTTCACAGTCAGGTCCCTCAACATCTCTTTACACTTCGCTTCCTCCAGACTTTTCCTCGACTTCTTCGGTGGAACTGGATAAGGCACCTTCGGCTTGTAGATCCGTGCAGGTACAGCCTCTGCAGCTACAGGTGTAGGCTCGTCAGACACAGGGACGGGTTCCTGAGAAGATGAACCTTCGTCTTCAGCTCGATCCACTCTAGTCAGATCAGCTTGATCGTCTTCGCTCGCTTGTCCTTCTGTTTCAAAGACCAGGTCCTCGTCAGCTTTCTCCTTCCCTGTTCTCTTTGCAGGAACTGGTGTAGGTGTCAGCTTCTTCCCACTTCGCGTCTCTACCACGGCAACATACTCATTCCTGGGATTTGTCTCTCCTTTCCCAGGAAGTGTTCCATGAGGCCTCTTAACAGCTTCGGCCATCTGAGCAACTTGTACATCAAGCTTCTTGACATGAGTCCATACGGCTTCATGCTTTCCGTTCAGATCATTGTACATCGTGTCAATCTTCTGGTTGATCTCTTCAGAAGACTTCTGCTGGTTCATCAACATCTGCTGCATCATACTTTTCAGCTCGTCGTTCGAATTGTTTGATGAACCTGAAGCTTGCTGCTGGCTACTGAACTGCACCTTCTGCTGACCAAATGTCTTCTGGTTCGGAACAAAGGTCTTCTCCTGAAAGGTGTTAGAGTAACTCTTCTGCTGGTTTTGGCTCGACCGTGGCGGGTAGACTTGATCTTGCGGATTCTCGACGTTCGTGCTCCGATAGGACAAGTTCGGATGCTGCCGGTAGTTCTGGTTGAAGCTGCGGTTTTGGACAAAGGCTTGCCCGTTCACGTAGTTAACCTCCATCTGATCATCTTCTTCTTCGCCTACTCCAAACTCTTGAGAGACAGGTGTATCATCGCTCTCATCAACGAAGTGGACAGACTTCTGCGACGCCTTCAGCAGCAGATTCACCTTGGCAGTCAGCTCATCAATCTTCTGCGATTCTACACCGCTTCCCTTGGCGGACACACTACTCACAGTTCGGTCATATTCGGCACTCTTGTTGCTCGAGCTTGCAGCCAGGTTCTCGATAAGCTCGAATGCTCCTTCCTTGGACTTCGTCATGAAATCACCATTGCTGGCTGAGTTCAAAATGTTTCTGTAGTCCCAGTTGACTCCATCATAGAAGATTCCCAGTATCTGCTCATCAGTGAAGCCGTGATGAGGACAATCTCTCCGGTACTCCTTGTACCTCTCCCATGCTTCGCAGAAAGCTTCTCCGTCATACTGGTGGAATGATGCAATCTTGGTACGGAGAGAAGCTGTTTTAGACTTCGTATAGAAGTAGTCCAGGAACGCTGATCTGCATTGTTCCCACGAAGTCAAAGACCCTGGTGGTAATGACTTCAGCCAGCGAGAAGCTTTATTGGCGAGTGAGAATGGGAACAGCTTGCACTTCAGGAAATCGGCTGGTACCCCATTCGAGCTAGTCGTGCTGCATATCTCTTCAAAATTCTCGATGTGGTCCATCGGATTCTCAGCAGGTAGGCCATTGAAGAGGTGCGCCTTGACTAGTGAGATCATGTTGGGGTCTATCTTGTAGTCTTGCCTCTGAATTGGAGGAGGAACAATCGCAGACCGGTTTTGGTAGAAGGTATGCGGATTATCTCTCTCTCCAATAGAAGCTTGAGGATGCGGTTCTCTATCTTGCTGAGCCTTCCGCATTTGCTCGATCTGCTGCTGGAGCTGCTGCATCTGAGCAGCCATCTGAGCAGTCAGGTCTGCATTGCCTTGACCAGCCATCTGAGCGGGTCTGGTCTGTCTGTTTTCTCGTTCTCTTCTCGCGAGTTCTGCGTTAGACAGGATAACAAGATCTTCGGTGCGGTTGCTCCTTGTAGATCTAGTGGTCATGCACCTGAAACACGCACGAGAGACAAGAGAAAGAACAAGTTAGTAAAATTCTTAGACTAAATTTCCAATCAAAATTCAATGGCAACGAGTTGGTCCCCGTCGCAACGGCGCCAGTTTGATAAAAGATCTTTGCAGTGTAGTAAACAATTCGATCCAGAGGACCAGCGTTGCACAGTGAACTTATGAGACAAGAAATAGAGCTAAGACAATGATATGGTTTGGTTGTGATATAGTAACAGTAACGGATGTAAACAACGATTAAAATTCAATAAAGACAAGCACTAGACCAAGGTAATTCGCAGGAGAATCAGAGAAAGCAACCGAACGACTATTCAGGACAATGATTAAGTACGGGTTTCAAACTCGAACATAAAATTATGCAAACCCACTGTCGTGGCGTTAACAACTTTACTAATCAACCTAGATGTCTAAACCGTCGTTTGAATCTAGCAGTTGAAAGCAAGCAGTAAAATCAGGTTCGATATGTTCACGATCCGCCTTAGCATCAACTCTCGCAGGCTAAGGACGGATCGCTCACCAATGATTTATCTAGCACCCTATAACACTTTTGATGAATAGGAAACCTAGGATCTAAAACTGAGCGATCAAATCAATCTTAGCATTAAGATTATCAAAGGCGAAAACAAGAGACTCTTTTCATCAAGGATCCCGAGATACGACGATCTTAGCTGATGGTCGAAGTTGCCACAATCCGAAGATTGGGATTCTCGTTGAGGTATGTATCCGAAGACGCACTCTAAATGATCCTTGATTCAAAGACAAAGTATCCTATCTGCATTCAGTTATCTAAATCATGAAACTCCTTTGAAAAACCTAGATCTAGCAAGGCGACTACTCAGACATGATCAAGCAAGCAACGACAAAAGATGAAACAGTTTTCATTGAAATAAGGAATAGTAAACAAGAGGGTTCAGAAATCTTCTCCAAACTGTCACAAAGGATTCAGAGATCTTCTCCCTCAGATCAACAATGAAAAACTGACAAAAAGCGTCTATCCTCGAAAGAACTCCGAACAAAGTGTAAAAACAAAACGTGTCCTTCCAAGGCTCGAAAACAGAAGTAAAATAGGTCAGGAGATCTGCGGGCGATCGAACGGTCGAGATCGGATGAGGATCGAGCAGACGATCGAACGGTGCAGGGAACACGTCGATCGATGGGCTTCGATCGCCGGGTCAAGTACATGGGCCTCGATCGACGGGTGTGATCGCCGGGTGCGGTCGCCGGATCAGGTCGTCGGAGGGGTCGCCGGCTCAGGTCGCCGGAGGGGTCGCCGCTCAGGTCGCCGGATCAGGTCGCCGGAGGGGTCGCCGGCTCAGGTCGCCGGAGGGGTCGCCGGCTGGGTCGCCGGCTGGATCGCCGGGACGGTCGCCGTGTAGCTCGCCGGGATGGCTCGCCGGGCCGGCCGGTCGCCGGGGTGGCTCGCCGGGCCGGTCGCCGGGGTAGGTCGCCGGGCCGGTCGCCGGGCTGGTCGGTTGGTCGGATCGCCGGGTTTTTGGCCATTTCGACTCCTTTTTGCTCCGTTAGCTCATCTTGCTCCTCTTTGTACGGAAATTCTCCTCTGAATGCCTTGATACCTGAAAAGACTCAATAACAACTAAAAAGACTCGATAAAACACGTGAAAACACTTGTTAGAATGCGCTAAAACGCAAGACATCACAAAGCTAATCCAAAACAAGATGAGATTATTTAAGACACAAAAGCAGAAAAGAAAAAAAGAGGAGAGGTTGCGTTGCGTTGTCGTAAAGACACCAAAGAGCTGCTTCGGCTTTCTACATGCTAGTTCCTGTACAACCTGAAGTTCTCTAGCCAGTTGGGGTTGGCTTTACGCTCTGATATGAACCAAGAATTAAATGACAAGTGTAACTTTGCTAGCAAGAATCAAGAAAGAAGAAGACAATTACTAGGTACCTGAGAGAGGAGGTCGGCCATACATGAGATCCTCCGGGGACAGAGGTCTGCATGTGGCTTCGGGTTGGACACAAAACTCCTTTTCAACAACAAGTTTGCAACCTCCCATGTCACTTCCACTAAGTTGCAGGGCCTTCTTCCTTGCGCCTTCTCCATAAATGGAAACATAGGCGCATCTGTCACCAACAAAAAAAAAAAGGTCTTAATTTTAGGGAAATTAAAAAGATATGTCAGAAACTAGTCGAGGAAGATGCCACAAACTCGGTGCAAACAGGGCTTTGGGGATCAGAAAAGTCCACCTCCATGACCTCTCCACATGAAGAGAAATGTTTACGCAACGCGCTCTTGATAAAGAGCTTAGGAAGCGATGTGTCATATCCTTTAACAATCACCGCTTTGCTCCTGCATGCAATATATTTTTTTGCATATCATCAACACATGCATCTTTACAAATACAAATTGATCAATTTTTTACCAGCAGTGACGATCGGTTTTAGCTGATTTCAAAGCCTTTATGAGACTCCTTTTCAAGGGCAGCGATGGCGCAGTAACAACTAGTTCATGTCCATACATCTCACTTCCACTACGCTGCAGCGCCTTCTCTCTTGCGCAATCTCCCCAAATTTCTATGTAAGCAACACTGTAATAAAAGCAAGCTTTAAAAAAACAAAGCATATACACTTGAGCCATCAAGGTCAAAAACAAGCACACAAACCTTTCGGTAGTAGAGCTACAATAGGGAAGAGGAATACAAACGGACTTGATCTTTCCACATGAAGAGAAATGATCTCTCAACGCGCCCTCCAAACAAAGCACACGTTTCCTCGTCGTCCAGGGCTCAGGAACCGAAACGTCAAATCCCTTAACTACAATGAGGACACGTTTACTGCAATAATTTGCATTACATTAATATCAGCAACACACCTAAATTTATAGACAACAAAACGGAAATCAATTTACGTACCGGCTTCGTCGATCTCTCTCTTCATCCCCGTTCAATTGCATCCCCTAAGGAAGTACACAAGAAGATTAAATCTACTACTTAAACCGAAATTTTTCTAGGTTAAAAAGAGATTAATTAACAAGCAGTAAGAGTATTGTAAGAAGAACAACAACAAACAAGCAGAAGAACATTACTTCGACGGCGGCGGACTCGTCCATTGATAGAGCGACGACGGCTAGATTTTCTTCGAGATATTTTCCAGATTTAGGGTTTCGGGGAAGAATAAGGGAATACGACGATACTATTTGTGTGTATATATACATATACATATATATATCTCTAATATATTATTTGAGAGTCTGAGACGTACATTTTCAGAGAAACTTTAAAAAAGCAATTTAATAACGAAAATGTCACTACAAATACAAAGGAGACAATGTTTGGAAACATGTATAACCTGGGGATATCCGCGAAATATTAACGGGTGAAATATAACACGCTATAAAGAACGGATAAACCGACCCGGGAGAAATGGTAAAAGACGCGGGTCGTTACAACTTAAAATAAACCGGATCATCTGATTTGCACTACCTAATTTCTGAATTCAGAATATGGGATTTATGGGTCGGTTGGCTCGATTAGTTGCCTGCCAAAATTTAAACTAAAATTCGAGCTCGCGAAGTCAAAGCAGCTTGGAGATAGATCGGTCGGTCCGGTTTGTTTATCGAGCTCGCGAAGTCAAAGGATTATGGTGCCGGATCAATCGGTTCGATCGTTCATCTAGCTCGCGAAGTCAGAATATTAAGATTTCTGGTTCGGTTGGCTCGGATCGTTGCATGCCAAAACTTCCACTGAAATCCGAGCTCGCGAAGTGATGGGTGAGATTTCTGAAGACGTTGGCTCGGTACGTTGCATGCCAAAACTTCGATGAAATCCGAGCCCGCGAAGAATATGTAAAAGATTGCAATAATCTCGGAGGAAATCTAATCTCGGGCTAACTACTAGAATACGTAAAAGATTGCAATAATCTCGGAGGAAATCTAATCTCTTGCGTAACAAGAAGGAAATAATTATAGATTTATAGGGCTCAATCATGGAAATATTTCAAGAACATATCAAACGATAAATATGGCATGGTAAATTTGTCTCTCAAAAGAGTGAATGACATATCAAACGAGCAAAATTACCATGCCATATATGTCTCTCAAAAGATATCATAAGGATTAGCAAAATAGATCCTGAATCCAACGAGCTCTTTATTCAATTTACTCACTAATTTCCTCAACCTCCCGTTGAAATCGATCGCCAAGTCATTGTAACTCCGAGAACAGCTTAGATTTACTAGGAGTTAAATATATGGAGTTCTCTCATTCACTCTTTTGAGAGACATATATGGCATGGTAAATTTGCTCAAACATGATGGAACCATGCTAATTATCTCATCATGCGAAAACTTGTACTTTTCTTCCTAAGTTTCTGAACGATTAATCTAACACTCCGAGAAAAACGAAGTCTTCACTTTCTTCGTTGTGAAGCTAAGTCCTGTGTCTTGTCTAGTGTTTCTTTTGTTTTTCTCTTTCTGTTTTGATCGGTTTGTTCCGAAATGTTAATGATGCTTTCACATTAAATAAAAATCTGTTTTTGGCTACAATTTTGCTAATGTCAAACAAATCGGCTACAATATCATATCAGTAAGCGATAAATCTGTTTTTGAAGGAAATGTAAAATTATCAAACACATGGATCATTTGAATATATTTGAATACGAAAAGTATATTTGAATGATACACATGGAATTGTGGAAATATATTGGAATTACGTACACACTTAGAAATGGATGTTTGGTGTGGATTATAACTAATTGGATGTTAACTTATCTGTTTGTTCGTCACATCCTGGTTAGGAACACGTTACACTTGCTACACTACAACTCTTAAAGTCAAATTCGTATCTTTTGCCTTTATTTCTATAGTTACTAAGTTTGTAAAAGTAAATCTCATATATATACTAAATTTATATAAATTTACATCCAAGCAAAAGAACTGTATATACTAACAATATTTTTGATAAAAAGAAAGATAACAATAATTGAGTAATATATTAAAATAAAAAGCTAGTAAGATATGATCTGATGCTTTTCTATTAGGTGGTAACATTTCCTTCACAACATAACTATGTGTGTGCATACAGTACGCGAATAATGTTGCAACGGAAAAGTATAACTTTTTCATTTTCAAGTTTTCCATAAATTTGGTTCATTTCCAACATACGTTCTGGTTCCCCTCAATCTTTTTAGTTTATTCAAATAAAGAATTTGAATAAATTTACTCACGGTCAAACACACTTAGAAAGACTCTTCTACAATCAATTAAAGTATGAAAATCTGTTTGAGCTTTTTAGTGATCTCAATTAAATATGTTTTCTCTGATTAAAAAGTCGCATTGTGATTTTGATCTATAACTTAAAATCTTATGTACCATAGAATCGAATCAACTTTAATATTATACAGCTTAAACAAATATGATTTGCTAGTTTTGACTCGATTATATAGTGCATAAGTTAATAATTTTATTAATTAACAAAATATTATAATTCCAATATTATTAATTTACAGAATTTTACTTTTACTTAACGAATAATTTCACAATTTAACAAAAAACGTACTAATTTGGAAAAGAACAGGCTCAAGAATTCCATTTATTTGAACTGGTCTCACTGAAGACCACCTACAAACCTCTATTCTAATTGTTTTTCTTGATTTTTGGCAATATCTTGTGGCATTACTGTCTCAGACTCTCAGATATCGAATTTTATAAGTGCCTTTTTTTTTGTAATATAATAATAATTAATTTCGATTCCGTTGACTGCAAGCAAATCCTATTTATTCGCATTTTCCTAATTTCCACAAACCTTTTACCGTATTATTCCGAGCCCCCATAGTCGCCGGAGATCTCTCTCACTCTCCTTCTCATTTTTATAATTTGTTTTATTAGTATACTCAGCAGCATAATGTCGACCAAACTAAGCATTGTTCTTGTCCTGATTTTCTTCACCGTCACACCATTTACCGGCGACTGTAGAACTCTTTCCGGGAAACATGAGCACAACTCTTCATCCCTCTATGGACGTATTCAGTTGTTGACTTCAAAAATCCAAGAGCTCACAAGAATCCAGACGCTTCACGCACAGCTTATGATGATCTGTGTAGAGTTCATGGCAAGAAAGTAGATTGGACTATAGTGTTATGGAGTTGAGGAGATTAATGAAGAATTGTGAGGAAGCAAGACGCTAGTAGCTGGGGTTGAAGCTCTTTGTTAGGATTATTGAAATCCAACATCAAATGCAATATGTTTTTATTTACAGATTTGTGAAACAAAGCTTTCACAAATCTTTTGCAATATATATATAGACGATTGTGAAACAGAGCTTTTGCAATATATATAGAGAATTGTGAAACAGAGCTCTTGCAATATGAATCCAAAACAAGATAGTCTAATATGAAACAAAAACAAGATAGTCTTTAGGACAGATTATTTGAGACAAAAGCAGAAAAGAAAAAAAAAACAAAAGAGAGGAGAGGTTGCTAATCAAGGAGTCACATGAAACAGAGAAATCAAATTAACTCAATCACAACAAACTCAGTAATGACAGGACTATCCACTGCCACCCTCACATAGCCCCTGTGACCAACATCAGTGCCATATGAGTCTTGAAACTCAAAGAAGTATTGACCATTCTTATCTTTACCGTAGGCAACCAACATCATCATATGTTTTCCATCTAATACTTCCAAATTTGCTTACCAACAAGCAGATCGTAGGATGGATAAATCGCCAAACCGCAAGCGACATGGGACTGCTTTAAGGCTCTCTTCAGTTTTCTCACAAACTCACGATTGCCAATGTCTCTGCGGCGAAACATAGTCATAAGCAACCAACAACATCATATGATTACCATCGAAAACTTCAATTGGAGGCTGAGCCGTGCCTAAATTGATAGAGGCCGTAGGCGACCACATGTTGGTAACGATAATAAACACTAACCGATAGTTAATTCTTTTTCATTTTCAATCTGTTAACACAAAAATTTGTAGCAATTTGGATAGTGAATTGAAGATTTTCAATAATGTGCTCAAAATATGCACGCGACTCTTCGCATTGCATTTGGAGTTGGCTCGATCATTGTATATGGAGTTGCTCAACATACAAAAGTATTCTGAACCACTGCGTTCATCGTTCCCAATTTAAATCTAATTTGCTTGAAGAGATCAAGCCAAACGCTCAAGGTTTCATCAACTATTTGGATGAAAACAACCATTCATATTCTATCTTGGAAAGGACGCATTCGAGACTTCAAAAACATGGACTCAAATGGCCAAAAACTGTGTCAGTTGAAGGAAGAAAAATGTTTAGGAATTTTCAGTTAACGTGTGTTTGTGAATTTTATTTGTGCATGTGTTTTTTATTGCCCGATTCTGTTTGTTTGTGTGTGAGTGTTAACACTGATATGTGTTGTTAGAGTTGTGCCTACATTGATAAAGGCCATAAGCGACCATATATTGGTTACGATAATTAAAACAAACCGATAATTAACTATTCTCCATTTTTTATCCGTTAACACAAAAATTTGTACTAATTTGGATAGTGAATTGAAGATTTACATAAAATAACATGATACAATAAAAGGGAGATAGAGAACAAGTTTACCAATGAAAATGTATAAGACGCGTTCAGAAAAATGCAGTGCTAACGTAAATAATTTGGCAATTAAATCTAAAACGAACCAACATTATTAACTATAATTATTTAAGGGTTTTTTTTTTTTTTTTAATTTAGATCAGATTTATTGTTAACAAGTGTATATTAAAAAAAACAAAGCATGCAGTGATGCAAATATATGTACATACATAACTGTGTCTACAATCTATTAAAATACATTTTACTACTTTTTAAGAAAATGGGGCCGTAGGCCTATGTTTCTAATTTTACAAAGTGGGCACGGCCCTGATTGGAGGGTAAGGATCCCAAATTTGCTTACCAACAATATTCTATAAAGAACACCTCGGCGATCCCGATGAGGAAGTCTTGGTACTGACCGATGCTGTATTGAGATCTCCTGTCCGTTAACGTGTAATAGTTCTCGAGGAAATCGTTGGTCCCTATGCTGACTAAGTACAACGATTCTCTGATGACATTAGCTGCTTTCCGGTGGCCAAGATAGGCGGTGAGTTTTTTCTGGTATTCTTTGTAGTACTCGACTTCTTTCCATCACGGAATCACACCCTAAATGATATAACAAGACAACCCTCTCGGTGTTACTTGTAACACAAGAAACGAATCGAAATTAGGTATGTTTTGAAGTGAAAGGTGGACTTACAAGAACGTCGGCGGTAGAATTGTCATATCCGGTACCGGCGGAGGCGAAGCAAACTCCGCTGGCGAAATCAGAGATATTGTAGGATGGATCGAGATAGGGCGGCACTGTCGGTTTAAGACCGTAAGCCTCGGAAGTGAAATCAGAGGAGAGACGGCCGTTGCAAAACAGTCCGGTGGGGCGGCCGCCGGGGAAGTCACGACCGTGGGGTTCGAAATTGGCTCTAGCCATGGTTTGAATGAAGTTGTTATTGCCTGAGTCTACGGAAGAGTCGCCGAAGACAATGATCGCGGGGACTTTCGCTCCGGCGATGGAGACAAGAGTGGTCAAAATAATGCATAACATTGATGGTGACAAATAATGTGCTGCCATACTAACAACTTGTTTAGCTAGACGGCGATGTTACCTAGGAATTTCATTCTATATATATACATTATACAGAGTATCTACTATTTAATATACTTATTGTAAGATGTGTACGAGTTCGTGTATATATGTTTGGGTTAATTTCAGTGTACTATAAGTTGTTCGATTTCGGTGGTATAGACTCAAATTTCAGATATTTAAACGTAAAATTTCAGATATTGCATTTATTTGAATATTTTTTTATTATGATTCAGTGTCTTTTGTTTACCTCCATATTAATTTTGACTAAGGAACGAAACAATAAAAAGAGTCAGAGTAGGAAGTATTTATTGAATTAGAAGTTTGGTAGGTGGATGATATATGCACGCATGCCCAGTGCGCTCTTTAACAGATATCTACCTAAAAGGAGGCATGAATATTAATTAGATTTACAGTTATATTGGTATAGAAACCTAAAACCACCTTTTTTCATTTCACAAAAATGCATTCCACATTCAAATTTGGTTGAATTATTCTAGTATGATGCGGAAATATATTAGTGAGAACCATTGGATAATTACAAGCTTCGGCTGGTAACAATGCTTGTCAAAAAAGAAAAAAAAAAAACAATCAATGCTTGTCAAAAATGAACAACAGTCAAACTATAAATTATATTCAATTTTTATTTGTTTAATTTGATGAAATATATGGTATAAGTTATAACGAAGGCTTGCATATACCAATATGTGGTTTCGCTTACGATGCAAATGACTCCTTTATCGTATTATTCGTATGCATCTCTTTCACATATAATAAAATGCAGTAATGTAAAGTGTGAAGGTGAGAAATCTATAAGACAAGAAAGAAAACACACAAAAAGGGATTACGGAGAAAGTAAGTAAGTAAAAAATTTAAAAACAGAAATAGTGTGGAAGTGGTCGGTCCAAAAAGGGATATTAAATTTTGGCTTAGAAAGGGGGTGAGAAAAGTGGGTGGTGAGGTAATAAATGAAACGCCACATGTAGAAGAGATGTCCTCTTATAATTACTACGATTACAATTATGTAGTTCCAGTGGTTGCATCGCACCTCCACTTTACACTTATAATATTTCCTCCGACCCCGTGAACCGCATGATTCGTAACAATAATACATACAGCTTCATCTGTTTATTTGAAAAAGATTTAGTAGCTGTAGACAATTAGGTTTCAAGGTGAAGATTAAACTTCAGAGGTCATCTTACACCCATTAATTAGAGAAAGAATTTGTGATTGATTAGAGATGGAAAATCAATAAATTCTTTTCCCCAGAGCTGTATCTACAAAGGTAACTATGAAATCACAAAAAAATATTGTAAATCTCATTCGTTTACAATTCTTTTGAGAGACATATATGATATATGGCATGGTAAATTTTCTCAAACACGATGGAACCTTGCTTATTATCTCATCATGCGAAAAGTTTGACTTTTCTTCCTAAAGTTTCTGAACGTTTAATCCAACACTCCGAGTAAAAAGGAGTCTTCACTTTCTTCGTTGCGAAGCTAATTATATTCATGTGTCTTGTGTAGTGTGTATTTTGTTTTGTTTTTCTCTTTCTGTTTTGATCGGTTTGCTCCCAGTTGTTATCTTACTGTTTCACGATGCTTTCACAATAGAAAAACTAACGGTTTAAACCCTTTAACAAAAAAGAAAAGAAAAACTAACGGTTTTTTTTGCTAAAAGTTTTGGTAATGTCAAACAAATCGGCTACAATTAAGCGATAAAATTGTTTTTGAAAGGAAATGTCAATTTACCAAACACATACATGAGGCATTTGATTTTTGAATAAGAAAAGTATATTGGAATTACGTACACACTTAGAAATGAATGTTTGGTGTGGATTATAACTAATTGGATATTAACTAATCTGTTTGTTCGTCACAGTCTGGTTAGGAACACGTTACACTTGCTACAATACAACTCTCAAAGTCAAATTCGTATCTTTTGCTTTATTTCTCTAATGACTAAGTTTGAAAACATGAATATCTCATATATATCAAACTTATATAAACTGATATATATAATATAAAGACATCCAAGCAAAAGAATTGTATACTAAAATATACATAGTTAGAAAGATAACAATAACTGAGTAATAAATTAAAATAAAAAAGCTAAAAAGATTGGATCTGATGGTATGGTATTTGATAACATTTCCTTTACAATAACTACAGTACACGAATAGTGCTGCAACGGAAAAGTATAACTTTTTTATTTTCAAGTTTCCACAGATTTGGTGCATTTGCAACATAGATTCTGGTTCCTCTAAATCTTTTTAGTTTATTCAAATAAAGAATATGAATAAATTTACTCACCGTCAAACACACTTAGAAAGACTCTTCTACAGTCAATGAAGGTATGATAATCTAGCTATTTGATATTTATAGTGATCTCAATTAAATATGTTTTTGGTCAAAAAATAAATAATTAAATATGTTTTCTCAGATTAAAAAGTCGCATTGTGATTTTGATCTATTACTTAAAATCGTATGCACCATAGAATCGATTCAAATCTAAAACTATAGAGCTCAAATTAACTAATATGATTTTGCTAGTTTAAGATTTGACTCGATGCTATGGTATATAAGTTAATTATTTACAAACTAACAATATATTATAATTCCAATATTATTAATCTCACAGTTCAACGAAAACGTACAAATTTGAAAAATAATAGATTTAAGAATTCCATTTATTTGAACTGGTCTCACTGAAGACCACCTACAATACTCTATTTTAAAAGAATTTTCTGCAGTTGTTTTAATTTTTTTTTGGCAATATTTATTGTGGCATTTCTGTCTCAGATATCGAATTGTATAGTTGGTCTTTTTTTTTTTTGGTGATATAACAATTAATTTCGATTCCGTTGACTGCAAGCAAATCCTGCTTCCGTAGCTCCGCTTTTGTCCTTAAGAGAGTTTTTTCATCTATCATTCGTTCATTTATTCTCTCATTTTTCCAATTTCCACCAACCTTTTACCGTATTATTCGGAGCTCCTTAGTCTCCGGAGATCTCATTTCTTTAATGGTTTTATTCGTATTCTCAGCAGCTTAATGTCGACCAAACTAACTATAATTCTTGGCCTGATTCTCTTCACCGTCACACCATTTTCCGGCGACTGTAGAACTCTTTCCGGGAAACACGAGGACAACTCTTTCAGTTCCGTTTCTTCTTCCACAAGCAATGATTGCGGTTTCTCCTCCACAGACCATGATCCCGCCAAGGATCACACCGGAGAATCGGTGAAGCCTCAACAAGAAACAAAGAGAAGAAAGCATTCAGTTGTTGATCTCAAATTCCAAGACCTCACAAGAATCCAGACGCTTCACGCACGGGCCAAGAAAAGTCAGAACAAGAAAGCTCAAAAACAGATCACCTCTGTTCTTCCTCCGGTGGGAGCTCCAGAGGTTTCACCGGGGAGGCTGGTGGCGACACTCGAGTCCGGTATGACACTCGGTTCCGGTGAATACTTCATGGACGTGCTTGTGGGGACACCACCAAAACACTTCTCATTGATTCTCGACACAGGGAGTGACCTAAACTGGCTCCAGTGCCTTCCTTGCCACGACTGTTTCCACCAAAACGGCGCGTTTTACGACCCTAAAACGTCTGCTTCATTCAAAAACATAACATGCAACGACCCTAGATGCAGCCTCATCACATCACCAGATCCTCAACCACAGTGCGAATCAGGTAACCAGTCTTGCCCTTATTTCTACTGGTACGGAGACAAATCAAACACGACCGGAGATTTCGCGGTCGAGACCTTCACCGTTAACCTCACAACCACTGAAGGAGGAAGCTCGGAGTACAAGGTTGAAAACATGATGTTTGGTTGTGGACATTGGAACAGAGGTCTCTTCAATGGCGCTTCAGGTCTACTTGGGTTAGGAAGAGGACCTCTCTCGTTTTCTTCTCAGCTTCAGTCTCTCTACGGCCACTCCTTTTCCTACTGTCTCGTCGACAGAAACAGTGACACAAACGTAACCAGCAAGTTGATCTTTGGTGAAGACAAGGACTTGCTCAACCACCCAAATCTTATCTTCACTTCATTTGTGAAGGAGAAGGAGACATTCTACTATGTTCAGATCAAATCCATACTAGTCGACGGCGAAGCTGTTGAGATACCTGAAGAAACATGGAGAATCTCATCAGATGATGGTGCTGGTGGAACCATCATCGACTCAGGTACAACCTTAACCTATTTCGCAGAACCTGCTTACGAGATCATCAAGAACAAGTTTGCAGAGAAAGTGAAAGACAAGTACCCAGTGTTTCGAGATTTCCCGGTCTTAGATCTTTGCTTCAACGTCTCCGGCCTAAAGGAGAACAACTTCCAGCTCCCTGAGCTCGGGATTGCTTTCGCAGACGGCGCGGTTTGGAACTTCCCCGCAGAGAACACCTTCATTTGGTTGAGTGAGGATTTGGTTTGCTTGGCCATTCTTGGAGCTCCTAAATCGGCCTTTTCGATCATCGGAAACTACCAGCAACAGAATTTCCATATACTCTATGATACAAAGAGGTCTAGGCTAGGCTTTGCACCCACAAAATGTAACCTCTTGTAGATTATTATTATTATACGCATAAAAGTAAATGTATATTCCTATTCAAATAACATGTAACAGCCAAGATTTCAAAGAGAAAAGAGTATGCGTTTTATATACTTTTTATGGGAAGAGTTGAACATAGCCAGTTAAAATAGCGATGCCTAAGATGAACAAAGGTGGGAGGAGAACAAAGGCGCCGATAGTGGCAAAGAAAACACAGTCATTCCTCTGAGAGACTTCGTTAAGGTAGCTTTGCCTCTTTATGTTCCTTTTCTGAGATGTTGTTAAGAATTTGGGACTCACTTTCTTTAAGTTTTTGCCTAAAGGGATGCTGAAATCGTCGTCTCTGTTACCAACAAGCCCAGCCAACTGTTGACGGATTGTGAATCCTCCTCTCGATCCACCACCATCACTCGAGTACCCTGGTGATTGATATATGATTCTACGATCTAATCAAACACTCGAAAACAAAGAGGAAGTCACTTACCATCGCTTGTGGAAGTTAGCTGTTCGAGGAAATCTAGTTGTGTGCGTGCTGATGATGACGATGATGACGAGGAAGAAGATGAAGAACCTTCAAGGAAACAAATTGGTGGTTATTAGATGAAATTTGAGACTGTTTTTATTGAAATCGAATCATGTACCGGAGAAATAAGAGGAACAAGGATCGTCGTTTTCGGTGACGCCGCTTTCGCTTCGCTCGGAACCTACGCGTGTTGCTTGAGGAAGAGAGAGTTGCAGAAGAGGGTGTCTATGTTTGGATCGAGACGAAGAAGAAGGATTCGAAATTGGGTGAAGAGAAGCGGACAAGAAATTCAAGGCCATGTTCCTGCAGATTTCGATTTTTCTTCTTCTGGGATTCCAAATATTCAATTTTGTTTCGTGAGGCCAGGAAAATTTTAAAACAAAACTAAATGAACGTCGACTTCACTGGGGATCGAACCCAGAATCTCTGGTTTCGTAGACCAGCGCCTTATCCATTGGGCCATGAAGTCACTGTTGCTACATGCGTCAACTATAACCTATTTATCAATGCTGATCTATTGGCCGCTATTAAACACCAAGAGAAACAAGACTTCGTTATTTTTTCCTACGTTTCCCTAGATTCTATGTAAACTTCGTATACAAGACTATAATAGAGACATTATTTTAGCAAGTTATTAGTAGTTTTGAAGTATTAACTTGTTATATATGTGTTATAGTTATATAATTAATAGTTTTGTAGACATAATTAAAAGTTTATGCCATATTTTAAGAGTAATATTATATATTATGTTGTGAGAACTTACAAGACCAATTTTCACGGGACACGAAGTGAATAGAACACAGTTCGAAAAAATATGCGTCGTGATCCTCGTTCTACCAGACTCGTGGAGGAGGAAAATGGCTCTATTTTCTCCTATTCCTAGCCGAGCGAGGATAAGCGGTGCGAGCTACAAAACAAGACCTCTCCATCGAGGAACTTATCCAGCTAATACATGTGCATTATTCGCATCTAACTAATGCAATTTTTCACGGGATAAGCAGTGTGAACTATAAACTCTTTCAGTGAAGAAGTTGAGACACCATTAACCAGCACACAAATTTAGAGAAACCTATGAATTAAGAGCACCAGACAACAAAACTACTAAAACACGTATAATTCAGACATCATACAATGCGATTTGGAATGTAAGACTTGGAATAAATCAAAGAGTGAGAGAAAAGTTAGTTTCTTTCTCCTAAAAAAAAAGAAGATAGATTAGTTTATGCATGGAATGAAACATATAAGTATTGAGACAAGTGGGAAATTATAATGGTAGTGGAAGTAAGTTTTGATGTCAAACATTCCAAACAGCCGAGCCAAATGAGATGATGATAGTCAAATATTTCGCATCTAGTGACAATATTCAGTTTGTGCAAATTTTGAGTGAATTATGAGTTGAAAAATGTGAGAAATTTAGTATGATTAGTTTATAAATTTGCACATATAATTTATTTTCTCTGTTGTGAGAAATTCATATGTATATCTCACGTTGATTTAAATTTTATGTATTCATTGTTTTGGAGTTTTAAACTCACCTATTCTTTTACTCAAACTGCTTTAAGATTTCTATGATTATAGCAATTATTTATGTCTCTAATCTCTTTTATTCAAGGATTTCAACACGTTATCTAGATTCAATAATAGTAGTTAGGGGACTGAATCTTCTTTTTCCATTGAACTTGTACACTTCATCCTACTTTGTTACAGTCCTTACGCCCAAAACTCAATTTCAAACTGTGGTAAATAAGATTTCGATGAAGTATTTTGAATTTGTATCAGATTCTAGCGGTACTTGTCTAACTGACATATGGGCATCAATAATAGCATAAAATTGCACACATGGATAAATATTAATATACCCAATGATCAAAGAGTAATCATTCTTTTTCTTCACTTTCCATTACATTCTCTCCCTTAAATCTCATAATTTTAAATTTTATGAATCACTTAACCTAGGGAGAATAATACTCGAGAAGGAATCTAGCCCAAAGGAGGTGTAAGACACGTGAGGAGCACGTGATCACATGGCGGCAACAACAAATATTCAGGAAATTGGGCATTCTTCCTCTGCAAAAACCTGGCCGTTGCCTGTAACCCCACCCACCATCGACCAATGAGACCTCGACCAAAATGCAAGTGCAACTTTTAAATAATTAGTTAGGGACTTACCATATCCAATGAAAACAATCTTTTTTAAAAAAAAAAAATTTAAAATGAATATAAGCATGTAAAAAGCTGAATAAGATTTATCTTTTATTTTTGCAAAGAAAAATGGATAACGCTTTATCCAAAAGATATGCTTCAAGTAAAGCCTCCATCATAGGCTTTTTTTGTTTTTCTTTTTAATCTCTCTCTCATGAATTCATTATCTCCAAGAAAGGCACATTGGTTTCATACTTAGGAGTTTGCAACATTCCCCAAAATATATAAATTTCTCAATTCAAGAATACTATAAAATAAAATTCTTCAACAAGCGTTATAGATAGAATCCAAAGTGTGACATGTGAAACCAAGAAAAATGGAATACCGATAATAATAGACCTATAAATTCCAAAGCCTTTTGTTTGGGAATTCCCTCTGCTGTGCTTTGCCTCCTATCTCTTCTATCCACTTCAATAATAATAACTGTAAAAATATATTTTTTTATTTTTTCAACTAGCTATAAATGTTACAGTTGACAAATCTACTGTGTTTGCTTTACCTTGGCATAGATATAATAACTCTCTTCTTTCTCTCTCTTTTGTTTCCTCCATTGCAAACAAAGCTTTCTTTCCAGCTTTAGTACAGACCCACCAACCATTTTCACCAAAACTTTCTATTTTTCATCAACCCATTACTCTGTTTTATTTATATATATACACTTCCTTGATATATTATTACTTTACTCTTTTTTGGGAAAATCATAATCCTAAATCGAGTTCCTTCTGGGTAGGCTCAAAGCAAAATCTTGGAACTTTATATCCAATTCATCATTGGTATTATATCTATGCCAATTTGCTTTCTGTTGTCTATTTCACTTTCTTCCTGGTTTTGCTTCAAGAACAAAATATAGGATGGAGCCTTTCTTCTTTCATTGTTTCTTCTGTTCTAAGATGAAGATAAACCAAAACGGCAAAGCTTAGTCACCCCCACAGACACTCTAAGGTAAATTTAGTATCTTTTCATTTTTCATGAGCCAAATGAAAAAAACGTTTTTTCCTTCCTGAATGTTTTCTTTCTATAAGCATGTGATTGATTCTCTGTAGATTGTCTCTTGCTTCAAACTTAAGTGATGCTTTTTAGATGGTTTAAAAGCCAAGATTCTCCTGTTTCCAAGCTCCCATCTTTTGTGGGGACACGTCATGCCCATAACTTGTTTGTTGATATTCCGCTAATTAAATTACTCTAACACCGATGAAAGTGTGGGGCTTTCGAAATCTGAGACACTCTCTTGTTGCTTAGGTGGTTATAGTGAAACTGTACTGAGAAGCAAAAAGACGGATTTGGAAACTAGATACAGAGGACTAGAGATGGTACCTGAGAGTTCTTTAAACGCTGAGATGTCAAAGAAGATATCTTTCTTTGGTTTGAAAGGTTTGAAACTGTGGGTATGGGTTTGTTTAGTAGTTGGAGTATTCATAGTTATGATTCTCTGCATCTTGTCTCTATGGATCACATTCCGCCGGAAATCAAGAAGATCTTCTTCAAACAAGTTTCCTTTCAACCAAATCCCACGTGTGTCTAAAGATATCAGAGTCGACAGAGCTGGGTTTCAGAACCCCAATCCTCACCCTGAGAGTTTATATATCTCAGTGAATGATAAACCCACCGACAGAAAAACGATGATGTCTCACTTGGGAAGAACCAAGTCTAGTGATAATGATACTCTGAGTCGATGTAGCTCTGTGAATCACCATGAGAGAGCTTGTAGCTCTCATTCCGGTGACGACGAAGGAGGAGGCTTTGGAAGTGTTGGGAGACAGTATGGATATGGAGGAGCTGTAACAGCATCTCCTTTGATTGGATTACCGGAAATATCTCATCTTGGTTGGGGACACTGGTTTACTCTTAGGGATCTTGAGCTAGCTACCAACCGTTTTGCTGCAGAGAATGTGCTCGGAGAAGGTGGTTATGGAGTAGTTTATAGGGGTAAGCTCGTCAATGGTACCGAGGTTGCTGTAAAGAAGCTTCTGAACAATCTGTAAGTTTTCAACTAAAGAGCTAAATGTTTGTGAATCCTCTTCTTCATTTCCTTAATAAGCCTTTTCCCAATTTTGGTCTGCAGAGGGCAAGCTGAGAAGGAATTCCGAGTAGAAGTTGAGGCTATTGGTCATGTACGACACAAGAATCTTGTTAGGCTTTTAGGATATTGCATAGAAGGAGTTCATCGGTGAGTCCCAATTGTCTTATACTTCTGAAGGAGGATGACAAATGATCTAATTGTATTCTAATTATGATGATGAAACGCAGGATACTTGTTTATGAGTATGTGAATAGTGGTAACTTAGAACAATGGTTACATGGAGCTGTGAGGGAAAATGGAAATCTCACTTGGGAAGCACGGATGAAGATACTTATTGGTACTGCACAAGCGTAAGTGGTTTGAGAACAGTTTAGCTTTTGTTTGATATGTTTGAATGCTTGGATGTTAAAAGTTTCTGTACAATTTTTTTGCAGGCTTGCTTACTTACATGAAGCAATAGAACCAAAGGTGGTCCACAGAGATATAAAAGCAAGCAATATATTAATTGATGATGAGTTTAATGCAAAACTCTCTGACTTTGGGTTAGCTAAGCTCTTGGACTCTGGTGAGAGTCACATCACTACCAGAGTCATGGGAACCTTTGGGTAATGTCCAAAAACTTTGTACCTTCTTGAGGCAATTATTGTCTTTCTCATATGATGTCTTTACAAAGATGCTAATTATTGTTTCAGATATGTAGCACCAGAATATGCTAATACAGGACTGTTAAACGAAAAGAGTGATATATATAGCTTTGGTGTCTTGCTTCTTGAAGCTGTAACTGGTCGAGATCCGGTTGATTATGGACGTCCTGCTAATGAGGTACTACAATTTAATTAATTTTGCTTTTGCACCTTGTATTGAAATACTTATGAATGAATAATGCTCATTTTCTTGGGTTTGCTGTATATTGGTGGCAGGTGAATCTTGTGGAATGGCTAAAGATGATGGTTGGAACAAGAAGAGCTGAGGAAGTTGTGGATCCAAGACTTGAACCTAGACCTAGTAAAAGTGCTCTGAAACGTGCGCTTCTTGTTTCTCTTAAATGCGTTGATCCTGAGGCAGAGAAGCGTCCTAGAATGAGTCAGGTTGCGAGGATGCTTGAATCCGATGAACACCCTTTTCGCGAGGTAATCTTTAATCAACAAACTGTTTATATGTTTCTGTTTTCATAATCAAACTCAAACCAAAAATGTTCATGTTTTGGCAGGGAAGGAGGAACAGAAGGAGCAGAAGCGCGAGCATAGAGATTGTTGAGACCAAAGATGAATCTCTTGATCCTACTGCTGCTCCAGAGACTCACAATACAAAGCCTGAGAAGACATGTGAATAAGAGAAATATTTCCGTTAGCTTGCAAATGCTCTGTTTCTCGTTAGCAACTAATTGATGAACACTTCACGTTGAGTGCTT
Organism: Erythrophleum ivorense; assembly: GCA_026724425.1. Classification (NCBI taxonomy): domain Eukaryota; kingdom Viridiplantae; phylum Streptophyta; class Magnoliopsida; order Fabales; family Fabaceae; genus Erythrophleum; species Erythrophleum ivorense. Next base: position 2,026,970 of record JAIUCV010000086.1, on the reverse strand, counting down.
ATGGAGAGAAGACACCAAGAAGAAAAGAAATCACTCTCAGATGATTAAAAAGAGTCTCTGGAGTAATAATGACTAATGCAACAATCTTAGGAGGGAATTTGTTTTATGTTACTTTTTTTTTTTCTCTTAAAAGAAACATGTATTGCTAATATATCATTAAGAATTATAAATGTTTTGACAAGTATTCCTGTCTTGTTTGTACGGAACTTTTTGTCTAACCAAAGACAACATCAACATGTGTTCAAGATTTCTGTGATGGTTGTTGTGACGTCAGAGAAAGAAGTCGTAGATTTAGTGGCTAACTCAATTAAAGACATTATAAGTATTCAACCAGGACAGAAAAAAAGAGTACGAAATTGAATAGTTACTGACAAATAAATAATTGAAAAGCCTAACGTCTATTAAAACCACTCGCTTTTTCTTGCGTATTTGTCAGATGCTGCGTCGTGTTTGTCGTATTGTTTTTGTGATTCTCTCACTTCGTTTAGCATAATCATTATTATAAAAATTTGGAATTAGATTCTTTGACACGTTGATAAGCCTGCACACGTCTACTATCGCAAAAAGAAGGGAGTTGAGGGACTTAACGAGCAATTATCTACACTCGACTGAGCTGGAAGGGAGAGTGATGTGGCGAAGACTTTCTCTATAATTAGTTGCTCATGCGTTTTAAGTTTTCTTTATTGAATAATTTGTGTAAACTGAGACTACGAGTCTTGAGGCGATCGGAGACCGTGAGGAGGGTGATCAGAGTTCTCGAATAGGAGATTTGATCCCTTCAATGGTTTATTCAGTTGTTATTTCCGTTTATCAATAATAAAAGTACTATTCAGTCTATTCTGATAAGAGAGAGAATGTGAGATTCCTTTCTATTCTTATCAATTGGTGCGCAGATCGAATTTTTCGCGAGATCAATGGGTTCGGGACCAGATCCGATGGAGTATCTCGAGAAGTCGTTGGTGGAATTGCAGCTCGAGATGTCGCAGATGTCTGGGTCGTTTACTCAAATCTCCGAGTCGCAGACTAAGTTTGGTGACCGTCTCCGATCGGTGGAGATGGAGCTGGCGAAGTCCTGATCGGAAGTTTTTTAACGTTTTGGGACATTGGAACGGCAGATCAGCTCGATCACCCAAACCCTGGCTCGGATCGAGGCATCGTCGTTCATTCCTCGCCCCCACGGTAAGGAGATCGCCTCTGCTTCTCATTCTCATATCCAGGTTCCTGATTCTACAGTTGCTGTGTATGCTGATGCCCCTGTGGATTTTCGTAGCTCTAACATGTTGTTAGCCTCTCGCGAGAGTTTGTTGCGCAAGATTGACTTGCCGGTTTTCGAAGGTCACATGCCGTATGGGTGGCTTTGTCGGGTGGAGAGGTATTTTCGGGTGGGTCAGTACTCGGAGGCTGAGAAGTTGGAGTTGGTTTCTCTAAGTCTTGAAGGTCGTGTGTTGAATTGGTTCGAAGGTAAAATGGTGGATCATCCGTTCACGGATTGGTCACAGTTTAAGGAATGTATGTTGGCCCGTTTTGTGGTGTCTTTGGATGATGAACCCGGGAAACGATTGTGTAGTTTGTTGCAGACAGGGACTATTCAGGACTACATCAGTGAATTTGAGGAGCTCATTGCCCAGGTTCCGGGTGTGGATAAGCAGACGTTGGTCAACCTTTTTTACAAGGGCCTTAAACCCGAAATGAAGGAGGTCATTAAACTCACTAAGCCGGTGGGTTTGACGGAGCACAAGGCTGCGGTTTCAACCATGGAGGACAGCCTCTTCTGCCGCGCTCTTGGAGTGCTTCCTGACAAATCCACTTCGCTGCAGCGTGCCCCGCCTTTTAAGTCCTCTACTTCTCGGTTCACACCACCACGGGCTACGCCTACGACCAGCCCTGCTCAGACTAAGTTGCTTCCTGGTGGTTTGACGGAGGATAAGACGTCGGAGCGTCCTCGTCAACACCTGTCGGATGCGGAGTTGCAGTACAAGAAGGAAAATAACATTTGTTTCAAGTGTCCAGCCAAATGGTCTCGTGGCCACCGTCAGGTGTGTCCCAATGCCTCGTTACAGGTGCTCACATTGCTTCAGGGTTTTGAAATGGAAGTTTTGAATCCGGTTGATGTGGTTGAGATTGTTGAGGAGGAAGAAGAGTCCCCTCAACTGATGAAGTTGTCTCTTCAAGCCTTTTTAGGGGTTGACTCTCCTGCCACAACAAGAGTTTGCGGCCGTATTGGTCACACGGAGGTGGTGATGTTGATTGATAGTGGCGCTTCATACAATTTTGTGTCGCCTTCTCTGGTTTCTCGTGCTCGGTTACAAATGATGGTGAATCCTAATCTCCAGGTTCTATTGGCTACGGAGATTAAGGTGGATGGTATGGGAGTTTGTCGTAATGTGCAGTTTGAGATTCAGGGTTTATCTTTCAGGACTGATTTTATTTCCCTCGAGCTTGGAGGGGTTGATGTTGTGTTGGGTGTCCATTGGTTGAGGACATTGGGCAAATGTTTGCATGACTGGGATTTGCATGAGATGAGTTTCTTGTACAAGGGTGAGATGGTGACAATTTACGGGGACCCTGATTTGTATAGACAGCCTTTATCTCTCAGGTCCTTGGCTCCTTCGGTTGCGGTTCATTCCAAGGAGTTTACTATTCCTCTGGTCACTCCGGTTCCGTCTGTTGCAGCTTCTTTGCCGGTACCGCCGGAGATTGCAGAGGTGTTGGGTACTTTTGAGTCGGTGTTTGCAAAGCCATCCGAGTTGCCTCATTTCCGCAACATAGAGCATGTGATTTGTCTGCAGAAGGGAGTTACTACGGTGAATGTCAGACCTTACAGATACCTGCATGCACACAAGGAAGCAATGGAGGTGTTGGTTGCTGAGATGTTGCAGAGCGGTATTATCCGGCCTAGCAAAAGCCCGTTTTCGAGTCCTGTTTTGTTGGTTAAGAAGAAGGATTCAAGTTGGCGTTTCTGCGTGGACTACATGGCCCTGAATCGTGCTACGGTGCCGGATAAGTATCCCATTCTGATGATCGATCAACTCCTTGATGAGTTATATGGCGCTACTATCTTCTCTAAGCTTGATCTACGTTCTGGTTATCACCAAATCCGGATGAAGATTGAAGATATTGAGAAGACGGCATTTCGTACTCATGAAGGACACTATGAATTCCTCGTAATGCCTTTTGGCCTTACAAATGCTCCAGCCAGCTTCCAAGCAGTCATGCATGAGCTTTTTCGCCCATTTCTTCGGCGCTTCGTTTTGGTGTTCTTTGATGACATTCTTGTCTACAGCTCTTCGCTAGAGGACCATCAGGAGCATCTACGCCAGGTTTTGTCTGTGTTTTATTTGCAAATCAGAAGAAATGTATTTTTGGTCAGAGTCAGGTGGAATACTTGGGCCATATTATTTCTGCGGCGGGGGTGGCTACGGACGCTTCTAAGACGGCGTCTATGCGTGATTGGCCTACACCAAAGACCATCAAACAGTTGAGGGGATTCTTGGGCCTCACGGGATACTACTGTCGCTTTGTCAAAGGCTATGGGGTGTTGGCTAAGCCATTACACAGCTGTTGAAGAAGGACCAGTTTACTTGGTCTTCTGATGCTCAGGCAGCCTTTGAGGAGTTGAAGAAGGCTATGTGTTGTGCTCCAGTCCTGGCTTTACCAGACTTCTCCAAAACTTTTGTCATTGAATCTGACGCCCCGGGTTTTGGTTTGGGGGCGGTGTTGATGCAGGAGAAACGCCCAATCGCTTTTTTCAGTCACGGCTTAACGGCCAGAGAACAGCTTAAGCCGGTTTATGAGAGGGAACTGATGGCTGTGGTGATGTCCGTTCAGAAGTGGAAACATTATTTGTTGGGTCGGAAGTTTGTTGTTAATACGGATCAACGTAGCTTGAAGTTCTTGTTGGAGCAGCGTGAAGTTAATATGGAATATCAGCGGTGGTTAACTAAGCTCCTTGGGTATGATTTTGAGATTTGTTACAAACCTGGGATTGACAACAAAGTGGCTGATGGGTTGTCACAGATGAATCAGCCTATTCACTTGTCGTTGATGGTTCTTACTGTTCCTACTGCAATTCAGTTGCAGGATATTTACGCTGAAATTGCTACAGATAGTCACATTCAGGAGCTGATTAACCAGGCGTTATCCGGGATCACCTTACGGGAGGGGTACGTGATCCAGGAAGGGCGACTGTGGTTTAAGCACCGTCTCATTATTCCCTCGTCGTCCTGTTTTATTCCGTTGATTCTCGCCGAGTGCCATGATGGGCTCATGGGAGGGCATTCGGGGGTTCTGAAAACACTTAAGAGGATTCAGCAACAGTTTCATTGGGAGGGCGTGTTTAAGGATGTGGAACGGTATGTGTCTGAGTGTCAGATTTGTCAGACCCACAAGTACTCTACACTCTCACCTACTGGTCTCTTGCAGCCGTTGCCAATCCCAAATAAAGTGTGGGATGATATCTCTTTGGACTTTGTGGAGGGCTTACCTACATCACAGGGTTTCAATGTGATCTTGGTGGTTGTGGACCGTTTGAGCAAATATGGGCATTTTATTGGCTTGAAACATTCGTTTACCGCACATGATGTAGCAAAGAAGTTTTTGGCGGAGATAGTAAAACTTCATGGGTTTCCTCGTTCTATAGTCTCAGATCGGAACAAGATCTTTCTCATTACACTTTGGAAGGATCTCTTTCGCCTGACAGGTACGAAGTTGAAGTATAGTACTGCGTTTCACCCGCAAACTGACGGGCAAACAGAGGTTCTGAATCGTTGTCTTGAAACTTACCTCCGGTGTTTTGCGTCTTCTCATCCGCGTTCGTGGCACAAGTTCCTCGCTTGGGCAGAGTTGTGGTACAACACTTCCTTTCACACCTCCCTGAAGACCACGCCGTTTAACGTGATGTACGGCCGTGATCCCTCGACTTTGTTACGATTTGAATCTGGTTCCACGGCGAACCCGGAGCTGGAGGTGTTGTTGGTTGAGCGGGACGCCTTGTTGGATCAGATCAAGCAGCATTTGGTGCATGCTCAGCAGTTAATGAAGAACAATGCGGACAAAAAGCGTCGTGATGTGGAGTTTGAGGTAGGCAGTTGGGTGTACCTGAAGTTGAAACCGTACCGTCAGTTGACTGTGGCACGGCGTTTTTGTCAGAAATTGGCTACCAAGTTCTTTGGGCCTTTTGAGGTGGTTGAGCGGATTGGAAAGGCAGCATACTGTTTGAATTTACCCTCTGCTGCAAAGATTCACTTTGTGTTTCACGTCTCTCAGCTTAAGCAGGTCGTGGGGAACCATCATGAGATTTCACCGCTTCCACCCACGAGTGAGGAGATGGAGGACGTTTTGGTGGAGCCGGAACAAGTGTTGGACACCCGTTACACTGATCGAGGGGCATTGGAGATTCTTGTCCAGTGGAAAGGCTTTCCGGCGGAAGAGAGCTCTTGGGTTTTGGCGCAGGAGTTTCGTTATCAGTTTCCCGATTTCAAGCTTGAGGACAAGCTGATTGATAAAGAGGGGGGTATTGATAAGCCTGCACACGTCTACTATCGTAAAAAGAAGGGAGTTGAGGGACTTAATGAGCAATTATCTACACTTGACTGAGCTGGAAGGGAGAGTGATGTGGCGAAGACTTTCTCTATAATTAGTTGCTCATGCGTTTTACGTTTTCTTTATCGAATAATTTGTGTAAACTGAGACTACGAGTCTTGAGGCGATCGGAGATCGTGAGGAGGGTGATTGGAGTTCTCGGGTAGAAGATTCGATCTCTTCAATGGTTTATTCAGTTTTTCTTTCCATTTATCAATAGTAAAAGTATTATTCGGTCTATTCCGATAAGAGAGAGAGTGTGAGATTCCTTTCTATTCTTATCACACGTTCCCATCACGTGGCCATTTGAGAATGATGACTTTAATTTCATGGTTTGGGCAGGAGAGAAGTAACAGAAGGAGCAGAAGCGCGAGCATAAAGATTATTGAGACCAAAGATGAATCTCTTGGTCCTAGCGACTCAGAGACTCACAATACAAAGCCTGAGAAGACATGTGAAAAAGAGATATAGATGTGAGTGACAAACGCCATTAGACCGGGCTCGGTTTAGCTTTCTTTAAGTCTTGAAATGCTCTGTTTCCCCTGGGCAACTAATTGATGAACGAACACACACGTTTTTGGTTCTTGTGGAGAGAAGAGGACACACAAAAAAAGATGACCAAAAAGAGTCTGTGGAGTAACAACTTATGCAATCTTAGGAGGCATATTTGCTTTTGTTTTAAAAAAAAATTATTGATAATTTTTCATAACAAATCGGAAAGATTTAACAAGTATTCGTGTCTTGTTTGTATGGAACTTTTGTCAGTCACTCAGTCAAAGACAATAAGACATGTGTTCAAGAATAAGGAGTGATCAGCTGCATTATCCGATTATCCGAGTTTATGCGGTCTCGAATTGTGGTTTTACAAAAATGGGATAGAAAATGTTGAATAAGTATTTTTTTGCTTGTAAATTGATATATTTAGATAAGATTTATGAATTTTTGATATAGAGATAAGAACCAAAGAAATCGAAAGAAAAAAAAATGGTGGAAAAATTGGTGGGTGTCTAGAATTTTACTGAAAATGACTTAAACATATTTATACCAAAACTAAACATTAAGCACTTCACAAAGTTGATAGGTGCGGTGCAAATATTTGTACACGATACATACTCTTTTCTTCAGACTATGCATTAGGAAATTAATAGTGATCCTGTAGTTTTAATTTGAGAAAGATGATGAGTCTTAGATCTTAGAAAATAACGAAGCTCTCCATAATAAGAAGGATAGGTGACGACACCGTAGGATTTTGAGATTTGAGAACAACAAACATACCCGACATCATCCACCTTTGATAGTGGCTAAATTAACTCCCAACTAGGAAATAATCTTCTTGATGAATCTATAAGTTATATTAGATAACGCAATTCTAAAAATCTGTTAGCTTCATTTTCTTCTTCATCTTGTGCGGATTTTACATTCGTTCTGCATCTTGGATTGTGTATTCAATAAAAGAATGGACAATTTTATATATCAAATATGATTAAAAAAACTTATTGATTAGTAAACTTCTTGTAAATAAAATCCAATGCAAGTAGTCCCAAGAAGTACACAAAGCTTTCCATGAATATTATGGAAAAATCAGGAAAATTTTGTTTTGTTTTGTTTTTTTTAGTCAGATAAAAAATTTTGTGCTTATGAGACAGTACTACGCAAAACAAATAAGGATTCACGACACTAGTGAGATATTACGCAAAGCAAATAAAGAATACACGACACTGGTTTTTGGCCTAACAAATTGACAATCCATATCACATCATCGTGATGCTCTGCATATCAACAAGTCTTGAAAACCTCCTCCTCAGTTGTTCAGAGTCGCTGCATTTATATTTGGATTAGCTTAGCACTCGACAATGTTGAAAAGTATGCAAAAACTTGGAAGATACGAAATTCCTAACCATTTTTGTTTATCATTTTAACTGCTTGTGTTTGGTTTGTTGTTGAATGTTGACTCTATTTTTTGGTCGTCGTTTAATCCATTAATCTCAATTGAAAAACTTTTAGGTTAATTTTCAAATAAATAAAATACTACTAATAAAACTCACCATATGCTGCGTATAATTATTATTATATTTTAAAAATTTTCATATATATGATATATAATATATTATTGAAAAGAATTACTTTTAGCCCTAATATAATATTTAAAGTATTAGATTATTCCTTTTTTCTACATTTGGTTTTAACTTATAACTAAAAGATAAAAAAGCAATTCACCATATAGGGAAAGTCTCATAAGTAAAAAAAAAAAAAAAAAAAACACAACTAAAAAACAAAACAAAAAGTAAAGGTGAAAAGTTTGGGAACAAGTTGCAGGATTTGCAGTCAGAGATATATGATATATCGATGTCTGTTTAATAGTTAGATAAGTTTGAGAATCTACCAAAGAAAAGATAGGCGATTCACAAAAAGAGAAAACTGGGGATGAAAAATTAAAAAGATGGGGGAAGCAGAAAAAAACCCTAATCCGATCTACATAATTCCCGATCTACTTGAAGAAATTTTTCTTGCACTGCCATTGAAATCAATCTTCAAATTCAAAACCGTCTCAAAACAATGGAGGTCGATCCTGGAGTCGAGGATGTTCGCGGAGAGGCGTTTGAAACTTCAGAATCAGTTGAAGCCGAAAATTTTGGCCGTCGGAGACCACCGATCCGAGCCGCGATTCAGAGGGGACTCAGAGGAGATCGAGATGGTCTACCTAAACTGCGATGACGCCGCTACAAGACCCTCCCTAACATGTGACGGTTTGGTTTGCATCCCCGTACCAGGTTGGGTCACCGTTTTGAACCCTTCCAGTGGAGAACTCATTCGTTTCCCTTCCGGCCCAGATCCAGTGACCAGGCGCTATAGTAACCTAATTTTTCACAGTAAATCTCTTTACTCTCTCTCTCTTTATTTATTTTCTTTTATTTTTTTATTTTTTAATATGCATTGGGGTCTTGAAAATTACATTTTTCATTGGTAAAACTATACCAACAAAAAGTTGATTTTAAAAAAAAATACATTGATGGATGATGAGTCTTAAAAATTACAATCACAGAAACATGGTGGAATATTTTCCCTGCATATTGGGCAATGGGATTCGGTAGGGACATAGTTAACGGGAGCTACAAAGTTGTGAGGATGTTCTTTGAACCTAGCTTTTTGTGCGATTTTTGTGCGAGATTCTTGATGTGGAAATTGGGGAATGGCGGAAAGTGAATCCGCCTCCTTACAGAGTGGAACCGAGAAGGAAGTCGGCTTTTGTCAAAGGTTCTGTCTTCTGGTTAGAAATGAGGGCAAGTCACAATCTACTAGCCTTGGATCTTCATACCGAAGAGTTTCGTGATGTCACAATTCCGCCAGTTCTTTTGGGAGCAAACCAACTAGTGAACTTTGAAGACCGCCTAGCCATAGCCGCACCATATACAGAGCCTGAATGGAAAGTAGAGATATGGATCTTAGATGAACAAGAGGAAACATGGAGCATGGCTTACTCCATAGGTTTAGCCAATTGTGGAGTCGCTTCCCGTCTACCGTGGAATGTGTGGTTCAGGCCTGTGGCGGTTTCTAAGCAAGGAAATATTTTCTTCCATGACAATGAGAAGAGGATGTTCAAATATCACCCAGAGACAGACGTAGTTCGTTGCATCGCTAGAGAGATTTGTGTTGTATCTGATTTTGTTGAAAATGTGGTCTCACTTCGTCCGTCTATTGGTTCAAAGACATCAGAATACCGATCCGGATTTCACTATCAAGACCTGGTACACAATCAAGATCACATATCTAAGATAGACCAAAAGTTTAGTTGGATCAAATTGCCACTCCCAAATATTTTGCTTACCACCGGCTTAGTGTCTCTATTCATTTTCCGATATTTTGCTGTTTCGTCCAGGTCTTGATTCTAGTATTTATTATGATATACTCTATTGCTTCAATTTTCTACGGGTTTTATATGAATATTGTTTTATGCTTTTTACATTTTATTATACCCATAATTTTAATTTTTAGCCTTGGTTAGTTTTTGTCAGTGTTCAAGAATACATTATTCTAGACCGCTGCATATGTATATGGCATTCAAGCGTTTTACGGTGTGACTTACCGAACTGGATTTACTGTAGTTTTAAGCAGCATGAAAGCAATGGATACGATGATTAACGACCGAGAATAAAATACAATATGTAATTTGGGAAATCGGCAGTTACAATCATTTGATCAAAAAAATGATAGTGACCGCTTTTAAGCTCCTAATCTATTGCTAGTGAGCTATGGTTTCCTATACTTACTAATGATGGAGTATGTGTGTTTTAAAGATTGTGGAGAGTGCTTCTGTAAGGTTCTTGAGCAGGAGATTCATAAAGTAATCATAATGAATATTTTTTTACAAATCTGGTGAAAAGTATATGCCTCTTGAGATTGTTTTTTTGTAAAGATATGTATCGATAGACAATGAACGAGATTGTGAAGAAGCTCGGGGTGAAGAACAATTGAAGCTTTTGTGGTGTATTCCCTTGACAGGTTGGGAGCAATTTTCCTTTTTCTTGTGTGTTTGCTGTTTTTTCGATGATCTGAAGGCCTTGATCGAGGAGCTAATTACTGGACATACTTTCAGATGATATAGCGAGAAACTGTTCTCTTGAACATATTGTATTGTTAGGTAACTATTTGTTGTTGACTCGACTGAAAATCTCTCTCGTTCCTCATTAATTGATTAGTAACATTTGCCACTGTAGATTAAGTCGGTGCTCATCGATATATATAGGTGAAGATGGTCCAATTCCAAGATGTTAACCTGTCGAGTAATAGTGTAGTACATACGAAAAGGAGATTGTCATATATCCTTAAATATGCAATTCTTTGTTTTTCCTTGCTGTTGTTTTGATGATTTTGTGAGTTCATCAAAATTTGGAATGACTAAGGTTCTTGATCGATTTTGTATTTTTATACGCTACACAATCAAACAAGTAAGTTAGGTTTTGCAGGAATGCGACAACCACAAAGTTGCATGACGAGTGAGCTCAAAGCTAAGCGCGAGAGGTACTTCATCTCCAATTCATCATTGGTATTATATCTATCTATGCCAATTGCTCTCTGTTGTTTACTTCTCTTTTTAATTTTTATTTATATTTTTTTCTCATTGTTGAATCTGTTTTAAGATAAATTTATGCTCCGTTTTCATGAGAGAAAAACGTTTTTTTCCCCTGAATTTTTTTCTTTCGATAGCATTATGTGATTAATTCTCTGTAGATCATCTCTTGCTTCAAACTTAAGTGATGTTTTTTTTTCTACTGCTAAAGGCTTTTGTGCAGGGTTTTCATCAATCTTGATTGAGAATCGTTAATTCAAATCCGGTGAATAGATTGCAAAAGGTGCCTCTGGTGGAAAAGGTAATTGCTCCTCTTTCAAAAAATTTAAGAAGTTATGAGTGTGTTCATTTCTTGGAATTTGAATGGATTTGTATATTTGGCGACAGAATATTGTTGAATGGCTAAAGATGATGGTTGGAACAAGAAAGAGCTGAAGACTTGAATGATTCAGGTTGCGCATATACTACAACCCGATTAATGCATATCATAGACAGCGATCTCGCAGGTCGATAGACGGGTCAGTACCTCTGCACAGCTTGGTCCTCGCTCTGGTTCTGCCCAACAATCTACAACAAGTCAAAGATTCCACAAGCATCTTATTATTTACAGAGGGAGTCAACAGAAAAGATTCCACAAGCATCTAAAAGAAACAACAGTTTACTTTTTGAGGGAGTCACACAAACTTAATAAGATTTGCTTAATGGTCCTTCAGTATTTCAAGCCGGGCTCCCTCGTTTGCAATAGCATTAATGACCTGAAAAACAAATTTACAAGAGCGGAATGTTTAGATTCGACGTTTTTGTTTAATTTAAGCAAGTGTTGTTTGTTGTAGTTCAGGGAGACATACTTGTTGTTTTGATACTCCATCCCAGGGCTTTAGATAGAGTGCACAGCTCCCGCATTATAACACCAAATGTCGAACAGTATCTTTAGTAGTGTATTTCGTTGGTCGAATAGACCAGATGATACAAGCAACCTTTCTCCATATACTTTGTTGATAACTGAGGAGGCTTTCTGAATGCTCCAAGAAACAGAACAACTACAATAAAGTCAAGATAGATATGTCTCCGTTATCATCCTACAAATTTGATGCTTAAAGATTGTTGGACAAGTAACATAAGGATAAGGACATAGATGATGATTTACCATTGGGATGTCGAAGATTTCTGTACAGAAAAGAAGACATGAAGAGATGTTAGAAGATAAGTTTAATAGAGACAGAAAAGATTAAAGGATATATATATATATATATATATATATATATATATATATATATATATATATATATAGCTATGAATGGACATCTCATTCCAGAAATCTTCTAATGATTAAGAAACATCTTGATCGCAACGTCTGTTCCATTCCAGGTGCCACATAAGACTTCTGCAGAGGACCCTGTATGGTACCAACAAAAACAGTGAAGGTTGTTGCGTTTTTTTTACAAAGAAAAAATCCACATGACTAGATGATAAAACAGTTGTTACCAATCCCAACACTAGCTCCCACTTTCAACTCAGAGAAAATCCATGTTAAATTCTTCATATGGTCCACTCTTTTCAGATGATTGGCTTTGATCGTTTTACAAAAATACCAATTAGTAAACATTTCTAAGAAGTACTCCACAATCTTCTATGACAACATAGAACCATATCCCAAAAGAAAGTGTTATGGAGATGCATACATTTTTCTGGAGATCAAGGCTCCCAATTCGATTTGGAGGGTAAGGAGATGAATAATCATTATCAACTCGCTCTTTCAAGAAGCAACGCTGTTTGCTCATAGCTCGCAGTCTCGCACACTTTAAGCAAAAAAAGATATCAACAAAATTAAAAAGACTTTGCTACAAACTTGTAATACCATATATGGACACACCGTTGTTTTCTGTCAATAAAACAAACACTTGCCTGGGAATGTCATCACTGATCTAAGGAATTTTGTTTTCTTTCCTGATCTCAGGACTTGCACTAAGGGTTCTCCTTATTTCCAGTTTCGCTGCTCCATCTGATTTAGAGCTGCAAATAAAAACTGAAGGCATCAGCATTTTTTTGCGCAATAAAACCACTCTTTTTCCCAGCTATGTGTTACGAAAGCATGAAGCCAGACACTAATGACTCACAAAACACAATGACTTTTTGTAACGATAAACTGCATAAAGAATTCACAACTATTCCGATTTTTAAGCTAAATACTCTCTATATGTATTTCGTTCACACCTCTTGAAATTGTAGTTGGCTAGACAAGATTATATAATAGGACACGAATCAAAGAAATAGCATGGCCTTTACGGTTACCATTTTTTCACATTAATCAGTAAACATATTTGATAGGATTTAAGGGAGCCTAACTTTTAGGAAACAATTGTAAAATATTTAACAAAACCATATCAATGTTGAAACCATATATATATATATATATATGACTGACAAACATTTTAAAATTTTGTAAATTAATAGTTCAAAATAAATATGTATGAACTTTATAGAATTTATAAGCGGAAAAAACCTTGATGCATCACCGCTGAGTTCTCTGACCGGTTTTTGGTCACCACTTAGCATGAACCCCTCACGAGTTCTGACTTAAGAATACTCCGGACTGAAAACTCAACATAAATTAAAATCACATATATAAACTAGAAACACTTCTTTGAATGTGAATTATTCTACCTGTAACTATGCTCGCGGCATCTTTAGGATATTCCAAAAAAAAAAAAAAAAAAACATGTAACACATTGAACCAAGATTTCAAAGAAAAGAATCTGCAACCTATTTTTATCATTGGACAATCTCATTTCTTGAATACAAAAATTGGATATTCTCATAAAACCAAGATTGATTGTATATTCTTATTTGTGGTTACAAGCAAAATCCTGCAGCTTATGGGAAGAGTTGAACATAGCCAGTTAAAATAGCAATCCCTAAGATGAACAGAGGAGGAAGGAGTACAAAGGCGCCGATAGTGGCGAAGAAAACAGAGTCGTTCCTCTGAGAGACTTCATTAAGGTAGCTTTGCCTCTTAATGTTCCTTTTCTGAGAAGTTGTTAAGAATTTGGGACTCACTTTCTTTAAGTTTTTGCCCAGTGGAATGGTGAATTCATCGTCTCTGTCACCAACAAGCCCAGCCAATTGCTCACGGATTGTGAATCCTCCTCCTCTCGAATTTGGGACTCACTTTCTTTAAGTTTTTGCCCAGTGGAATGGTGAATTCATCGTCTCTATCATTACTTTACTCTTTTTTTGGAAAATCATAATCCTAAACGAGTTCCTTCTGGGTGGTAGGTTCAAAGCTAAATCTAGGAACTTTATATCCAATTCATCATTGGTATTATATCTATGCCAATTTGCTTTCTGTTGTCTATTTCACTTTCTTCCTGGTTTTGCTTCAAGAACAAAATATAGGATGGAGCCTTTCTTCTTTCATTGTTTCTTCTGTTCTAAGATGAAGATAAACCAAAACGGCAAAGCTTAGTCACCCCCACAGACACTCTAAGGTAAATTTAGTATCTTTTCATTTTTCATGAGCCAAATGAAAAATACGTTTTCTTCTTCCTGAATGTTTTCTTTCTATAAGCATGTGATTGATTCTCTGTATTGCTTCAAACTTAAGTGATGCTTTTTCGATGGTTTAAAAGCCAAGATTCTCCTGTTTCCAAGCTCCCATCTTTTGTGGGGACACGTCATGCCCATAACTTGTTTGTTGATATTCCGCTAATTAAATTACTCTAACACCGATGAAAGTGTGGGGCTTTTTACTAATACCAAATGTCGAAATCTGAGTCACTCTCTTGTTGCTTAGGTGGTTATAGTGAAACTGTACTGAGAAGCAAAAAGACGGATTTGGAAACTAGATACAGAGGACTAGAGATGGTACCTGAGAGTTCTTTAAACGCTGAGATGTCAAAGAAGATATCTTTCTTTGGTTTGAAAGGTTTGAAACTGTGGGTATGGGTTTGTTTAGTAGTTGGAGTATTCATAGTTATGATTCTCTGCATCTTGTCTCTATGGATCACATTCCGTCGGAAATCAAGAAGATCTTCTTCAAACAAGTTTCCTTTCAACCAAATCCCACGTGTGTCTAAAGATATCAGAGTCGACAGAGCTGGGTTTCAGAACCCCAATCCTCTCCCTGAGAGTTTATATATCTCAGTGAATGATAAACCCACCGACAGAAAAACGATGATGTCTCACTTGGGAAGAACCAAGTCTAGTGATAATGATACTCTGAGTCGATGTAGCTCTGTGAATCACCATGAGAGAGCTTGTAGCTCTCATTCCGGTGACGACGAAGGAGGAGGCTTTGGAAGTGTTGGGAGACAGTATGGATATGGAGGAGCTGTAACAGCATCTCCTTTGATTGGATTACCGGAAATATCTCATCTTGGTTGGGGACACTGGTTTACTCTTAGGGATCTTGAGCTAGCTACCAGCCGTTTTGCTGCAGAGAATGTGCTCGGAGAAGGTGGTTATGGAGTAGTTTATAGGGGTAAGCTCGTCAATGGTACTGAGGTTGCTGTAAAGAAGCTTCTGAACAATCTGTAAGTTTTCAACTAAAGAGCTAAATGTTTGTGAATCCTCTTCTTCGTTTCCTTAATAAGCCTTTTCCCAATTTTGGTCTGCAGAGGGCAAGCTGAGAAGGAATTCCGAGTAGAAGTTGAGGCTATTGGTCATGTACGACACAAGAATCTTGTTAGGCTTTTAGGATATTGCATAGAAGGAGTTCATCGGTGAGTCCCAATTGTCTTTTATACTTGTGAAGGAGGATGAGAAATGATCTAATTGTATTCTAATTATGATGATGAAACGCAGGATGCTTGTTTATGAGTATGTGAAGAGTGGTAACTTAGAACAATGGTTACATGGAGCTGTGAGGGAAAATGGAAATCTCACTTGGGAAGCACGGATGAAGATACTTATTGGTACTGCACAAGCGTAAGTGGTTTGAGAACAGTTTAGCTTTTGTTTGATATGTTTGAATGCTTGGATGTTAAAAGTTTCTGTACAATTTTTTTGCAGGCTTGCTTATTTACATGAAGCAATAGAACCAAAGGTGGTCCACAGAGATATAAAAGCAAGCAATATATTAATTGATGATGAGTTTAATGCAAAACTCTCTGACTTTGGGTTAGCTAAGCTCTTGGACTCTGGTGAGAGTCACATCACTACCAGAGTCATGGGAACCTTTGGGTAATGTCCAATAACTTTGTACCTTGATTGAGGCAATTATTGTCTTTCTCATATGATGTCTTTACAAAGATGCCAATTATTGATACAGATATGTAGCACCAGAATATGCTAATACAGGACTGTTAAACGAAAAGAGTGATATATATAGCTTTGGTGTCTTGCTTCTTGAAGCTGTAACTGGTCGAGACCCGGTTGATTATGGACGTCCTGCTAATGAGGTACTACAATTTAATTGGTTTTGCTTTTGCTCCTTGTATCGGAATAGTTATGAATGAATAATGCTCATTTTCTTGGGTTTGCTGTATATTGGTGGCAGGTGAATCTTGTGGAATGGCTAAAGATGATGGTTGGAACAAGAAGAGCTGAAGAAGTTGTGGATCCAAGACTTGAACCTAGACCTAGTAAAAGTGCTCTGAAACGTGCGCTTCTTGTTTCTCTTAAATGCGTTGATCCTGAGGCAGAGAAGCGTCCTAGAATGAGTCAGGTTGCGAGGATGCTTGAATCCGATGAACACCCTTTTCGCGAGGTAATCTTTAATCAACAAACTGTTTATATGTTTCTGTTTTCATAATCAAACTCAAACCAAAAATGTTCATGTTTTGGCAGGGAAGGAGGAACAGAAGGAGCAGAAGCGCGAGCATAGAGATTGTTGAGACCAAAGATGAATCTCTTGATCCTACTGCTGCTCCAGAGACTCACAATACAAAGCCTGAGAAGACATGTGAATAAGAGAAATATTTCCGTTAGCTTGCAAATGCTCTGTTTCTCGTTAGCAACTAATTGATGAACACTTCACGTTGAGTGCTTATGGAGAGAAGACACCAAGAAGAAAAGAAATCACTCTCAGATGATTAAAAAGAGTTAACAGACTCAATGAAATAAAATAAAAGGAAAAGAGAGAAAGAAATGATATGTTACAGTGGTGGTGGTGATGAGAGTTGTTGTGGTTCTCAGCGGTGGCCACGAATTATGGCGTCTATCTCCGCGTCCATACTCTCCCGAGTGTACTGTGGGATGGAAGAGGAGTCTGCGCCGGCGGTGGTCTGGTGCATGTACTGGTCGGCCGGACCGCTTGGATACGGCGTCGAATGATCCGCTGGCCTCGCCGCTCTGGAAGTAGTAGCACATCGCCTCAGATAGGCATGG
The DNA here is from genome assembly GCA_026724425.1 of Erythrophleum ivorense. Classification (NCBI taxonomy): domain Eukaryota; kingdom Viridiplantae; phylum Streptophyta; class Magnoliopsida; order Fabales; family Fabaceae; genus Erythrophleum; species Erythrophleum ivorense. The sequence continues at coordinate 2,009,995 of JAIUCV010000086.1, read as the reverse complement.
TCCTCTCGATCGCGTCTCTTCCCTAGTCGGGATTCGTATGATGAATGACGCGGTGCGTCTGGAGGTGGCTGGCGAGGAGGGGGATCCTGATCTTCTGTGATGTCGTGTTCGAGCTCTTCTTCGGAGACTTCCAGCGGCGGATGTGCTTGGACGGGTACTGTGCTTCTCCGGACAGCCGCTGAAGATGTGCAGCTCATCATGTTAGTCAATGCCTTTACCTGATTGCTTAGCTTTTTTACCTTCCTCCGTAGTTTGCTGGCGAGCGTGTTTGATGCTTTATCCTGGCACTTCTGCCAGCGTTGGAGTGAGTTGATATGCTCGTGCGCGGCTCGGAGTGCAGCGCTTTGAGTCTTTGGCACAGTGGTCTCCTCGAAGTGGAAATGGTCAAAGTCAAACAACGTGTCGCCTGCTTCCTCCGGCGACTTGGATCTGCGGTTCTGGTAAACTAATGGAGTCAAGGGGTCTGAAGCGGTTGGATGTGCACGTGCGGTCGGGTGGATGACAAGTGCTGATGGTGGCGGGTTGAAGTCGACATTGGCCCCACCTCGGAGTGAAGTGTACGTCGGGTTAGGTAGTCGAATACGTGAACTTCCGAGTAGTCGATGGGTAAATTGGTATATCAGGTCGTTCTCTTCACTGGCTGCCGTTTTCTTCAAAACCTGGCAGTTCTGCAGATACTGAATGTCTAGCTCTTCTGGCATGGCGACGATCTCATTCATATCAGGTATAAACCCGACGGCGGCCAAGATAGGCGTCACAAGTCCTCCCATGCGTAGCTCGCACCTGGTTCTATTACTCTCATTCTTCAACGCCCAGCTTTGGTAGGAGATAAGCTGCTCTATCAGCGCTCGTGTTATCCCTCCGTTCGTTCGACTTCCCTGCAACCTCGTTCCATTGCTCAGACGAGGCTGAATTCCGGTAAGTGCAACATCTATCATGGTTATCTCGGTAAGATGGACGTTTCCAGTCGTTTGCCTCGGGTTGAGTACGTTTGCCAGTGCTTTGTGGATGTAGCGGATCGACGGGCTTCTAATTTGAGCCGATTTGCATCCCGAAGTGAACACTCCCGCTGCTATAGTGTCCCATAAAGCGTCAATCTCGCCTCTGTCTACGTCGAGGCCGACTTGGTTGCTAGGAGGAAGGAAATGCACTCGGTCAATCTCCTGGAAAGAGAGCATGCGTCTCGCGCCGCCGGTCCAGAAGGTGATATAGCCATCACTCCCGTCCTTCGTGAGCTGGTCAGGGGCGCATAGATGAAGCTCAAGGGTGGCGAGAAAGAGACAAGTCGCTTTCTTGTAAGACTCATGCCTTCGGTACATAAAAGCCCCGATCCCCAGGTGGTGTAGCATGGCGTCTACATCCTCAGTGATGCCAAGCTTATCCATCGTCGCACGATCTGGGTATCTCGTTCCCGCTAGTTGCATGGAAAGGAGAATTCTAAGGCGCTTGACCTCCAGTTCTGTTAGACCGTCGACAGCTGGCTGGGCTCTCATCTCTATGGGTGACTCAACCTCTTCCATCTCGTCGTCTAGTGCGAAGTCACTATCAGACGAAGCATTGTCGGACTCAGCACGCTGCTTTCCTCTTGATATCTCTGCTCTCCTGCTCGAGTACCCTTCCCTTCGACCTGTGTTCCTGAAATTCACGTGAGTGATAGACAAATTAGAACAGCTTCATCTCTTCAGTATAACGAATGCTCGTCGAGCAGTTTAAGATCATGGTCAATTAAGCACAATTCATCTAGTCACTCAAAGTCATCACACAATTCAATCAACGCAATATAGCACACGGCTGGTCAGAAAAGATTTCTGTCCACAACATTTTGCAGCAAAATCATCATCAATCAGCAGTAAATGTCATCTCAACACAACAGCGACATTTCAGCTCAAGCAAACTCAGCCCAAAATGTCACGGAATTTCAGTCAATCAAATGAGATCACGCGGAACACATCCAGGATCGAGTTGACACGGCTGCAGGATTGAATGAGGAAGAACAGTTGTTCGGTCCGGGAAAGAGTAACCCTCGCGGCTGTGAGTAGACCGTCGATCGACGGATATGGAAAGGGCAGTCGCTCGACGGCTGGAGATAGCTCGTCGCTTCGGTCGACGGCGCTCTCTCGGGTGGAGAGCCCGCTCGACGGAAGATGGAGCCGTCGGTCGACGGCGCTCGGGCGGGGGCCACTCGGTCTGCAGGGTGATCGGAGGGATCGCATAGCCTGGTGAAGGAACCGAGCGCTCGACTGGGGGTATGAACCGAAACCTGCACAACACAGAAAAAAAACAGAGGAAGAGAGAGATATGTCTACCTCCTCATGGTTATGCAGTTGAAGATGAGTGAAGAGGATGATCTTTTTCGGTGATGAAGAGATAGAATGGGGTGGGAAGGAGTTAGGAAGGATAAGGTTGGTGATGTGGGGTGAGTGTGTGGTTTGTGAGTGCGAGTGAGGTGTGTGTGTGCGTTAAGGGTACTTACCTGGTGGGCCCGCGAGCGATCCACCTGTTTTTTTTTTTTTTTTTTTTTTTTTTTTTTTTTTTTTTTTTTTTTTTTTTTTAAAAAAAATAAATCAAAACCGAAAATTAGTAAAGCAAATCAAAATTGAAACGGTTATGTACACTTACCGGTGGGTTGCCTCCCACCAAGCGCTTGGTTAAAGTCACTAGCTTGACTTGGACGCTTATTAGGCTGGAGATGGATCGCCGAGAGGAACGGATTCACTCTCCGTGATGTCAGAATCAGCAAGATACGGCTTTAAGCGTTGCCCATTTACAACAAAATGTCCACCTGACTTGTCCCATAACTGAACAGCTCCATACGGTCGGACTTCTTTAATTGTAAATGGCCCAGACCAACGAGATTTCAACTTGCCAGGAAAAAGCTTCAACCGAGAGTTAAAGAGTAACACTTTGTCATCAACCTTGAAGTCCCGAGGAATAATTTTCTTGTCATGATAAGCCTTCGTCTTCTCCTTGTAGATCCTGGAGCTCTCATACGCATTGTGACGAATCTCATCCAACTCTAGTATTTGCATCTTTCTCCTCTCAGCTGCAGGCTTCATGTCGTAGTTCATCTGCTTCACTGCCCATGCAGCCTTGTATTCTAATTCGACTGGAAGGTGACATGCCTTACCATACACCAAATGAAATGGAGTCGTTCCCAAAGGCGTCTTGTATGCTGTCCGATAGGCCCATAATGCATCGTCTAACTTCGCTGACCAATCCTTCCTTGTAGTGCTTACGGTTTTCTGCAGAATGCTCTTGATCTCTCTGTTGGACACCTCCACTTGACCACTCGTCTGGGGATGATATGGAGTAGCGACCTTGTGCTTGACACCGTTCTTCTTCAACAGAGTTTCAAAGGTTCTGTTGATGAAGTGGGATCCTCCATCACTGATGACTACTCTCGGCACGCCAAATCGAGGAAAGATCACCGACTTGAACATCTTTAGTACTACCTTTGCATCATTCGTAGGACTGGCCAAAGCCTCTACCCACTTAGATACATAGTCAACAGCGACCAAAATGTATTGGTTCTTAAAGGAAGATGGGAATGGTCCCATGAAATCTATGCCCCAAACGTCAAAAACTTCTACTTCCAGAATGAAATTCTGTGGCATCTCGTTTCTCTTACTGATGTTCCCCTGTCTCTGGCATGTATCACAACTAGACACGAACCTCTGTGCATCCCGAAACATGGTAGGCCACCAGTAGCCAGCCTGCAGAACCTTGGAGACAGTCTTGAACGTAGCAAAATGCCCAGCATAAGAAGAGCTATGGCAATGGAACAAGATCCCTGGTATCTCCTCATCAGCTACACATCTCCTGAAAACTCCATCTGAGCATTGCTTGTATAGATACGGTTCATCCCAAAAATAGTGCCTGATGTCCCTCAGGAATTTCTTCTTCTTGTTCCCCACGAATCCTGTCGGTTCTTGCTCAGCAGCAAGGTAGTTCGCTATCTCTCCAAACCAAGGAAAACTTCGACGGTTGACATCGTCGATGCTGCCAACAAAATCGCAGCTAACTACGTGATCAGGTGCTCCGCCAAAGTCAATCGCATCGACTGCATATACTTGCTCTTCACGTAGGCTATCATCGAGAGGGACGTCTTCGTCAATCTTCAGCCTGGACAGATGATCTGCTACGCCATTATCGATCCCTTTCTTATCTTTAATCTCCAGGTCGAACTCTTGAAGCAGAAGAATCCACCTCAACAGTCTCGGCTTTGCATCCTTCTTAGTTAATAGGTATTTCAGCGCAGCATGGTCTGTATGGACAATCACCTTCGACCCAACAAGGTAGGACCGAAACTTCTCAAATGCAAACACTACTGCAAGCAGCTCTTTCTCAGTTGTAGCATACTTGCACTGAGCTTCATCCAGTGTTCGGCTGGCATAGTAGATCACATGCAGCTTCTTCTCCTTCCTCTGTCCCAGAACTGCTCCCACAGCATAATCGCTAGCATCTGTCATAACTTCGAAGGGGAGATTCCAGTCCGGAGGCTGAACAATTGGAGCACTCACGAGAGCTCCCTTGATCGTGTGAAAGGCTTCCAGGCATGCACTGTCAAAGTCGAACTTCACTTCTTTGCACAACAGCTGCGTCAAAGGCCTGGTGATCTTGGAAAAGTCCTTGATGAAGCGTCTGTAGAACCCGGCATGCCCCAGAAAACTTCGGATCTCCTTCACCGTTTTAGGCGGCTGCAGACTCATCATCACTTCGATCTTCGCTCTGTCAACCTCGATTCCCTTCTCTGAAATTTTGTGGCCCAGAACAATTCCGTCTCTCACCATGAAATGGCACTTCTCCCAGTTTAGCACGAGATGTCTGTCCTCACACCGCTGCAACACCCTGCACAGATTAGACAAACAAACAGAGAAAGAGCTTCCATAGACTGAGAAGTCGTCCATGAAAACCTCCATTATGTCCTCAATAAGGTCAGTAAAAATTGACATCATGCACCGCTGGAAGGTCGCCGGTGCATTGCACAGGCCAAACGGCATTCTGCGATAAGCAAAAGTGCCATATGGACAAGTGAATGTCGTCTTCTCCTGGTCATCAGGGTGGATCGGGATCTGAAAGAAACCTGAATAACCATCTAAGAAACAGTAGTAAGGATGGTTAGCCAATCTCTCAAGCATTTGATCAATAAATGGAAGAGGAAAATGATCTTTACGAGTTGCAGCATTCAGTTTGCGGTAATCAATGCACATGCGATGACCAGTGATAGTCCTAGTAGGTATCAATTCATTCTTATCATTTTTAACAACAGTTATACCACCTTTCTTAGGAACTACATGAACTGGACTAACCCAAGTACTATCAGATATGGCATAAATCACACCAGCCTCTAGAAGTTTCATTATCTCTTTCTTTACAACATCCTTTAGATTCGGGTTTAACCTCCTCTGATGTTCTACAGAAGTCATCGACTCGTCTTCTAGATGTATCCTATGCATGCACAGATCAGGTGATATTCCAGGTATGTCATCTAGTGAATATCCTATGGCTTTTCTATACTTCCTAAGCTCACAGAGAAGCAAAGCAGTTTCAACATTATTCAGTTCAGAATTCACTATCACAGGGTATGTCGAATTAGGTCCTAGAAATGCATACCTGAGCCCCGCTGGAAGTGTTTTTAGTTCGAGCTTGGGAGCTCTCAACTCACTCCAGGGGCTGTTGATGGTGGTTTCGAGGACGGGTGCCTTGTCGGTTTTCTGCTTCGGCGAATCCTCTTCGTCATCCAAACTCATGTAGGCAACCAATCTCTCCATCCTTTTCGTCGCGTCCATCATTTTTGCCAAACCGTTGGCTTCTTCATTCAGATAGCTGAACTCTCCTTCAGCTCTAGTCAAAGCGACCTCCAGAGGGTCGTCAAGAAGCAGTTCTTCTCTTACTTCTTCTACCAAATGCGGGCCATCTTCTATGACAAACGTCTGCCCGTCTAACATTGGTCTCTTGAGGAGTCTGTTCATCTCGAACCTCATGACCATGTCTCCCAGCTGGAGATCAATGATACCTCCTCTTACGTCAATAATTGCACCAGCTGTGCATAAGAAAGAACGCCCAAGGATGAGAGGGTCCTTCGGCTCTTCATCAGTCTCGAGGACTACAAAGTCTGCTGGAATGAGCGTATCGCCTATCTGCACATGTAGATCCTCGAGTATACCAACCGGGAACTTCGTCGACCTATCAGCAAAGACCAAGGAGATCTTTGTAGGCTTGAACTTCGTGAATCCCAGTCGCTTCGCCACAGAGTATGGCATCAGGTTCACACTCGAACCAAGGTCGCAAAGAGAGCATGCGAATATCATCTTGCCAATCTTCACTGACAAAACAAATCTGCCCGGATCGCTTCTCTTCTTCACCACCTTGTTCTGTAGCACAGCACTACACTCCTCAGAGACCAGCATCACATTTTCCTCCTCAGCTACTTTCCCAGAAATCAGCTCCTTCATGTACCTCTTCAGCGCAGGAATCATCTGTACAGCATCAGATAGAGGCAACTTCACAGTCAGGTCCCTCAACATCTCTTTACACTTCGCTTCCTCCAGACTTTTCCTCGACTTCTTCGGTGGAACTGGATAAGGCACCTTCGGCTTGTAGATCCGTGCAGGTACAGCCTCTGCAGCTACAGGTGTAGGCTCGTCAGACACAGGGACGGGTTCCTGAGAAGATGAACCTTCGTCTTCAGCTCGATCCACTCTAGTCAGATCAGCTTGATCGTCTTCGCTCGCTTGTCCTTCTGTTTCAAAGACCAGGTCCTCGTCAGCTTTCTCCTTCCCTGTTCTCTTTGCAGGAACTGGTGTAGGTGTCAGCTTCTTCCCACTTCGCGTCTCTACCACGGCAACATACTCATTCCTGGGATTTGTCTCTCCTTTCCCAGGAAGTGTTCCATGAGGCCTCTTAACAGCTTCGGCCATCTGAGCAACTTGTACATTAAGCTTCTTGACATGAGTCCATACGGCTTCATGCTTTCCGTTCAGATCATTGTACATCGTGTCAATCTTCTGGTTGATCTCTTCAGAAGACTTCTGCTGGTTCATCAACATCTGCTGCATCATACTTTTCAGCTCGTCGTTCGAATTGTTTGATGAACCTGAAGCTTGCTGCTGGCTACTGAACTGCACCTTCTGCTGACCAAATGTCTTCTGGTTCGGAACAAAGGTCTTCTCCTGAAAGGTGTTAGAGTAACTCTTCTGCTGGTTTTGGCTCGACCGTGGCGGGTAGACTTGATCTTGCGGATTCTCGACGTTCGTGCTCCGATAGGACAAGTTCGGATGCTGCCGGTAGTTCTGGTTGAAGCTGCGGTTTTGGACAAAGGCTTGCCCGTTCACGTAGTTAACCTCCATCTGATCATCTTCTTCTTCGCCTACTCCAAACTCTTGAGAGACAGGTGTATCATCGCTCTCATCAACGAAGTGGACAGACTTCTGCGACGCCTTCAGCAGCAGATTCACCTTGGCAGTCAGCTCATCAATCTTCTGCGATTCTACACCGCTTCCCTTGGCGGACACACTACTCACAGTTCGGTCATATTCGGCACTCTTGTTGCTCGAGCTTGCAGCCAGGTTCTCGATAAGCTCGAATGCTCCTTCCTTGGACTTCGTCATGAAATCACCATTGCTGGCTGAGTTCAAAATGTTTCTGTAGTCCCAGTTGACTCCATCATAGAAGATTCCCAGTATCTGCTCATCAGTGAAGCCGTGATGAGGACAATCTCTCCGGTACTCCTTGTACCTCTCCCATGCTTCGCAGAAAGCTTCTCCGTCATACTGGTGGAATGATGCAATCTTGGTACGGAGAGAAGCTGTTTTAGACTTCGTATAGAAGTAGTCCAGGAACGCTGATCTGCATTGTTCCCACGAAGTCAAAGACCCTGGTGGTAATGACTTCAGCCAGCGAGAAGCTTTATTGGCGAGTGAGAATGGGAACAGCTTGCACTTCAGGAAATCGGCTGGTACCCCATTCGAGCTAGTCGTGCTGCATATCTCTTCAAAATTCTCGATGTGGTCCATCGGATTCTCAGCAGGTAGGCCATTGAAGAGGTGCGCCTTGACTAGTGAGATCATGTTGGGGTCTATCTTGTAGTCTTGCCTCTGAATTGGAGGAGGAACAATCGCAGACCGGTTTTGGTAGAAGGTATGCGGATTATCTCTCTCTCCAATAGAAGCTTGAGGATGCGGTTCTCTATCTTGCTGAGCCTTCCGCATTTGCTCGATCTGCTGCTGGAGCTGCTGCATCTGAGCAGCCATCTGAGCAGTCAGGTCTGCATTGCCTTGACCAGCCATCTGATCGGGTCTGGTCTGTCTGTTTTCTCGTTCTCTTCTCGCGAGTTCTGCGTTAGACAGGATAACAAGATCTTCGGTGCGGTTGCTCCTTGTAGATCTAGTGGTCATGCACCTGAAACACGCACGAGAGACAAGAGAAAGAACAAGTTAGTAAAATTCTTAGACTAAATTTCCAATCAAAATTCAATGGCAACGAGTTGGTCCCCGGCAACGGCGCCAGTTTGATATAAGATCTTTGCAGTGTAGTAAACAATTCGATCCAGAGGACCAGCGTTGCACAGTGAACTTATGAGACAAGAAATAGAGCTAAGACAATGATATGGTTTGGTTGTGATATAGTAACAGTAACGGATGTAAACAACGATTAAAATTCAATAAAGACAAGCACTAGACCAAGGTAATTCGCAGGAGAATCAGAGAAAGCAACCGAACGACTATTCAGGACAATGATTAAGTACGGGTTTCAAACTCGAACATAAAATTATGCAAACCCACTGTCGTGGCGTTAACAACTTTACTAATCAACCTAGATGTCTAAACCGTCGTTTGAATCTAGCAGTTGAAAGCAAGCAGTAAAATCAGGTTCGATATGTTCACGATCCGCCTTAGCATCAACTCTCGGGCCCACCAGTTTGATATAAGATCTTTGCAGTGTAGTAAACAATTCGATCCAGAGGACCAGCGTTGCACAGTGAACTTATGAGACAAGAAATAGAGCTAAGACAATGATATGGTTTGGTTGTGATATAGTAACAGTAACGGATGTAAACAACGATTAAAATTCAATAAAGACAAGCACTAGACCAAGGTAATTCGCAGGAGAATCAGAGAAAGCAACCGAACGACTATTCAGGACAATGATTAAGTACGGGTTTCAAACTCGAACATAAAATTATGCAAACCCACTGTCGTGGCGTTAACAACTTTACTAATCAACCTAGATGTCTAAACCGTCGTTTGAATCTAGCAGTTGAAAGCAAGCAGTAAAATCAGGTTCGATATGTTCACGATCCGCCTTAGCATCAACTCTTGCAGGCTAAGGACGGATCGCTCACCAATGATTTATCTAGCACCCTATAACACTTTTGATGAATAGGAAACCTAGGATCTAAAACTGAGCGATCAAATCAATCTTAGCATTAAGATTATCAAAGGCGAAAACAAGAGACTCTTTTCATCAAGGATCCCGAGATACGACGATCTTAGCTGATGGTCGAAGTTGCCACAATCCGAAGATTGGGATTCTCGTTGAGGTATGTATCCGAAGACGCACTCTAAATGATCCTTGATTCAAAGACAAAGTATCCTATCTGCATTCAGTTATCTAAATCATGAAACTCCTTTGAAAAACCTAGATCTAGCAAGGCGACTACTCAGACATGATCAAGCAAGCAACGACAAAAGATGAAACAGTTTTCATTGAAATAAGGAATAGTAAACAAGAGGGTTCAGAAATCTTCTCCAAACTGTCACAAAGGATTCAGAGATCTTCTCCCTCAGATCAACAATGAAAAACTGACAAAAAGCGTCTATCTTCGAAAGAACTCCGAACAAAGTGTAAAAACAAAACGTGTCCTTCCAAGGCTCGAAAACAGAAGTAAAATAGGTCAGGAGATCTGCGGGCGATCGAACGGTCGAGATCGGATGAGGATCGAGCAGACGATCGAACGGTGCAGGGAACACGTCGATCGATGGGCTTCGATCGCCGGGTCAAGTACATGGGCCTCGATCGACGGGTGTGATCGCCGGGTGCGGTCGCCGGATCAGGTCGTCGGAGGGGTCGCCGGCTCAGGTCGCCGGAAGGGTCGCCGCTCAGGTCGCCGGATCAGGTCGCCGGAGGGGTCGCCGGCTCAGGTCGCCGGAGGGGTCGCCGGCTGGGTCGCCGGCTGGATCGCCGGCACAGGTCGCCGGGACGGTCGCCGTGTAGCTCGCCGAGATGGCTCGCCGGGCCGGCCGGTCGCCGGGGTGGCTCGCCGGGCCGGTCGCCGGGGTAGGTCGCCGGGCCGGTCGCCGGGCTGGTCGGTTGGTCGGATCGCCGGGTTTTTGGCCATTTCGACTCCTTTTTGCTCCGTTAGCTCATCTTGCTCCTCTTTGTACGGAAATTCTCCTCTGAATGCCTTGATACCTGAAAAGACTCAATAACAACTAAAAAGACTCGATAAAACACGTGAAAACACTTGTTAGAATGCGCTAAAACGCAAGACATCAACTCCCCCAGACTTAGTCTTTTGCTTGCCCTCAAGCAAACATAGTTTCTAAGAACGGTGAAGAGGTTTGAAAACACAGGAACTCGCAAATCATCAGCAACCAAACTCTGAGGGAAATTCATTAGACTTTAAGAAATAACGCTTGGTCAGCGCATAATCACTGTCGTACCCTCAGGGTCTCGCAATCCTGATCCCTTCGTGAACTCCACCCTGCAGAAACTCTAGCTACACATTGGTCAACTCTCTACATTCATTAAAGATTGGCGTGAACTTCTCATTTGGGGCACTATCTAAATGGAACGAGCTTTCGAAAAAAAAGGGTAGGCCATCTCGTGTAATAGTGACTGAAGTGTTTAGAGAGAGGTGTACAGGGAGTTACCATCATTTTCTGGTAGGGCGGTGCAGGATGTCGCACAAAATGGTAAGAGAGGATGGACTTGTTGATGTCCGCAACCTCTAATCACTCTCCTCTTTCATTGACTATCACCTTTCAGACTTCACTTCTTCTTCCTCGGGGTTTGTCTCGTGCTAAGGGACACATGTATTTTGATTTTCGAGACCCTTTCCTTCATCCTTCGAAATATTTTTTTTTTTTTTTTTTTTTTTTTTTTTTTTTTTTTTTTGTTTTTTTTTTTCGGATGAAGGGGGCTCTATACGTATATATGTCCCTTAAAACACAGAGTATGAGACAATGGATGACGTACCACAAACAGCTAGACCGCATGAATTTTCTTGATGGTCCGCTAAGAGCGGATGTTCCTGTTACGAGTGCAGGTGCTCTGTCCACATTTCTTTTCTCTTCTAACCACGATTGACTTCAGCAAGAGTGAGTTAGAGGTTGCGTCAGTCCTATTCTCTCCGACCTTTTTGCACACATCTGCATATAAGAGAAAGATTCAAACATGGGTCGAGAGGTGGTTAGGCTATTCAGGATCAGCAAGAGTGGAATAAAGGAGAAAGAAGTCCTGAATATGTATGGTGCAGCTCGCTCTACTATCTAGTGCCCAAATCAAGAAGCATTTAATGTTCAATTTAATCCAGATAAAAATAGAGTCAACCAATGCTTCACCAAAGATTTCTGCAAAATGAAAATTCCTGGGGGAAGTCCGACCAAAAGGGCATTTCAGCTTTTTGCACCTAACAAACCCTGCAAAATTGGTCACTAGATCGAAAATATTCAAGAGCATAAATGGTTGAAGATCATCATATGATTCGGTCCTTATTCCCAACAAGTTTGACTCAATAAAACAACGACTCAAGAAAAACATCAAAATGACTCAAGACATAAGAGAAAACAAAAGAAAAGAAAAAGGTATTAGTACACAAAGACCCTCCCCCAGACTTACTTCACACCGTCCCCGGTGTGAAAATAAATCAAGGGAAGAGTTAACAGACTCAATGAAATAAAATAAAAGGAAAAGAGAGAAAGAAATGATATGTTACAGTGGTGGTGGTGATGAGAGTTGTTGTGGTTCTCAGCGGTGGCCACGAATTATGGCGTCTATCTCCGCGTCCATACTCTCCCGAGTGTACTGTGGGATGGAAGAGGAGTCTGCGCCGGCGGTGGTCTGGTGCATGTACTGGTCGGCGCCGGACCGCTTGGATACGGCGTCGAATGATCCGCTGGCCTCGCCGCTCTGGAAGTAGTAGCACATCGCCTCAGATAGGCATGGTCCTCTCGATCGCGTCTCTTCCCTAGTCGGGATTCGTATGATGAATGACGCGGTGCGTCTGGAGGTGGCTGGCGAGGAGGGGGATCCTGATCTTCTGTGATGTCGTGTTCGAGCTCTTCTTCGGAGACTTCCAGCGGCGGATGTGCTTGGACGGGTACTGTGCTTCTCCGGACAGCCGCTGAAGATGTGCAGCTCATCATGTTAGTCAATGCCTTTACCTGATTGCTTAGCTTTTTTACCAAAACCAGCAGAAGATCTTTAAGAGCATATTCAAGAGCATAAAAAAAAAAAAAAAAAAAAAAAAAAAACAGGTGGATCGCTCGCGGGCCCACCAGGTAAGTACCCTTAACGCACACACACACCTCACTCGCACTCACAAACCACACACTCACCCCACATCACCAACCTTATCCTTCCTAACTCCTTCCCACCCCATTCTATCTCTTCATCACCGAAAAAGATCATCCTCTTCACTCATCTTCAACTGCATAACCATGAGGAGGTAGACATATCTCTCTCTTCCTCTGTTTTTTTTCTGTGTTGTGCAGGTTTCGGTTCATACCCCCAGTCGAGCGCTCGGTTCCTTCACCAGGCTATGCGATCCCTCCGATCACCCTGCAGACCGAGTGGCCCCCGCCCGAGCGCCGTCGACCGACGGCTCCATCTTCCGTCGAGCGGGCTCTCCACCCGAGAGAGCGCCGTCGACCGAAGCGACGAGCTATCTCCAGCCGTCGAGCGACTGCCCTTTCCATATCCGTCGATCGACGGTCTACTCACAGCCGCGAGGGTTACTCTTTCCCGGACCGAACAACTGTTCTTCCTCATTCAATCCTGCAGCCGTGTCAACTCGATCCTGGATGTGTTCCGCGTGATCTCATTTGATTGACTGAAATTCCGTGACATTTTGGGCTGAGTTTGCTTGAGCTGAAATGTCGCTGTTGTGTTGAGATGACATTTACTGCTGATTGATGATGATTTTGCTGCAAAATGTTGTGGACAGAAATCTTTTCTGACCAGCCGTGTGCTATATTGCGTTGATTGAATTGTGTGATGACTTTGAGTGACTAGATGAATTGTGCTTAATTGACCATGATCTTAAACTGCTCGACGAGCATTCGTTATACTGAAGAGATGAAGCTGTTCTAATTTGTCTATCACTCACGTGAATTTCAGGAACACAGGTCGAAGGGAAGGGTACTCGAGCAGGAGAGCAGAGATATCAAGAGGAAAGCAGCGTGCTGAGTCCGACAATGCTTCGTCTGATAGTGACTTCGCACTAGACGACGAGATGGAAGAGGTTGAGTCACCCATAGAGATGAGAGCCCAGCCAGCTGTCGACGGTCTAACAGAACTGGAGGTCAAGCGCCTTAGAATTCTCCTTTCCATGCAACTAGCGGGAACGAGATACCCAGATCGTGCGACGATGGATAAGCTTGGCATCACTGAGGATGTAGACGCCATGCTACACCACCTGGGGATCGGGGCTTTTATGTACCGAAGGCATGAGTCTTACAAGAAAGCGACTTGTCTCTTTCTCGCCACCCTTGAGCTTCATCTATGCGCCCCTGACCAGCTCACGAAGGACGGGAGTGATGGCTATATCACCTTCTGGACCGGCGGCGCGAGACGCATGCTCTCTTTCCAGGAGATTGACCGAGTGCATTTCCTTCCTCCTAGCAACCAAGTCGGCCTCGACGTAGACAGAGGCGAGATTGACGCTTTATGGGACACTATAGCAGCGGGAGTGTTCACTTCGGGATGCAAATCGGCTCAAATTAGAAGCCCGTCGATCCGCTACATCCACAAAGCACTGGCAAACGTACTCAACCCGAGGCAAACGACTGGAAACGTCCATCTTACCGAGATAACCATGATAGATGTTGCACTTACCGGAATTCAGCCTCGTCTGAGCAATGGAACGAGGTTGCAGGGAAGTCGAACGAACGGAGGGATAACACGAGCGCTGATAGAGCAGCTTATCTCCTACCAAAGCTGGGCGTTGAAGAATGAGAGTAATAGAACCAGGTGCGAGCTACGCATGGGAGGACTTGTGACGCCTATCTTGGCCGCCGTCGGGTTTATACCTGATATGAATGAGATCGTCGCCATGCCAGAAGAGCTAGACATTCAGTATCTGCAGAACTGCCAGGTTTTGAAGAAAACGGCAGCCAGTGAAGAGAACGACCTGATATACCAATTTACCCATCGACTACTCGGAAGTTCACGTATTCGACTACCTAACCCGACGTACACTTCACGCCGAGGTGGGGCCAATGTCGACTTCAACCCGCCACCATCAGCACTTGTCATCCACCCGACCGCACGTGCACATCCAACCGCTTCAGACCCCTTGACTCCATTAGTTTACCAGAACCGCAGATCCAAGTCGCCGGAGGAAGCAGGCGACACGTTGTTTGACTTTGACCATTTCCACTTCGAGGAGACCACTGTGCCAAAGACTCAAAGCGCTGCACTCCGAGCCGCGCACGAGCATATCAACTCACTCCAACGCTGGCAGAAGTGCCAGGATAAAGCATCAAACACGCTCGCCAGCAAACTACGGAGGAAGGTAAAAAAGCTAAGCAATCAGGTAAAGGCATTGACTAACATGATGAGCTGCACATCTTCAGCGGCTGTCCGGAGAAGCACAGTACCCGTCCAAGCACATCCGCCGCTGGAAGTCTCCGAAGAAGAGCTCGAACACGACATCACAGAAGATCAGGATCCCCCTCCTCGCCAGCCACCTCCAGACGCACCGCGTCATTCATCATACGAATCCCGACTAGGGAAGAGACGCGATCGAGAGGACCATGCCTATCTGAGGCGATGTGCTACTACTTCCAGAGCGGCGAGGCCAGCGGATCATTCGACGCCGTATCCAAGCGGTCCGGCCGACCAGTACATGCACCAGACCACCGCCGGCGCAGACTCCTCTTCCATCCCACAGTACACTCGGGAGAGTATGGACGCGGAGATAGACGCCATAATTCGTGGCCACCGCTGAGAACCACAACAACTCTCATCACCACCACCACTGTAACATATCATTTCTTTCTCTCTTTTCCTTTTATTTTATTTCATTGAGTCTGTTAACTCTTCCCTTGATTTATTTTCACACCGGGGACGGTGTGAAGTAAGTCTGGGGGAGGGTCTTTGTGTACTAATACCTTTTTCTTTTCTTTTGTTTTCTCTTATGTCTTGAGTCATTTTGATGTTTTTCTTGAGTCGTTGTTTTATTGAGTCAAACTTGTTGGGAATAAGGACCGAATCATATGATGATCTTCAACCATTTATGCTCTTGAATATTTTCGATCTAGTGACCAATTTTGCAGGGTTTGTTAGGTGCAAAAAGCTGAAATGCCCTTTTGGTCGGACTTCCCCCAGGAATTTTCATTTTGCAGAAATCTTTGGTGAAGCATTGGTTGACTCTATTTTTATCTGGATTAAATTGAACATTAAATGCTTCTTGATTTGGGCACTAGATAGTAGAGCGAGCTGCACCATACATATTCAGGACTTCTTTCTCCTTTATTCCACTCTTGCTGATCCTGAATAGCCTAACCACCTCTCGACCCATGTTTGAATCTTTCTCTTATATGCAGATGTGTGCAAAAAGGTCGGAGAGAATAGGACTGACGCAACCTCTAACTCACTCTTGCTGAAGTCAATCGTGGTTAGAAGAGAAAAGAAATGTGGACAGAGCACCTGCACTCGTAACAGGAACATCCGCTCTTAGCGGACCATCAAGAAAATTCATGCGGTCTAGCTGTTTGTGGTACGTCATCCATTGTCTCATACTCTGTGTTTTAAGGGACATATATACGTATAGAGCCCCCTTCATCCGAAAAAAAAAAAACAAAAAAAAAAAAAAAAAAAAAAAAAAAAAAAAAAAAAAATATTTCGAAGGATGAAGGAAAGGGTCTCGAAAATCAAAATACATGTGTCCCTTAGCACGAGACAAACCCCGAGGAAGAAGAAGTGAAGTCTGAAAGGTGATAGTCAATGAAAGAGGAGAGTGATTAGAGGTTGCGGACATCAACAAGTCCATCCTCTCTTACCATTTTGTGCGACATCCTGCACCGCCCTACCAGAAAATGATGGTAACTCCCTGTACACCTCTCTCTAAACACTTCAGTCACTATTACACGAGATGGCCTACCCTTTTTTTTCGAAAGCTCGTTCCATTTAGATAGTGCCCCAAATGAGAAGTTCACGCCAATCTTTAATGAATGTAGAGAGTTGACCAATGTGTAGCTAGAGTTTCTGCAGGGTGGAGTTCACGAAGGGATCAGGATTGCGAGACCCTGAGGGTACGACAGTGATTATGCGCTGACCAAGCGTTATTTCTTAAAGTCTAATGAATTTCCCTCAGAGTTTGGTTGCTGATGATTTGCGAGTTCCTGTGTTTTCAAACCTCTTCACCGTTCTTAGAAACTATGTTTGCTTGAGGGCAAGCAAAAGACTAAGTCTGGGGGAGTTGATGTCTTGCGTTTTAGCGCATTCTAACAAGTGTTTTCACGTGTTTTATCGAGTCTTTTTAGTTGTTATTGAGTCTTTTCAGGTATCAAGGCATTCAGAGGAGAATTTCCGTACAAAGAGGAGCAAGATGAGCTAACGGAGCAAAAAGGAGTCGAAATGGCCAAAAACCCGGCGATCCGACCAACCGACCAGCCCGGCGACCGGCCCGGCGACCTACCCCGGCGACCGGCCCGGCGAGCCACCCCGGCGACCGGCCGGCCCGGCGAGCCATCTCGGCGAGCTACACGGCGACCGTCCCAGCGACCTGTGCCGGCGATCCAGCCGGCGACCCAGCCGGCGACCCCTCCGGCGACCTGAGCCGGCGACCCCTCCGGCGACCTGATCCGGCGACCTGAGCGGCGACCCCTCCGGCGACCTGAGCCGGCGACCCCTCCGACGACCTGATCCGGCGACCGCACCCGGCGATCACACCCGTCGATCGAGGCCCATGTACTTGACCCGGCGATCGAAGCCCATCGATCGACGTGTTCCCTGCACCGTTCGATCGTCTGCTCGATCCTCATCCGATCTCGACCGTTCGATCGCCCGCAGATCTCCTGACCTATTTTACTTCTGTTTTCGAGCCTTGGAAGGACACGTTTTGTTTTTACACTTTGTTCGGAGTTCTTTCGAAGATAGACGCTTTTTGTCAGTTTTTCATTGTTGATCTGAGGGAGAAGATCTCTGAATCCTTTGTGACAGTTTGGAGAAGATTTCTGAACCCTCTTGTTTACTATTCCTTATTTCAATGAAAACTGTTTCATCTTTTGTCGTTGCTTGCTTGATCATGTCTGAGTAGTCGCCTTGCTAGATCTAGGTTTTTCAAAGGAGTTTCATGATTTAGATAACTGAATGCAGATAGGATACTTTGTCTTTGAATCAAGGATCATTTAGAGTGCGTCTTCGGATACATACCTCAACGAGAATCCCAATCTTCGGATTGTGGCAACTTCGACCATCAGCTAAGATCGTCGTATCTCGGGATCCTTGATGAAAAGAGTCTCTTGTTTTCGCCTTTGATAATCTTAATGCTAAGATTGATTTGATCGCTCAGTTTTAGATCCTAGGTTTCCTATTCATCAAAAGTGTTATAGGGTGCTAGATAAATCATTGGTGAGCGATCCGTCCTTAGCCTGCGAGAGTTGATGCTAAGGCGGATCGTGAACATATCGAACCTGATTTTACTGCTTGCTTTCAACTGCTAGATTCAAACGACGGTTTAGACATCTAGGTTGATTAGTAAAGTTGTTAACGCCACGACAGTGGGTTTGCATAATTTTATGTTCGAGTTTGAATGGGGTGGGAAGGAGTTAGGAAGGATAAGGTTGGTGATGTGGGGTGAGTGTGTGGTTTGTGAGTGCGAGTGAGGTGTGTGTGTGCGTTAAGGGTACTTACCTGGTGGGCCCGCGAGCGATCCACCTGTTTTTTTTTTTTTTTTTTTTTTTTTTTTATGCTCTTGAATATGCTCTTAAAGATCTTCTGCTGGTTTTGGTAAAAAAGCTAAGCAATCAGGTAAAGGCATTGACTAACATGATGAGCTGCACATCTTCAGCGGCTGTCCGGAGAAGCACAGTACCCGTCCAAGCACATCCGCCGCTGGAAGTCTCCGAAGAAGAGCTCGAACACGACATCACAGAAGATCAGGATCCCCCTCCTCGCCAGCCACCTCCAGACGCACCGCGTCATTCATCATACGAATCCCGACTAGGGAAGAGACGCGATCGAGAGGACCATGCCTATCTGAGGCGATGTGCTACTACTTCCAGAGCGGCGAGGCCAGCGGATCATTCGACGCCGTATCCAAGCGGTCCGGCCGACCAGTACATGCACCAGACCACCGCCGGCGCAGACTCCTCTTCCATCCCACAGTACACTCGGGAGAGTATGGACGCGGAGATAGACGCCATAATTCGTGGCCACCGCTGAGAACCACAACAACTCTCATCACCACCACCACTGTAACATATCATTTCTTTCTCTCTTTTCCTTTTATTTTATTTCATTGAGTCTGTTAACTCTTCCCTTGATTTATTTTCACACCGGGGACGGTGTGAAGTAAGTCTGGGGGAGGGTCTTTGTGTACTAATACCTTTTTCTTTTCTTTTGTTTTCTCTTATGTCTTGAGTCATTTTGATGTTTTTCTTGAGTCGTTGTTTTATTGAGTCAAACTTGTTGGGAATAAGGACCGAATCATATGATGATCTTCAACCATTTATGCTCTTGAATATTTTCGATCTAGTGACCAATTTTGCAGGGTTTGTTAGGTGCAAAAAGCTGAAATGCCCTTTTGGTCGGACTTCCCCCAGGAATTTTCATTTTGCAGAAATCTTTGGTGAAGCATTGGTTGACTCTATTTTTATCTGGATTAAATTGAACATTAAATGCTTCTTGATTTGGGCACTAGATAGTAGAGCGAGCTGCACCATACATATTCAGGACTTCTTTCTCCTTTATTCCACTCTTGCTGATCCTGAATAGCCTAACCACCTCTCGACCCATGTTTGAATCTTTCTCTTATATGCAGATGTGTGCAAAAAGGTCGGAGAGAATAGGACTGACGCAACCTCTAACTCACTCTTGCTGAAGTCAATCGTGGTTAGAAGAGAAAAGAAATGTGGACAGAGCACCTGCACTCGTAACAGGAACATCCGCTCTTAGCGGACCATCAAGAAAATTCATGCGGTCTAGCTGTTTGTGGTACGTCATCCATTGTCTCATACTCTGTGTTTTAAGGGACATATATACGTATAGAGCCCCCTTCATCCGAAAAAAAAAAACAAAAAAAAAAAAAAAAAAAAAAAAAAAAAAAAAAAAAAAAAAATTTCGAAGGATGAAGGAAAGGGTCTCGAAAATCAAAATACATGTGTCCCTTAGCACGAGACAAACCCCGAGGAAGAAGAAGTGAAGTCTGAAAGGTGATAGTCAATGAAAGAGGAGAGTGATTAGAGGTTGCGGACATCAACAAGTCCATCCTCTCTTACCATTTTGTGCGACATCCTGCACCGCCCTACCAGAAAATGATGGTAACTCCCTGTACACCTCTCTCTAAACACTTCAGTCACTATTACACGAGATGGCCTACCCTTTTTTTTCGAAAGCTCGTTCCATTTAGATAGTGCCCCAAATGAGAAGTTCACGCCAATCTTTAATGAATGTAGAGAGTTGACCAATGTGTAGCTAGAGTTTCTGCAGGGTGGAGTTCACGAAGGGATCAGGATTGCGAGACCCTGAGGGTACGACAGTGATTATGCGCTGACCAAGCGTTATTTCTTAAAGTCTAATGAATTTCCCTCAGAGTTTGGTTGCTGATGATTTGCGAGTTCCTGTGTTTTCAAACCTCTTCACCGTTCTTAGAAACTATGTTTGCTTGAGGGCAAGCAAAAGACTAAGTCTGGGGGAGTTGATGTCTTGCGTTTTAGCGCATTCTAACAAGTGTTTTCACGTGTTTTATCGAGTCTTTTTAGTTGTTATTGAGTCTTTTCAGGTATCAAGGCATTCAGAGGAGAATTTCCGTACAAAGAGGAGCAAGATGAGCTAACGGAGCAAAAAGGAGTCGAAATGGCCAAAAACCCGGCGATCCGACCAACCGACCAGCCCGGCGACCGGCCCGGCGACCTACCCCGGCGACCGGCCCGGCGAGCCACCCCGGCGACCGGCCGGCCCGGCGAGCCATCTCGGCGAGCTACACGGCGACCGTCCCGGCGACCTGTGCCGGCGATCCAGCCGGCGACCCAGCCGGCGACCCCTCCGGCGACCTGAGCCGGCGACCCCTCCGGCGACCTGATCCGGCGACCTGAGCGGCGACCCCTCCGGCGACCTGAGCCGGCGACCCCTCCGACGACCTGATCCGGCGACCGCACCCGGCGATCACACCCGTCGATCGAGGCCCATGTACTTGACCCGGCGATCGAAGCCCATCGATCGACGTGTTCCCTGCACCGTTCGATCGTCTGCTCGATCCTCATCCGATCTCGACCGTTCGATCGCCCGCAGATCTCCTGACCTATTTTACTTCTGTTTTCGAGCCTTGGAAGGACACGTTTTGTTTTTACACTTTGTTCGGAGTTCTTTCGAAGATAGACGCTTTTTGTCAGTTTTTCATTGTTGATCTGAGGGGGAAGATCTCTGAATCCTTTGTGACAGTTTGGAGAAGATTTCTGAACCCTCTTGTTTACTATTCCTTATTTCAATGAAAACTGTTTCATCTTTTGTCGTTGCTTGCTTGATCATGTCTGAGTAGTCGCCTTGCTAGATCTAGGTTTTTCAAAGGAGTTTCATGATTTAGATAACTGAATGCAGATAGGATACTTTGTCTTTGAATCAAGGATCATTTAGAGTGCGTCTTCGGATACATACCTCAACGAGAATCCCAATCTTCGGATTGTGGCAACTTCGACCATCAGCTAAGATCGTCGTATCTCGGGATCCTTGATGAAAAGAGTCTCTTGTTTTCGCCTTTGATAATCTTAATGCTAAGATTGATTTGATCGCTCAGTTTTAGATCCTAGGTTTCCTATTCATCAAAAGTGTTATAGGGTGCTAGATAAATCATTGGTGAGCGATCCGTCCTTAGCCTGCGAGAGTTGATGCTAAGGCGGATCGTGAACATATCGAACCTGATTTTACTGCTTGCTTTCAACTGCTAGATTCAAACGACGGTTTAGACATCTAGGTTGATTAGTAAAGTTGTTAACGCCACGACAGTGGGTTTGCATAATTTTATGTTCGAGTTTGAAACCCGTACTTAATCATTGTCCTGAATAGTCGTTCGGTTGCTTTCTCTGATTCTCCTGCGAATTACCTTGGTCTAGTGCTTGTCTTTATTGAATTTTAATCGTTGTTTACATCCGTTACTGTTACTATATCACAACCAAACCATATCATTGTCTTAGCTCTATTTCTTGTCTCATAAGTTCACTGTGCAACGCTGGTCCTCTGGATCGAATTGTTTACTACACTGCAAAGATCTTATATCAATATGTCTCTGTTCTCATCTCACAAATTTGATGCTTAAAGATTGTTGGACAAGTAACTAACCAAAGAAGAAATAAATGATGATTTACAATTGAGATGTCGAAGACTTTTGCACAGTAAATCTTAATAGAGAGACATCCAAAATTAAAGGATATATATATGAAGTACCTATGAATGGAAATCTCGTTGAAACATCTTGATCGCAACGTCTGTTCCATTCCAGGTGCCACAGAGGATCCTGTATGGTACCAACAAAAACAGTGAGGCTGTTGTATTTTTTCACAAAGATAAAAAGTAGGGTGAATTTGAAAAAGAAAAAAAAAAAACAGTTCTTACCAATCCCAACACTAGCTCCAATTTCCAACTCAGAGATATATCTATGTTCCATTCTTGAGATGATTGGCTTTGATAGTTTCGAGGAGAAGACGGCTGTGATAATATTTCCTTCTAGAAGCATCAATAAAGCAGTTTTACAAAAGAAAATTAGTAAACACTTCTGAGAAGTTTTTCCATAATCTCCTCATAAAGATTTTATAGTACAAAACTACAACATATAACCATATCACAAAAGAAAGTGTTCTGGAGATGCATACATTTTTCTGGAGATCAAGGCTCCCAATTGGATTTGGAGGGTGAGGAGACGAATCATCATTATCAACCCGCAACTCTGTTTCCAGGGTTTGCTCATAGCTCGCAGTCCACACTTTATAAAACGTCGGCGTCTAAAGGAACGGTGGCTTTGATGAAATCTCCGACTCCGGTGTCGTTTAAAGCGGTTTGGATGTTGACGATTGCTGGATACGTTAGGTTTATGAACGATCCGTTGTATGATGTCAAGAATGGCTCGTTCCCTACGGCAACATATCTGCAAATTGGAGAGAAAAAAATTGTTTACTTCATTAGTTGCATGATAAGGTAATTTTAACGTTTGTATGATAGAAATGAACATGTGACATTTCACATGGTACTATCCAATAATTGCAAAGTTTGCATCGCATGCAATAACGAGGAATTGAAAATGAAAGATTTAGGCTATTTTGCCATAACAAGTACGGATCGATCATGTGCAATAAATACTTTACACACACATATGACGGCCGTCCAAATTTGAGTAGATATGAAATATGGATCTACTCATGACAACGCATGACGCTATTTTGCATAAACCAAATTCAAATAATTCACTTCCAGAACCATGCATTTTATTATATTATTTAGCCATATCAAACTACATATAGTGACAAATGAAGGGTGTGGTGGTCAACCAATATTTTTGATAAGTATTAAGTAGAAGAAAAAAAAGATTTTTGATTATCCAACTAGTCAACACTCAAAACCAACGTGTAAAGAATTGGAGCTCCTCTCAGTCTGTCTAATCTGGTGGGTTCATGACTATTATGGACCTCATGATCCAAGTATTATTATTGTCAACATTTTTTTGCTTTTTGTCATCGTTTTTATTTCTTTTGTTTAAAAAAAAAACTACGTATAAAGGTTTATAACAACTTTTCTCTATAGCCCAATATAATGATATATAATATATTGAGGCATTTTCCAATAATCCAAACTCCAAATGGGTCTAATATCTGGTTTTCGAATCAAAAAATATCTGAAAACTTAAGTATCAAGAAACTTTTAAACCTTTATCTTGATACATGTACCATTTTTATATATTACTCATACGCTTTTGTCGTTAACTATGGTTATGATTCATTAGGGGCATGATAAGTTAACCATTCTCTGTTTACTTCTTTTGTATATATAACTCACTCTGTTTTCGTCAACTATGGTTAGGACTGTTTAAAAAAATTAAAGAAGTAACTAGAAAAACATAAACCCAAACAATTTAACCCCGTTGAATCAAAATCGAAAACCGATCGTAATTCATAAATGATAAACACAATTAATTTAAAACTTACTTGATCTTAACGCCATCGTTGAAGTTGAATCTAGAGACGTTTCTTTGGACCCAATCTTTAGCTCTTTGATAGGCTCCCATGGCTTTGAGCAGATCATTAGGGATCGCCACCATCACTTCGACGCCGGAGCCGGCGAGAGCACCCATCGTGTTTGTGTCGGCATCGAACAGCCTCACTTTCTTTATGTTGTTGTCTTTAAGCATCTCCACCACTGTCTTCGGCGGTAACTGATGAGTCGCCATTGTTCCCCAGTTTACCCCCAAAGCAGAGACCCCGTCGGATAAAAAACATACGGCGGAGATGATGGTGAAGAAAACGGCAGAGTTAGTTATGGGGCTCTGTTTCTGTCGATGATTCATTTTGCGAATTCCTCTGTTTTTTTGGCGAAAATTGGAGAATTCGGGAATGGTTTTCCGGGAAAGTTTTGTGATTTTCGGAATTTTGATGTTGCAAAAGAAGAGATTCTGGATTGATTTCTCCCGGGAAAGTTATGAGCTGTAAAGGAAGAATCTGGTGGGTTTTTATTGGTTTTTGGTATGAGGAAAATTGGAAAAGAGTACGAGAGATAAGATTGTGGGTGCTCTGTTCTGTTGTAGCTCGAAGATTTGAATAAATAATGAAAGTAATAATGTTAAGATGATAGAAATCTGAGTGAGCGTAAGGGAGAAGGGAGAAGGGAGAAGGAAGAAAAGATCAAATAGGTAAGAGAGAGTAGAAAGAAGAAAAGGAAACAGAGTCAAAACCGGCCTTTTGAAACAGAAACCGACCATTAAAAATAATTTAAATTATAACATAATATTTTGTATACGTGACTTGTAGTCTTGGAGGTTCACACTTCACGCGCTCGTCGCTCGATTAGTGAAATACTAATATGGCAGGTTAAAATCGCTATCGTGATTTTTACCCAAAAAAAAAAAATCGATATGATCTTCTTAGTTAGGTCCATTCTATTGATCTGAACAAATTATAGATTTTACAGAATAATCTAGTTTTTTTAATGGATGTAGATATACCCAATGACAATTAAAATACTCACATTTGATACAAAATATCAAATTACTTGAAAAACTATGTTGTAATTTGTGATGAGTCACACATATATCAAATAAATAGACGTACACAATTCAACAAATATGGTGTATTTTCTGGCTTGCTATTTTAGTAGTCTTGATGAACTATACAGTCTATACTCTATACTACAGTGTTTATAGTCAAGATAAAAAAATTCCAATAGAAAATTAGAGTATATTTTTCAAGATCGAGTACGTACTTCATTATTCAAAATTACTCTAATAACAGAGAGATTTCATTAAACTGTTTCAAAGTCTTGTAGCTATCTACAACCAAATTGTGTCTTCTCTTGAGACCAAATCTTAATTAAATACTGTTTAAGATTTCTGAACATAAAAACATGAGAGTCACAATTACAAAATCTAATTTTGGCCCGTGAATGGATCCAATAAAGCCCAAATTTGGTATCACACGTGTGTACACGTGTTTGTTTGTTCTCACTTCTCACCTTCTCTTTTCGACTCGAGTGCCACATTGAGCCACATTGCTCTCTCTGGTTCTCTCTCAAAGGCAATTCAAAAATCTCTGTTCTTCATTCGAATCGGCGCAGAAACTTAGGGAAGCTCTTGGAGGAACGCGTATGCCTGTTAAGTTCGCTTCCCTCTCTCTCTCTCTTGTTTTTGATTCATGATGGCTCTCCTATGTTTAATCGCAGCCTGAATCCGTGAATTCTTACTGTTTTTTG
This sequence comes from Erythrophleum ivorense, assembly GCA_026724425.1. Taxonomy (NCBI): domain Eukaryota; kingdom Viridiplantae; phylum Streptophyta; class Magnoliopsida; order Fabales; family Fabaceae; genus Erythrophleum; species Erythrophleum ivorense. The sequence goes on along the minus strand of JAIUCV010000086.1, from coordinate 1,984,660 downwards.
ATTCAGAAAACGAGATGAGTGACATGAATCGAAAGCTGTAATCAAGTGAGATTGATTGAAGTATGAATGCGAATCACAACGGGAATCAAAGTTATCATAATCTCTGGACGGATGGGCTTATCTGTGCTTTCGATTTTTGTCGAGCTCGTCGTAAGCAGCAAAGAGATTCGCCGGAAAATTTGCTCCAAATGTATGATAATTGATGAAAATCACTGATATTGCTTATTTCCATGCCTTTTTTTCGGTAGAATCATTTACCCAACTGTGAACAGTGTTGTTGCGATGGCAGGAAACAGGAATGTAAATCAGGAGAAGAAGAAGAAGAACACTCGAGGAGCTATTGGCGGCCAATTGGATGGGAAAGGCTCTCCGAGCTTGTTCAGACGGTGAATGTTGAGAATGACTGGGAATCGCAAAACAATGCCATAGATCATGAGGTTGAAGCGACGGTTGCTGAGCTGGCTGCTCCTTACTGGGAACGACCAATTGCGGGTCCAACATGGTGGTGCCATGTAGATGCTAGCCATCAAGGGATTGCCTCGTGGCTGCGTAATGCGCAGTGGCTACATCCGGCTGTGAGCGTTGCTCTGCGGGACGAAAGCAAGCTGATCAGTGAACGAATGAAACATATCTTCTACGAGGTAAAAAAAAAAATCTTGAATTTGTTGCTTTTTGTAATTTGGACTTGTGCTGATGGTTATAGGGTGCTGGGATAGGTTCCTGTTAGAGTCGCTGGCGGGCTGTTGTTTGAGCTGTTGGGACAATCAGCTGGTGATCCTTTTATTGAAGAAGATGACATACCAATCGTCTTAAGGTCATGGCAAGCACAGAACTTTTTAGTGACTGCATTGCATGTTAAAGGCTTTGCCTCGAATATTAGCGTGTTAGGAATCTCAGAAGTCCAGGTTTGTTCCTGCTCATATGAATCTTTGCATCATTCTTTCAGTTTTCTAGGTTCTTCTTTGTCTTAAGCTGATGTATACTCTATGATCTTACCAGGAAATGCTTATTGCTGGTAAAGCCTGCATTCCGAGAACTGTCCATGAGCTAATAGCGCATCTTGCATGCCGCCTTGCACGCTGGGATGATAGGTATATAAGAAACATTTTGGTTCTTTATCATCCTGTGGACTTTAACCCTGTGATGGTTGGTTAGTAATAATATACGCATCCTTAATGTAGGCTATTCCGGAAGTATATATTTGGTGCAGCCGATGAAGTTGAGTTGATGTTCATGAACAAGTACTTCAACTGAACCTTATGTCTTCTCTTGCTTAACCACTCCTCCTTAAGCCTGATGTAGCAAGTAAAATTTGTTATTCTTTGGAAAAATCAGGAAAATGTACGAGGATCTAAATCTGTTTACTATAATCTTGAATCAAGAAATCAGAAGGCTTTCGACACAGGTAAAGCTTTCATGTTTTCATTTCTCCATGTAACTGCTGCTACTCTTAGAATCACCACAATCTTTTCAAAAGAACTACTTTCTCGACTCTGCTCTGTTCATCACTTGCCTTTGATGATATCTTTGTATCAGGTTATCAGGGTGAAATGGTCGCTTCACGCCAGGGAAGAGATTGTGTTCGAGCTGCTTCATCAATTGAAAGGCAACGCAACAAAAGAATTGCTACAAGGAATAACAAAGAGCACCCGCGACATGATCAATGAGCAAGAAGCCGTCCGTGGCCGGTTATTCACTATCCAAGACGTCATGCAAAACACTGTCCGAGCTTGGTTACAGGTTAGAATATTTGACATTCAAATGATGCTGGTCCTTTTAATTTTGATGTGAACGTATGATTGGCTTGATTAGGACCGGAGCCTCACGGTTACACACAACCTAGGAATCTTTGGAGGAGTGGGTCTCTTGCTTACGATAGTGACTGGTCTATTTGGAATCAACGTAGATGGGATTCCAGGAGCTAAAGATTCTCCACAAGCCTTTGCGCTTTTCTCAGCGATTCTTTTCTTCTCAGGCTTGGGGCTAGTGGTCGCAGCTTTGCTCTACCTTGGGCTCAAGGAGCTAGAGGCAGAAGAGAATGTGGAGATTAGGAAACTAGAACTTGACGAAATGGTTAAGAAGTTTCAACGGGAAGCTGAGTCTCATGCTCAAGTCTGCAAAAAAGTTCCTCAGAACTTTGAACGCACGGCTAGTTCTAGTAAGATGATAGTCCATGATCCCAATGGTTACGTTCTCATCGAATGAAATCAAATCAGCACAGAAATATGTGAAATCTTTAGTCAGACCAGATAAATTCGGTCTATGTTTGTAAATTTTTTAAACAGTTTAATCTTTAAAAAATCATGAATTCTTTTCTACTGAATTTATTTTGATATACTTGTAATATTGAAGCAAGGGTCAAACCCAAATGTTTCATATTGGTGACGCAACCATTGGCACTTAGTATGCAGAGACCTCTATGTTTTCTTCTTGCGAAATCTGATAAAGTCTCACAGATGTCATTACCAGAGCTAATTTGAACGGCATGTGCTCTCAGGGAGTTTAATTTGGACTGTCGTGAGTCACAATAATTGTGTGCCTTGGGTTTGTTCTTGGAGCCAGCTGGTCTGCTCGTGGCCTCTTAACCATCTCTCCTTCGATTGATGAAACGCTTTCAGATTGTTGTTATTGTCTCTCTCTGCTGCTTCATGGTTCCTCAATGGAAGTGACTTTGATCCTACATTCATACACAGGTTGGAGTCAGAGCTGAGCCTCCAGCCATTGTTATGAATTTGTTGAGATTTCAACTGAGATTTTGTGAGTTTATGGGTTTAAGTAAGGAGATGTTTTGGGTGAATTATTATATTTTATGGTAGAGACACCAAAAGAATGATTGTGAAGAGTAGGAGATGTTTAAGTTGTCACCAACATTGTGATTAATAATTAACAACGTTATTATTTTTGCACACTGTGAAAGTTGATAGTGACTAGGAATCGCAAAACATGGCCACAAATCATAATGTTGAAGTCGCGATTGCTGAGCTCGATGCTCTTTAATTTGTAAGTTTTGTTCTGTAGGACGAAAACAAGCTGATCAATGAACACATAAAGCATATTTTTTATACGTTGGATAGGTTCATGTTAGAGTTGATGGCGTACTGTTGTTTGAGTTATTGGGACAATCAGCTGGTGATCATTTCATCGAAGAATATGACATAACCATTGTCTTAAGGTCATGACAAGCCCAAAATTTTGTAGTGACTGGCTGACTGCATTGCACATTAAAGGTAGTGCCTCGAACTTAAGCGTGTTAAGAATTACATAAGTCAATGTGTGTTATGCTCATATGAATTGTTGTTTTCCTTCTTTGTTAATAACCTAATCAAAGCATGTTTTTCAGTTTTTCAGAACTTCTCCTAGATTGATGTAGTCATCTTCAACTTTTGTAATCCCACTAATCATAGCGTTTAATTTGTTTACAGACTACATCTGTTTTTTATAGTTCACCATCATCATTAGTTTATAAATTTGTTAATTTATAACTAGCACCGAATTACACAAACTGGTTGTTTAACATACAAATTTTGAATATGTGGTAAAACCAATTTTGATTTCGGCTAAACAAAATTCCAATAGTGATAATTTCAACATGTCTAAATGAGCTTATCCATCGACTGGTTAATAGTTGTGGATAATCAATCTATTGTCAAAATTTCTTTGTTAAGCTCAAGTGACCAAACTTTGTAGACAACGCCAATTTCGTCTTTTGTATAACTTATTTAACCTTTTTTATCGGATGATAAGTAACTTATATATAAACAGTACGAAAATTGCACACCAACTATAAAGATGTGGTAAAACAAATTTTGATTTCAGCTAAACAATATTTTATATTTGTTAATCTTAAACTCTATTTAGAGATTTTTGATGTCTACATTTGTGACGCATGCCTTCAAAATTAGTTTTCAGAGATTTCTTCTTCATTTCTCTTCAATCCGTTTTATTTTATTATTAATTAAGCATATATTTTTTCTTTTTCTTAATTTCTTTTAGGTCACGTTTGACACTCTGTTACTGCAAGGAACCTGATCCTCTCTTGCCTGAATCCACTTTGCAATCGTTTCTTGACCTCTGCCTCGCTGATGAATCTCATTCCTGGTCAGCAGCAGAGAGAGTACACAGACCTTGTGATACGTGACTTCATTGCTCGGAGGAGACGTCATCCCATAGATTTTGTAGGTAGTAATATTTTCGTTACATTTAATCTAGTATTTGTTTTTCTTATAGGTCTGCTTTTTCTCTGGGACAAAAAGCTAGAAGTGTTCGATTGTGGACTATTAGCTGGTGATCATCTGAGAACAAGGTTAGCTTTGTTTTTTTTCTCAATTCAATTTTTTTATCGTCACAGCCTAATGATTATTTTGTATGTATATCTTTTAAAACAGTCAAAGACCGACAGAGTCCTGCTTTTTCGGTTTCTGGTAGGTTTGTGCAATTTTTTTTTTTTGTGCATTTTTATTTTTATGTTTAATATTTTGGAGTTTATGCATTTTTTTGTAACAGGTTTAACTTCTTTCGCAAGGCAAGATTTGGAAGAAGTTAAGATTTTATCTTGATTTGGGGTAAGTAGAATTCCAATATAAAAATATTTTATGTTTTTGATTTTCATTGATTTAAGTACCCTAAACTATTTGTCAATTTGTTTTGCAGTTTCAGCAGCAGATGGCATCACGAGTTAAATAGATTGTCTCTAGCTTTTAAAACAATACATATGTTAGTATTTCTATGATTAGTCGGTGACGTAAACATTACTTTATGTTATTTTAGAACTTTTGTGTCTGGCGATGAAAAAATTAAGTATAGTGGAACTTATCTTAGTATATTGTTTTGCCTGGTTATGGTCAATCTATTAACTAATGGCATTTAATTAAAATATGGTTAGAATTTGGATAAGTTTAGTACTGCTAATGGAAAGACAAATTTTAGAATCACTACAATTTTGTTAAAAGGAACGTGTTTCTTGAAATCAGGAGTATGGCCAATTCATGGATTATTCAAGCTACTTTAGCAGTTAAAAGGAAATAAAAACAAGGAATTGTCAGGAGGGTTATAAGAGCACCGTCGATCTGATCAATGAATTAGATGCCTCGTGCATAGTTACAGGTAGAATAATTCACATTCAATTATTCAAAAAAGTATTTCTAGTTTATATATAACTAGATAAAACCCCGCGTATACGCGGGATTTATTTTAAGATTTTTGAAACAAATTACAAAAAATATTAAACAAAATATGATTATTCTTAAAATAAGTAAAATAATATTGAGAATCGGATAAGCAATCTCTGAATAACATAAGATGCACAAAAACTTAAATTGTGTATTCCTGTTTAAAATAAAAACAAAAATTGTGTTTATATTTGTATTAAAATATATAACTTGTTACTAACCTTTTCATCGAGTAATAGAAAGTTCACTCCCATAAGGATATTAATTTCTGTAAGATTTATAGCTTTCCACTTTCAAATAACATATACTATAGTATGACAATAATTTTGATTTCGATCCAATTGATTTAAATTCAAATAATCTTTATTGCTTTGTTAAACTTTCGAAGACATGATTTTTCTTATTCTAAATTAGAGAGAGAGAAAAAAAAGATGGAAGCACACACTTAGATTTTAAAGGTTATATCTTATTATATAGGGCTTGGTAGAAAATATAAGATACTTTTTCCTTATTCCGTTAGAATATAAAATATTTTTATCTAAGAATATGAGGCATGCAAAAATATATATATATATTTTTCGGTTAGAATATGGAACTTTATTCAGTTAGAATATGAAAATGTATTTTTTCCATTTTTTTATGAGGCATGCAAAAATAATTTTTTCTTTTTTCCGTTATAATATAAAACTTTTTTCACGTTAGAATATGGCAAATATACGTTTTTCCTTTTTAACACTTTTTAAATAGGTTTTTTTTTCCAAGACACATGTCAAGATCTCAATGTGATTAAAATTAAAGTTGACATATGTCGTGATCCGAGTTATAAAAATCTTACGTGTCGCAACCACGTCGCGCGCATCCAACTTTATATAATAAGATGTGATTTTTAGTTTGTGTTGAATTTTCAGTCCGGAGTATTCTTAAGTCAGAACTCGCGAGCGGTTCATGCATGCTACGTGGTGACGAAAAACCGGTCAGAGAACTCAGCGATGTACAAAGGTTCTTTTCGCTTATAAATTCTGCATAATTCATAAATATTTATTTTGAACTATTAATTTACAAAATTTTAAATTGGTAGCCAGTCATATTTAAATGGTTTCAATATTGATATGTTTTTATTAATTAAATATATAAATTACAATCTTCTTGTTTCCTAAAACTTTAGGCTCCCTTAAATCTATCAACAATCTTTACTGAATAATGTGAAATATGGAAACATCAAGTCCATGGTATTTCTTTGTAGTTGTAGCAAAGTCTTTCTAATTTTGTCGATCTCTTTTTGCTTAAAGTAATTACAATTCTCCGCCGGACAACCAAGTCCCATCTGCCGGAAGATTCCGTGACGACATTCTCCAAGAAATTAAAATCAGATGAATTTCCCTTGAGGGATTCTTGTATTTACGTGGGCTATATAAAGCCAAAGAGGTTACAACAGATCCACATAAATCGGGATATACAAAGTGGACTTAACATATTAGTATCTAAACAACTAGACCAGAATATCCTATATTCTATCACCCTCCCTCAGTTGAAGCGTCGGGATTACGGACGGTGAGACTGGATCGAAACTCATTGAACACTGATGTTGGTAATCCCTTTGTGAATATATCTGCATATTGAAGTGAGGAAGGAACATGAATAACCTTGACCTCTCCAATTGCCAGAAATCTTGCCTTTGCCTTTGCAACTATACGTACGGTCCTGAACATTGGAGTAGCTCGAGACTGGCCGATAAATCAACTCGATGTGAAGAATGCGTTCTTACATGGAGAACTAGAAGAAACGGTCTATATGCATCAGCCTCCTGGTTTTGTAGACAAAAATTACCCTAACCATGTTTGCAAATTGCAGAGACCAATTTATGGCTTAAAACAGTCACCACGGGCTTGGAATTCTAGATTTGCAAAGTTTATCAACGGACTGGGTTTTGTCACAAGCAGGGCCGATGCTTCTCTATTTGTTTTCAGGAAAGGAGGAGATCTCGCATACATTCTACTTTATGTAGACGATATACTCCTAACGGCTTCTTCAACGTCATTGCTGAAATCAATAGTTGATTCGTTGAAAACAGAGTTCCCAATGACTGATATGGGCAAGGTACGACACTTTCTTGGAGTCAAAGCTGAATATAATTCCAAAGGCTTATTCTTGAGTCAAACCACCTATGCTCGTGACATCATTAACCGTGCCGGAATGAGCGAGTGTAAACCGTGTGCAACTCCAGTGGATTTAAAGTCGAAGCTGTCTAATCACATTGGTGGACCGGTAAAGGATCCAACAGCGTATAGAAGTCTTGCAGGTGCTCTTCAATACCTGACATTTACTAGACCAGAATATCCTATATTCTATCAGAAATGACACTCATCGTTAACTTCCTCACACAGAACAAAGCTCCTGTCACCGTCAACATTTACCCTTTCTTAAGTCTCTACTTGAGCACCGACTTCCATTTCGACTACGCCTTTTTCGACGGCCAAAACACCGTTAACGATAACGGCGTTATCTACACGAACGTCTTCGACGCTAGTTTTGACACGCTTGTAAGTTGTAGCTTCTCTAAACGCTTTGAATCATGGCGACATGGAAGTGATCGTTGGAGAAGTCGGTTGGCCCACGGATGGAGACAAGAACGCAAACGTTCTAAACGCGGAACGGTTTTATTCCTGTTTGCTCCCTCGGTTAGCCAATAACGTTGGAACCCCAATGCGTAAAAGTTACATTGAGGTTTATCTTTTCGGATTTATCGACGAAGATGCGGAAAGCGTTGCACCGGGAAACTTCGAACGTCATTGGGGGATATTCAAATTCGACGGCCAACCGAAATTCCCGGTGGATTTTCGGGGACAAGGTCAGAAAATGTTCTTAACCGGAGCACAAAACGTTCAGTACTTGCTAAACCAGTGGTGTATGTTTAATCCAAACGGTCGTGTTCGCTCTCCGATTGTACGGCTTTGGGTTACGGATCGTCTTGTGGCAATCTTGATGCGAATGGGAATGCGTCTTACGCGTTTAACATGTATTTCCAAGTGCAAAACCAAGAAGCTCAAGCGTGTGATTTTGATGGGCTTGCGACGATCACTACGCAGAATATTTCTCAAGGACAATGTAATTTCCCGATTCAGATCGGAGAGCCATCGTCTGGTCATTGTGATTATAGCTATGGTTCGATGGTTAGGTTGGGTTTGGTGATGAGTGGCTTGATGTTTCTTCACATGACACAATGAGATTATTTATGTTTCGTTGTATATGACTCATTCTTGGTTTCATCAATCGTTTTAATTTTTTTTTATAATTTTTTTTTTTTTTTTTCATTATATGCGTATGGTCTCATTTCATGGTATATACTTCTTGCGATGCAGTTGTAGAGTTTTCTAGTATTGATATTTTCTTTGCTGATTATGTTGTCTCCTCCATTAAGAACGTGTTTCACATTCGGAAGTGTAAAGGCTAGAGATTGTTGCATCCAAAGACCAAACCTTATTGGACAAAAATATTCAGAGGAAAGCCAGTACACTACTAAATAGGATAAAGATAATTATGATTCTGCAAAATCCACTGACAATTATTTTTATTTTTTATACTCGTGATAACTAAACACTACTCAATAGAAAGAAAAATCAAAAATGTAGCAAAAATGCGTTTTGTCACACGTGTCAAGTGAACAATCTTATCTTAGATTTGAGTTTGACAAAAAGCCAACCAAACTGTCCTCCACAAATAGAGCCCTTCGTTTTCCCTACCGTGGACCCCACAAGTCCCATATTCGTCCAATTGTTTTTTTTTTCCTCTCTGCTAAAAGAAAAAGAAAAAAAAAATAAAAAGCTGAGAGTGAGACAAACAAAAGTCACTGGGAAAAAAAATAAAAAAAGACAAACAAAAGTCACCGAGGAAGTGCTCGCCGGAGAAACTGAGCGAGCTGCGCCGGAGCACTGAGATGCGGCAAATGCCCTTCAATTTTGAGCGTCTCCACGGTGGTATCTCCGCCGAGATGAGCCCTCAGATACTCCGCCACCGAAGCAGGAACGGAGACATCCTTCGCCGTCTGAATCACACAAGAAGGGACTCTCACTAATCCAAGCACACCTCTCAGATCGCTGTTGAAAACCGTCCTGGAGTGGAGACGAACAGAGAAATATCCGGACGCATATTGAACAGAGTCCGGCTAAATTCTCTAACCGCCGACGGAACATCAGCTCCGACGGCGAGCGGCGCGAATCCCTGGACCCAAGCCTCGTAATTAGCCTCCACAGCTGAGAAAACCTTCTCGATCTCCCCTTCCTCGAATCCGCCGTGGTAATCCTCGTCGTTGAGAAACCTAGGGGAAGCTCCGATTAGAATAAGCTTCGAGAAAAGCTCCGGTCGCCGGATCGAAGCTATGATTCCGATCATAGCCGAAACAGAGTGGCCTACGTAGGCGCAATTCTGGATTCCGAGAGAATCGATGATGTTGAGGAGATCATCGACGTAGGCGTCGAGCGTCGTGTATCGATTGAAATCGAAGTAATCGGGATTGACGCTGCCGGCGCAAACAAGGTTGTAGAGGACGACTCTGTAAGTCGGAGTGAAGTAAGAGTGCCAAGAAATTCTCACATTTTTAATATACTGGTCCGTTTTTTACTGCATACATACACTGTTTAACAAAAATACGCACGGGTAATCAGCGAGTGTATTATAATAAAATACTAACAATCATGACCTACACAAAACAACAAAATAGCAAAAAGTTACACTATAACAGAGGCGGACATAAATGGTATTCAACCGATGCTGTAGTGAGATGGTGGCGGATTCGGTCAAAGTTTTTATTTGTGACTCTGACCAGGTTCGACAAACAATTTATTCATATTGGGATATAGCCCATTGTTACATTTAGTGATGCCTTGTTTTTAATTTGATCTTTCTATTTGTTTAATTTTGTCTCTGTGATAAAAGATAAATGGATTACCTTACCTTTGCTATGAAAGCCTTGCCTCTTTCTTTTTTTAGGTTTCAGATTTTGGACCTCTGATTTCCTTTTGGTTTTTGGTGGCAATAAACGAATTATTCAGTATTTAAAGAAAAATTGATTTATGTACTAACAAAGTGTCCTAACTTATGAAAGTTAGATAAAAAGTTTTTGTTTAACTAACTAAGTTATACAAAGGACGAAAATGGTTTTTTTTTTTTTTTTTTTTAATATATTATAGTTATTTGGAAATAACAAAAAAAACCTTACAATAATGAGCATCTAGATTTCATCTTATAAGAAGGTATGCTTAATTGTTTTAGCCAATTTCCAACGTAGGCATCAAGAACCTCTAAATAGAGTCTAAGATTAACAAATATCAAATATTGTTTAGCTGAAATCAAAATTTGTTTTACCACATCTTTATAGTTGGTGTGTTAAACATTTCATATATTTTGTACAATTTTCGTACTGTTTCAAGATTGTCGTATCGTGGAAGGTTTGGAGTTGTGGAGTTGTTTCGCGTCTATCGTGGAAGGTTTGGTTTAGGCCAGTGGCGTTTTGTAAGCAAGGGATTGTTTACTTCCAGGACAATGAGAAGAGGCTGTTCAAGTATGATCCAGAGACTCACCAAGTTTGTTGCATCGCTACAGAGATCCGTGTTGTATCTGATTTTGTTGAGAATGTGGTCTCGCTTCGTCCCTCTCCATGTTCAGAGACAACAGATTACAGATATGGATTTCAATATTAAGACTTGGTTCGCAATCAAGATCGCGCATCAAAGAGAGACCTGACGTTTGGTTGGATCAAATCGTGTATGTTGCTTACCACAGTTGGCCTAGTGTCTGTGTTCATTTTTCGCCATTTTCTTCTAATAATTGTACAGTTGGTGTATTGTCTCTAGCTTTTAATACAATACATATGTTAGTATTTCTATGATTAATCAGTGATGTAAACATTACTTTATGTTATTTTAGAACTTTCGTGTCTGGCGATGAAAAAATTAAGGATAGTGGAACTTATCTTAGTATATTGTTTTGTCTGGTTATGGTCAATCTATTAAGTAATGGCATTTAATTAAAATACGGTTAGAATTTGGATAACTTTAGTACTGCTAATGGAAAGACAAAATTTAGAACCACTACAATTTTGTTAAAAGGAACGTGTTTCTTGAAATCAGGAGTATGGCCAATTCATGGATTATTCAAGCTACTTTAGCAGTTAAAAGGAAATAAAACCAAGGAATTGCCAGGACGGTTGTAAGAGCACCGTCGATCTGATCAATGAATTAGATGCCTCGTGCATTACAGGTAGAATAATTCACATTCAATTATTCAAAAAAGTATTTATAGTTTATATATTATGTGATTTTTAGTTTGTGTTGGATTTTCAGTCCGGAGTATTCTTAAGTCAGAACTCGCGAGCGGTTCATGCATGCTACGTGGTGACGAAAAACCCGTCAGAGAACTCAGCGATGTACAAAGGTTCTTTTCGCTTATAAATTCTGCATAATTCATACATATTTATTTTGAACTAGTAGGGGGTGTATTGAAATTGAGATTTGGAGTGATATAATAATTCACCCAAAACATCTCCTTACTTAAACCCATAAACTCACAAAATCTCAACATTTTCATAACAATGGCTGGAGGCTCAGCTCTGACTCCAACCTGTGTATGAATGTAGGATCAAAGTCACTTCCATTGAGGAACCATGAAGCAGCAGAGAGAGACAATAACAACAGCAGCAACAACAACAATTTGAAAGCGTTTCATCAATCGAAGGAGAGATGGTTAAGAGGCCACGAGCAGACCAGCTGGCTCCAAGAACAAACCCAAGGCACACAATTATTGTGACTCACGACAGTCCAAATTAAACTCCCTGAGAGCACATGCCGTTCAAAGTAGCTCCGATAATGACATCTGTGAGACTTTATCAGATTTCGCGAGAAGAAAACAGAGAGGTCTCTGCGTACTAAGTGCCAATGGTTGCGTCACCAATACGAAACATTTAGGTTTGACCCTTGCTTTAATATTACAAGTACTGTATATCAAAATAAATTCAGTAGAAAATAATTCATGATTTTTTAAAGTTTAAAGTGTTTAAAATTTTTACAAACATAGACCGAATTTATCTGGTCTGACTAAAGATTTCACATATTTCTCTGCTGCTTTGATTTCATTCGATGAGAACGTAACCATTGGGATCATGGACTATCATCCTACTAGAACTAGCCGTGGGTTCAAAGTTCTGAGGAACTTTTTTGCAAACTTGAGCATGAAACTCAGCTTCTCGTTGAAACTTCTTAACCATTTCGTGAAGTTCTAGTTTCCTAATCTCCACATTCTCTTCTGCCTCTGGCTCCTTGAGTCCAAGATAGAGCAAAGCTGCGACCACTAACACCAAACCTGTGAAGAAAAGAATCGCTGAGAAAAGCGCAAAGGCCAGTGGAGAATCTTTAGCTCCTGGAATCCCATCTACGTTGATTCGAAATGGACCAGTCACTTGTTGGAAAGAAAGTTTGTATGAAATGATGGAGAAAGTGTTTAGGAATTTAGAAGAGTAAGAAGAAGGAGGTTTGTGTTTCTTAGGGTATTTAGATTACTTAGAAACTTTTTTATTTCTTAACTTCTTGATTACAAAATGAGAGAGGTGAGGGAAGTATTTATAACCTCTACATTACAAAATATCTTACATATTTTAATCCTAAATCTAGATTATTCTTCTAGATTTTTTACTTAGATATTTTAATCTCTACTAAACTCTACTTATCTCTAGAAACTTATAGAAATTTATAGAGAAATGTAGATATTTGTAGAAAAGAAACTAGGATAGTTGGGTTAAGTATTGGTTAAGCCCAAATGGATCAAAGATCCAACTATTAACTTGACCCAAAATCAAGTTTAGTCTTCAACACCCCCTCTTAAACTTGATTTTGCTATTCCAAGCAAACTCCTCATCTTGATAAAGTCTTCATGCTTAAGTGGCTTGGTGAAGATATCGGCTACTAGATCATTCGTCTTCACGTACTCCAACTGAACATCTCTGTTGGCAACACACTCTCTAATATAGTGATAACGAGTGTCAATATGCTTACTTCGATTATGGAAGACAGGGTTTTTCGCCAATGCTATTGCTGACTTGTTGTCCACAAAGATCTTTGTAGCCTCCTCTTGTGGCAAGCTCAACTCCTTTAACAGGTTCCGCAGCCAAATAGCATGGCAAACACATGAAGTAGCCGCTACATATAGGCCTGGGCATTTTTACCCGGACCCGAAGACCCGAACCGAACCCGACCCGAAATAGATGGAATCGAACCGGACTGGAACCGATACAAATACCCGATGGGTCCAAAAATTTTATACCCGAAAATACCCGACCCGAACCGGACCCGAACCGAGAACCGAATGGGTACTTAAAATATTAAAAATATAATTATATACCCAAAATATTAGTTATATTTAAACTTAAAATAACCAAAGTAACTAAAATTACAATTATAAACCTAAGATAATAGTTATATTTAGAACATGAAACCTTTAGATTTGTAATGAATTATATTTATTTTGGATTTTTACCTTTGAATTTTAGAGTTAAGACAAATTTTTTTCTGTTATTTTTTACTCCCTCTGTTTCACAATATAAGGGGTTTTAGAGTTTTTTTTCTGTTTCATATTATAAGGTGTTTTCAAGTTTCTATGCAAAATTAAATGTGTTTTTGTTGCTTTTGAGTTTTTGAATTTTGCAGGTGATTTTTTCATTGGTTGAACTGTTTTGGAATTGATGTAAAACATGTTTTATTTTTAAAAAGTACAAAAATTAAATGTGTTCTTAATCTGTGTGCAAAAAGCTTAAACCCCTTATATTATGAAACAGAGGGAGTACTTTTTAGTTATTTTTGCTTGTTTTCGGGTTATCATTGAGTATTGAGTACAACAAAACCGATAATAACCGACCCGAATAAGACCCGAATAAGATCCGAACAAGAACCGAATTTTTTTAAAAACCTGAACGGTCTAAAAAATTTAGCCCCGAACCGACCCGAAACCCGACAGGAACCGAACCGAAATTGTATGAAACCCGAATGGGTCTAAAATTTAGCTACCCGAATGGACCCGAACCCGAATGGACCCGACCCAAACCCGACCCGAAACCCGAACGCCCACCCCTAGCTACATACTCCGCTTCACAAGTGGAAAGGGTGACAATTGGTTGCTTCTTTGACATCCATGTGAAAGCGGTATCTCAAATGAAGAACACAAAACCACTTGTGCTTTTTCTATCATTTACGTCTCCACCCCAGTCGCTATCGCTATATCCAACAAGCTTGTAATCGTCAGAAACAGAGTAGTACAAGCCAAAGTTTATGGTACCTTTGATATAGCGAAGAATCCTCTTGGCTGCCTTGAAGTGAGTGGTTGTTGGATGCTCCATGTATTGACTTAATTTCTTCATCCATTGCGTTTCTCCATGTTTCCTTCTCCATAGCTTCTTGGAAATTCATGGGCTCACATTCCGCAAATAGACAAAATAAGGTGAGATTGTCTTGATTTTCGGTTACCTCGTAAAGCTCTTGTAAGCTTCTAAAGCGCGGAGTTCTTTCGCTTGAACTTTCTTCTTCTTGAGAACTTGTAGTTGGTGGAGTTGGTGGGTGGCGCAATAGGGTCCTCTGCTGGTTGCTCCAAATCCTCTTCTTCAATGTGGGGAAAGAAGTTGTAGTCTTCATCATTAGATCTCCAATCCCATTCTCCTTCTTCATCAAAGATGACATTTCGACTGATTATTGTCTTCTTTGTCTCAGGATTGTAGAGTTTGTAACCTTTGGAGTTGGCGTCATAACCAATGAAGATGTATTTCTCGCTTTTATCATGTAGCTTGCTTCGCTTCTCGTCTGGTACATGAGCGTGAGCAATACTTTCAAAGACTCGTAGATGTGAAACACCGGGCTTTCTTCCACTCCAAGCTTTCTTCCACTCCAGCCAGCTTCCAAGCACTCATGCATGAGCTTTTTCGCCCATTTCTTCAGCGCTTCGTTTTAGTGTTCTTTGATGACATTCTTGTCTACAGATCTTCGCTAGAGGACCATCAGGAGCATCTACGCCAGGTTTTGTCTGTGTTTTATTTGCAAATCAGAAGAAATGTATTTTTGGTCAGAGTCAGGTGGAATACTTGGGCCATATTATTTCTGCGGCGGGGGTGGCTACGGACGCTTCTAAGACGGCGTCTATGCGTGATTGGCCTACACCAAAGACCATCAAACAATTGAGGGGATTCTTGGGCCTCACGGGATACTACCGTCGCTTTGTCAAAGGCTATGGGGTGTTGGCTAAGCCATTACACAGCTGTTGAAGAAGGACCAGTTTACTTGGTCTTCTGATGCTCAGGCAGCCTTTGAGGAGTTGAAGAAGGCTATGTGTTGTGCTCCAGTCCTGGCTTTACCAGACTTCTCCAAAACTTTTGTCATTGAATCTGACGCCCCGGGTTTTGGTTTGGGGACGGTGTTGATGCAGGAGAAACGCCCAATCGCTTTTTTCAGTCACGGCTTAACGGCCAGAGAACAGCTTAAGCCGGTTTATGAGAGGGAACTGATGGCTGTGGTGATGTCCGTTCAGAAGTGGAAACATTATTTGTTGGGTCGGAAGTTTGTTGTTAATACGGATCAATGTAGCTTGAAGTTCTTGTTGGAGCAGCGTGAAGTTAATATGGAATATCAGCGGTGGTTAACTAAGCTCCTTGGGTATGATTTTGAGATTTGTTACAAACCTGGGATTGACAACAAAGTGGCTGATGGGTTGTCACAGATGAATCAGCCTATTCACTTGTCGTTGATGGTTCTTACTGTTCCTACTGCAATTCAGTTGCAGGATATTTACGCTGAAATTGCTACGAATAGTCACATTCAGGAGCTCATTAACCAGGCGTTGTCCGAGATCACCTTACGGGAGGGGTACGTGATCCAGGAAGGGCGACTATGGTTTAAGCACCGTCTCATTATTCCCTCGTCGTCCTGTTTTATTCCGTTGATTCTCGCCGAGTGCCATGATGGGCTCATGGGAGGGCATTCGGGGGTTCTGAAAACACTTAAGAGGATTCAGCAACAGTTTCATTGGGAGGGCGTGTTTAAGGATGTGGAACGGTATGTGTCTGAGTTTCAGATTTGTCAGACCCACAAGTACTCTACACTCTCACCTGCTGGTCTCTTGCAGCCGTTGCAAATCCCAAATGCAGTGTGGGATGATATCTCTTTGGACTTTGTGGAGGGCTTACCTACATCACAGGGTTTCAATGTGATCTTGGTGGTTGTGGACCGTTTGAGCAAATATGGGCATTTTATTGGCTTGAAACATTCGTTTACCGCACATGATGTAGCAAAGAAGTTTTTGGCGGAGATAGTAAAACTTCATGGGTTTCCTCGTTCTATAGTCTCAGATCGGGACAGGATCTTTCTCAGTACACTTTGGAAGGATCTCTTTCGCCTAACAGGTACGAAGTTGAAGTATAGTACTGCGTTTCACCCGCAAACTGACGGGCAAACAGAGGTTCTGAATCGTTGTCTCGAAACTTACCTCCGGTGTTTTGCGTCTTCTCATCCGCGTTCGTGGCACAAGTTCCTCGCTTGGGCAGAGTTGTGGTACAACACTTCCTTTCACACCTCCCTGAAGACCACACCGTTTAACGTGATGTACGGCCGTGATCCCCCGACTTTGTTACGATTTGAATCTGGTTCCACGGCGAACCCGGAGCTGGAGGTGTTGTTGGTTGAGCGGGACGCCTTCTTGGATCAGATCAAGCAGCATTTGGTGCATGCTCAGCAGTTAATGAAGAACAATGCGGACAAAAAGCGTCGTGATGTGGAGTTTGAGGTAGGCAGTTGGGTGTACCTGAAGTTGAAACCGTACCGTCAGTTGACTGTGGCACGGCGTTTTTGTCAGAAATTGGCTACCAAGTTCTTTGGGCCTTTTGAGGTGGTTGAGCGGATTGGAAAGGCAGCATACCGTTTGAATTTACCCGCTGCTGCAAAGATTCACTTTGTGTTTCACGTCTCTCAGCTTAAGCAGGTCGTGG
This sequence comes from Erythrophleum ivorense, assembly GCA_026724425.1. NCBI lineage: Eukaryota > Viridiplantae > Streptophyta > Magnoliopsida > Fabales > Fabaceae > Erythrophleum > Erythrophleum ivorense. Next base: position 1,967,482 of record JAIUCV010000086.1, on the reverse strand, counting down.
GGAACCATCATGAGATTTCACCGCTTCCACCCACGAGTGAGGAGATGGAGGACGTTTTGGTGGAGCCGGAACAAGTGTTGGACACCCGTTACACTGATCGAGGGGCATTGGAGATTCTTGTCCAGTGGAAAGGCTTTCCGGCGGAAGAGAGCTCTTGGGTTTTGGCGTAGGAGTTTCGTTATCAGTTTCCCGATTTCAAGCTTGAGGACAAGCTGATTGATAAAGAGGGGGGTATTGATAAGCCTGCACACGTCTACTATCGCAAAAAGAAGGGAGTTGAGGGACTTAATGAGCAATTATCTACACTTGACTGAGCTGGAAGGGAGAGTGATGTGGCGAAGACTTTCTCTATAATTAGTTGCTCATGCGTTTTACGTTTTCTTTATCGAATAATTTGTGTAAACTGAGACTACGAGTCTTGAGGCGATCAGAGATCGTGAGGAGGGTGATTGGAGTTCTCGGGTAGAAGATTCGATCTCTTCAATGGTTTATTCAGTTTTTCTTTCCATTTATCAATAGTAAAAGTATTATTCGGTCTATTCCGATAAGAGAGAGAGTGTGAGATTCCTTTCTATTCTTATCACACGTTCCCATGACGTGGCCATTTGAGAATGATGACTTTAATTTCATGGTTTGGGCAGGAGAGAAGTAACAGAAGGAGCAGAAGCGCGAGCATAAAGATTATTGAGACCAAAGATGAATCTCTTGGTCCTAGCGACTCAGAGACTCACAATACAAAGCCTGAGAAGACATGTGAAAAAGAGATATAGATGCGAGTGACAAACGCCATTAGAACGGGCTCGGTTTAGCTTTCTTTAAGTCTTGAAATGCTCTGTTTCCCCTGGGCAACTAATTGATGAACGAACACACACGTTTTTGGTTCTTGTGGAGAGAAGAGGACACACAAAAAAAGATGACCAAAAAGAGTCTGTGGAGTAACAACTTATGCAATCTTAGGAGGCATATTTGCTTTTGTTTTAAACAAAATTATTGATAATTTTTCATAACAAATCGGAAAGATTTAACAAGTATTCGTGTCTTGTTTGTACGGAACTTTTGCCAGTCACTCAGTCAAAGACAATAAGACATGTGTTCAAGAATAAGGAGTGATCAGCTGCATTTTCCGATTATCCGAGTTTATGCGGTCTCGAATTGTGGTTTTACAAAAATGGGATAGAAAATGTTGAATAAGTATTTTTTTGCTCGTAAATTGATATATTTAGATAAGATTTATGAATTTTTGATATAGAGATAAGAAACAAAGAAATCGAAAGAAAAAAAAATGGTGGAAAAATTGGTGGGTGTCTAGAATTTTACTGAAAATGACTTAAACATATTTATACCAAAACTAAACATTAAGCACTTCACAAAGTTGATAGGTGCGGTGCAAATATTTGTACACGATACTAATACTCTTTTCTTCAGACTATGCATTAGGAATAGTGATCCTGTAGTTTTAATTTGAGAAAGATGATGAGTCTTAGATCTTAGAAAATAACGAAGCTCTCCATAATAAGAAGGATAGGTGACGACACCGTAGGATTTTGAGAACAACAAACATACCCGACATCATCCACCTTTGATAGTGGCTAAATTAACTCCCAACTAGGAAATAAACTTCTTGATGAATCTATAAGTTATGTTACATAAGGCAATTCTAAAAATCTGTTAGCTTCATTTCCTTCTTCATCTTGTGCGGATTTTACATTCGTTCTGCATCTTGGATTGTGTAGTCAATAAAAGAATGGACAATTTCATATACCAAATATAATTAATTTTTTTTATTGATTAGTAAACTTCTGGTAAATAAAATCCAATGCAAGTAGTCCCAAGAAATACGACAAAGCTTTCCATGAATATTATGGAAAAATCAGAAAAATTTTGTTTTGTTTTTTTTTTTAGTCAGATAAGAAATTTTGAGCTTATGAGACAGTACTACGCAAAACAAATAAGGATTCACGACACTAATGAGATATTACGCAAAGCAAATAAAGAAAAAAAAACCTATTTGTTGATGACTCGATTGAAAATTACCCTCTTGTTCATCGAGTAATTTGATTTCTAAGTGTAGATTATAGCTGTCAATGTGGACATTTGTCCATGGGCTGTCCATGTCCATATTTTAATATGGACGGACATGGACAAGCCCACTTTTGACATGGGCATAACTGGGTATGTCCAACTTAGTCCATGGACAAATATGGACGGACATATGTGGACATGGGCTGTCCAATGGGCAGAAAAACCTATGTCAAATTGATTTGGGAAAACTTATTTTTCATTTAGCCTACCAAAACCATTAAATCACGTTTTCCTACCAAAACCATTAAATCACGTTTTTTCGCCAAAACCATAATGTAAATTAACTTTACGCATAGTATCATTCTTCTAAAACAACATTAAACTAATTTGAAGCAGGAAAAAAAAAATATTTAAAATCATCTCATTCATTTTTTTTACATTTTCGAAAATCTGTTTTTTTGTCCACGGACAGTCCATGGACAGCCCATTTTTGGTGGGCCATAATGGGCATGGGCCATAATGGACATGGGCCTAAATGGACATGGACAATATTTTGTCCATAACTAAATTGACATTATTGGACAGACTAATATGGACATGGACGCCTATATTGACAGCTCTAGTGTAGATTAAAGTCGGTGCTGAACAAGGGACGTCACGTCGTTTTATTTTCTTCATTCAGTTAATGCTGACTCAGATTGCCACGTAACTGTTAAAAAAATTTAACGAAACAACGTCGTTTGAAGTAAAACACTTTTAACACACACACACACACTCCCGCTCATTCTCGACCTCAAATCGAATTGGGGATTTAGGGTTCTTACTCTCAAATTTCTGGAAATTTTCAACACATACTCAACTGTGACACATAAAAAATTTTTGGGGAAGAAAAACTAAAAAGATGGAGGAAGTAGAAGAAAACCCTAATCTGATCTACCTACATCCCGATCTACTTGAAGAAATCTTCCTTGGACTGCCACTGAAATCAATCCTCAAATTCAAAACCGTCTCAAAACAATGGAGATCAATTCTGGAGTCGAGGAGCTTCGCGCAGAGGCGTTTGAAACTTGAGAATCAGAAGAAGCCGAAACTCTTGGCCGTCGGAAACCACCGGTCCGAGTCGCGATTTCAAGGCGACGCAGCAGAGGAGGAGGTCGAGATGGTCTACATAAACTGCGATGACGCCGCTACAAGACCTTCGATGACATGTGACGGTCTGGTTTGCATCCCCGTACCAGGTTCCGTCAACATTCTGAACCCTTCCACCGGAGAATCCATTCGTTTCCCTTCCGGCCCTGACCCACTCAACAGACGCTACCCTAACCTACTTTTTGACAGTAAGTCTTTACTACATTTTTTTCACTCTTTGTTTGAATGCATCGAATGATGAGAGAGTCTTTACGAATTTGCAAACTGCAGAAACACTGTGGGCTATTTTCCCTGGATATTGGGTAATGGGATTCGGTAGGGACATCGTTGACGGGAGCTATAAAGTTGTGAGGATGTTCTTCGATCCAAGCTTTTGGTGCGAGATTCTTGATGTGGGCATTGGGGAATGGCGGAAAGTGAATCCGCCTCCTTACAAAGTGAAACCCAAGTCGGCATTTGTCAAAGGCTCTATCTACTGGATAGAAAGGAGACTGAGTCACAGTGTACTAGCCTTGGATCTTCACACAGAAGAGTTCCGTGATGTCTCGTTCCCGCCAACTTGCTCGAGAGCAGACCAACTAGTGAACCTTAGTGACCGTCTAGCGATAGCCAGACCTTATACTATGCCTAATTGGAGATTTGAGATTTGGGTCATAGATGAGCAAGAAGAAACATGGAGCATGGCTTACTCTATTTGTTTAGCTGGTTGTGGAGTTGTTTCGCGTCTACCGTGGAAGGTTTGGTTTAGGCCTGTGGCGATTTGTAAGCAAGGGATTGTTTACTTCCACGACAATGAGAAGAGGCTGTTCAAGTATGATCCAGAGACTGACCAAGTTCGTTGCATCGCTACAGAGATCCGTGTTCTATCTGATTTTGTTGAGAATGTGGTCTCGCTTCAACCGTCTGCTGGTTCACAGACAACAGAGTACAGATATGGGTTTCAATATCAAGACTTGGTTCGCAGTCAAGATCACGCATCAAAGAGAGACCAGACGTTTGGTTGGATCAAATCGCGTATGTTGCTTACCACAGTTGGCCTAGTGTCTGTATTCATTTTCCGCCATTTTCATGTAAAGTCTAGGTCTTGAGAAGAAGAATGAAAAACAACCACATGTAATTTGGCTATAATGACAATCGTTGAACTTTTTAGTCTATTGCTACTGTGCTATTGTTTTCTGTTTGGATGATCTTTAATGTGTTTAGTGAGTTTATCAAAGATTTGGAAAGACTAAGGTTCTTGATCGATTTTGTTTTCTGTTTTTATACGCTACACAATCAAACAAGTAAATTAGGTTACAGGAGTGCGACAACCACATTGTCGGCATTTTTCTTATATATATTATAGTTATTTGGGATTTAACAAACTTTCATCTTGTAACAAGACATGCTTAATTTTTGTTGCCAATTTCCAATGCTCACATAAAGAATCTTTTAGTAGAGTTTAAGATTAACGAATATCAAATATTGTTTAGCTGAAATGAAATTTTTTTATTTTACCACATATTCATAGTTGGTGTGTTATTCAAGTTATTGTTCAGATTTCGTGACCCCTGCCTCGCTGATGAATCTCATTCCTGGTCAGCTGCAGAGAGAGTACACAGACCTTGTGATGCATGACTTCATTGCTCGGAGGGGACGTCATCCCATAGATTTTGTCAAGAGAGGTAGTAATATTTTCGTTAACACTTTATGTATTATTTTTATGCGCTATGACAAAAATTTAATCTAGTATTTGTTTCTCTTATAAGTCTAATTTTTCTCTGCTCTGCGAACAAGGTTAGCTTTGTTTCTTTTTGTTTTTTCTCATTTTTATGACGATTTCCAAGTTTCTAACCATCGTTATGAAGACACAGATGGGTGGTGTCTGGTTTATTGGTGGCGCGAGTAGGTCATCATTTTTTTTTACAACCTAATGATTATTTTGTATGTATGTCTTTTAAAACAGTTAAAAACGGACAGAGTCCTGCTTTTTTTGGTTTCTGGTAGGTTTATGCAATTTTTTTTTTTTTCGCATTTTTAAGTTTAATATTTTGGAGTTTATGCATTTTTTTTTTTTTTGTAACAGGTTTAACTTCTTTCGCAAGGCAATATTTGGAAGAAGTTAAGATTTTATCTTGATTTGAGGTAAGTAGAATTCCAATATAAAAATATTTTATGTTTTTGATTTTCATTGATTTAAGTACCCTAAACTATTTGTCAATTTGTTTTGAAGTTTCAGCAGCAGAAATAGATTGTCTCTAGCTTTTAAAACAATACATATGTTAGTATTTCTATGATTAATCAGTGACGTAGTTTGAACAAAAAAAAAAAAAAAAAAAAATCAGTGACGTAAACATTACTTTATGTTATTTTAGAACTTTTGTGTCTGGCGATGAAAAATTAAGGATAGTGGAACTTATCTTAGTATTGTTTTGTCTGGTTATGGTCAACCTATTAACTAATGGCATTTAATTAAAATATGGTTAGAATTTGGATAAGTTTAGTACTGCTAATGGAAGGACAAATTTTAGAACCACTGCAATTTTGTTAAAAGGAACGTGTTTCTTGAAATCAGGAGTATGGTCAATTCATTGATTATTCAAGCTACTTTAGCAATTAAAAGGAAATAAAACCAAGGAATTGCCAGGAGGGTTATAAGAGCACCGTCGATCTGATCAATGAATTAGATGCCTCATGCATAGTTACAGGTAGAATAATTCACATTCAGTTATTCAAAAAGGTATTTCTATTTTATATATGTGATTTTTAGTTTGTGTTGAATTTTCAGTCTGGAGTATTCTTAAGTCAGAACTCGCGAGCAGTTCATGCTACGTGGTGACGAAAAACCGGTCAGAGAACTCAGCGATGTACAAAGGTTTTCGCTTATAAATTCTGCATAATTTTGAACTATTAGGGGGGCGGTGTATTGAAATTGGGATTTGGAGTGATATAATAATTCACCCAAAAGATCTCCTTACTTAAACCATAAACCCATAAACTCACAAAATCTCAACATTTTCATAACAATGGCTGGAGGCTCAGCTCTGACTCCAAACTGTGTATGAATGTAGGATCAAAGTCACTTCCATTGAGGAACCATGAAGCAGCAGAGAGAGACAATAACAACAATCTGAAAGCGTTTCATCAATCGAAGGAGAGATGGTTAAGAGGCCACGAGCAGACCAGCTTGCTCCAAGAACAAACCCAAGGCACACAATTATTGTGACTCACGACAGTCCAAATTAAACTCCCTGAGAGCACATGCCGTTCAAATTAGCTCTGGTAATGACATCTGTGAGACTTTATCAGATTTCGCAAGAAGAAAACAGAGAGGTCTCTGCATACTAAGTGCCAATGGTTGCGTCACCAATACGAAACATTTGGGTTTGACCCTTGCTTCAATATTACAAGTATATCAAAATAAATTCAGTAGAAAAGAATTCATGATTTTTTAAAGATTAAAATGTTTAAAAAATTTACAAACATAAACCGGATTAATCTAAGCTGCCTTGATTTCATTCGATGAGAATGTAACCATTGGGATCATGGACTATCATCCTACTAGAACTAGCTGTGCGTTCTAAGTTCTGAGGAACTTTTTTGCAGACTTGAGCATGAGACTCAGCTTCCCGTTGAAACTTCTTAACCATTTCGTCGAGTTCTAGTTTCCTAATCTCCACATTCTCTTCTGCCTCTGGCTCCTTGAGTCCAAGATAGAGCAAAGCTGCGACCACTAGCCCCAAGCCTGTGAAGAAAAGAATCGCTGAGAAAAGCGCAAAGGCTTGTGGAGAATCTTTAGCTCCTGGAATCCCATCTACGTTGATTCCAAATAGACCAGTCACTATCGTAAGCAAGAGACCCACTCCTCCAAAGATTCCTAGGTTGTGTGTAACCGTGAGGCTCCGGTCCTAATCAAGCCAATCATACGTTCACATCAAAATTAACAAGACGAGCATCATTTGAATGTCCAATATTCTACCTGTAACCATGCTCGGACAGTGTTTTGCATGACGTCTTGGATAGTGAATAAGCGGCCACGGACGGCTTCTTGCTCATTGATCATGTTGCGGGTGCTCTTTGTTATTCCTTCTAGCAATTCTTTTGTTGCGGTGCCTTTCAATTGATGAAGCAGCTCGAACACAATCTCTTCTCTGGCGTGAAGCGACCATTTCACCCTGATAACCTGATACAAAGTTATCATCAAAGACAAATGATGAGCAGAGCAGAGTCGAGAAAGTAGTTCTTTTGAAAAGATTGTTTAGTATAAAACATAGACTTCCACGGTAATCAAACAAGAAAGAAAGCTTTACCTGTGTCGAAAGCCTTCTGATTTCTTGATTCAAGATTATAGTAAACAAGTTTAGATCCTCGTACATTCTCCTGATTTTTCCAAAGAAAAAACAAAAAAAAAAATCACTTGCTACATCAGGCTTAAGGATGAGTGGTTAAGCAAGAGAAGACATAAGGTTCAGTCGAAGTACTTGTTCATGAACATCAACTCAACTTCATCAGCTGCACCAAATATATACTTCCGGAATAGCCTACATTAATAATATGGTTATTACTAACCAACCATCACAGAGTTAAAATCCACAGAATGATAACGAAACCAATATGTTTCTTATGTACCTATCATCCCAGCGTGCAAGGCGGCATGCAAGATGCGCTATTAGCTCATGGACAGTTCTCGGAATGCAGGCTCCACCAGCAATAAGCATTTCCTGGTAAGATCATAGAGTATACATCAGCTTAAGAAAAATAAAAATCCTGCTTTGGTTAACTGAATAACGAATGAGCAGGAACAGACCTGGACTTCTGTAATCCCTAACACGCTAATATTCGAGGCAAAGCCTTTAACATGCAATGCAGTCACTACAAAGTTCTGTGCTTGCCATGACCTTAAGACGATTGGTATGTCATCTTCTTCGATAAAAGGATCACCTGCTGATTGTCCCAACAGCTCAAACAACAGCCCGCCAGCAACTCTAACAGGAACCTATCCCAACACCGTATAAACATCAGCACAAGTCCAAATTACAAAAGGCAACAAATTCAAGATTTTTTTTTTTTACCTCATAGAAAATATGTTTCATTCGTTCACTGATCAACTTGCTTTCGTCCCGCAGAGCAACGCTCACAGCCGGATGTAACCACTGCGCATTACGCAGCCACGAGGCAATACCTTGATGGCTAGCATCTACATGGCACCACCATGTTGGACCCGCAATTGGTCGTTCCCAGTAAGGAGCAGCCAGCTCAGCAACCGTCGCTTCAACCTCATGATCTATGGCATTGTTTTGCGATTCCCAGTCATTCTCAACATTCACAGTCTGAACAAGCTCGGAGAGCCTTTCCCATCCAATTGGCCGCCAATAGCTCCTCGAGTGTTCTTCTTCTTCTTCTCCTGATTTACATTCCTGTTTCCTGCCATCGCAACAACACTGTTCACAGTTGGGTAAATGATTCTACCGAAAAAAGGTCATGGAAATAAGCAATATCAGTGATTGTTATCAATTATCATACATTTGGAGCAAATTTTCCGGCGAATCTCTTTGCTGCTTACGACGAGCTCGACAAAACTCGAAACCACAGATGAGGCCATCCGTCCAGAGATTATGATAACTTTGATTCCAGTTGTGATTCGCATTCATACTTCAATCACTTTCACTTGATTACAGCTTTCGATTCATAAGCAGAATTCACGGAATCAGGCTGCGATTATGAATCAAAAACAACAGATAGAGAGAGAGAGAGAGAGAGAGAGAGAGAGAGAGAGAGAGAGAGGGAAGCGAACTTAACAGGCATACACGTTCCTCCAAGAGCTTCCCTACGTTTCTGCGCCGATTCGAATGAAGAATAGAGAGATTTTTGAATTGCCTTTGAGAGAGAAACAGAGAGAGCACTGTGGCACTCGAGTCGAGAAGAGAAGGTGAGAACAAACAAACACGTGTTCACACGTGTGTACCAAATTTGGGCTTTACTGGATCCACTCACGGGCCAAAATTAGATTTGTATAATTGTGACAGAGAAAATTACTCAGGTTTTCTTGTTCACGAATTTAAACAGTATTTAATTAAGATTTGGTCCCAAGAAGACACAGTTTGGTTGTAAATAGCTACAAGATTTTTAAACAGTATAATGAACTCTCTCTGTTAAAGAAGACAATCGTCATGAATCATCAGTTGAGAAGTAGGCTGCCAGAAACTTTTTTTTCTTTTTCAAAACAATAACGTTGTTAATTATTAATCACAATGTTGGTGACAACTTAAACATCTCCTACTCTTCACAATCATTCTTTTGGTGTCTCTACCATAAAATATAATAATTCACCCCAAAACATCTCCTTACTTAAACCCATAAACTCCTCACAAAATCTCAGTTGAAATCTCAACATTTTCCATAAAAACAATGGCTGGAGGCTCAACTCTGACTCCAACCTCTGTAGGATCAAAGTCACTTCCATTGAGAAACCATGAAGCAGCAGAGAGAGGCAACAACAACAACAACAACAACAACAACAACAATCTGAAAGCGTTACCCAAAGCGGTCCAACCGGTTTCATCGATCGAAGGAGAGATTGCTAAGAGGCCACGAGGCAGACCAGCTGGCTCCAAGAACAAACCCAAACCACCAATCATTGTCACTCACGACAGTCCAAACTCCCTCAGAGCTCACGCCGTTGAGATCAGCTCCGGTAATGACATCTGTGAGACTTTATCAGATTTCGCAAGAAGGAAACAGAGAGGTCTCTGCATACTAAGTGCCAATGGTTGCGTCACCAATGTGACATTGAGGCAGCCAGCTTCATCAGGAGCCATTGTGACATTACACGGACGTTTCGAGATCCTCTCATTGCTCGGATCGATCTTGCCTCCACCAGCACCGCTTGGTATAACCGGTCTGACCATTTACTTAGCCGGACCTCAAGGACAGGTTGTCGGTGGAGGAGTGGTTGGTGGGCTAATCGCGTCCGGTCCTGTTGTTCTCATGGCTGCGTCTTTCATGAATGCTGTTTTTGATCGTCTTCCTATGGATGACGATGAAGCTGCTTCAATGCAGAACCAGCAGTACTATCAGAATGGAAGATCTCGTCCTTTAGATGACATTCATGGACTGCCTCAGAACCTGCTCACTAATGGAAACTCTGGTTCTGATATCTACTCTTGGGGCCCTGCGCAGCGTGCAATGTCCAAACCTTAATACTAATCTCTAATCACCATATCAAAGTACTTTAGCTTTATTGTCTTCTTTACCTTTGAATCAAAGATCAATATCTCTGTACGTAGAGTTTGGTTAAAAACTGAAGCTTATCTTCCTCTGTAGTTTGTACCTGCAACAGTAAAAGAAGAAACTGAAAAAAATATATATATTAGTAATTGCCTATGAACTTAAACCAGAATCCTCTCATTTAATAATTTAATAAGAAATATATTACAGTGTTTTAATCCTTGATAGCAAAGCATGCCATGGCCTTAATTAGAAATAAAGTTAAGACATAGGAGCACGCTTGTCATAAATTTCCAATACTTAGTGCCACACATGCATAGGACTTAACTACGTCTTTAAACAAACGATATAAATACATGCAAATGTTCAAGGATTGACAATAACCAGCAGCATCATCAAATATATTTTCAACACCAGTTTCTCCATTTCCTTTTTCTATACCAAAAAAGCAAGAATTTCTCAGAAAATGAAGACGGAGATGTTAATGACCTTCTTTGCGCTTATTTCAGTAGCAGCAGCCAGCACAAGTGACTGCTAGTCTTCCTGCACAGCAGACAAAAACCATCAGACCTACTACCTATTCAACTTGGTGCATTAGCAACAAAGATTCCTCCCTTACTAAACTGAGATGGGAAGTAAGTTGGGCTTGTGGGAATGGTGCTGATTGCTCACCAATTGAAAAGGGTGGCCATTGTCAGGACCTCAGCTTCACAGACCAAGCTTCTTATGCTTTCAATGACTATTACCAGAAGGATCCTAAACACGGCACTTGCTATTTCGATGGCGCTGCTGAGATTACAGTTAAAGACCCAAGTAATTCCAAACACTTCGACATTCTACCTTTGATTAAAACCATTAGAGTTCCACTGTGATAGTGTTGGAATTCATTTTTCGATTTGTGATTTGTGTTTCTCCTTCTTATATCTTTGAACTTTGGTGGCAGGTACTCCGACGTGTAAGTTCCCATCTAACAGGTGAGCACAAGTTTTCATTTCTTTTCGTTTTTTTTTTTTCCATAAACCTCATCAAAGAGAAACACAGTAGATAATATAAATAATAAATCGATTTCAGCACTACCACATACCCACCGGTTTCTTCAGTAACAAGAGCGGCAGTTCCAAACCTAGGAAGCTTCTTGTGGGGTCTTGGATTCACATACCTGGCTTATGTTGCTGCTCAGATAGCATGAAACAGAGCAATTGGAAAGCTGATAGAGAATGCCTGGAAGAATCCTGCAGAATATAGCTATCAGTTGTAGTATTTTAAGAAAAATTATTTTATATATACATGTACTATGTCTAATTGACAACACCAAAATAATCATTTTCGGCTGCTTAATTCTCTGTTAAATAAGTAAAACCCATTCTAGCTGGAAATTATTTCTCGCAGAAAAAAAGAAAAGGAAATTAACAATGACATCATCAAGCTGGTTTAAGTTCGTGTCAACGGTTGGGCACTTGGAAAGTTTATTCCGAAGTTATAACAAATCATCTAATATAGTAGGAAATCAATAAAACTAGAGAAAAATTGAAATTTTTTCCTCCAAGACTGACTATCCATAAAAAATTTCAACCTGCTCACTAATGGAAACTCTGGTTCTGATATCTACTCTTGGTGTTTTCAGCGTGCTATGTCCAAACCTGATTATTTTGGTGTTGTCAGTTAGAAATAATACAGTGTTGTCCAAAATAATACAGGTTAATTAAGGTCAATTAGAAATTTTCAGCGTGCTATGTCCAAACCTTAATACTACTCTCTAATCATCATATCAAAGTACTTTAGCTTTATTGTCTAATTTACCTTTGAATCAAAGATCAATATCTCTGTACGTAGAGTGAACCATAAGATTGGCTGAAAACTGAAGCTATCTTCCTCTGTAATTTGTACCTGCAACAGTAAAAGAAGAAACTGAAAAAAATACTAGTAATTGCCAATGTACTTAAAGCAGAATCCTCTAATTTAATACGAAAAATATTACATTGCTTTTATTCTTGATCCCAAAGTGAATGTTCTCCACTAATAACTTGACATAGCCGAAGATAAACCACAAACCCATTGAGTGATAAAACTAAAAGCACATGTGATGGATTTCCAAACGATTGTTCTGCCTATCCGAATCAACATTCTCTATCAAGTTTACTGCAAAGCATGCCATGGCCTTAATTAGAAATAAAGTTAAGACATAGGAGCACGCCTGTAATTAATTTCCTATAGTTAGTGCAACACATGCATAGGCCTTAACCACGTCTCCAACTATGATATAAATGCATGCAAATGTTCAAGATTGACAATAACCAGCAGCATCAACACATATTTTTCTATACCTGTTTCTCCATTTCCTTTTTCTATACCAAAAAAGCAAGAATTTCTAAGAAAAATGAAGACGGAGATGTTAATGATCCTCTTTGCGCTTATTTCAGTAGCAGCAACAGCACAAGTGACTGGTAGTCTTCCTGCACAGAAGACCATAATCACCACACCTACTAACTTTTCAAGTTGGTGCATTAGCAAACCATATCCATATGCCTCCCTTAGTAAACTGAGATGGGAACTACGATGGGCTTGTGACAATGGTGCTGATTGCTCACCAATTGAAAACGGTGGCCATTGTCAGGACCTCAGCTACACAAACCAAGCTTCTTATGCTTTCAATGACTATTACCAGAAGGATCCTATACATCGTCGTTGTGATTTCAATGGCGCTGCTCAGATTACAATTGGAAACCCAAGTAATTCCAAACACTTAGTCATTCTACCTTTGATTAAAACTATTAGAGTTCGTTCCACTGTGATAGTGTAGAATTCATTTTTCACAATCATTTTCGATTTGTGATTTGTGTTTCTCCTTCTTTTATCTTTAAACTTTGGTTGCAGGTACCTCGACGTGTAAGTTCCCATCTAACAGGTGAGCACAAGTTTTCATTTCTTTTCGTTTTTTTTTTTTTTCCATAAACCTCATCAAAGAGAAACACAGTAGATAATCTAATAAATCGATTTCAGCACTACCACATTCCCACCGGTTTCTTCAGTAACAAGAGCGGCAGTTCCAAACCTAGGAAGCTTCTTGTGGGGTCTTGGATTCACATACCTGGCTTATGTTGCTGCTCAGATAGCATGAAACAGAGCAATTGGAAAGCTGATAGAGAATGCCTGGAAGAATCCTGCAGAATATAGCTATCAGTTGTAGTATTTTAAGAAAATTTCTTTTATATATATATGTACTATTATGTCTAATTGACAATATGATAAATCAGTAACCTAAATGATCATTTTCGGCTACTTCCTCAGAACAATAAGACTGCTTAATTCTCAGTTAAACAAGTCAAACCCATTCCAGTTGTAACGTCAAACAGTTCTACAGACAAAGTTGTTCAGCAAAGAGCAGTAGCCAACTTCTGATTCTAGCGCAGAGACATCCCAGTTTAAAACACCTAGTAAACTGTAAATCTCTGGGGATTTAGGATGTTTTTTCCCGCAAGATACAAACTCATGAACTTCCAAATCTACTTCAATCGAACTGCACCCTATTTCCTTCTCCATTTGTCTTTCCTTCATCAAAACCCTCTGCTCAACCGCTTCTTCAAACAACCCATGAGAAGCATAAGCATTAGACATGAGCACATAGCCACAAGTTTCATCAGGATCCAGCTGCTCCAAACATTTTGCCGCTCGTTCAGCCATCTCAACGTTACCGTTTTTCCTGCAAGCAGAAAGCAAACAACTCCATATAACCGCGTCTTGTTCCACCGGCATGTTCTTTATCATCGCCTCCGCTTCTCTGAGAAGCCCCGCTCCACCCAGCACATTAACCATGCAAGTGTAGTGCTTTATCGATGGCTCGATCAAATATTTTTCTCTCATCAATCTGAAAAACTCGCCAGCCTTATGTACATTCCCGGAGTGAGCACAAGCTGTTAAAACACCGATGAAGCTGACTGAATCTGGCTCCAAACCAGAACTCTCCACCAACTCCGAGAACAAATCCATGGCTCTTCCCTCGCATCCGTTATTAGCTAGACCGAGAATCATCGAGTTCCAACACGATAATTGCTTCTTAGGAGCACTCTCAAACACCTTTAAACCTTCCTCAATGCACCCGCACTTGCAGTACATATCAATGAGTGCAGTCACAACTATACTATTCAATTCAAATCTATTCTTCACTATATATTCATGTATCCATCTCCCTTGCTCGCTTGCTCCCAAATACGCACAAGCATTCAACAGACTCACCATTGTAAACCCATCAGGTCTCACATTTCTCTCCTGCATCTCTCGAAACAGCTCCAAGGCATCCTTAAATCTATCATTCCTCACAAACCCACTGATCATCGAGTTCCAAGAAACTTCATTCCTCTGCGGCATTTCATCGAACAGTTTCTGGGCCTCTTCGATCAACCCGCATCTAGCAAGACCAGTGATCATCGAATTCCAAGCAACGGGATCGAAATCCGTCATCCGGATGAAAATTCTCCAAGCTTGAACAAAACATCCACAAGTCACGTACATATGAAGCATAGTGTTCCGTACAAACGAGTCGTCTTCAAGCCCCTCTTTGATAACCCTCCCGTGCAATTGCATCCCATCACGAGCTTTTCCAAGACTAGCGTACGCCTTGAACACCGAAGGATAAGTCAATCTCTGCGGCTTCACAGACGGAGAACACAACATATCGAAGAAAATCGAAATCGCCATCTCCGGGAAGGAGCTCCGAGAGAAACCACGGATTATAGTGTTCCACACAAATGGGTTCTTGTGATTGATCCTTGTGAAGACCAAATAAGCGTAATTCATGTCAGACGGAGACGCGCAGCAGAAGGAGAGGACGCGGCTCGCGGCAATAGTATCGGAGATCAAACCGGTTTTGATGAGATTGGCGTGGATTTGCTTGACTTCTCTCATCGTGCAACATTGTGTGTCTATCAGTCGGTGATAAGAGTTTTCGGAGACGGAAACCGGTGACGGAATGGCCGGCACCGTCACACCGGAGTAGCATAAGATCGCCGGAGACATTTTTACCCGCGGAAACTCTGTCGATTCAAGTTTAAAGTGGGACATTTATGTGAATCTATTCGAGAGATTACACACGTGTGGAAATGATCGCCATTAACATTAAGATGATGAACAAACAACAATACCTCTTCTGCATCTTCTGAATATAACGATTCAATTGACTAAAAACATAGATGAACAAATATAATCATATTAAATTGGACATTACTGTCTATCATAACATCTCGCTATACATCGCTTAAGATTAAACAAACATAATCATATCAATAGCCCTGTCGCTATATATTAAAGATTATAATCATATTAAATGTGACATTATTGTCATTCATAACATCTCGCTATATATTAAGCTTAAGATTAAATTTTGACATTGCTGTCTATAATCTATATATTAAGTAGATGTATTAAATTTATGGATATATAGTCTTGGAGTATAAATTTTCAATTATCTCTAGTTTTATTGATTCTTATACTGTATTAGATGATTTAAAACTTCTGGATAAAAGTTTGATGTAATCGATTGCAAGAAACTCGGTAAACAACATATGACTATTATTACTACAAGACATATATCTACAGATATTTTTCTAGAAATTCAGATTTTTGTTTGTGTTTTTAGAAAAAATATTATTTCTCACACATAATTTTTTATTAAAAATAGCAATGAAATCATCAAGGCTGGTTTAAGTTCGTGTCAACGGTTGGGCACTTGGCCTGACGCCGAAAAAATCGTTTTTCAAAAAAAATGTTAAGACTCTAATTAAAGTAAGAATTACTCTTAAATTGAGTTTTACTTCATTTTTTTGGGTCTCTCTGCTTCACCCTGAGAAAATAAAATAAAATTTTTTTGCTTGCTCGTTTGTGTAATTTCCCGGCAACGGAAGAAGGAGGAGGAAGAGTGTAAGCAAGAAATTCCTATTCTTCTACGAAACATATCTCTCTTCTCCTCCTCTTTGCTTCTCCGATTCTCCTCTTGTTTTAGTTTGATCGGCTACTCAAAGCTTTTTTTTTTTTTCATGGTTTCCTCCATCGCAGGTACTTCTACTTCTCTCTAATTTTCTTCGCTGAAATTTCTGCAATCGATTGATTTCTGCTATTATTAATAGGAGAAAAAAAATTTCCCTTTCTGGTTCATGTAGTTGATGATGATTGTTTTCTGGGTTTTTCTTACTCTCCTGTTTTTGTAAAACTGATGATGATTTCAGCGAGAAAACCAGTTGATACTCTTTCCTTTTGAGGAATTTATGAGTCTTTGACCTGTTTCAGATGTTATCATTTTGTGGGATGTTGCAAGTTTCAAGCTTTGAATTTGAGTTTATTGCAGAGATGATACCTCGTCTCTGAGATGTTTTGTAGCAAAACTTTCTGAAGTAAAACTTTTTTGAAGTTGTAGTTCATCGAGTTGACCAACTGTGAGATTCATGGAATATTCGATCTCTCTGTTTAGCTTTGTTTATAGGAAACACCAGTAGCTTGTTCTATCACGTGTGATTGAGATTTGAGAGAGCTAATGATCTTAGGAAGTAGCTTTTGTGTGCTTTATGATGCAAAATCAGAAATTAGTATTAAAGTTGGTTTCTTGTTTTGTTTTGTTTGCAGTTGCAGACGCCACAAAGATGGAGCTTGAAACCAAGGAATCATCATTATCTGCTGGTATGAAAAGATAACACTTTTTTTTATGTTCTGATGCAAATTACCATCTTTTGTTTTTATTTACAACTTTTTGGCTATGTCAAATCTAGACATGCCATCGTTGATGAGTAGATCATCTGGAAATTTTAATGGAGGCAGTGGTTATCGTGATCTGAGCATGTTCTCAAGCTCATTGCCAACACTTTTCCATGAAAAGCGTATGTCTTACCTTCTTTTAGTGATCAATTTTGACTTACTTGAAGGCAATGCTAATATCTTTCTGTTGTTTTTGACAAACTTGCAGTGAATATGACTGATTCAGATAGCTGGCTCTCCCTTGATGATAACATCTCACCGAATCTGAACAAACTTGGCATAGGAAACTCTGAGAAGGATTCTTCGGAAGATGTTGAGCCAGATTCTTTAGAGATGTTGCTTCCAGAGGATGAGAACGAGCTCCTTCCTGGCCTCATTGACGAGCTTAACTTCAACAGCCTCCCTGATGAGCTTGAAGATCTCGAAGACTGTGATGTCTTTTGCACCGGAGGTGGTATGGAACTTGATGTTGAATCCCAAGATGCGTCAGGGATGCAGATGTCTGACCGCGGTGCTGCGAACGCGTTTGTTCCTCGTAAACGTCCCAACAGTACGTCTGGCAGAGTTTCAGTAGAGCATCCCAACGGTGAACATCCTTCAAGGACGTTGTTTGTGAGGAATATCAACAGCAGTGTTGAGGATTCTGAGTTAAGCGCTCTTTTTGAGGTAATGCTTCACACTTTGTTTGCTTCCATTTTGGTTCTCTCATCAAAGCCTTGACTCATTTATGTTTTGTTCATCAGCCGTTTGGGGAGATCAGGAGTTTGTACACTGCATGCAAAAGCAGGGGCTTTGTGATGATATCTTACTACGACATCCGAGCTGCTCATGCCGCAATGCGTGCGCTACAGAACACGCTCTTAAGGAAAAGGATGCTGGACATTCACTTTTCCATTCCTAAAGTATGGTGACTACGAGAGAAATGTTCTTGATTTGAAGTTTTTCAGCTTTCTTGATCACTTTTTCTAATCATTAGATACTGGCTACATGATAGGAAAATCCGTCAGAGAAGGATATGAATCAAGGAACTCTTGTGATTTTCAATGTGGATACAACAGTATCCAACGATGAGCTCCTTCAGCTCTTCGGTGCCTATGGTGAAATAAGAGAGGTCATTTATCTTTATGCCTAAGATGGTCTTCTCTGTATCAAAACATCCGCTTATGAATTCTTGATTTTGTATATGCAGATAAGAGAAACACCGAACAGGCGATTCCACAGGTTCATCGAGTACTATGATGTTAGAGATGCAGAGACAGCCCTGAAAGCACTGAATAGAAGCGAGATAGGTGGAAAATGTATAAAGCTTGAACTTAGCCGTCCTGGAGGCGTCCGTCGAGTGTAAGTTTCCCTGCACTTTGTATATATTTCCAAGAATCAGAGTTATCTTGCACACACAGTGAAACTGAAAACTATTTGGATGCAGCTCTGTCCCAACAGCAAATCAAGATTTGGACAGTAAAAATTTGTTCAATCAAGTAGGCTCACAGGTTGCCAATTCTCCACCAGGTAATCTCATATTCATCATTTCTTTATCATTTTCTTGATTCTCCATTGGTTAGGTAACATACAATCTACTTAACAGGTAACTGGCCAATTGGCAGCCCGGTGAACGGCTCTCCTTCGCATGCATTTCCGAGGCCACATGGTTTAGGAATCGTCAGGCCGGTTAACCAAGATAATACGCCGGGACTGGCTTCAATTCTCCCTGCTTATCCCTCTAGCTTTCAAGGGTTCTCTCCAGTCAGTAATGAACAAGGTCTATTGAACCATCCAAACCAAACTATTCTGAACAGAGGATTGATGCACAATGTTGCCTATGGTCATCCTCATTCCTTGCCAGAGCACATAGCAGGTGGAATCTCCAACTCCATGAGGTTTATTCCTCCACGCTCCTCGGGGTTTGGGACTTCGTCTGATAACCGCTTTCGCTGGGGAAGCCCTCCTCAGCATATGAATTATCCTGGTTACACTGGAGGAGCGTCTTCGTCGTCATCACCATCTATTGTCAGGCATGGTTTTCCATTTGCTGAGAGACAAGGTTCATTGCTTGGTAAATACCAGCATCATGTGGGCTCTGCTCCCTCAACTATTCATTTTAATACCTACCTGGGATCACCAGAGACATCTTCCCTGACACCCTTTGGATTTGGTGACATGGGAATCAACAAAAGCTATATCAATTCTCATGGTGTTAGTCAACCGAGAAACCATAATGAAGGAGAATTCACTGGCTTTGAGATGTCGCCGATGCCAACAGCTCCTTTTGGTGGGAGTAGAGGGTTACAATCAGCAAGACATGAACCTTTTGCTGATCAGGTTAGGATCCCACAGCTTCAAGCTCACAGTCGGAATCAACTCATTGATGGTGAACGGTATCATATTGACTTGGATAGGATTATTACTGGAGATGATATCAGGACTACATTGGTCATTAAGAACATCCCAAACAAGTAAGCGTTTTTGTTGATCTCAAATCTAAGATCTTCAGGCAATGTTTAACTCTCAAACTGCTTTGTTTTGTAAGGTATACTTATAAGATGCTGGTGGCTGAAATTGACGAGAAGCATAAGGGAGACTATGACTTTCTGTGCTTACCTATAGACTTTAAGGTACTATACTATAAAAGAGTGGACACATGAGGCTCTCTTGTATGACCTGAGAACTTACTGACCATCTGGCTTTTCTTCTGGATGCAGAATAAGTGCAACATGGGTCATGCTTTTGTCAACATGGTCTCTCCATTGCACATTGTTCCCTTCCATCAGGTTTTAAACCTTTTCTCTTCACTTTTGCTTTTGGAAACTGCCATTGCCTGATATGTCAGTCGAGACTAGTAATGTGTTAGGTTTAGAAACAAATCACTCTCTGAAGTGAACCAAAGAACCCCAAAATTCCCCTGTTCAAGCCCCTCATACAACCAAATACCAAGGCAAAACCATAAATTGTATTCTCTTGTGACTAAGTAACTAAACTGTGAACAAAAGCAATGCCAATGCAAACTCTTATGCCATCAACCTCAGTTTAACTCCCTAACTTTTCAACGAATCCCACTCTTTTCATCATAACCTCTCAACAATGCTCCTCAGCTTATCTGGATATGTTATTAAGATGCTTTTGCTTCAGATGTTATAGTTAACGGATATTTTGTGATCATGCCTGTATCTGCAGACCTTCAATGGTAAAATATGGGAGAAATTCAACAGTGGCAAAGTTGCTTCATTGGCATATGCAGAGATCCAAGGAAAGTCAGCTCTTGCTTCATTCATGCAGAATCCAGAAGTCTCCCACCATGACGAGGGTCAAGACTCAGATGATCAGGTGCTCTATTAAATTTCACCAAATGCAGTCTATTCAAATTTCGTGTCCACCGATTTCACATTGTATTTATGGATCATTACAGGATCAACTTTTTTCAAGCATTTGGAACATAAACACGCCTGATACAGATTGGTCTAACACAATGGATCTTACGGATAATCCGAGGGAAAACCGTAACTCCAAGAACATTTCAGAAGAGTCTTTTTGAAAAATCCCCACTAAAACCAGTAGCTGGGAACTCTCTAACCCACCTTCGAAAGTAAGTGTACAGATCTGGCGCAGATATGTAAGAAAAACAGATGTAAAGTATTATGACTTGTTGTTCCTCGGAACAGAGTAAACCGGCTTTTAGGGTGTAACTTCACACGAAAAAAAAAAAAATCTAAAAACATCCCTTTTAGTACATTTATGTAATTTGTTTGGAACTTAATGTATATAAAGTCTTCCTCTTGCGTGTACATTCTCCTGGCCATGTGAAAGACATGATCAGTGTGTTTAGTTGTTTCATTACAACAGACTCGTTATAAGTCTTTGTCTCAATTTAGTTACCATTACATGTCATTTCTCCATGGTTTCAATGGCGGATCAGACTCTTCTTCAACCTTTCCTAGCCAAATCCACCACCAAAAGCTCAGCGTCAGAATCGGATTTAGGTGTCCTTCTACGGCTTTTCTCTGTAGTTCTCGTCGGAGCAATCTCTTTGTGGGCAAACAACGAGGCATCAAAAGGTTTCTCCATAACTATCATCAATGAAGCTAAAGATTCTCCTTCCGGGAATAGATTCGCACTTCTCTTCGAATCGGATGATACCGCGGTGCGGAGTTTGCTATATACGAGCTTCTTTGTGGAGGGATATCTCTACGACGGTGTTCCTCATCGTCTCCGGAAGACTGTAAGCCACGTCACAGTCCGATTCTGTGGAAATAGCAGTAATGGAGTAGAGAGGGTCTCGGTAACTTCCGGTGCAAGTCATGGAGAGTTTGTGATCAGATTAAGCTCGTATCTAGTGGAAAGAAGTGACTTCGGAAACGCCGTGAGATCAGCTTTGAGACGATCTATGGTAAGGATTTGGCTGTGGGGAGACGAGTCAGGAGCTTCGCCGGAGCTTGTCGCCGGAATGGTGGAGTATCTGGCCGTGGAGGAGAGAGAACGACGACGTTTCGATGAGTTAGGTGGGTATCGGAAGAAGGATAAGGAGTCTGCTGCGACGTCTGTGGTTAGATTCTTGGATTACTGTGAAAGACGTAGCGAAGGTTTCATCAGACGATTGAACCATGAGATGAGACTTGGGTGGGATGATCGGACGGTGGATGTGGTTTCGAATGGTGCGTGTGATTCACGTAAGGTTGTGTTGCGTAAGCGAAAGAGCGACGACAATTGATTTGATAAGTAAGAGACGGAACATGATTGGTTCTCTCGTGCTGTCGTATTGCACGCATACACATGGCTCCACGTCATTATTTAAGGTATATGTGATTCAACGATTTTTGCGTGGAAATGACCTCGGATAAATGATTACATGTTTGTTTGATAACTATTGGAGTTCAATCTTGGTGGCTGGATACTTTTGGTTTTACTATGTTCGAAAATGAGGTTTTTCTAGGAAAAATAATAATTAACTGTCACACTCACACTAGTCAAGTTTATTTTTAATTGCAGTATGATCAAAGGTTGGTAATAGGCAGTATTATAAACTCTGCCCATTCTAGCTGACAGCGACCCAAAAAAACTTGGATTGGATTTCTTCACCATTTCGCCGGTTTGGAATAAACTTTTTATAGAAAAATATTATAAATATTAGATTCTATTATCAGGTAGATTTTTTTTTTTCCAATGTATAACTAAATACATTTTTTGGTGATTGCGTCGGTTTTCATGCTGTTTAACAAGTTCTACGGTAGCTTATTGCAAGAATGATATAAGTTTGACTTATGGATAAGTTATGAAAAATGAAGCAACATTAAAGAACGGAATTATGAAAACAAAAGAAATTGGATGCGAAGTACCCTTTTGACAAGTAAATGCTATTGTTTTGTTGATAAACTGTTAAATGTTTAAGAACAGCACCTAAGACAATATATACTAGTATATATTTACTATTTAGTGTTAGGTTTAGTCATAGTGTCAGTAGCTCAACTCGCGTATAACCAGTTAACCAGCACCGACAGGCCACAGAGAAGGGTCTTGAAACTACCAAATTTGAACATTGAAGACCGAGAGAAAACTAGTTAGCCTTTTTATGGTCCTCTGATTGAAGAAAGTATAAGACATAGGTCTAAGACTGAATAATTGAAATTTGCTGTTACCGTAAATGAATTTTAATTTGTTGCAAGAAAACCCACCTTATACAAGTTTCCGATATTAGTTTGCGTTTTGATAAACAATGAATAAATTTTTAAAAAATTGAAAATATTAGGTACGGGAAATAATGATAACATAAACGAAATTTTATGGAGATACAAAATTTTAATTCAATTTTTTTCTGTTTGAGTTCATTTTTTAAAATTCATTTATATATTTTCGTGTTGATAATTATGAAGGGCGTTATAATGTTTCAAATATATATATGACGGGTTTTGTGCTGTTGTAAAAAGAGAAATAAAAAATATCACCTGAAATTGGGGTAAAGGAATAAAAAAAGAGAGGTGAAAGGAATCAAAATTGTCAGCCGAACAAATAAGGGCTTTAGTAAAAAGAACCCTTTAAACCCTTTTTGTGTATCCGATTCCGTAGCACAAGGCAACACACAGAGACTCTCTTCACAGCAGCGTCAATGTCTGAGAACGCAGCCAACATCATCATGGACAACAAGATTTGTAAAGACGCCATCGTGTCTGAATTACAGAAGAAGAAAGTCCATCTCTTTTACTGCTTAGAGTGCGAAGAACTCGCTCACAAAATCGCCGCTGAATCTGATCATATCACCCTTCAATCCATCAACTGGAGGTAAATTTTCCTCCTTTCCCCTCTCTAGTGTGAGTCTCTGGGTTTCTGGCAGTTTATTAGGTTAAGCAAAAATCTTATCTTTATTGCACAATTTGGATTCACTGTGCCAAAAAAAAATCCCCTTTGTTGTTCTGCTCCAGAATCTGCATTTTGCTTGTGTGGCTGTTTGATCTGAGGCTTATGTATTCAAAAAAGCCCTCATCTTTCCAGCAGATTTCAGTTTCCTATGAATAGTATTTGCCATTTGGTGACTCGTAGATGGGATTTGAGGATATGTGAATTGATTTGGGTCATTGGTTTGGTTTCAGGAGCTTTGCTGATGGATTCCCTAATCTGTTTATCAACAACGCACATGAAATCCGAGGCCAGCACGTTGCTTTCCTTGCTTCATTCAGCTCTCCTGCAGTCATATTCGAGCAGATCTCTGTCATTTACTTGCTGCCTCGCTTGTTTGTGGCCTCCTTCACATTGGTGTTGCCTTTCTTCCCCACTGGTTCCTTTGAGAGAATGGAAGAGGAAGGAGATGTTGCAACTGCTTTCACCATGGCAAGGATTGTCTCCAATATCCCCATTTCACGTGGTGGTCCGACTAGTGTCGTCATCTATGACATTCACGCTCTCCAGGTTTGCTTAGTTTCCTATCACCTGTAAAGTCTTCTTGTTCCTTTTGATTATCGCTATCTCTTATCTGTTTTTCTTTTGTGTGTTTGCAGGAAAGGTTTTACTTTGCTGATCAAGTTCTTCCTTTGTTTGAGACTGGAATCCCATTGTTGACGAAACGTCTGCAACAGCTTCCTGAAAGTGAAAAAGTTAGTTTATAAATGATGCATGCAAATTAGAAAGTTTACTTCTTTTTGTGTTCGTTCCCTAGGCTAAAATTTGATTCCTTTTTTGTTTGTTTGCAGGTCATTGTTGCATTTCCAGATGATGGAGCCTGGAAGCGTTTCCACAAGCTGTTGGATCAGTATCCTACGGTTTGTAGCGATCTCTAAAGTGTTGTTTTTATCATCTCTTCACTTGATGAGCATCACAGTACCTTATGAGAGCAAATGTTGAATCATATTGATAGGTGGTGTGCACAAAGGTTCGTGAAGGAGATAAGAGAATAGTGAGGCTTAAGGAAGGAAACCCCGCTGGCTGCCACGTTGTTATCGTGGATGATCTTGTGCAGTCTGGTGGTACACTCATTGAATGCCAGGTATCGTCAACTATAGCAATGTTCAGATGATGTTCTATGAAATTTGTTGACTATCTAGACTGAAACTGTCAAGAAAATGGCGGTTAAACCGTCTTTACCATTGTTTCACTGTTTTCTTCCCGACACAGAAAGTATTGGCAGCTCATGGAGCAGCGAAGGTGAGTGCTTATGTAACTCATGGTGTCTTCCCAAAGAGCTCTTGGGAGCGTTTCACTCACAAGAACAACGGTAATTAGTTTAATTACCTGTGAAAATGGAAGAAAAAGTAACTGACTTTGTCAATTGTTCATGTAACTTCTTGTAAGCTTAAACTGAGGCTATCCTGTTTTTTTTTGTTTTGTCTTGAAATTAGGATCAGAAGAAGAAGCGTTTGCTTACTTCTGGATCACGGATTCTTGTCCACAGACGGTTAAAGCCATCGGAAACAAAGCTCCTTTCGAAGTCTTGAGCCTTGCGGGATCCATTGCCGATGCTCTGCAGATTTGAAGCAACCGAGATAAAGCCTTGGTCTTTGCTTTGCCTTGGTGGTTGGTTTTGCCTAAGTGTTGTATGCCCTCTAGATGATCACTTTAAGAAATAATCTTTATCACTTTGCTGAGACAGCTTGCTGGACCTCCTACTTCGTTCTTAACTTCTTGTAATTGTTTGATCTTGTTTTGCAACGAAATGAATCGTTAGATTCAGAAGAAGAGAGATATGATGACATATTCTGGTTTTAGCAACTTTATTATAAAATGAATTTAAGTGGCAGGGTAATTCCATATTAGTGGCAGGGTAAGAGTATCCAGGCCTCATATAATAAGAGGCCCATTCTAAATTATTTTACTTTCAAATATAAGGCCCTAAGACAAAAAACACTTTTTATTGATAAGGGCCTTCTTCTTTTGGGTCTTAGTGCATGGACCAGATGAAAAATCATAGGATTTAGCAAAGGTCAAAAGACTCAAAACGAAAATATATGGAAAACTGATATTTGACTGTGTAACCATGTTAAAAAGAAAATCTTATATCAAATATTCTTAAAACGACATAATTTTTCTTTCTTTTAGAAATTGATTAACTATAAAAAAAAAAAAATTAGGTTAAGCATACATACCTCATGAACAGGATCGGAACTAGCGGATACTGATGTTGTCTGATTCGAGGTGTTGTCACGCGGTACTGGTATTGTCCCTTTGGGGCACTTGGCAACACTAACATGGGCTTCTAGGGTTTGCCATTTGCTTCTTTTAGCCGCTCTGATGATTGATGTAGGAAATGCAGATGGAAATTCCTATTTATTTGAAAACCAAAAAATATTATATTAGTTTCTTTAAATATGTTAACATCAGAAATTCAAAATTTAAACTCTACACAAAAAATTAACATATAAATTGATTTGTTAAATTAACAAATTCAACAACCTGGAATTTGTGTTTTTTTAATAGAGGATTGACGAACGCTTGTTGTTTCTTTATATCAACGCAATCCACAATATCTCCATTTGAAGCCTGTAAAAAAATAAAATAAAAATAAAAAGATTAGATAAACATATTAGTTTAGTGCCTGTTAGATAAAGATAAGCACTTTTGGGATTCGATTGTAGCATACAGTGCCGGCGGAAAACAATTTCCCCGGAAAAAAAGCCCACAAAGGGAGACAAAAGGCCGAAAGAAACCGGCAAACTTAAACACACAGCAAACGAGGGGAAAAAACGAAACCAAACCGCTCGGTTTTAACCAAATGAAGCACAACACCAAATCAAGCTAGAAAACCCACCATCAAGAGCTCCACAACTTCTAGAGACCGATTATAGGACGAGAAATTACCAAAATTTACCGAAGAACTCCTTGACCTTCTCGGTCAATCCACGGCAAGAGAAACCTCCCTGCATCACCGACAAACAAACTTTCAACTCAAAAGACCAGCCTTCGTAACCCGGCCAACAGGCATGTGTTTCCGGGTGCGGCGATGTCACAAACGACGGAGAAACGCCTCGATAGAAGCGCCAATGACCTGAAGAGCTCTCGATCAGACAGAAAGGATGCGACAGGGAGCGAGAAGACCCAAACAGATATCACCTAACTCCAGGAACGGAGATAGAGATAGATCGAACCGAAGAGGATCCAAACAAACCAATCAATCTCGACAGAAGAACCACGAAGCACGGACGGCGGAGCAACAGCAGAAACCGGCAGAAAACCAGATCTGGTTCACAGATCTAGAGCGAAAAAAGACTACATGTAGACAGCACCTCAGCCACACCGAAAATCCTAAAGATCCGGATCCACTGGTCATAAGAACGCTCAGATCCGACCAGATCTAGAGAGAAAAACCAACGAAACAGCAAATTCTGATTCTTCCAACTCGAGCTATGCCACCGACATACAAGAACAACAAAGCAAAACCAAGCAAAATAAACAAAGAGACCGATCTCCGGCGCTGAGGGAGCCACCGGAGACGGCAAACGGAGATGGCGGCGAGAAGACCCTAGAGAGAAGGCAGAGGGCGACAAAGATAGAGAAATTATCGTGGAATGAACACGTGACGAAACGCATTCCACCCATGTATCAAGACCTTTGGTCTTTTATCTTTATCAATCAGATGAAAAAAAAAAAAGATAAAGATAAGCACATGTTGTATATAAAAGGATAACTGATAAAAAAAATAAATAAAATCATAAAAAACTGGAGTCTAATATACCAGTATAAATTAAATCTGTTCTCGATCAGTTGTAAATTTTATAATCCTATGTTACGATTTTCCTCAAGAAAAAAAATGATAAGTATAAAATATATCTACTGCATAATTGATCTGTATGATATTGATATAAATACTTAACATTTCGTCTTTTTGGTTTTTATGAGTTTTGTTATCCGAGAAATTTACTTTAACAGTGCAATTTACTTCGTTGAAAATGTATTTCATGTACGGACACGAATTTTTAGGTTTGTAGTTTTGTTAGGGAAAAAGTTTTAGAATGATGATTCGGGTCAGCAAAATACCTTAATGGTCACAGCAATTGTCACGAGCGCAAAGAGAATGATGCACCGTAGAATGTTAGAGAAATCCATTGTGTAGGCGAACTCCTCTCTCGGCGGCGGCGGCAGCGCCAGCGGCGATCCTCCGACGATAGTTCACGGATCTCTCTCTAACGCGAAGGAAGTGGATACAATGAGGACCAAAGCGACTGAAGTAGTTTTAAAGTTTGATATCTCTCTCTCTCTCCTCTCTCCTCTCTCCTCTCTCCCTCTCAGTGTGTTCAAATCCAAAAGGGTCCGGACAGTTTACTCACTATCGCTCTTTCCTGTTTCGTCATAAGAATTCCCAACTTTATTTTTTTTTTACAATTACAAGCGTTTTAGGGCAATTTTGGTTAAGTTTTGTTTCTATATATAAAAGGATTACTCTCTTTTCAGTTTTTATATTTTAAAAGGTAATGTTTATTGAAAACGTTTACAAACAAAAAGAGTACGAAAGGTATGAAATCTAGTGCCTCAACAATTTGTCTGTATGATCGTTAAGAAAAAAACTTTCATCTTGTTGGAGAAAATCAGACCGAGAACTAAGGAGAGGAAGTTAGAGTTTGAACAAGTCTACTCTGTTTTAAGTCACGTTCATTAGAGTCTTAGTGTCCAAGTAATCAAGTTACCGAGTCTTGTGGTAATGGAAGTAGTGCTAAGTGTTTAGCGGTTATGTCGGAGTCTGTTTAGTTTTTTTGTTTTCTTGTAAGGCTATATAAGCCATTGTTATCGAATTGAATGAATCAAGTTTTTCGGAATTCAAACAAAGAGCATTTGATCTTTCAAAGTGGTATCAGAGCTCCGTTGAATTATTGAAAACTAAAGCCGCAGCTTTAGAAACAAAAAGAGAGATGGGAGATGACAAAATGAAACTGCCTCAGTTTGAAGGACATTGGGATCACTGGAGCGAGGTCATGGAGAACTTTTTCAGAGTGAAAGGGTTGTGGAGCCTGGTGGAGATCGGATATGAGGAACCAGCAAACACGGTTGTGCTAACTGTCGAGCAGAGGACCCAGTTAGACAACGCCAAGACGAATGATCACAAAGTCAAGTATTACCTCTATCAATCCATCGATAGGGTAACGATTGAACAGATCCAGGACAGGAGGTCCTCTAAGATCATTTGGGAGTCCATGAAGAAGAAGTTTGGAGGAAACGAGCGTGTGAAAAAGTCCCTGCTGCAGAAATTGAGAAGAGATTTTGAGATCTTGGAGATGAGTGAATCTGAAAAGGTGGAGGAGTATTTCAAGCGTGTTCTAGCCATTACAAATCAAATGAGAAGCAATGGTGAATCCATGATCGAATCAAAGGTGGTGGAGAAGATTCTCAGAACTCTCAGCGAGAAGTTCATGTACATGGTGGTATCTATAGAAGAATCAAAGGATGTGGAGACCATTTCACTCGACGAATTGCAGAGCTCGTTAGTGGTTCATGAACAGAAGTTCAGGAGATCAGAGAGAGGAGATGATCAAGTCCTGAAGGTGACATATGGACGCGGTATGGGAGCTCGAGGAAGGGGACCAAACGGATGAGGAAGGGGTCGTGGCGGTGGTCGAGGAAGATCATTTCCAGACAAGAGCACGGTAGAGTGATACAAATGCCACAAATTAGGACATTTCAGAAATGAATGCCCAAAGTGGGACGAGGAAGCAAACTACGCTGACTCTGAAGAGAGAGAAGAGATCCTACTCATGGCGTTCATTGAAGAAGAAGTGGACGAAGGAAAATCTGCAACTTTGGAGGAAGATGCAGAGCATTTGCTGATGACTTATTCTGGAAGACAAGAAAATCTCAGGAAAAGAGCTTGGTTCCTGGACTCTGGCTGCTCAAACCACATGAGTGGAGATCGGGAGCTGTTTTCAACCTTGAATGCAAACTTCAAACATTCAGTCAAGCTTGGCAATGACAAGAGTATGGAGGTCATTGGGAAGGGAAACGTGAAGCTTGTCTTGAATGACATAGTATACTCTATAAGTGACGTATACTATGTCCCGGAGCTCAAAAACAACCTTTTGAGTCTCGGACAACTGCAAGAGAAGGAGCTCACAATAATCATACAGAGAGGTGCTTGCAAGATTTATCATGATGATAAAGGGCTGATTGCAGCAAGCAAAATGAGTATAAACCGCATGTTTATGCTCATTGATGAAACTAGTGAAGGGGAGCCAAAACAGCAACAATGTCTTCAAACGGTATCAGAGGACATACCAAAGCTATGGCATGAGAGATACGGTCATCTAAGCCATAGAGGAATGAAGACATTGCAGAGCAAGGACATGGTACGTGGTCTTCCATTGTTCGATATTCAGAAGTTTACTTGCTCTGATTGTCTGGTGGGAAAGCAACCAAGAACAAACATTCCAAAAAGAAGCACTTGGAGAGCGAAAGAAGTGCTTGAGCTGATCCACTCAGACATCTGCGGGCCCATCAGTCCAATGACTACCAGTGGAAAGAGGTACATTCTCACTTTCATTGACGATCACAGCAGGAAGGCGTGGCCATACTTTCTAAAAGAGAAGTCAGAAGCTTTCAGCCATTTCAAATTGTTCAAGAAAAAGGTGGAAGTAGAGACCGGGAAAACCATCAAAGGGTTGAGAACTGATCGTGGTGGAGAATACACCTCTCTTGAATTCTTTGATTTCTGCAAGGAGCAAGGGATTCGAAGACAACTGACTACTGCTTACACACCACAGCAGAATGGCGTTGCGGAAAGGAAAAACCGCACCGTGATGAACATGGTGAGATCCATGCTTTCAACCAGGAAGGTGCCGAAGATTTTCTGGGCAGAAGCAGTAAGCTGGACCTTCTATGTCCTAAACAGGTGTCCCACTCTGATTGTAAAAGACGTCACACCACAAGAAGCTTGGAGTGGAGTCAAGCCGAATGTGGAACACTTCAGAGTTTGGGGGAGCATTGCACATGCTCACATACCTGATGAGAAACGTGGGAAGCTTGATGATAAGAGCATAGCGTGTGTACTACTTGGTTTCTCTGAAGAGTCAAAAGGTTATCGTCTGTATAACCCGAGAACCAAGAAGATAGTTGTGAGCAGAGACGTGGTGTTTGAAGAAACCAGATTCTGGAACTGGGAAGAAGAGGGTCAGACAGAATCTGAACTCACCTGGAAAGATGATGATATAACGTGGGAAGAAAGTGACAATGAAGACAGTGACCAAGAAGGATCAGACAATGAATCAGAGCAGCCTGCAGGAGAGGTTGCAGAGACTGCAGAAGAAGCTCAAAACGCCACTACCACGCAGAATGCTGTAGTCAGGGAGGGAAGAACAACAAGACCTCCTCGCTACCTTGATGACTACATCATTGATGATGAAGAACACGAAGTCAACATGATGATGGAGATTAACTCCGATGATCCATCATCCTACGAAGAAGCAGAGAGGAGTCTCAAATGGAGAGAAGCCATGGACGAAGAGATAAAATCAATCGAAAAGAATCAGACCTGGAAGCTCACAAGCCTACCAAGAGGAGC
Organism: Erythrophleum ivorense; assembly: GCA_026724425.1. Taxonomy (NCBI): domain Eukaryota; kingdom Viridiplantae; phylum Streptophyta; class Magnoliopsida; order Fabales; family Fabaceae; genus Erythrophleum; species Erythrophleum ivorense. Next base: position 1,936,407 of record JAIUCV010000086.1, on the reverse strand, counting down.
AAAGTGTATTGGCGTGAAGTGGATATACAAAACGAAGCTTAATGAAGTGGGAGAAGTTACCAAATTCAAGGCTCGCTTGGTAGCAAAGGGGTATTCTCAAAAACTTGGAATTGACTACACTGAAGTGTATGCTCCAGTCGCTAGAATGGACACCATCCGAACCATTCTCTCTACTGCAGCTCATAAGGCGTGGGATATCTATCAATTGGATGTCAAATCGGCTTTTCTCCATGGAGTTCTTCAGGAAGATGTCTACATACAGCAGCCAAAAGGGTATGTAGTCGAGGGAGAAGAAGAAAAGGTCTACAAACTACACAAGGCCTTATACGGATTAAAGCAAGCTCCAAGGGCCTGGTTCAGCCGAATCGAGGAATACTTTGTGAAGGAAGGGTTCAAGAAATCTCAGAATGAAGAAACTCTGTTCCTGAAGACAAACAAACACGGTAACGTTCTGTTTGTTAGTGTTTATGTAGATGATCTAATCTACACCGGAGATGATGTCTCGATGATGAGAGAGTTTAAGCTGTCGATGCAAAAGGAGTTTGATATGACTGACTTGGGGAAGATGAGATACTTTCTGGGAATTGAGGTTCTGCAGACACCAAACGGAATCCATATCTCTCAAGGCAAGTATGCTCATGAGGTCTTGAAACGTTTCAGTATGGAGAATTGCAATACTGTTTACAATCCAATGGTACCGGGAAGCAAGCTGGATATGGATCATGATGGAGAGCATGCAGATGAGACTCTATACAAGCAGATGATAGGGAGCCTCATGTACATCACCAACACGAGGCCTGACTTGCAATTCGCTGTAAGTATGTTAAGTCGTTATATGGCTAAACCTACTCAATTGCATTTTCAAGCTGTGAAGAGAGTGCTGAGATACTTGAAGGGCACTATGGATTTTGGGATTTGGTATAAAAGAGACGGAGCTGGAGAGATGTTGGTCTACACTGATAGTGATTTTGCTGGGGATGTCGAGAGCAGAAAGAGTACGTCGGGGTACGTTTTTCTCTTGGATAATGCAGCAGTAGCCTGGTTATCGAAGAAACAACCAATCGTCACACTATCCACGACTGAAGCAGAATATGTTGCAGCCTCAGTGTGTGCGTGCCAAGCTATATGGTTCAAGAGGATACTTAAGGAGTTGGGATATGATGCAGAAGGAAGCACGGTCATTCTTTGTGACAACACCTCAACAATCAAGTTGTCCAAGAATCCGGTTTTCCATGGAAGGTGCAAGCACATTGGGGTACGTTTTCATTTCTTACGTGATTTGGTAAACGATGGAGTCATTTGCCTTGAGCACTGTGGAACGCATGAGCAAGTTGCAGACATTTTCACAAAGGCATTAACAAGAGATGTGTTTGAAAAGCTGAGGAGTAAACTGGGAATTTGCTCTGCTGCGGATAAGCTAAACTTGTAAACCAAGTTTAGTTTAGGGAGGGTTTGTTGGAGAAAATCAGACCGAGAACTAAGGAGAGGAAGTTAAAGTTTGAACAAGTCTACTCTGTTTTAAGTCACGTTCATTAGAGTCTTAGTGTCCAAGTAATCAAGTTACCGAGTCTTGTGGTAATGGAAGTAGTGCTAAGTGTTTAGCGGTTATGTCGGAGTCTGTTTAGTTTTTTTGTTTTCTTGTAATGCTATATAAGCCATTGTTATCGAATTGAATGAATCAAGTTTTTCGGAATTCAAACAAAGAGCATTTGATCTTTCACATCTACCTGGTTTATATGAGTTTTTATTTTCTTGTTATTTATGAGTTGACTAAAGAAGAAACTCATACGAAGAAGACATAAAAAGTCCGTGTTAAACAAGAACGATTTTGGAAAACTGTCTCGTTTCAATTATTTAAGGGTTTTTAGGACATTTGGATTTGGAGGGTCTTTATATTTTACATAAACTCAGTGAGTGTGTATAGTCTGTATAATCTCATGCTTATATACGGTGAAAATAACATGGTAACTGTCCTTACCAACTATGTAATAACCCAATAGACATATTATTTGTGTGTTTTACGTAATATTTATTTTAATCTCTTTTCAGAAAGAAAAATAAAAAATTGCAAAATGTAAGCAAAATATAAGTAAAACATAAGTAAAATATAAATAAAATGTAAAATAAAAATATCAGTTGAAGATAAGTTTCACAATCACAAGAGCAATTTAACTCCAACAAAACTTAATACACTCTATGCATTTGAATCAACATATTATATCCCTAGTTATACCATACGTCAATTGGAGTATTAATATTTTGACGATAATGAGAACATCTTAACCAGCTCGTTATTTCTATTAAGAATGGATGGTATATATTTATGATAGCGTATATCATGAAAACTTAGACACAATTATATATATATATATATCAATTATTTAAATTTTTGGTCTTTTAAGTGATAACATCAACATAATTTTTATTTAACGAAATATATCAAGATCTTAGTATATTTCTATTAAAAAAAATTAAGTAAAATATAAGTACAACATAGATTAGATAGAAATCGGGGAGTGCGTTTGTGTGCAGCCCAAAAAAAGGAGTATGGTAAAAGACAAAAAAAAAAAGAAAGAAAGAGGAGTGGTGAAGATGGAATCTAGTAGGAATATTAGGGGAATAGAGAGATAAAGTAGTTATTAAAACAAATTCTAGAATTAGAGACCTAATGGGTAGGCCTGGGCATAAGTACTCGTTACTTGTAAGTTATCCGTGCCTTGCCTTGTATCTGCCTCGCAAGTCCGGGTACTTGTTTTGAACAAGTCGAGTAATAAGTCTAAATATTTTAATACTTGCAAGTAAGGGACAAGTATCAAGTAGCATTTTTAAGTTCGATACTTGTCCCGTTCAGACTTGGCCCGTTAAATTAACGCACAACATAGTATAATTCTGTAGCCCATTAGACAACCCATACCTATAGTTCAATTTCAATCCAGCCCATTACTAAGTTGGAGAAAGATAAGTTTAATGAGAGGAAAGAAATGGTCGAAGAACATCAAGACACTCTTATGTTGTTTGGAATATTTCAAATATTTAGTTTCGTGTTGTTTTTGTTTGCTACTTTTGATTATTTGAGTATTTATGTTATGTTTGCTACTTGCCTTGTATCAAAATTATTCAACTAATTTGATTACTAAACAAGTAACAAGTCTTGGTAGGTAATCCGTAAGCATTGATTATTGGGCGGGTACTTGGTTAACCAAGTACTTGTTTCTAACAAGTCCAAGTACAAGTCCATTTTTACACAGGTCGATGCCATTATCACGCACACAGACGCAGGAATTTGTGACTGTCACTTCTGCTGATACTTAACGCCACGTCGCTTCAGAGTGTCGAGCTGTACTTTCATGAGATGTAATAAAAAATGCTATTTGACAACCACGTACTCTGAGACGTTAACTCCCGAAGCCATTAGTTAGTCTCATTGTCCCTCTTTTCCATGAACCTAGTCATCTTCGACCGTTGGATTGATTCGAGAGACAGAGAATTCGATAAGCGAGAGGAAAAGTCATCAATTCTTCACGGTTCAAAGTAGATTTTTAGTAATGATATGATTTCCTAAAATGGCACCCCATGGGATTCCATATTAAACGGTTAGACTGATTTCTTGAAGAATCGATCCAAATATCTTACCCCATAATACTCAACAATATAATCAGACAAAATTTTGTGAATTTGATACAGTTCTGTTTGGGTTTTAGTCAAATGCATGATCCGTTTTATAAAGAGTATCGGTGTGGATTCAATTTCATCCTATATAGAAACAGTTGATCCTTTTCAAAATGATTAACCATCTTAGGAGATTTGATTCATTCTTTTAAATCAGTTATCTGATTTGGAATGGGATTGGTTCTGTGGATTGAATTTTCTCAAAACTTACTATTGGATATCTAGAAAAAGCTTTGAAAGTTTGCATAAAATTTAGTTTTTTTAAAAACGTTTATGTGTAAAACATCTTGGCTCATATATTGATATCAATAACTTTTGTTAGATAAAATAAAAATAACCCTTGTTACAAAAATATATATATCAATGTGCAAATGGTTAAATTTTAATATGCTTTCTAAAAATGAATAACTAAAAAGTTGGTCGAAGATACTTAAAAATGACAATTATGGTTAGCATTAGGTGGAAGCGGTGACAGACAATTGGACACGTTCATTTCTTATGTTACCAATTGGACAGAACCGAATTAAAAGTTAAAAGAAATGGTTCGGAAGATGGCTCAAAACCTTATGTTTGTTAAACAATTTGTCGTATCTAATACATCTAGTTTTATCAACTAATTTTATGTTCTATTGAATATAGGGTAATTGGCAGCAATGATCAATTTTTGTATAATAATTAGGATACTACTGGCTTAGAAAATCGAATAGATGAAATTTGTCAACCAAATTTTTTGTGAATATCATAGTAACGTATACAATTTTGATTAAATAGTTATCTATTTCTGACCATGGCATTTGATATTAACATATATAGTTAAAAAAAAAAGGTTTTAGAAAAGAATGAAGATAATGAGTACAGATGTAACACATTCTTAACTTTTAGTAATAGGGCAAACAAAATGAAAAACAAATAGCAAACTAAAAATAGTAAAAAATCGAAAATGGAGTATTATGCTTAACAGTATATTTGTATCAGATAAGTCAGAATTCAAATTCTGGATAAACAAGAGATGAATGAAGGCAATTAAGATCAAATATAGATCATAGAGTAATGATCAAAATCAATAATGTGGCAATCCCATTTATATAACTAGTTGATACATTTGTTTTTTTAAAGCATAACCAAAACACATATGTTTTTTTAAGCATAATCAATCAATAATGTGCTAATCGTAAGCATAACTTTTTGTTTTTTTTTTCACTAATCGCAGTGGGGAAAAAAGGCAGCTCACCAAACGGGACGACCATTAAAACTCGTGTATATATAAATCCCTTAAGATTCCTTCCTTATCTCTCTCCTTTCATTTTCACTCTTGTCCTTCTTCCTTCTTCCTTCTTCCTTGTCTATCCTTTTGTGTGTCGGTGATCAGATCTCTCTGCCGACGGAAACGTGCCTTTAAAGCAATGCTGTTCGCACTCAGCTTTCAGCAATTGCTCGATTTAGCTTAATCTGGGTTTTATTCCGATTTCCGTGGGTTTGGTGAGAGACGGAGAAATAGAGAGAGAGGGTTTTTCGCCGAGAGAGAGAGAGAGGTGAATGAGAAATTCGCCTGCGATTCTGTCTCTGACGGTGAAGGATTGCCGGAGCAGAAGCAGGTGGGATTCTAGCCTCGCGATTTGGAGCAGTGGTCGATGGGGCCAATGCGGCTGATCTGAATTTTGATCTCTCCTTCGATTTTCGTTTCTTCTCCCCCAAATTCAGATCGAACCTGATTTCCCGAAAATTCGGTTTTTTTTCCTGAGGGTTTTAATAATTCCGAGGTTTTTGCGTTTCAATTTCACCCGATAAGCCACCACGAACGAGCAATGATGCAGCAAGATCATCGTAAGAAGGTGAAACATTTTCTTCTTCTTCTAATTTATTCGATTTCGATCCAATACTAAATCTCAATGGCTTACGGTGAGGTTTTTGTTTTCGGTTAATCTTGCTTTTTTTTTTTTTTTTTTTGTTGTCGTCATTAAAGTTGCCGTTTTGTGCAAATTCTGTATGAGTCGATATTTTGGTACAATGAACGTTACAAGTGTCAATCAGACAATCAACAACGCATAATCCCATAATTCTAGACAACAAGATGTGTTGTATAGAGAGTTTTATATCATTAATCCATTTGCCTTCCCTTTTCGCATCAGCTCCTATCTGCTTCACCTTCTGCATTAGATTGTATTTGTGAACGAAGAAAAAAGCTGGCTTTGCGTGAGTTTAGGACAAATTCTCTAACTTTATACTTTATTTGTGTTCCTATCATTAACCCCTGTGCTTTATGCCCTTTCGTCAGTTGTCTGTGTCTTTTAAGCAGTGTCTGTGGGTTTATGTGTTGATTCATCGTGGTTGTCTTTGTAGCTCCCATGGCATTGTGTCGGTAGATGAATCAATTTCATTCAAGTTTGTGGGTCTCAGTAGCTGCTTCTTTTGAGAAGTTATCAACTGTAGGTGTTTGAATTGTCTTTAGAGAGTTGGTTGATTGATAGAAAAATGAGCAATGCTTCAATTGCATGCTCTCAAATTGATCTATTTGCATCAGTTTTGTGTTATGCGTCAAAGCTACAACAATTCTGACATAAAGTTTGCTATTTGTAACAGAATAATCTGGAGATGGAGTTCTTCTCTGACTATGGCGATGCCAACAGATTTAAAATTATAGAAGTGATTGGAAAAGGAAGTTATGGAGTTGTTTGCTCAGCGATAGACACCCTTACGGGTGAGAAAGTGGCCATAAAGAAGATACATGATATATTCGAGCATATATCTGATGCCGCAAGGATTCTGCGGGAGATAAAGCTGCTCAGACTCCTGAGGCATCCGGATATAGTTGAAATTAAGCACATTATGCTTCCTCCTTCACGAAGAGAATTCAAAGATATTTATGTTGTGTTTGAGCTCATGGAATCGGATCTTCATCAAGTTATTAAAGCCAATGATGATTTGACTAGAGAGCATTACCAGTTTTTCCTTTATCAGTTACTGCGTGCACTCAAGTACATTCACACAGGTAGCATTACAAGATCTCTCTCTCTTCTTCTCTCTGTAGATGAAAATCTCGGACTTGCAAACTCTAGTGTATGTTAGATTTGTCTTTTAGGACTTCACTTTCTAGTCTAATATGACATATTGGATTCATGCGGTTTCCTAATGTCTGGCTATATGTTTGCCTTTTGAAATTTGGTTCTGTCAATGTTTCTAAACTTCATTTCAGTTGGAGATTTTTTTGGTCTGTGCTATAGTATCTGATGCGCCTTGGTTGTTGCAGCTAACGTCTACCACAGAGACTTGAAACCGAAGAACATATTGGCAAATGCAAATTGTAAGCTTAAGATTTGTGATTTCGGATTGGCAAGAGTTGCATTTAATGATACTCCCACAACAATCTTCTGGACGGTACGAAGATGGCTCTACAAGAGTCTCTTTTTCTTCTCTTAAACTGAATTTGGTCTAAATACTAATCAAAATATTGCAGGACCTGATACTCTTCAACCTTGTTTTTTTATTTCATGTACAGGACTATGTTGCTACAAGATGGTATAGAGCTCCAGAGCTTTGTGGATCTTTTTACTCTAAGGTGTTTCATTTTTTCTCTATAATAACTTTGTTTAGTTGGTGTATTACTGCGTGATAACATTTGATGGATTTTGGCTTTGTAGTATACACCCGCAATTGACATCTGGAGTATAGGCTGCATTTTTGCGGAGGTATTGATGGGAAAACCACTTTTCCCTGGAAAGAATGTGGTTCACCAGCTGGATCTTATGACTGATCTGCTAGGGACACCTTCCCTGGACACCATCTCTCGGGTACTGATCTTCTTGTTTAAAGGAAATGCATTGAGTTTCTGCAAATCTTAAGCAAAGACCAATGAGTACTCTGTTTTTATGACATTATACAGGTAAGGAATGAGAAGGCGAGGAGATACTTGACAAGCATGAGGAAAAAACCACCCATTCCGTTCTCTCAGAAATTTCCAAACGCGGATCCTTTGTCCTTGAAGTTGTTGGAGAGGCTTCTTGCGTTTGATCCAAAAGACCGGCCAACTGCTGAAGAGGTTCTTTCAACTTCTAATCTTGACTAAGCACTCAAATCTGGAATTTTTTTTTCTCTCTTTAAGAACAGAGTATCATGCATATGCTTGGTCTATTGGACTGTCCCGCTAAACTCATCTTGTCCTAATACTTGCATCAGGCTCTTGCCGATCCATATTTTAAGGGATTGGCAAAAGTGGAACGGGAGCCTTCATGTCAGCCCATCACGAAGATGGAATTTGAGTTCGAGAGAAGAAAGGTTACTAAAGAGGATATTAGAGAGCTGATTTCCAGAGAGATCCTTGAATACCATCCTCAGCTGCTCAAAGATTACATGAGCGGTGCTGATAAAGCCAGTTTTGTCTACCCAAGGTCTTAATATTTTGTGATTGCATTCTTGAGCGAGCATTGTGTCACACACAGTCCCTGACATTCGTGTATATTCTGTTGTGCAGTGCTGTTGATCAATTTAGGAGACAGTTTGCGCATCTTGAGGAAAACAGTGGGAAAACCAGCCCTGTGGCACCTCTAGAAAGGAAACATGCCTCTCTTCCCAGGTAGATCCTCGTTTGTTTCTGTAACGTCTGTTGTCACTTGATCTAGTTGTATCCATATATATCCATTAGCATGATCAGAGCCTCTACTACTATTAACAGTGGTTATGGATCCAACAAGGATAAAAAAGGATGAAATTTTGAAACCGTAGCTATCTCTTTCTTGCGTTGAACACTAATTTCTTTGAGAATCATGTCAACTTCATTTATTTAGAGCTCTTCTTTAGCTTCTTCTGTAATACCGATATTTTAATAGCTACTTCTGGAGTTAGTCAATCGATTATATTTCTGAAGAAAGCATATTCCTAACTCTGTTTTTGTATACTTTCAGATCAACAGTCATACACTCAACCTCAGTTGCACGAGGAGGACAGGCGAAGTTTACGAATAACACAAACACATCGAGCCCTGAAACTACTCAAAACATTCCTCTTAATCATCATGCAACATTACAAGCATCTCAAAGAAATCTGTCAGGTACTTCTAATCACTCATCCTGAATCCAACACCAATGTTTCCAAACCAAACTCCATAACCGTAAAGCTTCTCTCTGTACAAGCAGCCGCCAAACCAAGCGCATTCATGGGCCCGGTAGCGCCTTTCGACAATGGTAGAATCAGCAGAGATGCGTATGACCCGAGATCATTCATCCGGAGCACTAATCTCCCCTTTGCTCAACAGGCTGCAGCAACGGCAGCCATGGGAAAGCAACAAGAGGGAAGAACAACTATGGAATCTGAGAAGCAGGCAAGGCAAATGTCTCAGTGTAATAATAGATACGCACCAGACGTAGCCATCAACATAGATAACAACCCGTTTATCATGGCCCGAACCGGAATGAACAAAGCTGACAACATCAGTGACCGGATCATAATCGACACAAATCTTTTACAGGCAACAGCCGGGATTGGAGTTGCAGCGGCGGCTGCAGCAGCTGCTCCTGGTGGTTCTGCTCACCGGAAAGTTGGAGCTGTTCGGTATGGTATGTCAAAGATGTACTAGTCATCCATCCACATGAGCTGGGATTTGATCACACACAACATCGTATGTTTCAACTTCTTTCATAAAAAGAAATTTGGCTTTGAAACAAAACTAAAATGAGAAGAAGAAGAAAAATTTGTTATTATTTTATTACTACTGTTGTTGATCCATCATTTGTTTTTTTTCTATTTATTTCCGACAGATAAATAAATGGATGTTATATTCTGGCACGTAGAGTGGACAAGAAAGGTTCTGATTTTCTCACGTTTGAAAGAACCGCTCTGGCTACAGTAGAGATGGATCAGTGTGGATCCGCATGATGATGGTTTCCTGGCACATCCGACGCATGTGGTGGTGGGAGCCCATATCACAGGCACCACTTTGTTCTTCTTATGTCCGTAGAAATATAAAGCTGCATCGTTACTTGATCATATCTCTAACCAAACAATTCGTGTATATATGTAAACAATCGAGCGAGCTTATTTCTTCTTCAACATGTTCCTTCTTACACCCACATTTTCTTTTAAATCCAGAGCGATTGCTTATACCAAATTAATAAAGGAGCTAAGAAGTCGTATAATTTTTCAGTTGCTACTGTTTCTGATCTGTTATGCACTCTGATCCGTTCTATATGTTCGAAAATTACATAGTTTTGTTGTTTAAGATTTTTAGCCACTAATCATTAAATATATAATCTTTTTCCGTTTTTCCAATCATTTTCTGAAGTTTGTGGGTCTGCGGAATTCAAATCTTTGAGAGATTTAGAGTTATGTTTTTTCTTAAATACGAAATTTGATGCAAACCTTTTACAGCAGAATAAAAAAACAATACATGTAGAATTAGAATTATATCTCAGTCACACTGCAACCAAAATGAGGCTAAGAAATGAGACAAATAATGGTTGAAGTGGGACCACAACCACTGTGAGCATTGTCCCAGAGATCACCCATCATGATGGGCCCACCTGTTTGGCCCATATCTTTAGCCTTAAGAGGATAACACTTTCTTTGAAATTGTATTTGTAGCTAAACAAACAAACCATTCCCACAAATAATCCCTTCTTCTCCTTTCTCAACAGTGAAAAAAAAAACATATCTTGTCCTGTCTTAACCAAACCCATCAAAATCTTGGTTTTAGTTTTGTACCAACAGAAATGGTACTACTAGTAATAATCATTTTGATCTCCCTAAATGTATGAAAAAATTTAGTTTTTTCATCATTAAATAAAGGGAAGTTATAGGCTTCTGAAAAATCAGAGAAGTAGAGAAAAAAAGATTCTCCACATCCGCAAGAGGACATGGAATTGATTATTTCAAGACGAATGTGAAAGCGGGCTAAAAAAGCTGAAATTAAATTGTTTCAGTGATGTTATTTTTGTAACATATTTAATGTAAATGGAAATACATAAATAAATAGATACTAGAATTGGGTAAGTGTCAGTTTGTTAGATGGTGAAATGCGAAAGGCACCCGATTTTTGTAAATCTCAATCCCGAGAAACCAAACCCCTCTTCGTCCCCTCCTTGGAAACAACATCTGTTTATTTTTATTTTGTTCTTACATCTTTTAAAACATCTAAAAAACATCAATCAATATTTTAAAAATCCGGAATCAACACTATATATATAGTCTCCAATCTTGTTTTCTTATATTCAAATTCGGTAACATTAACTTCCTAGGCTTTCCTTTTCTTCTAAGCGGATTATTAAACAAATTTCTAATCTTTTTAATAATTGAATTTCACCTTGTTTTTTCTTCGATAAAATTGTTGTTTATTTATTTTTACTTTGAAAGGAGTTGACAAACAAAAAAAATCGTAAGGACAGATTTAGGAGGAGGAGGTGGTGGGGACCCACGGTGAGTGACACGTGGCCACCATGCCTGATAGATATGCATGTGGATCGTATGAAGCAAGTAGTAGATTAGATAGATCCTCATTGTACGAACTACTTCACTATCTCTTAGAGTATCTATTTGATCTTGATCTCGATCTCATCCATCTATACATACATATTAACATTACGTTACATACAGTCTGTTTTGTATTCATGTGTGTATAGAGAGGAGGCACATGGAGATGGGGCTTGGAGAGATGGAGATTTTCATGTGAGAGCACATGTTCCCTTCTCTTTGGGCTTTCTGTGGGGTCCCTTTGCTTCGTATGCACATGTCGCAGCCGATCACATTCTCTCTTCTTATCCCCACGCGCTACTTCCTCGCGCGTCCTGTCTCTTCTTTTCTTGTGTTCCGTCCGTACTACAACAAGTTACTAGGATTTGTCGTCGTCTAATTTATTTTCCGGAAAGTTAATATTTATATTCTGTATACTAGTATTATTTGTGATGATATTGTGTATGCTTTTACTAAAAGAATGAGATTGATTTGTGTTACATGAAGTTCAAAGAGCTATAACTCATATATTAGAGGAAGCAAACGAATACAAGCTTTTATGCTACTTGTTTGTTGCAGAGGTTAATCTTATGAAACAAATTGAAATTGCTTAGTTGCCTCCACACAATTGGCGGGAAAAGTTGACTGTACTACAGTGGCAGAAGCTGACTTGTTATTCGTTTGTACGACTAATCTTAGATAAAGCACTTTATATCTGTAAAAAGAAGTTCAAACTTCAAACTCTTTGTTTAACCATTATTTTTATATGTTTTTTCGAATAATATATTATCAGTTCTTTGTATATTTTTTTTGTCTGACTTAACTAATAAATCAGTCGTATAAGAAAAGGAGAAAAATCCTAAATCTGTAAAGTTTGGAATTAGATTAAACTAAAACTACACCGGCCTGTCTTAACAACGCATCCTCCTATACACTATTATTGACGAGTGTATTAAAATAATATATTAGATCTCTCACTTATCAAATAAAAAATCCAATCTAGATGTGAGCTTGATCCACTTAAGTGAGTGACGACGAGTCCACTAAAGTCTAAACCACTCGACATGGCGCGTGAAAAACCATTCTCTTCTTCAAGATCCAAATTCATGGAACCTATGTAAGGAAAAAAAGGTTCCACAATCCAAAACACGAGTATAATAAAATAAAATAAGATAAAACGTACAACTGGACCCAGCTTTGATGCCAATACCGCCCATTAACCATTTGTACAAACCAAACCAATTTTAGTTCCTAACCGAACATTTCTCTCAAGTGTGCAAAAATGTAACAAAAAGCGTACGATACCAAACCAAACCAAACCGATATAGTATTCTCTTCTCTCTAAACTCAACTCATTTTCTTGCTTAAAAACCAAACAATTCATAATAAACCAAAGTAAAATCGGACTGAACCGGACAAAATTTAACAGTCACCATTTTGTCCACTAATATATATACACACATACATACATGCACTTTCCTTACTTCATTATTCTCTCAAACTCTCATCATTCCTCTCTCTCTCTCTCTCTCAATGGAGAAAACTGTAGCAACTCCCGAAAACACTAGACGCTCTCTTTCACCGTCATGCTCAGTCGCCGGGAAATCACGAGCCGCTTGTTTCGAGCGCAGAACCAGACGGAGATTGTCAGAGGCTAAGGCACGCGTGTGTCTGTCCGGTGAAGAAGAAGAAGAAGAAGAAGAAGAAGAAGAAGAAGAAGACGAAGAAGAAGTGGTGAAGGAGAAGATCTCTGCGTTACAGAGGATTATTCCCGGAGGAACGGAGCTTGGTGTGGACGCGCTCTTCGAAGAGACAGCTGGTTACATTATGTCTCTACAATGTCAGATCAAAACCATTAAAGTCCTCACTTCATTTCTCCAACGCGTAGATAAACAAGATATGAAGTTCGGAGGTTGAAGATGATGACACCAAGATTTCTCTTCTTTTCTTTCGATTAAACGAAAAAAAAAATCACTTTTTCTTTTCAATTTTAATATGGTTTCCTAGCTTTAATATATGGGGAAAGAGATCTCAGCAGTTTTTTCTTCGGAATCTTTTTCTTTAGCAAGACTATAATCTTTGATTTTGAAGCCCTGATTTTGTGTTTCGTAGTTATGACTTATGAGAAGTGTTGATTGCGAAATATAACAGAGTTTACATTAACGAAATTATCTACTAATAATGTAGGGAGTGTAGTAGTTCGATAACATTATAACTTTAATATTTAGTTGGAGGCCATGTAGATATTAAATTAGATCACGAGGTAGCGCTTGCATTTGAGATTTGGCATTAATGATATTGAAAAAGTTAATGTTACGTGGCCCAATTTTTAATTTTGGGTGAGCTCAAATCACATGCTATATGACAAAGTTAGAAAGCTTTCTAATGTCGGTCGATATATATTTTAAGTTTAATCACGATGTTTCCGTGGTCCAAGAATTGAGCCCATGTTTATATTCCTTGTACATACAACAAGACAATTTTATTTAGTCGTGTAACTAGAGCTAGCATTTACACACAATTCACAAGATCAACCGCTACAAAAAATCCAAGAAAAGAATCGGATCAGTTTGAGCTTTTAGGATTCATTATTAGCTATTACGTATTTTTTTTTTCACCTACAATTCGATATTGAACACTATAGATCTCTTAATTCCAGACATAGCGGAGAGATAGTAATTTCCTACCAACATGATTATCCAAAGTAAAATACAAAACTACAAGGATTTTCGATTTATATACGTGCAGGAGCAAAAAAAAATGTTAAAAACAACTTGTCCAGCTAGCTTTAAATGAAGTTGTTATCCATGTGACTCGCTCTACTCGATTTGCCTTGTTATGTCCTAATTGGGCTTAATATATTTAGGCCTTGGGCCATAAAACACTATCGCGGAAAACCTAGTGGAAATTTCTATAACAACTTTAACAACGTGCGCGGCAATATTTCATTTGTTCCACGAATTCGACTCCTCCTGAAAATATCAAAAGTCTCGGTGGAATTGAAGAAAGAGTTAACGGAGGAAAGTGAGAATACTATGAAATGTTCTATACTATTATTATTACATAAATTATCTTAAAAGAAGAAGAGGAAGTTGAGTAAGGCCCTGTTTGTTTGCTTAGTTGGCTAATCCATCAAGGCCAGAAATCGGTCAGAACTTTCCGACCAATTTCAAACTGATTTTCGTCATCATTTTGTAATTGATTCAAGTTTTTGTTGGAAGATGGTCGGAAATACATCAAAAATATTTTCGACAGTTTATGCGGTCGGAAATTCGTCGGAATGAAGCATGTTTTCTTGTAGTTATTTTTTTCAAAATCAAATCTGGAAGTCCTTCTCCATTTGTTCCATTTGTTCCTGTTGATATTTCGATTCCGTTTGTTCATGTTGACTTACAGAATCTTCGGCTTCTAGGCTATGAATGCATTTGACATCTGTTTGTGATCACATCTAGCTACTCGTCTTTTTTCTAATAGTTTTATTTCTGTTAACTAAATTACAAAGAGAAACTTTTGTTGCTAATATAGATTGCTCGACAGTGCTTCATGACACAGATCCTAAGCATTGCTTGTAACTCAAGAAATTGAAGAACATGAGCAACTTACTATTATAAACAATGATGTGATGGTGTTAGTAGAACAATACATCATGACACATCGCATATGTCTATTTTCTATGAATATGTGGCTCTGGCTTCATGGCGTGGTGCTTATGCTTGTATTCCTTATTTTCTACAAAGATCTATTCATTGCAGATTAGGATTAGTTACCAAACGACCATAATATTGGTTTGCTCGTTGTCTACTTTTTATGGTTACCTGAATAATCGGAGAAGCTCAAAGAGTCCACAGCAATTCCTCCACGGAGTTGGTTGCTGCACGTGTTGGTTGAGGCACAATAGAGGTATCTGAAAAACATAATGTTAATGCTAAGCTACAACTGTTTGGTGCTTATGGAGAAAGACGAGTCATTTTCTTGATTAGGTTTAAGCTGTGCGCACCTTGTTTTCATCTTTAGGTACATGACATTCATCTTGATGGGTTTCAGATTCTTCGACGTGAGTTGAAACCGGTAAAGACCCGTCAAAGTAATACCTGTAAAGGCTGGTATCAAGGTCTGAGTTGCTTGATGAATCATCCTCGTCCGTGTCCTCGTTTGAAACTGATGATTGCTTGATTCCTTCAAGTATCTCCGGTGAGTTCAGATTCACTGCGTCTAGATATGGGAAGTTGTGTCTCTCGGCGACCTCATGTCTCGCACTGTTTCTACGTCTGAAAAGCTCGAGAACCTTCCCGTCTTCCATCTCATATTCATCGACATCATGATCTTCATAGGTGATTGTGTATGAGTTAGAAGGATCCGTGGAGCCTTCTTCTGTTGAATCTACTGGATCAACCAGTTCAGTGATTGTACCTCTGATCCTAAGATCTTCCTGATCAGTCCTCGTTTCCGTAACTGAGATGATTTCTTCTTCAATGGACTTCTCCTCGGCTTCACTTACCTTTTCCATTCCTCTTCTAGTATGCGTCCTCTCTATGGTATGGATCTTTTGCCGGTTTAAAGAGCACTTCGTTGACGGAATCAAACTATCTAGAAGATTGCTTCATGTTTTAGCTGCAAGGTCGCCGTTTAAACAACTATTTCAATACCAAACACAGACTAAACCCAACTAAGGATTAAGGAAGATAAAGAAGAGAAAGAAAAAAAGTAAATACTATGATGGAATGTTTGAAGAGTAGGTAGAGAGAGGAAAAAAAGGAATGGCTGATGCACCAAGAAAGAAGATGTTCACACAATTGTTTGACTAGTTGGTTCGGTTTGTAGCCAAGACATGAGTGACTATGTTCAAAGATAGCAACTTTAGAACAGAGCATAAGATAGAATAAAAAAATACATCAGAGAGCACAAAAATGTTATGAAATGTTGTGCGAGCTACACAGAAATGTTACGAAAGCATTCTTTTTTTTTTTTTATTTACACAGAAATGTTATGAAAGCATTCTTTTTTTTTTAATGTACACAGAAATGTTATGAAATCATTCACTCTCATTCGTTTCTTATCTATTCAATGCAAGTTGATAAGTTGTGGTGAATTATGAATACTGCGTAAATACAGGTTACACCATATACTCATGGCTCTGTTTTATGACACCTTGGGAGAAATTTTGATTGGCATTCCGAGTGACGGAAATGGGAGAGGATCCATGCTGATTGTCTCATCTGGATGGACTAAGGACCAGTCGTAACGAGTCACGACGAAATGCAAGAAAATTAGAATGCTCATTTTTGCTAGCTGGTGACCTGCACAAAGCCTTGGTCCACCTCCAAATGGAAGATATGTATATGCTTGTATTGGCTGATCAAATCTTGAAGGGCTAAAACTCATTGGATCTTGAAAAATTTCAGGATTGTAATGAGTTCCATAAGTTGTCCAAAGTATCTACACTCAACAAAGAGCCAAGATGTAATTTTATTAGTATTTCTTGAAAAAAAAAAACAGAGTTTTGATTTTAGAGATATTGAAGGAAGTAAGAGATATGATGCGTGTTTCACCTTCCAGCCTTTGGGGATTGTGAATCCTTCATAGTCAATATCAACAACTGCTTTTCTGAAGGAACCAAATATCGGAGGAGATAATCTCATCGTTTCACGAACAACTTGCCAACTATACTTCATCTTCTTCACATCTTCCACTGTAAGAGATTCTCCTTCTCCTTTGTTTGCTTTTATTTGAACATGTTCTGAGATAAATCAAAAGAAATCTGTGAGTTGTGAGTATGATAAAAAAGAAAAGAAAAAAGAATAGTCAGTTGAGATTGATTTGATTGTTACCTTGAAGGAGAGTGTCAAGGCAAGTTGGATGCTGAGCTAACATCTTGAAAGTCATTGCCATGGCGTAAGAGGTTGTGTCATGAGCTGCAAAAACTAGCAAAACCATATTATCTACAACTTCTTCTTCTGTTATTTCGCCTTTGATCAACCCTTCCACTAGCCTAGAGAAAAGTGTTGTGTTTGGCCTCTCAACTTCTTCTTCTTCTTCTTCTTTTTCTTCCATTTCTCTTCTCTTCTCCCTAACTTTCTCAACAAGCAACGTCTCTATCTCTAGCCTTGCCTTCTTAGCTCTAGCAAACCTAGAAAAAGGAAACTCAACCGGCAAAGCGAATACTCCTTCTAAAACCCTCTCGAAGATATCTAACATCCCAAGCTCCACTTTAATCCCATACAAACACTCAAAGACTACAGTAAAAGTGAGAGCTTTCGCCGAACGGTAGAGACTAATCTCTTCCTTGCCACGCCATTCGGTTTCAAGATGAGACTGAATAGTATCACAGAGCTTAGGTACTAAAGACTCTAACCCATTGTAGCTAAGGCTATTAGCTACAATCCCTCTAAGGACTCGATGCTTCTCGCCTTGTTTAGCCATGATGCAGTTCATGCCCATTAGTTGAACAGAAGACGAAGGCCATGAGCTCACCACTAAGTTAAACTCATTAGACAATATTAACCTGTTCGCTTCTGCTCCGTTGACTACTATGGTTGGCGATCCCATGATTCTTGTCTTGAAGAGGTTACCATGTTTGACGATCCTTGGATTCACAAAATCTTCGAACACTCTGTTGCTTTTCTGAGCTTTGTAGAACTCCATTGTTTCGCCAATCCATGGAAGTCCCATTTGTCCAGGAGGAAGCTTCTTCTTCTTCTTCTTCTGCTGCAGCTTCTTTGATGTGAATCGGTAAGGTTTCTTGTGGAAGAAGAAAAGCGTGCTTGAGATTGTAGCAGCTATGCATAAGAAGACCCATGAGAGAAGAAAGTTTGGTTCTAGAGCCATTTTGTTTGTTTATTTACACTTAACCAATTGTTAGTATCTTGTTTTGCGGAAATATGGATTATGAGCTGAGTATTTATAAGTGTAGATTTTTGTGAATGTTAAGGTCAAAACCAATTGCGGTTATTCTAATTTTCTTTCTTTCTTTCTTTTTATATTTTCTCTTTTTTTTGTTTCTGACACATGATTGATCTTAAAGATACTGCAGTTCCTTAAGAGCTCAGGCTACAATATCTTTTACCCATTTTTTTTTGCAGAAGACGGTGATACTAAACATGTTATGCAGTGCGTGCACATGTATATAGTGAGCACAAAATTAAATATGCATCTAACACATATTTGCCTTGCATGGAAATCATTAAAATAATGTTCTTAGTTCTCTAATGTGGTACATTATACTGTTAGGTGTATATCATCGTCCCTTTAGTATTTTCTTACTTTAAACAGAGAAATTATGGATTAAAAATTCGAGTACTTTTTCCTCAACAAAACAGCTAGTTGAACGAAGAAAACTAAACAAAAAAAAAAATACATTGGTAGATTTATTGGTATATGGAGATAGTTTGTCTTGTATCTCAGAAAATAGTATAATAACTTGGGTTTGTAGATCTACTATATGTATTATCTACAGACGATTTCGATCAAAATGTATGAATTTATCATCTGTTTAGTTCAAAAATCTATATAACCAACAGAAGAATTTCTTAACCATCAAAAAGTTTATAAGTTGACTTTTAAATTTTATGAAAAATACTTTTATTATTGAATTTGGGTGAGAAAGAAGGATAGAGAGAGACAAGCGCATGTGCTTGGAGGTTGGAATATGCTATAACCAAGATTGCAAATGAGTGTATAACATATGAATATGATCCCCATAATCTGCCTCTTAAATAATTTCACAATATTATATATGTTTTTGTTCCATAATAATAGTATAATTTAGAATACCTATGTAATCACACTTCTGATGAAATCTTCATTAGATTTATATTATATTTTGGCAAGTAGAAATCAAACGCGGATCCCTAAAGATCTGCTGTGGTCGGCTGCTTCTGATGTCGGAATTACGTTGCAAACTGCGTTAGAGAAAGATCGGTGTGTATATTCCTTCTTAATTATCAACCACATAGATTAAACACCTTAATGTGTTATGATAGACGTCCAACTAGTCCTATGTGTATACTGTTGGAGTTTTATCTTTACATATCACTGTCGAACGTTACATTACTTCAAATTGATAGGTTTTGTGTTTAGTATTGATTCTTAAATTTTGGACATATTTTTTTCATGGTAATTCATGCACCTAAGACAAAATTATACTATTTCTGAACACTGAACAGACACAGAAAGGAATAATTTGGATTACGTAATAACGAATAAATTGGTTAAGAAGTCGCTTTGAGCCTTTGATTAGATTCCTTCTTAAAAATAACGTCTTATCATATCAAAAGAATTTTAGAGAGTTTATTAATCTTGTCGCGGCATTAAGCATATATGATGCCACTTTACGTCGTCGGTTTTGTTAAATAACTTGAAGAACGAACTAGCTTCGTTTAGAAATAACAAAATTAGAAAGAAGTTTCTTTATCGAAATTAATAGTGTTATCTTTATAATTCTTTAGATATTGATCTGTGACTTATAGACTATAATTAGATTATTGAAAAGAGGAGCAGCCGCAAGAAATGATGATGATGGTTGACATTGACATTACAACAATTATACAACATTACGATGGTCGTCAATCATTATCAAAAGTGTTGTTGTATGTATGATGATCTGTTACGATCACCCTATTATATATAGTACTATCTATCTTACTCGATAGGCAGTCATATCTATCTTTATGAACAGACATGTGTAGGTGTATATTGGTAAGTAAAGTATATTTGGTAGTTAAGAAGAGTTTGATTCTTTGAAATGGTCGGATCGCCTTAAACGCTAAAAACACAACTTGTCCCGTTGTCCGTATGTGTTGCTCTAGTTTTGGAGTAATTTAGTTTCGACCGTTCTAGCCTTTAGTGGAAACTACCTAATCAAATTTTATTTACTTGAAAAAAAAAAAAAATAAATAATTCTTTACTATATCACATAGTTAATCAAATACATCGCTTAATTTAACCGACCATTTGCTTTCGCTTATTACAATAGACTTGTAATGTGCATATATTGATCGACTGATAGATTAGACCAAGAATATGAGATCATTTTTAATCAACTTTACATGGTTTTATATATATATATATATTTTTTTTTGACGGCACCAAGGTGACTATTCTATTACTCAAGTTTGAGGTGATATGGTAAGCCACACCGGAATAGAACAACCCACATAGATGAGATTTTTTTACATGGTTTTATAGTAATGAATAAGACAACTGATTTCATATAATTGCTTTGACCTATCGGTCGACCATTTGATACACGCACATTACAAGTCTCCTAAGCCTAATACAATAAGAGAAGAAGATAGATACATGAAGAATTCGATATTTTATCCTAATGAAGAAAGCAATCATCTATTGCACAAGCCAAAGGCATCTTTAAGTGTCAACGGATTTGAATTGATTAACCAACTAACATAGTTTCATATGTCAGGTCTTGGCTCCTTGTTATACGCTCAGCTCAAAAACTGTAGATCTAATTGATATTGCAAATTAGAAGAGTATTTCTATTTTATGTGGCAAATTGTAATATAATGTCGTCATACCGTAACATGGGATATTTGAATATTCACGTGGTGTCTACTGTCTAGTGCCTACATAAGTAAAGAACATTAATCGATCCTTTATATTAACAAATTTGATTGTAACCCTTATGGCCCCTAACCAAAATCACCAAAACTCTGCCCGAGTCCTAAAAGGCTAAAAACGAACTCGGACCATTTGTTAGCGGAATAGCTACTATAGATTCAGTTAATTCTAGTAAAATATTTATGGAAAAATATTTAACTTATAGAACCAGTTTTTGAATCTTTTGATGTCAACTGGCATCAGCGGAAAAACGAGTTTTTATTATGTTGAAGTTCTATAGTGAAAATTCATTTGATCCTTTGGCCTTTTTTGAACCGAAATGGTGGATAGTAGTTGAGTAGAGTTTTTTTTTGTTAAGAAATAGAAAATAACTCATATTAAGAAAAATTATTTTCTAAAAATAAATAAAACGTCAAGATTCCACAACCCAAAATGAATTAAGAAAAATTCGAGCGTCAAAGAAAAAAAACTCAATAAGAGACAAAATATTATTAGAAAATGGAAAAGGCAGAGGAGCAAATCTATAGGAGAGAGTTTGAGAAGTAAAAGAGTTAACCAAGTGGTGGTGGTCTAGTGATTTATATTTGATGGAAGAGTTGTCCTATTGGTTTAGGTCAGGGATCGATTTCTCTCAAGTATGAAGTATTAGATTTAATCTCATTTGACTACATGGATATAGACTTTTGCTTTTATGGATATGAGCCTCTGTTTTTGGCCCATTTGAATATCCGGAGAAAAGGTTTATCCGTGGGCTGCACTTCCTAGAGATTAGTCTGGACGTTCAGGATTTAGCCTGAGTTATAAAACAAAAAAAAAAAAGATTTTGCATTATTTTGTGAACTGGTTAAAATTTTGCAGACCCACCAAAACCTACCACAATGTTACATTTACTTATCTCTTTCTTTTACTATTTTGTTGTTGTTGTTGTTAATCTCTAATCAAAGGTCCTCTTCTCCGTCTGCATCTCCACGTGCTACTAATGGCCTCGCTGTATCTATAACTTACCTCTCTTAATGTTACTCAAAATGAATGTCACTTCACTTGAATGCAAACTATATATATTTAGGTGAAAACCAAATCAAATAGCAATAAATAAAACCTTTAAATATGCTAATTGAAAAACAATAATCTATAGACCAATGATTTCTAGCCAATCTTGGGTTTTGCATTATAAAAAAGATTTAATTTATGGGTCCAGGATTTACCTTGAATTATAGAAAAAAAAAAGTTTGCATTATTTTGTGAACTGGTTAAAATTTTGCAGACCCACCAAAACCTACCACAATGTTAAATTTATTTATCTCTTTCTTTTACTATTTTGTTGTTGTTGTTGTTAATCTCTAATCAAAGGTCCTCTTCTCCGTCTGCATCTCCACGTGCTACTAATGGCCTCGCTGTATCTATAACTTACCTCTCTTACTGTTACTCAAAATGAATGTCACTTCACTTGAATGCAAACTATATATATTTAGGTGAAAACCAAATCAAATAGCAATAAATAAAACCCTTAAATATGCAAATTGAAAAACAATAATCTATAAACCAATGATTTCTAGCCAATCTTGGGTTTTGCAGTTTGCATCCATAAAACGAAATCGAGAAGAGAGAAGTGACCTTAATTAGTTAGGTGTAATAAATGTAGCTTGACTTCTCTTTTAACGTCAAGTGACCACTAATTTAAGTATCTCGTAAGCTAATATTTTGTGAAGCACAAGGGTCTATGTTAGTCTACCTAGATTCTTGATTTGAGCATCGCCATACATTTTAAGCACTCACAAGAGTGGAAACTTACTTGGATTAATGGATTATCTTCACACAGAAAAAGAAAAAGAAAAAACAGAGCTACCTTGAATTTTAAAAACAGAAGTGAAAGGTTTCCTGCAATAAACATAAGCAACGTACTGACTACTGAGTTAATTGATTGAAACGTAAATAGTAATACAGATAGAGAGATGAATCATCTATATGGGAGACAGCTTCTCATGCGCGTGACGCGTCCATGCCTATGCATGAAATTTTTTTAATTTAACTCTGTTTTTTATACTAATATTTTTTCAGAATTCCAAGTGTTATTGCAAATCACCATGGGGTATTAAATGGCATAGTGTAAATGCACCTGCAACACATCAACTAACCACACACTCCTCCACCTGTTTGTATTTACTTCAGAGTTTTCAAAAAACCCTTTGATTCCCTCTATTTATAAACCCTACTTTCCGGTTTCATTCTACCACCTTAAGGACCACACAACACAAAAAAACTTCTGCTTTCTCTCTGAAACTTATCTGTTGAGTTTTCAGAGATGGGAGGGATGAAGAGTCTTACCATTTGGGCTCTCTTTGCTGCTTTATTCTCACAGCAGCTATTTGCTTCTGTTGCTTCCATAAGCTTTGAGGATCAGAAAACATACTACTCTCCTCCTGACCCAAGTACAGGTAAAAGAAAAAACATACACACACTCTTTAACTTTTTATTCATTTGATGTACTAAGAATCTTGATTTAGCATATATTTATATGAGACTCATTGTTCATGTTTGACATGCAGGAACTCCTCCATCACACGGTGGAAGCTACACTCCTACTCCTTCGACTCCATCACATACCCCTCCTTCTTCTAACTGTGGAAGCCCACCTTACGACCCTTCTCCATCACCTCCATCTCACACTCCAACTCCATCTCACCACACTCCCACTCCATCACACCACACTCCGACTCCTAAAACTCCATCACACTCAACCCCTCCTTGTAACTGTGGAACTCCACCTCACGACCCACCAACTCCTTCACACCCTTCCACGCCTTCTCGCCCTTCCACGCCTTCTCACCCAACGCCTTCAAATCCTCCTTCTGGTGGATATTACTCATCTCCTCCACCAAGCACTCCAGTCGTTGTGACTCCACCAACACCCATTGTTGACCCAGGCACACCCATCATTGGAGGAAGCCCACCAACTCCTATCTACATTGACCCTGGGACTCCTGGAACTCCTTTCGTTCCTGCTCCTTTTCCACCAATCACTGGAACTTGCGAGTAAGTCACAAACATTCTTCTCTCTACCACGAACACATACGTTAAGACAGGTGATCACGAGTTTGTTTTATCTTTGTGCAGTTACTGGAGAAACCACCCGACATTGATCTGGGGTCTGCTTGGCTGGTGGGGCACTGTTGGAGGAGCTTTTGGTACAGTCAGTTCTCCAAGTAGCATCCCTGGGTTTGATCCTCACATGAACCTTCTTCAGGCACTTTCCAACAGCCGCACTGATGCCATTGGAGCTCTCTACCGTGAAGGCACAGCGTCTTGGTTAAACTCAATGGTCAACAATAGGTTCCCTTTCACGACCCCTCAAGTCAGAGACCACTTTGTTGCAGGACTTTCTTCAACCAAGGCAGCCACGAAACAGGCTCATACTTTCAAGCTTGCCAATGAAGGTCGTCTAAAGCCAAGAGTCTGAGAAGAAGAGTGGTTCATTTATCAGTTGTTTGTTGGTTTGTGTTAAAACAATCTAAATTAATTATCCTATGCTTGTGTGTGCTCAGCAGAGTTTTTAAGTGTCCTATAGAATCTAGTACTATTTATGATGGATACCCATGTTGCTGTTTTAAATATTTCTTGATCTTTAAATAATATTTAGTAATTCCTCTGTTTCTCAACCACTATTCAAGAACGTCTTTTAAAAAATGTATCCATGCAAACTAAAACTTAACGAAGACATGAGAGACATTGCATTATGTTTGATATTAACATCAACAAGAAGCTAGAAATAGGATCATAAACATTAATATCAAAAGGGACTAGCAGAAAAGAGAAATCCAACAAACTTATTACATAGACCAAGGTACATAAAAAAAGAGTCAAAAGTCAAAATATAGATTGACATGCATACAGATTACAGACCGACACAATGTCATAATCGCTCCATTAAATTGTTCATGAGCATTTAAAACAAAATCAGGCCTAAGTGATGTGTCACAAGACTCACAACTGGATGAGTTTACCAGAAAAGACGAGTCCAAGAGAGTGAGAGAGGCCAAACATTAAGATGTAGCATTAAAAAGGTGCAGTAGATCAGAAGTGTGGTGTGTTGTGGAATTACTGCAATAAACTCGTGGAGTAAATATTGCAAGATGGTCGCCATGCATTCAAGTTTCAAACCCCAAGTTTCTACCCACCAATGAATAATGTCTTTAATGTCTGAAAGCTGCATTAATGATATTGAGTTATTGTCATGCGTATGAGGAGACAACTTATCTTTGGAGGTTTTGGAATAATAGTAGTATAGTTTTATCTTTACCCAAGGTTCTTCTTTTTCTTGCTTAATGACTGATGCTAACTTATTTTTAGTAATCGCAACACAATCCATATGAAAAACTGGTAATAAATGGTCTCTGCATTTCTAAGCATATAATATCATCCTATTAATTCTGCATAAGAAAACAAAATTATAAGTAGCAGAGTTATAGAAATTACCTGATTGTAAAAGAGATGCCCTGTCTCATGCCTTCAACATAATAAACAGAGAGTGTTAAGTGGTAAATTCTTTGATGGTAAAAAGTAAAAACCAAGAAAGATGGACAAGCAAGTACGTAATCGCCTACACTCGATCCGAATGCTAGGCGATGCCTCTACGATGAAGCACTTCAGTTTTGGTTCCACGTGAGGAGCTAATCTCCAGTTTACAAATATCAAAACTGTAGTTCAAACTCTCGAAACATATCACATGATGTACTTTTTTTTTTGTCATCTGGGATTTTATTAAAACGAAAAGATTACAAGGTGTTACACACCTAACCAAACTTACGAAGCCCATAAAAGGAGACTATGCCAGCGGAAGGAGTTTTAATTCCCCGGAAACAAAGCCGGCAAGACAGTAAAGTCCTCCGGAACCAAAGCCCCAACACGGGGAGACAACTATAAAACAACTAACACAAAGCAAAAAGCCTCAATCCGAAACCACAAAAAAACTTCCATTGATACGAGCAAAGAGCATTAAAAGCCACTAGAGACAGCCGGATCACATAGAGAGGTGGACTTGGTCTTCAGACGAACCATTGAAACTTACCTGAGCCCTCCATCCACGATGACAAAGTCCCACCACGATGACAGAGTCAGATCTTAAAACCAACCGAGAAGAAAGAGACACCTTACTCGAAGACGCGCGAAAACCCCTTCGACGCAGACGTTGGAGCGATGACCAGAAATCAGACTCTTCTCAAGGGATACAAACCCTTAAACACCTCACCAAACCACCATCAAACTGCTTTAACCGTAACTGAACCAAGGACCAGAAATGTCGGCTCTCAAAAGCTGGAATCAAACGAAGAAATTGAGGAATCGAACACTCTGAAATAACAAACAACCACCAGATGGACTAACAAGAGAGAACAAGCCTCGCCGCAGCAGGATCGATGCCAAAAGGAAACCCAACGAATCAAAGGATCCAGAACAAAAGAACTGGATCACACCACCGATAGGAAGAGCTTCAAAGGAGCTGATAAACAGAGCGTGGAAAGAGGCAACCACCAACTACAGATAAAACAACAGAGAAACGACTACACGAAGAGTCTAAGGAACCTAAAAGCGAAGCTATCCCGAACGGAAGAAAACCCGAGATTCCACCACCAAAACCCAACGTTACAAGAACGAAGAGAAACAGAGCAAGAAGGAGCTGGGAATCCAACACTAACCAATCAAAACCGGAAGAGGGAGAAACCGAGAATCCGAGAACTCCCGGCCACACCTCGAACGAACCAAGGACCGCCGCACCAAAGAAGTTCCAACAAACCCTCCGCGAGCAACGAAACCCAAAAACTACAAAGCAACAAGCTAAAACTCTAGACAGCGGGGTCCCATTTCCGGCGACGGTGAGAGGCACCGCACACCGGAAAGGGAGATCGGAGAAGACCAAAACGGCTCGGCGGCTAGGTTAAAAAATCGCAGAAGCAATCGCCCAGAACATGAATGTTATATTTAAATTTAAATTAGCCACCATATCACATGATGTACAAAACACAGTTTTTCAGTTTTTGAATAAATTTTACATTCTATTCAAAAAAAAAAAAAAAAAAAAAAAACCAAGAAAGATAATTTAAGAATTGAAGAAAGAAAAGTTTCATAGTATATCATAAGATGTCTAAATTCAAATCTTCGGTGGAATGTTATATAGATGTCAAACTTCATTTGATATGAGAATGGAACTAAACACACAGAAATCATTTAGTCACAAAAATATTAATCATTTTTATTGGCCTGCGTTAATTTAATTAATTCTAAAAAGATACAGAGTGCGCCCTGTTTTACGTTTCCTAAACCAGAATGCATGTCGTCTTTCGTTTCCTTTTCCTTTCGTCAGATAGAATTGCTTCTTCTTGGAGAAGTCAACTTGTGAAAGTTTGATCTTTCCCCTTTCATGATCAATACATGAAAACAGAGGATGAAGATTTCTTTAGTTTGTGGTTACATTTAAGTAGATTTGCTTTAGTTTTAGCTCTGCAATTTACTTTTTCTTCTGTATTAGATAAATTGATCAATTCTTAGACTTGATTTGCTGGAAAAGAGCTCACTAAGTGGAGTAGTGGTTTCTTATCATCGCTTTCGATAGAAAGTAGCCTGCTTTAACCAAATCACATTCTGCATTGAGAGACAGTTATGGGAAACAATATCTCCACAGATTGAGACAGATGCCAGAACACGTGTTAACAGAGTTTTCACTGATCAGTTCACCGATAGGACATGTAGCGGGTTTGGTTGCTCTGTTTCAGTAAAAGTTTGGTCTTTTATAAGTGTTACTGTTGCTTATTTATAACATGATTTTTTTTGGCGCCGAACACACCATGAGAGATTTTGCTATATCAATCTCTGAGATCAAGCTTCCTTCCTGATTGCTGCGCTTTTGCTTTCAGGTATAAATTTTCTTTTATCACACAATCTTACTCCATCTCGTTAAGAATCAGATTCCTTTGCTATATATATTCGCACTAAGAGACCTTCTAAGTTTCATTGTACTAACACAGTCTCAAATACTGCAGAGTGTTAAACCGAGGACTACTTTTATGGCAGCCATGAGCTGCCAAAGATCTTGCACATCTTCTTGTCCATTCATGACATGTCTCTGGATTAAGATCCTCAAATCCACAACCGATTTGCATTTCACTGGCCCTGCCTGTCTAAAGATTAGTAACCCTTGAGGTACGATCTATGATCTCTCTGGTCTAAATTGCATATCTTTTTAGGTCAGAGCAACACAATTTGATTTGAATACGCAAATAACTTGGAAAGCAACATGGATTACTCAGAGATTATTATATAATGACAAGATCTTGTTTATTGGTTAAATCTCTTTTCTTAAGATTATTATTGCCTTGAAGGTTCATATTACATATAAATAATCAAAATATATGTAAACTAGGTTTTTAACCCGGGTCTGTAATAATAATTTTCTTTAAATAATTTATAACTTTAAAATTATCAGATTATAATTGATGTCTAAAAAACAATTTGAAAAATGTACATAGACTAAATTTTGAGTTAATTTATTTTTAGATGTAATTTTTTTTTTAATTTAGTTTAGTTAGTATCTTTTTAAATTCTAAAAATAATCATCTACAACTCTTTGAAATGACCAAATTCTGTAACGAATTTCGAGTAGATTTTCAGGGTTATATAATAACTTAATTTGAAGATAAGCCAAACATTATTGAACTTCAATTTCTTCTCCATTCTTGATCTCTTCTCTAATCTATGTTTTTTTATTTATCTTTGTTTTATTCTTCTTCGATCCCTTCTGCTTTAATTCTTTGTTTTGTTTTATTCGGTATCTTCTTTTTCTTTACCTTTGTTTTTATTCGGTTTATTCTTCATCTTCACTCATCTACATTCATATTCTACTTTTCTCTTATTCATCTTCACTCGTCTAGCTTTCTCTTTTTCATTTCTGTTTGGTTTTTTCTCCTTCGTTCTTATTTGATTTTTTATTTTTCGTATTCATGGTTTCTTATTCGGTTTTTCCTTCTTCATATATGTTCTTCTTTGTCTTTTTTTTTTTCCTACTTTGGTATCTTCGTCTTTGATATTCTTCGGTTTCATCATCTTACTATTCTTCTTCTATGTGCTCGTCTTGCTTCTTGTTGTTTTGTTTCGTTTATGATTATTTCTTGCCCTTGAAGTTGTGAGTTGTTTTAGACGTGTCCGTCTTTTTATAAACGAAAATATATTTTCTTCGAATTTGTATAAAGGAATCCTTAAAATTAAATATCAGCAAATACTTGAATTTTAACATGTTTATTATTTTAAATTATTAAAATTATCTTTTATATGTGTTAAAACTTACAATGCTATATTTTTTATTTTTCAATACATTTTAACTTAACACACATCATGTTTTAAGTTTATAAACTTTGATTCATGCAAATGTGTATATATATATATATCTTTTACATAAAATAAATAATTTATGTTCTCCTCTTATGCCTTTAAGAAACCTTGAATCATTATCTATTCAATGTTAATATTTCTTTGTGAATGACTTTATTACGTTTTTCTATGCTTTATTTTTTCCTATATATTTCATCTGAGAGGTAGTTCCATATTAAACTTTACTTGTATATTTTAGCCTTAGATCTATTTAGAAATATATAATTGAGGTTTTTGAAAATATATTATTGTTCAAAACATTTAGTTATGTATTTGTTAAGAAACTACAAAATTTAGTTAGAGTTTTTTTACTTGAAAAAAAAAAATTAGTTATGTATTAACTCCCTCCATATAACTTACAAAAAAAAATGTCTTCTATAGGACATTACGCATCTTTGTTCTTCTTTTATCTCTATCGCTTTTTATTTTATTTCTATATTATGTAATACTAAGGCCGACTGTTTTGCAAAATTTGTTATGTTTGCTCTGAACAATTTTCCTGGTTTAACTTTCTTTTTTAAATATTTCAAATCTAGTTACCAAATTAACTTTAAATTTTATATCGAAGAACGTTGTTTAGTTACTTTAGAATTGTGGAGTTTTCAATATAAAACTGGTTATATTTTGATTTTTGTCATATATATTATAGTTTACTAAAAATTTATAAATATTAAGTTAGTTATATTATAAGCTAGTTATATATTTTTTTATTTTATAAACTCATGAATACGAAAAATAAATAGTATTTTTGAATTATGAAACTTTCTTGAAATATAAATAGAGTTTAATTAATTTTAAGAAATATAACTTATTTTATATGATGATGTGGAATGATACCATTTGTTTCTATTTGTTTAAAATTTGAAAATTTTCTTAATTCTAAAATTCTAAGATGCTTATGTAGACCAATCATATTGCATTTTAAAATCATATGTGGACGCTTTTAGAGATATATAACCTCAACTTTTATATAGTATAGATATATATTAGGTCTCTCTCTCAAACCGTTACCATCTGCATTTTAAGTTTTTAACCGTAATTGTAACATGAATCTATATATGATGCATAAGATCGATCTCAGACGAAGAGAGAAGCATATGTTAATTAGATCTTTAATTAAACAAGTTGGAGAGGTGGTTGGTCTTGGTTGGAGGCATTCTGATTTGGTTCAAGAAGGTTAACCGGAATATAATTCCGGTTATACTGCTCCGACTGATGCGAAGAAGACACTCCCGACTCGTAAACCGTGCCTTGGTGTATCACACTCGGTTCCTGCTGCTGTATTCCCGCCCTTTCAGTTATCTTCATACATTGATCCAACAAAAATTTCATGATCATGAGATTGTGACTTAACTGGGAGAAAAAGAAAATCAAAATGCAAAAAAAGTATATATTAAACCTTGGATCGGAGATACATGTTATCGTTTTGAAGCTCAATCTCCTAAATGAAAACATTAACAGAAAAGAAAAGTGATGATGATTAGAAAGATAGACTGTTTATAGAGTAGGGTTAAGTTACTTGGGGAGGAAGAGAGGTTTTACCCTTTTTTGCATGTACTCTATCTCTGCAACTAACATCTCGTGCTGTGGAAAAAAAACAAACGTAACTGGCAAGAATCAGATCAAGTCATGAAAAGGATTTATGAAAGCATAGGAGATCGATGGAAACTAACCTTCTTGGAGCGGACGCGGCTGATCCCTTTCTCAAGCCTACTTTCGAGGTTCTTGAGTTCCTTGAAGTTCAAGGAACCAAGAGACTCACCAAGAATGTGTCTGTTCAGATTCTGAATGTCTCGAATCTGTCTCCGAAGCTTAGACGACTCTTGCTGGTAGTACTTCATCAATTTCCAATCCATGATTTGACATAGTAGATCAAATTAAAGTCAGAAAATGAAAATGGAATATTGTAAAGAAGAAGAAATTAACGGTGAATTAGTTAGAACATTTTTGAATTATTTAAATGAAGCTTACCTGAGTATTAGCTTCGGTGACGGAAGGAGGATTAACGGCGTCGGAGCAAGCTTTCTTGTACCTTTCGATCGTTCCTCTCACACTTTTCATCGTACGATTTCACCAACATCCACACAGGAAAACATATTTAAGTTAAACTTTAGTCATAATTCTTCAACCGGTGAAATTCAATTTTCAAACTAAATTAAACCCACAAAAACTGGAAAAATAATCTCACAAAAACTATAATAACTACTGGATTCAAACACTAATTAACGGAAACAAGAACAAATAATAGTAAGCAGTTTTGAGAAATTGGTTTTGATATTTTTGAACCTTTGGATATTAGAACAAACAAGATACTATTAAGGTAAGGTTTTGAAACAGAGAAGTTTTGTTTAGCTAAAATCTTAAATTCAACGACAAAAGAGAGTGACTGGACCAGTCTACGTACTACGTCCCCATATGATTGGTTCTCTCTCTTTTCTGGCATATTTTCTTCATTGCCTATTAAAAACAGTGACATTATAATCAAAGTTCAAGAAGACCCTAATTTTAACCCCAAAAAAAAAAAAAAAACTGTAGTCCTAATTTGAAAACACAAGAGACAATTAACAAATAGGAGATGAAAAAGAAAAAGAAAATTGAATTTCTATACTGCTCTTAGTAAATGATACGTCCATATACGAGAGGCAGTAAAATAGAAGGCTATAAGCAAATATATTTGCCAAATTCCAAGTACATCCTGTAAAACACACATATTCTACCTTGATTTCTACGCATGACTAATATATTTGGTGATAGATTTGACGAAAAATTGCAATTATGAATCGTTTGATATATTTAGACCGGATTCATTAACGACGTTAGGTATTAGTCATTTGATGTGTTGTTTGAGGGACTATATGGGTGCTAATGAATAATAATATTGATGTGTAATTTCATTCAATTTATTTGATTTTGCCATTTGTAAGGGTAAGAAGAAACTCTCCACCAATGTAAAACCTTATTATAGGTTTCTTAAGAATAGAGTTTGCCTACCAATGTGTCCACAATGTATGTCAAACAACACAAGATCCAAATTATATTGTAGGCTACCTAGTAGGACCTAACTGGTTTCAAAACACTACTAGGCTAAATAAAAGGGCCCTAAATAAAAAGAGTGACTTTCAAGTGAAGTTAGATTCCCTTCATAATATGTATCCATTCCAACATGTGTATATGAATATAATTTTAGGCAATGATATTCTAACAAAGAATGTGAAATTCATAAATCCTTAGAAAAGGTAGAAAAAGTAAGTATATAGAGCTAGATATGTCTTTGTATATGTTAGGTTTTCGTTTTCACCATTTAATTCCCTGTATGATGGAAAGTTGAGGTTGAGAAATGTCGAAAGGCATTAATAAAGCATGATGATTTTTGAAATAAGAAAGAGAGTATAAATAATTAAATGTTAGCTATACATCTCAAAATAGAAACCTAGAAAATACGTTTTTCTACATACCTAATGCATTCCTCTTTTGTACTTTTAAGCCATGATGACACATACACATTTTAGAGATAGATTGTTTAGTCTTTGTAAAATTCACTGTACTGTAACTACAAATTGTCTACTTTTATCTTAGATCCATGAAACGAGACTGACTAAACAAATAGATCAACACGCTCAATTCTATATTACTAATTAACACACACAAAAAACACAAATAGTTTTCAAATAATTATCATTAAAAAGCAGATACAATGAATCAAAATGTTGAAAAGAACATGAGCTGTTAATAGCTGGAAATTTATAAAGATATTGGAAATGACAAATCCACAACTTGAAGTGGGGAAAATAAGAATCAAAGTCAAAATTTTCTGTTTAGTTTTTTTTTTTTTCTTGATTGATGATGATTAATTTAATTAGTGACTCAACAACAAGCTTTGTCCCCGCAATTTTTCTTGATTTAACATACCAAATCACCGAAAGATTTAGAGAAGTGTCAGAAGACAGGCACCCTAGTCTTCCCCTAGTGTATCAATATTTTAAGGAATCTACATAGCTTTATAGCCCATCTAACATGTGATATTATATTTTTGTCAAGAACCCTATTTTTTTATTACTCTGATGGAAACGTAATGATCAATCTGCAGAAATAAACCTGATGGGTCATCAAATTGATCGAAGTGTCTTGTAGAAACTGACATACATATATACATATAGATGCTGTTTTTAAGGATTTGCGAAAAAAAAAAAGTGACTGGAACAACTAAAGAAAACGTATGGGGATGCTAATCAATGATCAGAGAAGACCTCACAGCTTTTCACAAAGAAAGAGAAAGAGAATCAAAATTGCCCCAAAACAAAACTAGGGTTCAGAGTTTTAACAAACCCTAATGTTTGTACACAGATATAAATCAGAGCTATCCAACAGAGAATTCAGGCTCAGAGAAACTTAGAAAAAAAAATCACTAAGTGAGAAACAATACAAATTATAAAATCCACCAAAAAAATCAAAACTTATTTTTTTAATCAAGAAAATCAAGATCTAAAATGATGTCGATTACCTGTTGTTGGCGTACTCGTAGAGACGACCTCGAGTGGAGAAGATGACGAGAGCAACCTCAGCATCACACAAGACAGAGAGCTCATAAGCTTTCTTGAGCAAACCATTGCGTCGTTTGCAGAAAGTGACTTGGCGATTCGTAGTGTTCTCTATCCTCTTTATCTCTATCTTCCCTCTCCCTATCTTCTTGCTGCTCTCTGCTACTTCATTACTCGCACCACCCTCCATTTATATAAACCCTGCAATAGTTTTTATATAAACCAAACACAATCAAACACTAAACACAAGAAAGAGAGAGAGAGATAAAAAAAATTTTGCACTTAAACTACTATACTATCCAAGTTCTGAGATTTCGATGGAGAAAAGGAAGAACCTTCGATTACAAAAATAATTACTTAAGGATTAGATGAATTAACCATAGCTAGATTTGGTTACTCCAAGAATCAAGGATTGGATTGCTAAAGAAGCAGGAAGAAACTTTGCTTACAAAATTCGGATTTTAGGGTTATTTTAGTATCAATAGTTATACCTGGATTTGCAAGATTACGATGAGAAAGAAAAGAATGACAAGTGAGAAGAGAAGAGAAGATGAAATCTTAGAGATTTAATTTGTTCTTGGCCTTAAGATACTATTCTTATTAACTGAGTACCACTTAACTGCTGCTTCCTACTTTATTTTGTTTTGATTCCAGTTTTGGTTTATAATTTCTTTTAAAGGAATATTTCTTTGAAAGTATGTAAAAACCCACTTGCAGAAAACAGAAGGTTTGGTAATTTTTTTCAAACTGAAATGTTATAATAAGGAAAAGAGAAAAAATAAAATGGACCATTAGTCTAACATTTTGCCAAATAAAATCTTACACCTAATTCTTTTAATTCTCAATGTGTATATTTAGATTGAGATTTGAAATTGATGGGGATCAAAAGGTGTAGAAAATATCAAAATAGAAAAAAGAAGAAGAGAGTTGGGTTTGGATTGGGTGGGAAGAGGATTGAAGGAGGACCATCCAATTTTTCTTTCATGTTTAGGGGAAAATAGAGAGGTATGGGCTCTGTTTTTCATCAGTATCACCTTTTGGAAATTATCCTTTTCCGGTAATTCTTTCTTTTTTTCTCATTTTCTTTTTTATTGTCCCTACTATATCGTTAATATTATTAACCTGGAATTTTTAAATATTTTTCTTGAATAATCAGATATTCCAAATAAACCAATACTCAACTGACATGATGATGTGATAAGAATTTGCGTGGTTGCCTTAGAATTTTATGATGGTGATAATTATATGAACTGTTGTTATAACTTACTCCCTCTGTTCCTTAATATTTGATGTTTTAGGAAAATGTATCTGCAATTATTTGGATGTATCTGGATATGTTTTGCATCCAGATACATCCAAATAATTGCAGATACATTTTCCTAAAACATCAAATATTAAGGAACAGAGGGAGTATCAACTACCAAGAGAGGCTATGAATGAGATTTCAGATATAAAAAAAAAAAAATCTAACTTGAAGTTGTGTTTACGTTTGAAAAGTTGTTTGAGATAAAAAGAAAAATATTGCATGATAAAAATGGAAATCTAAGAGTACATAGTTTCACTGCTTTTCGTCTTACCAAAATCTTATGTTCAAGTCTTATTCTTGGACATTAGGTTAGTCGAACGTCATTTTGATATTAAGTATTAATTATATTATTTTTTATCATTACACCATACTGTTAATTTAAGCAAGAAACTACATCACATAAGCGACAATACAATTAGGGAAGATGAAACTAATCAAGTAAATGAGAGCAGAGAGAGGACAACTAAGTATATGTATAGTCGTTATCTATAAACCCTTTCATAGATTTCCATTAATTAATTTTAGTTTCGAAAGGAAACTCTTTTGTGTTTTTCCCATACCCCATCATTTTCCTTGTACTTACTTCTATTCAATTTTCTTCACGAGCCACAATATCTACATTCAAGTTCATGTCGAATATTTAAGCTTCAAATTGTTGCAAAATCATTTCAAGAAGGAACTTAAGAGTTGGTAGGCCTTTGATTGACTTTTGTGGTATATTTTCTTAATATGCTTTGAAATTTGAATGCTCTGAAACTCTGGTTCTCTATTGTGGGGAGTTAGCGTGAAGTAACATAATTTCATAGTGGGTGTTTATTTACTAGCTCAGTGACAAAAAAATCTATATCAAATATTATACAGTATATGTATATATGTGTGTGTAATAAAGAGAGATTAATATGTACGTAAAACAGTAGTACTTTTACTAGCTCGGTGACAAAAAAAACTATATCAAATAAAAGGATCACTAATGAACTTTAATCTAATGAAAAACAAGTATATGTATGGGTAAGAAAGAGAGATTATATAAAGTCTCCACATTAAAGGACAGGTGAATTACCCAAATTTCACAAAGTCACAGGCCAGAGATCATAATCAAATTGTGTAATACGTCCAATTTCATTAATTAACGTGAATGAGTTCTTGATGACCAACTCTTGTGAAAAAAGAAACGAATCTTGTTTTTTTTTATTTTTAAAAAGATGAAATGTTCAAGATAATAATAGTATGGAGTTATGCTAAACCCATGACCTTAGATTTCCATTCCCGTGATACTTTTCCAACAGTTACTTTGATTTTTTTTTTTTTTCCTTCAGAACATAACATAGAAGAAATAGGTTAATGAACGTATCAATGGATTAGAGATTCTTTACCTGACTTGTTAACACAAAGATTCTTGCTTGAAGAAAATCAATCTTTTGTGTGTATATATCCAACGACATAGTACTTAAGACGTTTGTTCATAGATCTAAACAGGAAGAAAGCTTCTGTCGAAGAAGAGACTGAGTAAAGGCTAAAAAAATGGGTGTCATTATTGTGCTTGCAAAACGTTTTGATGCTCTAATTGGGTAGGTTATGATTTAATTAAAGTTTTGTCCCATGAGATAAAAAAAAACTCGAGATTTGTCAAGTTTCTTAACATCTTCATGTTCATGGTGCATGTAGGCCTGGAGTTATGCTTCTCTACCCTCTGTAAGTGAATCAAATTTTAACTAATTATGGTTTATGTATAAATGCAAATTAATTAAGTAACTTAATGAATGAGTAGGTATGCATCATTGCGAGCAATAGAGAGTCCAACGATGTTAGATGATCAACAATGGCTTACATATTGGATTATTTACTCCTTCATGACAATATTCGAACTATCCGTTTGGAGAATCCTTGTCTGGTAATAATCAAACACTCGCACAATATACCGTTACGAATGCAGGATTTATAAATATGTCTTAAAGACTAAATAATAAATTGTTCTTATTTTTTTTGCATTTTGCAGGCTACCATTTTGGCCATACTTGAAGCTTTTGTTCTGTATGTGGTTGGTGTTACCAATGTTCAGTGGCGCAGCTTACATTTACTCCAATTTTGTGAGGAAATACGTTCAAATTGGGATGCATGTTGGAGGAGGAACGAATTACACCGATGAACAGAGAAGAGTTTTACAGATGATGAGTCTTGATGCTAGAAAATCGGTTCAAGATTATGTTGACCGGTTTGGATGGGATTCTGTTGAGAAAGCGATCAAAGCGGTATAGCATATTCTCTTGTTGATTTTTTTTTTTTATATGTAATCCAATACATTTGTTTTGAAATTTAACTTCATTATATGTGTTGAAATGTAGGCTGAAAGAGAAACAAAGAAGCATTGAGATCATGAGTTTAAGAATCAAGAAACATTGCTCTGTGGTTTCTTGATTTCGAAAGTGTTTGTATATTTATGTGTATAGATTGTATAGAGGAAAATTCGATGAAAAAAAAGAGATATCAGATATGTTTTATTGGCTATAAATTCGTCTTCTTTTACATGAGCAAGGATATTATATGAGAAGCTATCCCTTTCACAAAAAAAAAAACAAAACAAAACGACAAATCGGATTCAATTAAAAATGGCTCTAAAATTGATGAAACAAACATTAGGAGTCGATTCGAATTAAAATGAGAATACGATACTATTTGACCCAAAAAAAAAATGAAATGTACTAAGACCAAAAAGCCGAGATACAATAGACTAATTTAACTTATTTAATTTCTCGGTCCAAAAATACAGAGATTGTCCCATAAATAACTTCTGTGTATGAAATTTGAAAAGCGAACCCACCATAAAATTAATCACACCATCAACTTCTGTGTATGTAAATGTAAATAAATTAATCACATCTTTATTATAACAAGTTAAATGTAATTAAATTTTATCTACAATGTCATTAATCGGTCTTTGACTCTTGTGACCTTAAAACTCAAAGATCCGTGATTTAAACTGTATAATTTTTTATTTCTTTTCTTTTCATACATAAAAAATCATACTATAATTTTTGAGATTTCATTCTACACACATCTTCGTCCCATTATTTACTGGTAGAAAATTATGGTGGCAAAGTTAATAATAATTTCCAAAACCCCTCTCATAGATTCAAGCGCACTCTCTATTGACCAATCTAGGGTTTCTAGTTACTTCAAGCTTCTCTCTTAAACCTGTTTTCGTTCGTCAACCTCTTCCTCTTCCGCTGTCGCCAAGGTTGAGCCTTTTTCAGGTATAAATCCACCTTAAGAGTGAATGGGTTTCTGGTGATCTTCCGACAAAACACGTCCTAGATGCTTTCTTACTGCTGTTCTGTTTTGTTTTTTTTTCTCTTATCTCCGTTTATTAGTAGATCTTTCACGAGATTTGTCTGTAAGTGATCTTTTCGACTTCTAACAGCCATGAACTCGTCGTAGCTGATGTCCAATTCGTAGTTTTAGATATGAAAGTCTACAACTTTTTGCTTATTATCTTATCTATCCGCGTTAGATTCCTGTATTGTCCTTTTTTAATCAATAGCAATTTGCTTTCATCTGTTTTGCACCGTGTTCTTATCTGGATTTAGTTTTCTCTGCGATTTTCAGCTCAATTGATGTGTACGAATGATTTTGTGTCGATGACTCTGTTTCCTGCTATAAATCTCTGTTCTCTTATGAAAAATTTGAACTTCATTTAGATTGAGTATGATTTTGACCGTTAAAGCTCCTAAAGTATCTCCCTGTTAAGTAAAACTTATTGATTTTGAGGAAATGCTCATGGAATTAAGCACCTGATTTGTGATTTTTGCTCTTGTCCTCTTGTCCATCGGGCAATTATGAAAGTTGTTTGGCCATAATGAGATAAAAACCTTAACTTTCCATCTTTTCTGTCATTCAGTTTTAGCTTCAGCGGATTTAGACGCCAAAATTGAGTAAGAGATAAAGCTTATTCTGAAAAACATGGAGGCTAAGAATGAGAATGAGACGTCTGATGTTTCACGAGCCGAGGAGTTGAAAAATCAGGCTAATGAAGCTTTTAAAGGTTTGATTTTTTTTTTTTGACTATCTTTTGATGAGATAGGTTTTTCTGTTTCTTTGAATTAAGAACAGCTCGCTAAACTTTTGCTGGTTGCTTAACAGGTCACAAATACTCCAATGCTATTGATCTGTATTCCCAAGCTATTGAACTCAACGGCAATAACGCTGTGTATTGGGCAAACCGTGCGTTTGCTCACACGAAGCTGGAGGAATATGGCAGTGCAATACTAGATGCAACAAAGGCCATTGAAATTGATTCAAGATACTCTAAGGTATCATTCATTCTGTGTCAAGATGATGTTGCTTCAAGGCATCCTAGAATATGGCTGAGATTATCTACTGAATATCGCAGGGGTATTACAGGCGTGGTGCTGCGTATCTTGCCATGGGAAAATTCAAGGATGCCTTAAAGGATTTCCAACAGGTTATTTGTTTTTTGTATGAGCATTGTGCCAATTTGAGTTCTTGTTTCTTTCCTCTATGATTTGGTAGCTTTTGGTAGTGATAAGATCCCGGAAGCTTGATAGTAATCTGTGCAAATCCAGTTTAATGCTGCACTATTTTTATCTGTGGAAAGAGTTTTTGTGTGTATGATATTGCTGACATGGTCTGCTTTGTATAATTTAGGTTAAAAGGATTTCTCCTAATGACCCTGACGCTGCAAGGAAGCTAAGAGAATGTGAGAAAGCAGTGATGAAACTCAAATTTGAAGAAGCTATTTCCGTACCAGTATCTGAAAGGCGCTCAGTTGCAGAGTCGATCGACTACAGCACAATAGGTATCCTCCATCTACTTTGCTTATCTTTCTGTTTGTCTTAGAGCTTGCTGTTTGTTTGTTCTGCCACCTCTGGTTCTTTCTTCTCTTGTTATGCCGTGCATTTGATTCAGTAGTTGACAAATGGTTGAGTGTAGCTTTAGACTAGTAATCATTCTTCTACCTATTGTCACATCATAGGGAACAAACCCAGATCATCATCATCCACGCCCACCAAAACAGCTTTAGCAGCAGTTGTTGCAGCAGTGATGGTGGTGGCTGTCCGGGGATTTGCCACAACTGAGATACTCATGGTGTTGGTCTCGGTGGTATTAGGAACATATTGGTGGGGTAGCTTCAGTGGTAGTAGTGTCTTTTCTCTGGTCAAATCCTCATCCTAGGATCAATGTGGATCGTTTTCATGCATATCAAAGCCTGAATGTGTTTCCTCTCTTGGAGTCTCCGTTGGGAATTGAAAATGTCTAATGATAATGATGTCAAAACCATCTGAACAGAAGTGGAAGAGTTCATAGATTTACGAACTTTTGTGTGTGTGTGTGTGTGTGGCATACTTCTTTTGCTACATTTTAACTATTACCAATTAAGGTGTCTATTAGTTTTAAACATTCATGGAAAATTGGTGTTTATTGACTTAATCACTGACATTCTTCTTTTCCGATATCATTGTAGAGGTTGAGCCTCAGTATTCCGGTGCTAGAATCGAGGGAGAGGATGTTACCTTGGATTTTGTTAAGAAGATGATGGAGGATTTCAAGGAACAAAAGACATTGCATAAACGGTGAGTATAGTTTTGGTGTATTGTTGAACTTAATTAACTCAGTGGACATCTATTCATACTTTTCTGGCATAAAATTTGTAGGTATGCATACCAAATCGTCTTACAGACAAGACAAATCTTGCAAGCACTGCCTTCTCTCGTGGATATTACTGTTCCTAATGGCAAACATTTCACAGTCTGCGGTGATGTTCATGGTCAGGTAGGATTTGGTTTTAACACTCTATATTCATATAATTTTTTCTCTTCTATGGTTCTTTCTTCTCATATCTTGATTATATTGGCTAACCTTCTGCTCCCTTTAAAACTAGTGAGGGCTTTGTAGTGTGTTGTATTGGATGTGCCTTTGATATAGACATATATTTTTTTGCAGTTCTATGACCTCATGAATATTTTTGAGCTTAATGGTCTCCCTTCTGAGGAGAATCCTTACCTTTTCAATGGCGACTTTGTGGACAGAGGCTCATTCTCTGTTGAGATCATCCTCACTTTGTTTGCATTCAAGTGCATGTGCCCAACATGTAAGTTCTCTGAACACTTACTGTAATACTTCTTTAGCTTTCAAGTTTATGCTTTTGCTATTGTCATACTTCTTTATCCTTCAATATTTTCATATTTGCAGCTATATATCTTGCTAGAGGGAACCATGAGAGCAAGAGCATGAACAAAATATATGGTTTTGAGGGTGAGGTTCGGTCCAAGTTGAGTGAAAAATTTGTGGATCTCTTTGCTGAAGTGTTCTGCTACCTACCGTTGGCTCATGTTATAAATGGGAAGATATTTGTGGTGCATGGAGGTCTCTTCAGTGTTGACGGCGTGAAGCTCTCAGACATCAGAGCCATTGACCGATTCTGTGAGCCTCCTGAGGAAGGTATGTTTTCACCAATCATACACATTGTTTGTAACATTGCTTTTATTATCATAACATCTACTCTCTGTTAACTGTTTAATCAGGATTAATGTGTGAACTGTTGTGGAGCGATCCTCAACCTCTCCCTGGAAGAGGCCCAAGCAAGCGAGGTGTTGGTCTTTCATTTGGTGGAGATGTAACGAAGAGATTTTTGGATGACAACAATCTAGGTTAGTTTAGTGTCTTGTTCATATCAGTTGATTCTCTGGATAGCTATTGACTTGGTTTTATGAATCTTATTACTTTTATGAAGAGTTGTTGGTCCGATCACATGAAGTGAAAGATGAAGGTTACGAAGTTGATCATGATGGTAAACTCATCACTGTCTTCTCTGCGCCAAACTACTGTGATCAGGTAACTCAAAAACTCCTCTCTTGGACATTGAACAGCACCAAATTGATTCTTACAGGGAAAGAATATCGTTGCAGATGGGTAACAAGGGAGCTTTCATTCGCTTTGAAGCTCCTGAGATGAAGCCAAACATTGTAACATTCTCAGCAGTGGTGAGTAATATTATGTATTCTCTCTTGCAGCTTTGTTTTCTTGTTGATGTTTCAGAGAAACCAGAATCATGATACTGGTTCACTGTTTGATTTACTCATTTGAATACTGTGTGATTTCACAGCCTCACCCGGATGTGAAGCCAATGGCGTATGCAAACAATTTTCTCAGGATGTTCAACTAACCAGCAAAAAGCTTCTTCAACAACTCAAACGCTATGTTAAAGACTCAAGACCAAAAGTGTTTCAGAAACATAATGATATAAGCTTTTCTTTTTCTTTATCTTCTGCAGTTTTCTCATGTTGTTCCAGAAAAGGGAGCCCCATGATAATTTAAAAGGTACAGTCTCCGGATTTTAAATCGGTTTTTCTTCTTTTTGATAAAAGTTGTTCTTCCTCTTAAGCTTTATCCAGTAACTTTTGTCTCTCTTGTCTTGTGTTGTAAGAGGGATCATTCTTATTTTAGATGAAAATCTTGTGATTACACAAACAAAAGAGTGACCAAAATGACTCCCCGAAACTCTCTATACTAACATGGTCTCTTTCTTGAATCTAAAACTGAGAAAATTCAAAGGGTGAAATAGAATCCGATTCACATATTCAGACAAATACAACAAATAAGGACAGAAGCCACAGTGTATATATATAGTTCTTCCAACAGTTTTTCTCATGTAGGCTCAGTTT
The DNA here is from genome assembly GCA_026724425.1 of Erythrophleum ivorense. Lineage (NCBI taxonomy): Eukaryota > Viridiplantae > Streptophyta > Magnoliopsida > Fabales > Fabaceae > Erythrophleum > Erythrophleum ivorense. Next base: position 1,893,790 of record JAIUCV010000086.1, on the reverse strand, counting down.
TTTCCCCCCTTCTTTTATTTGATTGTACAAATGGTGAGCTGTTTAATACACAGTCTAAAGCTAAAGAGAAAGCTAGTAATACTATTGTTTTGCCCTCCCCACATGAGCTGTTTCAGATCAAAATAGCTCTGTAAGAAGATACCTGCAGATTTTTTCATGAGAATCCTCCATGAACTTTGCAGAGAATTTGACAAAATATATAAGCCCTCTTTTGTATATCAATCAACTGCTACTGAATCACAGAATTATAAGCCCTCATTTGTAGAAAAACTTAGCATCTGATGATCCGAGGAATCACCATAAAATGTGCATACTGTATAATATTGATTATTGTGTGCCTATGCATAGTTAGTTACATATGTACGAAAATGTGGAGAAAGCAAAAGGAGATAGAATTGGAAGTGGTGTCAAATCGTAAAGCACTGATACAAGGACCGAGAGATCCAGAAAGCATTACTTGGATTAAAAATAAAACAATGACAGAAAAAGATAGATTGTTTTTATTTTTACTTTCTTGGTGCTTAAACAAATTTGAAAGAAAGTGTTTAGTTTAGTTACTAAACTTTAGTATGATGTTGGTAGATTTTAAAAGTCTTGTAATAATTTAGTAACATTTATGACCGTTGGATCATTTCTTTGTAGGCCATATATGTTTAGATCCGTACGGTGAATACTTGAATCTGATTTTACCATTTCAGTGCTAAGATTAGATCCTTCACTACACTACATATAACACATACATGCATGTATTGTATATGCAAAAACATATGCGACATTATTGCCAAATGTAGTACAAAAACTTAACGTTCAAAAATTTGACTTTTTATTTTCTTCTCACGATTTTACGTTTTTCTATTTTTTCTGTAAATAGTGTATATTAATGACATTTTTTTCATAGCACGTAATTTTCTGAATTATTTTTGTGCCGTGGAGAAATTACTTGTTTTAAATCGATTTTCCTTACAATAATTGAAAATTGTTTGTGCATCAATCCAAAAACTCCTTTTTTAGTTAATTTGCATTCTAAGAAAAAAATATTTTTATTAATAAATACAGTAAACATAGACCCAAAATTCAAAGGTTTAAACCAACAAAAAAAATGGCAAAGAACAACAAATTTCTAAGCTGCTGTTGAAGGTTGTTCCCTATGTTTTGGATTAAGCTACAAGACTACAAGTAACTACGATTTTGTTTGGACTAGATTTAGACCCGCGCTACGCCGCGATATTTTTTTCTTTCAATTTGTTATATTTTTATTTAATCTTGGTCATCATTTTATTATTAAATATATGTGAAATAAAATAGTTTGGGCATATAGTCTGTTTTAATTATCTCGGTGTGAGCTGTCTATTGACTGTGTAAATTTTTTTTTAGGGACGACGTACCGTCTAGAACATCTTCGAGAAGAACTTGCTCCTCCTCCACCTCTTCTTCTTCTTCTTCTTCTTCTTCTTCTTCTTCATCTTTTTTGTTTCTTAAGTTTTTGAGTGATTTTTCGACTTTGTTCTGTTTCTTTGGTTCAACGATAATCGTTTGCTTCTTACTCTATTTCGCATAAGTCTTGATTGAAACTTTCGGAGACTGGTTAAATGGCGGCGCCGAAAATCAAAAACGAAGACTCGTCGTCGAACGGGAATACTGCTTATGCTAAAATCAGGCACAACTGAGATTCTGCGAAAAGACTGAATGGGTCGGAAACAATAAATCAAATCCATTTTCTCCTGCAACTAATTCTCGCTGAAACTCGACACAGAAAAGAAGAAGAGACTGGCCTCTGAATTCGCGTCGAAATCATTTATGCGGATAAAATCAATTTTACCGGTTCGGTTGAAGAAGAAAGAACAAATTAAACCAATTTCTATTTCAAGTGAAGTAAATCAAACCGGTTAAGAGGCTGAAGTGTATTAATGAAATGATGACTGGTATTATTTAGAATGTTTTCATTGGTTAGAAGTTTTTGCTGAGTTGTCTGCTTTTCCCTGTTTGAAAAAGCTGATGTGTTATCACCTGTATTGACACAAGGGGGTTTTGTGTATTGAATTACAATTCATACTATGGATGATAAAATCTCATTTCTAGAAAAATTTGATGAATAATTGAAGACAGTAAATAGAGAGACATACTATGCCCACCACTTTTGTAGAGCCTTTCCTCATTAGTTTTTTTTAAAAAAACAAATAATGATTCGAAATGCTTGAAAGATAAAATTCAAACTATTGAGTGAACAGTCAAGAATCTATTGTGGGTGATACTTGAAACAGTTTGGACCAACTACACCTTGTGATTGTCATATGGTGAGTTGTCTTTTGTACCAACCATCAAACAGTCCTTTTTCATCAAAATTTTACGATAAATTTGTTTGCTTAAGCTAGTTTTCTTCATAAGTAATGTTTTTGTACACGTTGATCATTTGTTTTGTTCGTAATGATCCGGTCAGTGATTTTTAACAAAACCCAAAGAATTTTTTTTTTTTTGAATGAATAAACCCAAAGAAAAGATTGATTCATACAAAATCACTTTATATACACATGCGACTAGAGACCATTTATAAACATCACATGGATGTAGACTAAAAGAGAGAGACAGCACAGGAAAGCCACTCCACATAACCTGAGAAATTCGAGGAGCTAATGTATTCACGAGATTAACACCAACAAGACAAGTCCTTCAAAATTTGTTAAGAAGAAAGCATGTGTGTATGGCCTTACAAAAAACCATCAAGTACTCTTTTAATTTGTGTCTTCTCTTCTCTTCTCTTCCCAATCTCATGTCTCGAGTCCCTACCTCTTCGCCTCTCACTACCCCACACGTGTCACTCTCAATCACTTCCATTTATAATTGCCTCTCTCTCTCTCTCTCTCTCTCTCTCACAAACACACTCAAAACCTATTCGTATTCTTTACTAGCTTTCTTCTAAGTCTTCACCGCTTTTATCATACCTTGTTTTTTAGATTCTGATTGTTCACGTGTCCCTGTCTTGTCTTGTCCCTAAATCCTTAAACCCCTTCACTTAAACTCTTTGAAAGCTTAAACCTTTTTCCTAAGTTTCTCTTTTGGGCTCTTTACTCATCCATCATGATCTAATGTCACTTTTATGCTCTTTCTTCCCAAATATTCTAATTAGCGTCACTAAAGAAATCTAGTGAAGAACTTTTATGAATTCTCATTATAATATCAATAAGAACACACACTCTCTCTCTCCTCTCCTCTCCTCTCCTCTCTCTCCCTCTCTCTTACACAAAATCTATGACGATGAAGAGATCTTTATCGTCTCCTTCCTCACTGCTCTTCCATCTCCTGATAACACCTCTCCTTCTCTGTCAAGCAAACAGAGTCTCTGTTTCAATGCCTCCATCTGAGGCAGAGACTCTCTTCAAAATCATGGACTCGATGTCCTCTGATCAACCATGGCGTCACTCGCACCCAAACCCTTGCGCGCCTGGCTCGTCTTGGCCAGGCATTGAGTGCAAAACCGGTCCAGACCACTTGCCACACGTCTCTCGGCTCGACTTCGGCTCTGCTCCAAACCCTTCTTGTAAACCCTCTGCTTCTTTCCCTAACTTAATCTTCACTCTCCCTTTTCTCCAATCAGTCTTCTTCTTCAACTGCTTCACTCACTTCACAACCACAATCATCTTCCCCATCAAACCCATCCCTAACTCCTCTCTTCAACAGCTTAGCCTCAGATCAAACCCTTCTCTCTCAGGTCAAATCCCTCCTCTCATTTCATCTCTCAAATCTTTACAAATCCTCACACTTTCGCAAAACCGATTAACCGGAGAAATCCCTCCGGCGGTCTTCTCACTAAAAAGCCTCGTACACCTCGATCTCAGCTACAACAAACTCACGGGTAAAATCCCTCTGCAATTAGGGAATCTCAACAGCCTCGTGGGTTTAGATTTGAGCTACAATTCGCTAACGGGCAACATCCCTCCCACGATTTCGCAACTGGGTATGCTTCAGAAACTCGACCTGAGCTCGAATTCTCTATTCGGAGCAATCCCAGAAGGCGTAGAAAAGCTCCGTTCTTTATCATTCATGGCTTTGAGCAACAACAAACTAAAAGGAGCTTTTCCAAAAGGAATCTCGAAACTCCAGAGCTTGCAGTACTTTCTAATGGACAACAACCCAATGTTCGTGCCTCTCCCAATCGAATTAGGGTTTCTTCCGAAGCTTCAAGAGGTCCAGCTCGAGAACTCGGGATATTCCGGCGTGATCCCGGAGAGTTACACAAAACTGATGAACCTTAGCTCGTTGTCTCTCGCTAACAACAGATTAGCCGGCGAAATCCCGTCTGGGTTTGATTCGCTGCCTCACGTTTTCCATCTGAATCTCAGCAGGAACTTGCTGATCGGAGTGGTGCCGTTTGATTCGAGTTTTTTAAGACGGTTGGGTAAAAATTTGGATTTGAGCGGGAACAGAGGATTGTGTCTGAATCCGGAGGATGAGTTTAGTGTCGTTAAAACAGGAGCTGATGTCTGCGGGAAGAATGTTACAGCTGTAGCGTTGCCACATTCAACGCGGAAGAAATCTCGCGCTGGTCCTTCTCGGTATTATAGATCTTGCTTCTTCTCCATTGCTCTGTTTCAATTTGCTCTGTTTCGTTTGCTTCTCTAAGAGGGATATTAGAAAGAAGAAAAAAAACAAATTAAATATTCATCCCTAAAAAAAGAGAGAAGATTTGTGTTTGTTCCCAAAGCAGCCGATAATTTCAAGGGAAGTCATTTAAGTAATCGATTTTGTGTTGTATTTAGTTTCCTTTTACAGCAACGGACGTTAATGTAGCGAATGTTGTTTTTTTAGTTTAATAATACTACTACTAGTGTTAATTTTTCAGATTATTCTAATAAAATTTCGATTCATTATGGGTTTAGGTGTGTAAATATGGGTCCTGAACAACTTCATAGCCGTGTGTATAAATGTGGTTTGTATACAAAAGGAAAATAACAGATGCAACGACGTTTTTGTTTTGTATTGGGTAAGAATTAAATTTTGTTAAATATTTGATAGATAAATTTTAATGAAAAATAAGGGAGCAGTTTGGACAAAGAGTGTGCAGTGATCTGATAAAACGACACAAGCCTGATTCCAGTCAGACCATGAAATTAAAATGTAGGGTTACAAAATAATGTTGAAATTTCTTTTTTTTTTTTTTTTTTTTTGAATTGAATGTTAAATTAATTCAAACAAAAAAACATTGTTTACAACAGAGTGCTACTTCAGCTGCATTTTTGAGTAAGAAACAGAGATCAATTAATGACAAAGTGGAGTAGAGGTTGTTTTTCTCAGAAGCTTGCAAACCAAGTTTGCATGCCCTTATCGAATCTTGCATCTCCCAAGTTTCGTATAGAGGTGAGTCTATTACGGACTTGTTTGTCAATGCGTTGCTTCAGACAAGAGGGGGGTGTAGGTTGCTCACCATGACGTTGTCCATTTCGTTCTCTCCAAATCCAATGGACTGTTGCTTGAAAGACATATCTCTTGAGGAACGCCAATACCATATCTTGTTCTGTGTCCAACAAAAGATCGACAATTGCCTCCCATTGCAATGTAAAATGTACGCCAAACAACTTCTGTGTAAGCGCTGACCAGACTTCCCCAGAGTATTTGCAGCTAAAGAATAGATGATTTCGGCTCTCCGTATCTCCGCAGAAGATACACGAACCAGTGACTCCAATGTTCCATTTCAACATACGGTCCCCCGTTGACAAGCGATTGTGCATAGCAAGCCAAGATGTGAAAGTATACTTGGGCGTAGCATACAAGAACCATATTCCCTTATACCAGTCGCATACATGTTGTGCCACTCGGAGCAGAGCACAAGTAGCTTTTGTCGAGAAGCTAGCTTTAAATTTGTCTCCTTTTTGACGCCACATGACTACATCTGATTTTATCGCGGTGCCTTTCTGACGTTGCACTTCAATTGCATCCTCAATAGTATTAAGAGCTTCCACACGATGCCGACGTCGCCGATGAGTAATGAGTACCCGATCAACCATCGTATCCAGGGGGATGCCCAGAGCTATACATCCTCTTACGCCAGCCATATCAATCAAACGTCCCAGGGGAGTCCAATTATCATACCAAAAGGATGTTGAGGTGCCACTGTATACATTGACCTTCGTTAGCGAAGCCGCAAGATCTCTGTATTTTAGTAGCTTCTTCCACATCCATGAGCCTAAGGAAGAGCTGGCTTTAACAGACCATAGACACTCTTTTCGAATCAAGTATTTGTAAATCCAGTCCACCCATAAGGACTTTGCAGACAGAATTCTCCAAATTAGTTTCAAACAGCTAACTTTATTAACTAGACAGAGTGGCCGCAGACCTAGTCCTCCTTCCTCCTTAGGTTTACAAACCTCTGTCCAAGCTATTTTAGCTTTCTTCGGATTCAAATCTGGTCCAGACCATAAGAACGCAGCACAAATCTTATCAATTTCTCGAATGCAGGATTTTGGTAATCGGTAAGCAGACATCCAAAAGTTTGTGAGACTTTGGATTACCGATGCTATAAGCTGAAGTCTCCCTGAAAAGGACAGATACCGAGCAGTCCAAGTACTGATACGGTGGCGAATTTTCTCTAACAGGGGTGTATAATCATTAACCGTCATTCTTTTTGTCAGCAATGGGAGCCCCAAGTAACGAACTGGTAGCGTACCCGTAGCAAAAGGGAATTGCTCAAGGATTGCATTCTTTGTCCCTTCTGTCACTCCTGCCATGTATATTGTCGATTTCTCTAGGCTTATTCTCAACCCTGAAGCACTAGCAAACTCCGTAAACACCTCAAGAATCCCTTCAATGGAGCGCTGTTTCCCATCAGAAAAAACTAGTAGGTCGTCTGCAAAACAGAGATGTGTAAGGTTAGAGTGTTGGCAATACGGATGGAAGCCAATTCGTCTTTCTCGTGCTGCTTTATCAAGTTTCTTCGAGAGAACATTCATGCAGATGACAAAGAGATAGGGTGATAAGGAGCAGCCCTGTCTTATACCACGTTCGCTGTTAAAGTAACCAGCAAGTTCACCATTGACTTGGACAGAAAAAGACGCGGAGGTAATGCACAACTTAATCCAGTGGATAAATCGCTCTGGAAAGTTCAAAGCTTTTAACGTGTTAAGTATAAAGGGCCATTGTACTGAGTCAAAAGCTTTTGAAATGTCGATCTTCACCGCGCATCTAGGTGAGACTGTTTCTTTGTGATAGTTCTTAACCAATTCAGAAGCAAGAAGCACATTTTCCATCAACAAGCGATCTTTGACAAAAGCTGATTGGTTGGGAGCAATGAATTTTGGCAAAACTCGTTTCAATCTATTTGCTAGAATTTTTGATATCACCTTATATATGACGTTGCAGCAGGAGATAGGTCGGTAATCTTTTATCTCCTTAGCCTCCGTTTTCTTAGGTATCAGAGCTAAGATAGTGGAGTTAACCCCCTTCGGAAGGAAACCCTTGTCGAAAAAAGATTGTATAGCCACCACCAAATCTTTCCCAACAATTGGCCAAGCACACTTGAAAAACTCACATGTGAACCCGTCAGGACCTGGAGATTTATTACTTGGCATAGCGAACAAAACTTCTTTTATCTCTTCAGCTGTTACAGTCCGGCTCAGAAACTCTCCATCCATATTATCACATTGAAATCCCAGCAAATCACAAAGTGCTTCCTGAGACATCTCCTCATAGTCATCCATCTTATAGTTGAGAAATGTGTGAAAGAAGGTCTCAGCCTCCTCTTTGATTTCTTCATGAGAATTTGCTATTGTCCCATCAGCCCTTGTGATTTCTCGTATTGAGTTTTTTGTTTCCCTCCTTTTTGCTGCATGATGAAAAAATCTGTTATTTCCATCTCCCACTGTCAACCAGTGTATCTTAGATTTCTGTTTTAAGTATCGCTCCTCCAAATCTGCAAGTAAGTTCCATTTATTGTAAACTGTGAGCTCCTTATCCATGTTCGCCTGAGATGGGTTTGACAAAGTTATCAATTGTTGATCACATAACTCTTCATAAGCTGCCTTTGTCCGTTTAGGTAGATCACCAAGCTGATCCTTACTCAACTCTCTGATTTTTGGTTTTAGAGCTTTTAGTTTCTTGGAGAAGCGGAACATAGCAGAAGTTGAGTGAAAAAGCTCGGTAGTTGTGGACCAGAAAGAGTCAACTAGCGGCAAGAAACGAGGCGAGCTAATAATGGCGTTAGTAAACTTGAAAGGCCGACGAACTCTAGCAGAAGCTTTGGTTATATGGAGACGACCTCTGAGATGGTCAGAGCAACCTCCTGATTCGAACACACAATAGGCATTAGGAAATGTATTGTTCCAGGCATCTGAAACCAAAGCACGATCAAGCTTCTTACAGATTAATCCCTCGCTTCTCTTATTACACCATGTAAACAAAGGACCATGAGCCTTTATGTCCACCAACGAGCAATATCTAACCACATCTTGGAAGTCTCTCATACCCGTAGGGAAAGTGGGAGAGTCCAAATAGTTAGAATGCTCTTCCCCTCTTAGAACTTCATTAAAATCCCCCATTATCACCCAAGACTTATTTCTCAATAAGGGTGAGTCTTGGTGGTTTTTGAGGTCCATCCATAGTTCTTTTCTTTCCTCCGGAGAATTTGAGGCGTAGACAAAGGAACAAAAAAATTCTTCATCCAAATCATCCAACAAAATTGAGCACGTAATCATCTGACCACTAGTAAAACAAGGTGTCACTCTCACCTGTGGACTCCAAAGCACCCATATCCGTCCCCTCCGATTGAAATCATAATTAGAAATAAAAGACCAGTTGTTAAAAACAGAGCTCGCAATACGCTCTGCTTTCGTTTCCTTCACACGAGTTTCCAGCAAACATCCAAATTGAAATGAGTTTTTTTTCAGCCACTTTTCAACAACTTTGTGCTTAGTAGATTTGTTAAACCCACGGATATTCCAAAAAAAACCAGACATTAATGATTTTTTCGGGGATTTCGTCTAGTCGAAACGCTTTGGACTGGTTTGTCCTTAGCTTTTTGATAAGTGGGATCACCAAGAATCTTGTGATTGTCTTTGGAAAATCGAGGAAGGGACAGCCTCAACGTTGTCTCTTGCTCATTCTCCACTACTTTTTCCAGATTCGTATTTATCTTCTCCTCTTGAGAAATGATTTCTTCAGTCAGATCGTTAGCATTATCTGCTTCAATAACATCATCCTCACCCTTCTGATTTGCCGCTTCTTCCTCCTCTTCATCATTTAGAATAGCATAGGAGTTTGATAAGATTGAATTTTGTCCTACCTCCAGAGCTTGTTGTTGTTTCTGGTTATTTGGACTCCTTCCAGCCTTTGCTCGAAACCATTCTCCGTCTTCAATATCCATATTCTCTGGAAGTGTTTCTGCTACAGCGTTTGATGTTTCAACAAGTGCCAAGGTATTTTGCAATTCCTTTGTAGGGCTCGTTTTCTGTGGAGATTTCTGTTTTTCACTTTCCACTCTAGAGCCCGAGTTCATCACACAAACTTTTCCCAGATGTCCCCATTTCTTACACAACTCACAGCGAGGAGGCAACCATGGGAAAGTGAACTCAACTAGGGTTTCTTTTCCTTGAAACTTAAAGTTTGTTACCTTAGGTAATTCTTTTGTGAGGTCTGCCTTAACAAAAACTTTTGCCACTTTGAAGTCCAAACACTGAGCCGTTTCCGGATGTAATCTATCCGGTTCTCCAATTGTACTAGTGATAAAACTGAGACCTTTCCAAGAGAACATATCCATTGGAACGTTTCGTAGATGAACCCAGAGGGGTACCGACTTCACTTCCGGCAACGTATCCTCTGTCAGGGGTGACCATTGTGACATAACCACTGGAATCTCAGCTAGATTCCACATACCTCTTCCTAAAACTCTCTTTCGAATCACAGGATTTATGATTCGAAATTTCATTGTTGTTGAATTGATCACATGCACATCGATCATTTGTGCCTTATCACCAAGAGCCCAAATTTTGTTGACTATCGCATGAACCTTAGCTATATGAGGAGCTGTATCAAGAAAACGCCCGATTAGGAGATCCTCCCATAGTGGGGAAGCATTCTCAAAAACTTCGTCCGGAACCGAAACTGAACCCACGCCATCTTCCATTGAAATCTGAACATCGTATTTTGTAAGAGATTGTTTCTTTTGCACCACCTTTGCCCAAGTTGGGACCTGAGCAGACATCGTTGGAGAGGGAGATGCACTCCCTAGTACCGCCGGCGACGCTGACTCCTCCATGTCAGAGGGAGAGCGGCGGCGGCGACCTGCCGTAAAGAGGACGGAAACCTAAACCCTAGTCGCCTTCTCAATCGCCAAAACGCAAAGTATTGATCCCACTTGAGGCTAAAACTTGAGGCTAAAACTTCTTCTCGTGTTTCAACTTTCACTCTATTTCACTCATAATGAAAATATTACATGTTAAATTGTCATACAATTGAAATTTCAGTCTGACCATACAATTGATTTCGGAAAAAGATGTTAAATTATAGGAGAAATGGTACTTACCTCTATATGTATGAAAATTTGTTGATTGGTCACTGACATATATTGTAGAATATTTACAGCTTTTCTTGGTGTATATGCATAAAAAATTAAAGATTAAATATTATCTTGTTTGAACGTACCAGAGATCAATATGCGAGCATGCATCATATTGCGTTTAACGTGAGGACACCCTCGCATGATCGTAGGATTCGTATCTAATGAAAAAAGAGACGAATGATGAGTGAACAAATTCTGGTACATGAATCATCTGATGTGACTAATGATAGGTTAAATGTATTTAAACTTAAACATGATAATAACCGAAAGCACCATAAATAGGAGAAAACTATAAAAAAAATATAAATTGTCAGTCATCTGTCTAAATCCAACTACTCTTTCTCATGCTTTCTTCCTGCAAAAATTGGCCTTTCCTTTGCCACTCTACACACATTTCTCTATTTGTTATTTTTGAGGTGAAATTCTATAAATGTGAAAAAACTTTGTTTATACTATATATTAGCAAAATCCATTTTCACGTACTTTCTTGCTCTTTTATTTTATCAACAATAACTATAGCTTTCGTTGGTTTGAATTGTTTTTATCATAAATCTATTTTTCTAGACGTGTACACAAAAGACACCATTGCGTAATCACCGCTACAATTTCTCTTTTTAATCATAAATAATACTACTAGTTTATACAGTATACAAATTTAAATAATAATATTGTGTATTGTTTTCATTACTTGAGAACGGAAGGATTGAAAGATATATCAAATATTATATCTATCAGACTATCACTCTCATATTCAGAGCCTCACGTGGAGAACTTAGAATTCTATTTTTACGTACGAATGGAACTATACGAAATGTCGCTTTTAACATCACATTTATTAGACCTATTACTCTCATGTTCTCCCTTTTTGTTGTTCTTTAACGTCATTAGACCTATTAATTTCCATATAAACTTATAGGATTAATAACGTAATGCACTTATAAAAGAGTAATTTATAAACGTTATTTCCCATATCTTCGATAAGTATTATTTGTAAATGAATTCTTCCACAAAATCATAGATTGTCTTTTCTACACAATATTATAACCATAGTCATAGAGTTACCTTGTTCGGACAAAAAAAAAATGTTGGTTTGGTTTCCAAGTTCCAATGGTAATGGGCTGAGTGAAGCTAAGAAAATAAAGCCTCATGAGAGGCTCTATATACTGTTGGGCCGGAAGCAGAAGCCCACATTTGAAAGAGTCGTCCCATTTGCTTGGCAATCACATTATATGATGATATTTAGCAAATCGAGGAAAGCAATCGATTTCTACTCGTTAATTAAGCGCCTGAAGACCACGCGCATGTAACTGAAGGACACGTTTCACACTTGTAGAGTGAGTATACTTTACTCTCGTGTCACCTAGAGTAGGGTAAGTTAAAGAGATGCAGATTTGGATATGTGGGTCCCAGATAATCCTGACATATGTAGAAGATATTTATCGTTAATCCAAGTTGCGGTCAGTCCTACTTCCGCAAGCCCTTTGTGGCCGTTGATACAAAAATATCCGTTGGATTTCATACACGTGGACAATAGTCAAACACTCATGTCCGAAGGTTATATAAACACGTGTTATATCACGAATAGTTCAATAGTTACGTATAATTTCTTCGTTCCCTTTCTTCTTCATCCTTCTTTGAATTCTGAATTTTTTTTTGTTTTTCTCTATAAATTGGTTTTTTTTTTTGTTGAAAATGGAGTTACCGGAGAGAGTTAAAGGTCGATTGGCTGTTCTCTCGGCTCATTTGGCGGCAGGTGATCCCGTGGAATTGGGAAAGGGATCTCCGGCGATCGAGCGATGGTGCACGTCGGCGGATATCAGCGCCGCACCGCATGGATCCTTGAAGGGAGCACTGACGATCGTCGACGAGCGCACCGGAAAGAAATATGAGATTCCGGTCTCAGATGATGGTACCGTTAAAGCTGTTGATCTCAAGAAGGTATCTCGAATTCTGATTGGACAGTGTAGAAAGTTTTGTATATTTGCATATACGTAATGGACAAGTAGTTGATTTTAGTTAAATTTTGCTTGGGTAAAGATTCGATCTATTAGAGTATAGTCTTCTTGTATAGTTAATATTAGAGTTTAGTATATTTTCATCTGTTTGGAATTGTGAGCTGAGAATCTTGTTTATATGGTTTCCCCTGTAGATAGCGACAGGGAAGGAAGACAAGGGGATTAAACTATACGATCCTGGTTACTTGAACACGGCTCCTGTCCGTTCCTCGATTTCTTACATCGACGGAGATGAAGGCATCCTCCGGTATCGTGGGTATCCAATAGAAGAAATGGCTGAGAACAGCACTTTTCTGGAGGTCGCATATCTTCTCCGTAAGTATTGGATTTATGATTTATGATTTATGTTGAACATTTCACTTTTTGGTTTTAATCTGTTTAGCTTTTTTTTTTTTTTGGTTCTTCTTTCTCTGGAAGTGTATGGGAATCTGCCGTCTGAAAGTCAGCTATCTGATTGGGAGTTTGCAGTTTCTCAGCATTCAGCTGTGCCACAAGGAGTATTAGTGAGTCTCTTGTCCTCTTTCCATGTGTATATAGACTATAGTGCCGTTCCTAAACCAAAACAGAACTTTGTAACCTATGATTGTCAAGACATTTGATACATGTCGTTATGAGCGTGCGTTATTCGAAGCAAAATGTTTCTCATAGGTAACCTGAGTTACTTTATAACTTTTGTGCAGGATATTATACAGTCTATGCCTCACGATGCACATCCGATGGGAGTTCTTGTAAGTGCAATGAGCGCGCTGTCCATCTTCCATCCTGATGCAAATCCTGCTCTTAGGGTAAGTTAAGATTATACATTCTTTATCTGATAATAACATGTCACTAGTGAAATTTTCCTCATAAACATGCGCTAACTAATACTCGATTGGGTGCAGGGTCAGGATATTTACGATTCAAAACAAGTTAGAGATAAGCAAATTGTTCGCATTATTGGAAAGGTATCTTTGTCTTTTATCGCTTGTTACCTTACTCCTTCCCATTTTCTGTGATTTAATCTTAGACATGCAAGAACATATATTTGGACTGTGAGTTATCTGTAGGCCTGAAAGAAGAAGATTTACAGTCTGAACCAAATGTGTGTATGCAGGCACCAACTATTGCAGCAGCTGCTTATTTGAGGATGGCAGGGAGGCCTCCTGTTCTTCCTTCAGCCAACCTTTCTTATGCAGAGAACTTCCTCTATATGCTTGATTCCCTGTATGTCTTAAGGGTTTATGCACTGCACTGGAAAGGGAGCTTAGTATTTAGACTGGACATAACTTGTAGCGTGTGCCGTTAACACGTTGATCATGTCCTTCTCACAGGGGAAACAGATCCTACAAACCCAATCCTCGGCTGGCTCGGGTGTTGGACATTCTTTTCATACTTCATGCTGAGCATGAAATGAACTGCTCCACCGCTGCTGCTCGGCATCTTGCCTCTAGGTATATACCTCCTTGGTTTGAATCTTAGTCACCTTGATAAAGAGATGTGTCTGATTAAAAAAAGTATCTTCTTGTAGTGGTGTTGATGTCTACACTGCTGTTGCTGGAGCTGTGGGAGCGCTTTATGGTCCTCTTCATGGGGGTGCAAACGAGGTCTGCTATTTTATTCTCCTGTAGTTGATCTGTTATGTTTCCATGTGGTCTCTGATATTTTTTGTCTTTTGATTCTGTTAGGCTGTGCTTAAAATGTTATCAGAGATTGGGAGTGTTGAGAATATTCCAGAGTTCATCGATGGTGTGAAGAACAGGTAAACTCAATGTGTTAAACTATTATGCATCCGTTTTAAGGAATTGTTAGGGGCCTTTCCATGAATATTCTCATCTCTTTTAACATATTCAGGAAGAGAAAGATGTCTGGATTTGGACACCGTGTGTACAAAAACTATGACCCAAGAGCTAGAGTCATAAAAAAGCTAGCAGATGAAGTGTTCTCCATTGTTGGAAGAGATCCTTTAATCGAGGTACTACTCTATGTCCTCATAGTTTAATATTATAGTAAAAAGTAGAGTATATGTTTGTTAATAATATATAATGTCTGATGGTCTTCAGGTAGCTGTTGCTCTGGAGAAGGCAGCTCTCTCGGATGATTATTTTGTTAAGAGGAAGCTTTATCCAAATGTTGATTTCTACTCTGGATTGATATACAGGTAAAGCTTTGAATAACATACATGTTCGGTGTTCCTCTCAACAACTTAACCTGGACCATTGGAAACAGGGCAATGGGATTCCCACCAGAGTTCTTCACTGTCTTATTCGCGATTCCTCGCATGGCTGGATACTTGTCTCATTGGAAAGAGTCGTTGGATGATCCTGACACCAAGATCATGAGACCACAACAGGTTTATTTAGTAGTCTCTTTCCAAGAAAAGTTCCCATCTTTTGTAGACAAGGATGTTTATTTTGATCAGTTTGAAACTAGGATGGCTCATGGATATTGATTTTGTGTGTGCAGGTGTACACAGGCGTGTGGCTGAGGCATTACACACCGGTGAGAGAGAGAATGGTGGCGGATGAGTCCAAGGAGTCGGACAAAATGGGTCCAGTCTCAACTTCAAATGCATCAAGAAGACGTTTGGCTGGATCTTCGGTTTAACCGTAGACCCACCCTTTTAGGTCCACACCATACAATGCATCACACCAAAAAGAATAAAAGAGATTGGCTTCTCTGGCCTCTGGCCAAAAGCATACTTTAAATTAAGATTTCTCTTTTCGTATACACAGTATTATTCTCCTAAATTGATGGTGGAGCAAGATCTCTTTGGGGACTTCAATAGAAAAACAGATATATTTCATATTTGATTCGATTCATCTTCTGAGGTGTGTTTGTTTGCCTTATTTGAATGTGTTTATCATATGTTATCATCCCAAAGACAATGTTCTTACTTTACTTCAATAAACAGATATATTTGATTTCTCAACCAAAGCAATTAACTTTATTAAATTGTTGCATACTGTTACAAAAGAGGATATCATCAAGCGACAAAGTTTCAAAATTCGGAGTTCTTGAAACTTGAAGCAGCCATGTTAATGATATACTTGAAGAAATATGATGTATAGAAAAATCTTGAAAGTTACATTAAATGTTTTCGTTTGGTGGCTGCATTTCTTGAAGTTGAAGGCGGAGGCCCTTGAAGGCTGTTAACCCTCTTTGGCGGTAGATTTCTTTCACCATTGGAGTTGCTTCTTGAAGTTGAAGGCACGTTCGTGGACAAGCCGGTCCTTCTAGGAGCAGAAATACTATAGACAAAGACAGAATTCGGCCAACGGAGTTAGAGAACCGATCAATGGTTTAGAGGATAAAGAATGTGGATCGATAGAGTCAGGTTTTGTTACCTGAAACTTTTCGGAGGAATCGTGTTCCTTTTAACTGGAGTGAGATTTTTCACCTTTTGACCATAATTGCTTCTTGAAGTTGAAGGCACGTTCGCTGATACACCAGTCCTCTTTGGAGCAGAGATACTATACGATACAGAGTTTGGCCAATGGAGTTAGAGAGCGATCAATGGTTTGGAGGACAGCGAATGTAGATCGATAGATAGAGAGAGATAGCCAGAGTCAGATTTTGTTACCTGAAACTCTTCTGAATCGTGTTCCTTTTAATTGCGGTGAGATTTTTCACTTCTTGACTGTAATCAATACCATACGAAAAGGGTTAATACCTAATATATACTGTTTCAAAGGGTAAAATGGAAAGTTTCAGTTCGATAAGACTTGTGATTGTACAATGTAAGGTGAAGGATCGTTTACCTCTTATAAAGATCTAATTTTGCCTTCTTCATGATATTGCTCTTGACGTTTGAAAGATTGTAACCTGATCCACTATTACCTGCAGACAAATCATTCCATAAAACCATCTGATTACAAAAGTCACAGGGACAAAAGCCAATTCATGAATGGAGCAAATGTATAATGATTTGGCAAGATTCGACCAAAAGAATCATATAAAAGTATTACCCCAGAAGGCTTTTTTCATTGGAGGCGTTTTTGAGCAGAGCTTAGTTTGTCGACTTTGTTTCCCTGACATGATTAAAGAAGAAGAATATGATTCCCATGCTGGATCATGTGGTCAATAATAATAATAAAAAAAAAAAAAAGGATAGTTTTGCAAAGATCGTACTTGCGTCTTCAACCTTGTAACGTTGCTTCAGATTATCAATAGCTAACTTCTCATCTTCTTCCACTTCTTTCAACTTTGCCTACATGCAACCACATTGCCTATATCTTTAAGCATTTCAAAGTTTCTATAAGCAATGACATCAATGGCGTGTAAGAAACAAAAACCAACCTCATATAACTCTCTCCACTTGAAATCTTCGTCCACGATAACATTCAAGGCATCTGCATCCCGACCAAACTGCTTGACACAGAATCTCTTCCAATATTTATTGGTGACTGGAATAAGATCAGTGTCCTAAAATGAAAAAAACATAATCTTCAGATCGGAGAAACCGTCAAAACATACAAAAGATTCACAGCGAAATCTGGTGAGATATATCTTCTTACTTGAGTAGAATCCTCTATATGCATCAGCTGCTCTAGTGTGCAATGTTGCAGAATCTGATCCAGGAGGTGAAAATCAACCCCACCAACATATCCAATGTACCGTACGTTATCAATCGCTGTTCTAACGCAAAGATCAACGAGCGAAAGTGGTTTCTTGGAAAGCCCCTCAAACAACGACATCGCAGCTCCTCTTTCAACAAGCCAAATCCTATAGCAACAACAAAAAGAAAAACACTTTCAATTTCATATCACAAGGAGACACAGTATACTATATCACTAAAGTAGGATGATACATAATTTCATCAGCTTATGTGAAGAGAAACTTCGTAAACGGATATATATATTCCATCTTAAGAAGAAGGAGAAAAAAAAACAGATCTTCGTAAACTGAGCTAGTGCGATCGGAATCCAATGATTTGATCCAATCAATCAAATACCCAATTCGAATTCACAATTCAAACAATCCATTTCCAAATCCAAGACAGTAGACGGAAGGTGGACTTTACCACTAAAATTAAAAAGAGAGACGAATCGAAGATTGACCGACGACGGAGAAAGGTACAAAGAATTTCCTCGGAGATCGAAGAAACTTTTCCTCTTCCCGACAAGTAGTCGCCGGAGTTTTTTTTTTTTTTCTTTTTTTTCGTTTAATCGTTCACCCACAGCGATATTGAACCATTTGGTTTTCTAAACGCGCTTTTTTAAATCACGATTGTGGGTCCTAACAGACTTGTATATATATACGCGCGCCTATTTAATTGCGCCAACTGGTTTCACGTGACGTCGTCGTTTTACAGCTCGAACCGAATCCAACCGAACCAAAATTCATTACTTCAAAATCAAATCAAAATTTCTAAATTAATCAAACCGAAAAACAAATGGCCAGGACTGATTTCGCTTTAAATTAAGGATTTGGGGGACGAAATAGAATCATTTCCAATGGACGCATTGGGTGGATTCGGCGGCGCCGGCGGGTTCTGGGGATGGAATGGGTTCGATCAACGGAGGAAGAAGAAGAACTCTTCCGGCGACAGAGGAAAGCAAAGGAACTCTGGATCGTCGGATTCAGTCAATGTGAGCAAAGACGCCGGTTATCGGTTTCCCTTAAAGCAAGCTGTGACGGCCGGCGCACTCACCTTCACCGGCGACACGATTGCTCAGATATCTGGAAGGTGGAATAAGAAGAGAGCTGCTCTTAAACAATCAGCTTCTGATAAACTTGACGAGGTTCGTCTCAAAATATTTTCTTCTGTGTCGGTGATTTTCCGAGTGATAAAGTTTTGATTTTTTTTTTTTTTTGAGTTTTTGGTGAATGTTTGATTGTTTGAAATATACACGAATCAAGTTTCTACTGTGATTTTGTGATACCTTTGCATAACCAAAAATGTCGGTTGTGATGCTTGATTAGTAAGTGAGTAGTGAGTAGTGAGTAGTGAGTAGTGACAGTATCTTAGAAAATATTGAATCTTTGCATAACCAAATGTTGGTGTGATGAGTAGTGAGTAGTGAGATAATCTTATAGAATTTTGTTTGATTCTAGAGTTCTTGCTGGGATAATTTGATATCTGATCTTCTTGCAAAAAGAGTCTCTTAAATGGGTGAAAAACTTGGTTTGACTTAAATTGGATCATTCACTTTAGGAGGAATGGTGGAACATTTTGGCAGAACATGACTGGGTACGTGCACTGAGGATGAGTTCTTACGGATTATTATTGTATGGACCTGGTTCTTATGCATGGTATCAATTCCTTGACTATTCTTTGCCTAAACCAACCGCTACGAATCTAGTGCTTAAGGTACTGTTATCGACTTATCTCTAGAGCCATCTTTAACTTAGAACATGTTGTGATCGGAGTTTCTTAATTTGCATTTACCGATATCCCTTTTTTCAGGTTCTGCTTAACCAAGTAGTCCTCGGTCCAATTGTGATCGGTGTTATATTTGCTTGGAACAACTTATGGCTGGGAAAGCTCTCTGAGCTTGGAAACAAGTATCAGAAAGATGCTCTTCCAACGCTTCTATATGGTGAGATACAAATTAAACAGAGTTAAACTCTTACCGTTTCATAGGATTCATTTCTAATGTACTTATGGTTCTTGGGATGACTACAGGATTTCGCTTCTGGATTCCCGTCAGCATTCTTAACTTCTCGTATGTCTCTCTCTATCTCTCTCTCTCTTCTTCTCTATGATCAAGTCATTTGGATTTGGAAGGTCTTTATATATTGGCATTCTACATTGAATTTACAGGGTAGTCCCGCTTCAAGCTCGTGTAGCTTTCATGTCCATGGGATCTGTGTTTTGGAACTTCTACTTATCTTCAGCTATGAGCAAGTAGATCAAATATTTATCTTCGGCCACGTCGAGTGAAACTATATCATTCTAAAGTTCAGTACTAAAGTAAGCCAATCTTGCTGTTGTTTCTCTACCGTTTCAACTTCGGTTCTAGTCGTTTTGATAGTAAGCTGACATATTTTATATGATCCTTCTTGAAGTTACGGTGACAGGCGAAGCGGAATTTCATCAAGCAGCAGTTTAAAAACTATGTAAACTTTCTCAGGTTCTCTATGGTTTTCAAGAGAAAGATAGATTCAGATTGTGAGAAGAATTTATTGTTGGTGAAGGAGAGACACTTGTACCTCTCTCTTGATGTCTTTTGTCATCAATTAAAAAAAAAAAAAAAAAACACTAGCTTATATAACTTTTTTTTCTTTCTTAAAATGCAATAGTTTCTGGTGAGAACGTTTGTTACTGAAGGATAAGCACAACAAATTAGTATTTTTGAAATATATATATATATATATTTTTTAACAGATATACTTGCATCCACAAATTTCGATTCTCAGAATATCTGTACTTTAAAACTAAAATTACAAGGCAAAATCAGCATAATATTTTTAAAGAGACAAAAAGACATGAGCTATAAAAACTCTAACAATATCTCTGTGTCAATGTTTATCACAAACAATGGCAAAGAGAGAGAATGATGTAGAAGAGCTAATGCCTTTAAGAAAACGACGTTCTCTCCGTCCGCTACAACAACAAGTAGAAGAGCTGCCGGAGAGGTTTAAGAACAAGATAATGGAGATGAGAGGCACAGAAGAGACACTAATATTTAAGAGGAAGTTGACTAAGTCAGATGTGGATAAAGGTGCCTCACGTTTATCTATTCCCATGCGTGAGCTCTTGAGCCACAATTTTCTGACGTCTGATGAAAAGGAGAAGACAGAGAACCTAGTGAAAGAGGGTAGAGAAGGCAGAGGTTTAACTGTGCAAGTGATTGATCCGAGGTTACGAGTATGGGAGCTGAAGCTAAGAAGAGTTGATATGGAGAAGAGAGAGACGAAGAAGGGGAAGAGAGGGAACCCAAGTTCGTCGTATTGGTTGGGGTATAAGTGGAACTATGTGGTCAGAGCTAATAGTCTTAGAGAAGGTAATGACTTTCAGCTTTGGTCCTTTAGGTCTCAGCAAAAACTTTGTCTTGCGCTCGTTTTGCTTCGAGGAGAAGGTAGGTCTTTGGGAAATTAGGTTACTTTTGATAGATCATTTAATTAGGTTAAAATTTTTTTGATGGATGTTGATGTGCAAGAATATAATTTAATTAGGTTAAGTTTTTTCTGTTAGTGTTCGAGTTAAGAATATAATTTATATTATTTGGTTTCGTGTTTGAGATTGAAATCTATAAGGTGAGAGGTTTGGTCACTTTAGGTGTCGGATGGAAATGTCTTACCACACATGTTAAATATGAAAAAGTTGCCAATTATTATAATGAGTATAGTGAGTTTTGTGTTTTTGTTTGTTTGACTATTCACAACTCCTTTTGTTACGCTCCCTCCCGCGTCACACGCGCATCTAAAGATATTCGAACCTTCGAAGAGCCCGAATTAAATACATGTATAAAAAATATGATAAACGAAATATTTACTTTAATTTAAATACATCATGGACTTTAATGTGTAGTGTGTACGCAACGCGGATCAAATGAAAATATATTACTCCCTTCGTTAAGATAAATTTTATAGTTTTTTTACAAATATTAAGAAAAATTTAATTTTCAATCATTATTATACAGCTTTTTTGCAATAAAACAATTTTTTATAATTTCAAACAAATATAATTTATCTTTGTAGTACAATAAATAATGTAAAAAAAAATTCATTATTATCGAACAAAAGCACTATTTATTACCAAATTGAATTGTATAACGTATAAAGACTGTTAGTAGTGTGTTTAGTGTGTTGACGAACAGAGCCGGTCCACACGTAATTATTTGAGGGCTAAGGGTAGTAAGGTAATTAAAGACATAGCTAATTACAAGGCTTAAATACCTAACTAAACTCCATTGATCCACACTCATCATCTCCTCCAAACACACAAGAGAAAGTAAGAAGAAAAAAAAACTTTTTAAAAATGGTTGAAGAAGAGGAGTTGTTGAAACTGTTCGAGCAAAACTGGTCGGAGAGACCAATCTTCAAGAAAAGACAAGACCATTTGAATCTCAACCGAGAGAAAATACAAGAAGAAGAAGAAGAAGAAGAAGGAGCAGTGAAGAAATTTCCGGTGAGCTTTCTTGTAGAGAGAGCTATGAGTGATGAGACGATGATGACAAGAAGTTCAAAGACAAGCTTGTTTGTTTCTTCATCAGACGATCTGTTTTTGTCTCCTAGATCTGTTTTAAACGTTAAATCATCGCCGACGAAGCTTCAGACGATTCTCTCCGGGAAAGAAGTGAATGAGTTCTCGACTGCGGAAAGAGAGAGAGTATTTTCTAAAAAGTCAGAGAAGGAAGAAGAGAGGAGAAAGAAGCAGAGAAATGTGAGAACAAGAAGGGGAAAGAGTATGTCGGATTTGGAGTACGAAGAGCTTAAAGGGTTTATGGATCTGGGTTTTGTCTTCTCCGAGGAAGACCATAAAGACTCAAACCTGGTTTCTATTCTTCCTGGATTGCAGAGATTGGTGAAGAAAGATGATGGAGTAGTAGTGGAAGTAACAGAGGAAAACAGAGCAGCAAGACCCTATTTGTCGGAAGCGTGGGATGTTTGTGGAGGAAGAAAAGGGAAGAGACAGATCACGCCGGAGATAAAGTGGAGAGTTCCGGCGCCGGCGATTAACGAAGTTGAGTTGAAAGATCATCTCAAACATTGGGCTCATGCGGTGGCTTCGACTATTCGATGATGTTTACACAAAGCTTGGATACTAAAATATTGCGATCCTTTGTGTATCTATAAGCTTTGATTATTCTTGTTTGACATTCATCGAAAATAAAATGACTGTTCACAAAAGTTTTATGAAGTCTCTCTATAAGATGACAAAATTGACCAAGAATAAAAACGTCATTTTCGAAAGAAGAGAATCTACCATTAATTGGTTGGCCTATCATCTGGTCTATATATTATTATAATTTCCGCAATTAGGACATTGAGTATTAATGACCTCTATTTTAAATGTCATGGTATAATCTTTACAGTTTCCATTAGGAATTCTATAATTTGATTAAAGATAAATAAAAGTATAAGTAGATTTTTCTATTGTTTAGATTTTGTTAATGAATATTCTCTTTAAATATAATAAGATTTCGTAAATAGATAAAGAAGGTTACATATATATTTATCTCCTAATATTACGTATCCGGAAAAACTAGCTAGGAGCCTTGAGTAACGTAAACAGCTTTTTATTCTTCTTCATCTACTCAAGGATTTAACAAATACTAGTTGAGTTTTTGGAGTCTTATCGCACGCCATGGATGATGCATCACGATATGAAGAAACTGTATAAGTGTTGTATAGGGTAATGATAGTGATGGCCGTCATTGTTTTCCTTTTCGGCTCTTGTCTTTGTGTTAGAGTTTACTCGGCGGTGTCGTCTACTGATCAGAAAGATGAAAAAGATTGCCCTTCTGAATCTCTCAACCCATGAATCTATAATCCACGAGCTTGAATGGTGGACGATCAAGGCTAAATAAAGTTTGCGATAGTAATTCTTGTCTAGTCTTTTCTAGGTTTCTATTTTGTTGGATCTTTTTTTTTTTTTTTTTTTTTTTTTTTTATGGTTATATATGTGGATATTAAACATCTGCTTAACTATGTATCGTTTTTATCGTTTCTAGGCGTTGGAAACATATAATATACATAAGGAGTACATAAAATAGAAAACGTTTATACACTTTTGTGTTTTTTCTTTCTTAAATCGATGTGAGAAGAAGAAAGCTATACGAAGTCTAGAACGGGACATATATAACACTTTCCGTACCAAATGAAGTTATCAAGTAACTATACAACTAACTATATGCGACCATTATATGATTCATGATGTCTCGGGTGGTTTTTTCAGTTGTCTCCTCTGGAGGCAGAGTCCGGGAGTTTGAAGGTTGGCCGCTTATCCACGCCTCTTCGTGAGTATTCCCTCCATCTCCTGGCTGCTGCGGCGGCTCGCTGTGCTCGTTCCTGTACTTCTTCTTCTGCCACAGACATTCAAATTTAGTAATGATCATTGGCAAGAGAGGAGGAGGAGGAGAGTTTAATAATCATCATCAATCTTACCGCTTTTCTGGTATTGGTTCTCTTTGCCCCAGAGGTTATCCCAATAGGAAGGTGTTTCGTCTGTGCTTTTCCGCTTCATCATTCTACTTCTAGCTTGATTCTGAAAACATAGTTAAGGTAAGCACGAGGTGATGTTATGTTTCAAATAGTTTTGCAAGGATTTCCAAGGCTGATGATGAGATAGTTGGTTCATACCAAAACTTTTGCTTGCCTCTTTTCCCATCGAGATCTCGCCTGTAATGGATTCAAAGGATTGATCATCCGTTAAATGAAAGATGAAGAACATGGGGCCATAACAAGACTAAAGAGTAGAAGGAAAAAGGACTAGGAACATTTCAGCTATTTATCTGCTAGAGCGGTTTTTATTTCCTTGTTACCATTCTGAAAACATCAACAGCTCCTGACCCCATCCCAGAGAGCATCAGAGCAACCTGATCCATCAATGACAGTGCCAAGAGATTGATGCAGGAGTCTAGTAAACATAAAATAATCAAGAAACCTTGCAAATGCTTGATGTTGTTATAAGATAGCTACAAGAGAGAAATATGCTGGTGTTTACATTGACTCTTTCAACACGTCGCATTTCGTCTTCAAGCAATGACAACTGCGCAGCCGATGTCTTATAGATACAATCAACCGGGCTGAAAAAAAAAAAAAAAAAAGGAGAATCAGTTCTCTAAAATTGCCTACCAATGCAACAACAATGACTTGCAGCATCTACATAGTAAATTAGCTTACCATGTTTCAACTGCTTGTTGAAGTAAATCTGGGTTGCCACTCTGGTTACATGCCCTTGCTCTTCCAAAGTCTTCCTCAATCTTAAATATATCGGGAGCCACATTGGCACAATTCTTGCAGCCTGTTAAACAGCAAAACGCAAATGTAGAGTCACTTTCCAAACTCAAAATGAATCGCATGAAACGAAACTCAAGACACACCTATACAAGCAAACTCATCAACAAAAACATGATCCTTTGGGGTGGAGTCATCAAGAAAAGGATTGATGGCCGTCACTGTATACCCATGGATCTCATCGTAAACCATACGCTGTACAGGGTCACTGAGAATCTGCAATTGCGACGGTAATCGTTAAACCAAAAGCACATGTAAACGAAATCAAGTGAAAAAACTCACCGAGTAGATATCGTTAATGAACATGCAGAAATTCGTGGTTTCTGGGTCATTGCCACTCAAATCTGGATGGCAAGATTTCATACAGTTATAGTAGGCTTTCTTAATCTCCTCCTGCGTCGCATCTGGAAGCTGTTGACATAGCAGAGGAGAGTGATTGTAAGTCACAAACTTTGGATATTGTGAGCGGTGTTTTCAATCATAAGCAAATAGCAGAAACCAATAATTTGAAACTATATATCATCACTTCAAAATCCCGATTGCGATTATCAAATCGAATTGGAAAATTACCAGTCCGAGAACGGCATAGTAATCATCGGCGACATCACTGGTGGAAAGAGAAGAAGCATCCTCAGTTGCAACTCTCAGCCTTCCGATGGCGCCACTTCGCCTCCTTCCGGCGTACGCAGGTAAGCACCAAGACGAAGCACCGCTAGTCTTCGCCGAGAAACGCGACGCACTTGATCTGGAGCTGAGAAGTGACTTCTGAAACTTCAAAAGATCCGTACAAACAGGGGAAAGTAGCTGCGCCATTGAAGAAGAACCTCAAAAGCTCCGATCCGATCACTAGGCCAAGAGGCAAATATTATCGTCAATGTAATTTCAGTTTCATTCGCAGGTCGATATTTTCGAATTAATAATATTTAAAAATAGTTTTCCGTGAAGAAATAAGTTAAGGCGTACGAGGGTGGAGCGCTGACGTGGCAGGATAAGAACCACGGAAGGTTATTTGGAATCGGAGATGAATCTAGCGGCAATCGGCGAAAGCGTGCTTAACCGAAGGTGGCACGTGTCACCTAGTGGATTAATGTGTCTCTTCCTTCACGCTTCAACTACCCGCCAAATGTTTTTTCATTGTTTTGCTTAATATCTCACACGAAATCAAATAGAAATTTATTAACTTTAAAAACGAATCTTTGTTTTCCACTAATTGTAAATTTATAGATAGATAAGTTAAATACATAGGATTCAGATAAGGTAGGTAAACAAAAATGAGACGAGAGTGTTTTTCAAATTGAAGAAAAGAGCGTCTGGATGTTCTGTGACTTGTGGAGAATGACTCCTTCGTATTTCACTTGTTGAGAATGACTCCTTAAAACAATGTCTTGTTGAATGCCAAAACCGAAGCAACCAGGTCACTCAAGTTTCTTCTGAGAAGCTGGTGTTCTTTGACTCTCACCCCTGACGGTTACATAGCATGCCATCTTCTCGTTACGTCTGATTCCAAAAGAAGGAACACTGTATCTTACTGCAGAAGCAGAGGACATATAAACAACGGTTCTTGAAAATGTGTTGGAAGAAGCTAAACAAGTCAGATTATTATCATTGAACAGCATATAACTAGTTTCATCTCTACTTTTGGATTGACCCTAAAACTTGAGAGGAGCTAACATAAACTCATTTATAACTTACAAATTGATCCTTTTTTTCTCCAGATTTCTCTAAATTACTAGTCAATCACTCTAACTAGTAATATATGTCGTTGGCTAGTCAATCACTCTCCAGATCCTCCCAATTTGAATACCAAAAGTCCTTGGCTTCATCACTCTCTCTGCTTTACTCTTTCCCTGTAGAACTTCATCAAAGTGCAAGATCCAAGTCATGTTTTTTTAAACAAAAAAACAAATCATCCAAATGATGTCATGTGTTTACGTAACTAGCAAGGAAGTTTTATTTATTTGATGGATTTGAACATCTTGGTCATGTTGTTATGAAATGAGTTGCATATCCAAGTAAGTGATGAACAGATCACATATCATCTCGATGAACTTTGAATACGAGTTAGGTCTACGCTAACCGAAATGCACAGTATTGGATCGTGTTATGTTATCTTGCACCTTTAAGTTTATAGGATACTAAAGAGTGAAACAGTCTAAAGCCATTGGTGTTCGCTCATAAGCATCATGGTGGCTTCATATTGGCTCTGTGAGCACTTACATTGGTTCATGAAGAAAGACCTTGAAGGTTTTGCACTTATACCTCACTGTGATTAGCCTAGCTTTGCCTCTTAGGTCCTGTGTGAGCACAGCATTAATACCGGTCCGGTCTTGGCATTTTAATAAAAAATAATTCTTATAAATGTTAGTGTCTTAACAAAAAAAACAAACCACATATCATCTCGATCACGTCAACTTCGCGCCACCCCTCACTACTTTTAGCGTTTTTTTTTTTTAGTGAATTCGAAAA
Source organism: Erythrophleum ivorense (assembly GCA_026724425.1). Classification (NCBI taxonomy): domain Eukaryota; kingdom Viridiplantae; phylum Streptophyta; class Magnoliopsida; order Fabales; family Fabaceae; genus Erythrophleum; species Erythrophleum ivorense. The sequence goes on along the minus strand of JAIUCV010000086.1, from coordinate 1,866,883 downwards.
TCTATTTTCAGTGTACGTTGTGTATATATATTCCAAGAAAAATTTACTAAAATCTTAATTACAGGGGAGTAAGATCAACAAAAAGTTCTGGTATAACAACATTGACAATTTTTGTTTTTAAAAATCATGAAGCCTACTACTCTATTAGTGATATATTGTGTGTTGATGTTCTTCGTTATGAACAATGATAAAGGTACAGTATTCTCATTTTGAAATATTTTTTATTACTATTTTTGGTTATTCTATCATTTTTGATCCCATATATAAATGTACAAAGTTTCCTGGTTAAAATACAAAAATAGAGGTGGCAGCTTGTCCTGGAGTAAGCTTTAATGGACCTGGAAAATGCGGTACTAACTGGAAAGAAATGTGCCTCAAAGCTTCCCAATACAAGACCCCAGCTGTATGCACATCATGTAGAACCTATGGGAGTCGTGCTACCAAACAGCCAACTTATAGTTGCAATTGTCACGCTACTGCTTGCCCGCCATAACAAAAAAAATATATATATATATATATATATATCTTTGCTTAGTTTTTGGTCTTTAAATAACACATACACGAGATGATTTTGTATCAATCTAATGTTTTTTCGAAATTAAATTACTTTTTACATGATCACTTTCGGGTTTTTCTAGTTTCCTTGTATTCACAAAACATGTTGTAATTTCCAAAGATATTGAATATATAAGGTGATAATAATCACCATGTTTTCTTACTTTCTTTTAGTAAACGAGAAGTCGAAACATAATTGAAAAAGAAAGAAGATTTGGGTTACTGATTGGTTTTTCGTCATATATATAACTATCTTGTTCGTTACTCAACGTCTGACTCCTAAAACTATGGACAAGTTTAACTTGCATACTTTTTTTCATCTCTCTCGATATTATGCATCATCATCTTATCTACTTTGAATTCTAAATTCAGTTCTAAATTTCAACATCATATATTCACCAGTCACCACAACTCAACCACTCTTTTTTCTCCTCTCAAGTTATTTGGCCTCATGAATCACTATTTGTTCATGTAAATTGGAAAAGTGACGTGACTGCGCTTAACCGATAAGATCAACTATCTGCACCTCAGGCCAAGAACGGAAAACTGTTCTCTATAGTATTATGAATTTTCCGATGTAATAATATCTGTTTGAAAACATTAACTAATCGAGGCGATAATTATACGTCCACCCTTTTTATTTACATAATACTATAGGAAGATAACAATTTATAAGTCAGTGGCTATTGGCTAAGGACCAGAAGTTGAGAATAAAGGAATGAGACACAGCAAACCAGCTGATGAAGGCATTGCTGTCTCGACTTAGAAAAACCATAGACGACATGACATATTGGTCAAATATGTCTTTTGTCTAGACTTTTGTCTTTTTTGTTCTTTCTAGTTAAATTATGACTTGGATCTCGCAGTTTGATGAAGCTCTTGGAAGCGTCAATAGCTTCTCCTTATCAGTACTGGCCACTTGAAGTTTGTTTGCAGCAACGATTTTCACCAGCTCAAGACAAGGTAACTTGTCCAAGAAATGCTTCACTTTCTTCAGCTCTCTTGTAGTTCCTCGGTAGCCTGATATTTCCAGCAGCTTCACTCGACATGATGATAAGCAAGACGACGTCATAGTCTCCTCCGAGTCATTGCAAGGACATGCATCCCCACAGTTTTTTGCTTTGCAGTGAATGAGACCCTGAAGCATAATGGAGACAAAAGAATATAAATTAGTTCGGTATATATAAAGAATCTAAACTAGTTTAGGATGTGTTTTTGTGTGTGTGTGTCATGAGATACCTTGAAGATGAGAGTTTCTAAATTTGGAGAGTTCTTGATCAGAAGTGGCAGTGTTTGCCATCCTCGTCTCCTGTCACTCTCGATAGATAGACTAACAAGGTTGTTGAACATTGGTAATTCTTGACAAGAGAAGTAAATCAGCTACAGAAAAACCAATTCAAGCTAGTCATCACTCAAATACCAAAATATTTGAATCAAAAGATTGTCATAGAAGAATAAAAATAAAAAAAGAGCAGACTGACCTCAAGAACATCTTTAGATAAGTGAAGGACCTTAACATATCTGATTCCGTTGATGAGATTTATAAAATGAGCATGACCACGTCTTGCTTCCTTTATTCGATAATTGGACACAAAAAGATCGAGTCTTGCTTCAACGAGGGAATCCATCTTAACATGTTCATACTTATTCATCTTAACACATGCATGTTCATGCGTACTCCCACCAAAATCACATGAAAGTTCAAAGTAGGCAATTTGGAACATGAAAAGAAATGCTTTTGATAGTTTTGATTTGGATGTATAGTCTCTTTAGAGATGGAGAAGACACAGAACCACTCCAATGTTTCCATCGCTCCTTAACAACCAATTCTTCAAGCACAGGGCAATGAGATACAATAGTTTCAAAGCCATGATCTCCATCAAAACTAACCGTGTCAGTACACAAAGTCTTTAGCATAGGAAGACAAACATCATGAGGAAGCTGGATTGAAAAATTAGATTCTAGTTTTAGGTTAACAAAAACAAACACATTCCTCCACCTCTTAGAGAGTACTGGCGTTGAGGCAGCTTATGCATATTTATTATTCAAAAGGAAGATTTGTATTGTCCGATTCAAGTTAAGGACCATTGTAGGAAATGATTAAAAGACTAACACCAAGCTAGGAAAACAACAAATCATATAATAATTAATAACAAGGTTTCTAAGAAGGTTCAACATTTCGGAAAGAGTTGGAAAACAATCCCGAGAAAATGAAAACGCAGCAGCTTTTTAATCTTTTGGAGTCTGAATACTCTGCTCACTTGAGCTGCAATTTGGTATAGAGATCCGCTGCTCTAGATAACGACTGTATCGATACCGGATAACCTTTTCCCATCTGCACATAAAAACCATCAAAACCCCTTTATATTACTAATTACACTCAATGGAATCCAAAAACTGTTTCTTAAAGGGTTTGATATAAAGCACTTACCGTACTGCATAAGTGGAATGCATTCACATAACCAGCATATTTCGAAGCTGCATACAAAAAGTAAAAGAGTAAGCGCTCAAATCAACCAAACAAAAATTAGGATCTCGGTATGAATTTATTACTCTTTTTCAATCCTGCAGGCTTTGCCAGCAAAAGGGCGTTCATAAATGCACCAACATTCTCTCGCAATGCATCCTCAGGAAAGCTCATCTGGTTTAGGGAAAGTGTTGTTTTTTTTTTAAGAAGAAAGCTAATGAAATTCAGATTTAACTTTGTAAGTCTTTGGGAAGAGATGATGTAACCTAACCTTTCCAAGTGGCACATGAAGAATAGAAGTTTTATCCATTCTGAATTTGGTATGTCCAGCTTTTGCGTCTTTGACTGCTTTCGTGACATCCTTGGTCACACTACCTTGCTACAACAAGATCATAATATTGGATATTTTAAATTTTAAGTGACTGAATACATTAGAGTAAAGATGTTGAGTGAAGAATCCAACTCACTTTGGGGTTTGGCATCAAACCGTGATTGTTAAGAATCCTCGATATCTGCAAACAAAACCATTTGCATATTAAGTGAGAAAGATATCTATCATCTTTATCATGTTGTAAACAGATTTGGATAAGTGCTCAAATCTAAGAACCTTGTAAACACGGGGCATCATTTTCGGAGTTGCAAGACATCTGTCAAAGTCGATCTTGCCGCTTTCTGCAGATAGAGAGTTAAGTACGTTAGAATGAATAAACAAACCTACCATTGAAACACAATTACATGTCAGAAGTGAATTATCTAATGAGGGTGAAGTAGAATGCATTGGTCAATTACTCAAGATTTCTTCAATGAGCTCAAGACCACCAACAACATCAGCTCCTGCCGCTTTTGCATCTTCTGCATCAGTCCCCTCAGCAAAGAAAGCCACTTTCACATCCTAAACGAGAAAGATCATTTCTTGTATTACATAAGTGGCTGATAATTAGAAATTCTCATCATGGATAAGAAATACATTTCTTTTACCTTCTTAACAGAGTGTGGTAGAGCCAAAGTACCACGAACGATCTGCATTTTAAACAGTGACATCAGTCAATCTACAAAATAAAAACATTTCCAAAGAAAAGAAAGGCATCAAATACCAGCTCAGATCGGCCTTTTTCGATGCCCAACCTCACATGCGCCTCAAGAGTTTCATCAAATTTAGCCTTGGCATTGGACTGAACATAGATGAAAACAGCATCAGAACAAAAAATTTATATGAATACAAGTGATGCACAAATTAATGAGTCCATGTTTATCTTGACGCACTCCTAGTCACTCTGTCTTCCTTCCCTCTACTTCAAAGTCAACATACTATAACAAATCCACAACTCTCACAGTACCACCACTAACAAAACTTGCATGACCTATTACTCAATTGAAGTGCCTTAAGTATAAAACAAGTGAGAGTTTAGCCTCAGCGTCTAACAAAGCTTCCAGACCAAGCCTCCTTTGAGACGTTTCTTTGTTCACATCTAACCCCAATTATTGTAGCTTCCTTACTAATACTTATTTGACGTCTCTTAGCTACGAAACAAGCAAAAGTTTAATCATTTGACATCACAAACAAAAAATACTGACCTTTATCTCTCTAATGGCCTCCGTGAGATCGAAAATAGGTTTCTTTCCATGCCTCAAATCTGGTTTAAGCAATGTTGGTAAAGGAAGTGAAGATGTATCCTCTTCCACAGCAGTAGCTCTCAAGAACCTTCTTCTAGCCCGATTCTCTGCTTCAATCCTCTTCCTCTCTATCTCCATCTCCTCCGGAGTTCTCTCTCTCTCATCCTCACCGACGACGCGATCCTCGGGAAGCGGGGCCACACGCTGGGCGTAAGAAACCGGAGAGATTGAAGGAGCGTCTTTCACATATCGGATTTCTTCTCGCGTCAAGCTTGATTGATCTTCCTGGCTCGCCGATTCAGAATGAAGCAGCGTAGTAGAAGACGGTGGAGGAGAAGCGCCATCGGAGGGTTCGGATTTCTGATCCTTCGGTTTGGCGGCGTACGACACCGGCTCGAGTTTTCTGCGGGATTCATTTTGCGGCGGATTTAGCTCCGGATTCGAATCCGGAGAAGGATTCGAATCGGATGGTGAAGAGGAAGAGAAGAGCCTAGGGATTTGTTGAAATGGAGACGAAAAGGATTTGGTAAGACCTTGGCGGCGAGCTTGGGAGAGTAGAAGCTTCATTGCTGCCATTGTTTCACTTCTTTACTCCGTGAGGTTTTTCGAGTGTGTGATTTTGGGGTTTAAGAGGATTTCTGATTTCCAAATTAATTAAAGCTTTTTCACTAATAATTACAAAACTTGAGGGGCCAGATATATAAATAATTTGAGAGTAAAATCTCTTATTCACAATTAATACCCAATTCTCTTGTTTTCTCTCAGAAATGGAGCTATAGTTTTGTAAATTGAACATTCGATCAGATTTCATGGTTTTTCTTAGGCCCGCGACATTGGGCCGAAACCGAAGCCCGAAACCGTATCCGACCCGAAATAACCGACCCGAGTCGGGTTCGGGTTTGCTTAAATAACCGATCGGTTTTGATACAAATTTGAATTCGGGTTCGGGTACGGTTCGGTTTAATCCGATAACCGAAATAATTAACCGATAACCGATAATTATAACAAATAACCACATTAATAATATTAACATTACCCAAAACGACATCTTCAACCCTTCAACACACGATCCAGTTTTAGATCTGATAATGGCGTTGAGTTTCTTCACTTTTTTTGAGTGGTGGGTGCGAAGAAGAAAGCAAACAAACAAACCCTATACAGATTTATCATCTTCACTACAATCTTCTCCATCATCTTCATACGAAATCAACAGCGATGTCTTCTTCTTCTTCTTCACCTGAATCTCCTTCCGTCTCACCAACCATGTCCGATTCAACCAGACAGCTTCTCCGTCGCGCCGCCGCCAGCCTGTTATCGCCGTCCTGTTAGGCCGAGTTACAGGTCGGCGAGGAGCTTCGATGCTGGTGAGAGAGACGGCTGCGCAGGAGCTCGAGGATCGGAGAGCCGATTGGGGCTACTCGAAACCGATCGTGGCTCTCGATATGCTTAGTAACACTGCTTCACTCGCCGTGAAGTAACCGGCGGAGACATCGCCCCAACCTCCGTAGCCATTCCGGATCTTCCTCCTTCATAAAAAAAAATTGTTTTGTTTTTTCTTTTTTTTTTTTAATGCGCAAAAAAAAAAAAAAAAATCGGTTTTCTATCGGGTTACCCGAACCCGAAAATTCAAACCCGAATCCGACCCGAACCCGACCAAATACCCGAACGGTTTTCAAATTCCGAAAACCAAATACCCGAAACCCGATTTAACCGACCCGAACCCGACCGGTTAACCGGATTCCCAGGCCTAGTTTTTTCTAATACAGAGCTTTACAAGCTTTAACAACAGAGTCAATGCGAGTAAGGTTTTGCGGAAGAGATCAAAAATGGCTGAACTGTCCCAACAATAACTCGAACATGTCGTCAGGAGTTAGAAGAGTCGTTCCTCCAATAAGAAGGCCAATGTCTGGTCTTCCGCTCTCCGACACAGCCTCTTGAACTTCCAAAACCTTGACAACAGGTGGAAACAGAGACAGAGACGGTCATTACAAAGATAGGCCTAAAACCAAATGAATGGAACTTTTGTGGTAAAGAAACTAACCTCTCGACCATTGATTCCTCCAATGACAAAGACAAGAATGACACTCTGGTCTACAAGGCTCGGTTTTGCCTGCAATCCCAAACATCAATGTCTATCTTGTGGAGGATGCGGAGAAAAAGAAAATAATGGGTTGAGAGAGAAAGGACTAACTAACCTGACCAAGACCAAACCTTCCAAACCCACTTTTGAAAAGCCTTCCTACGGTTGAGGAATGGTATTCTAAACCGGGGATCTCGTCTTTGCTCAACACTTTTGTTATAAGCCTGTAGAGTAGTCCTTTGTTTCCAGAAGCATCGCCAGAAAAGCCGCTCTCTGAAGCCAATGAGCCTTCTCTCAAGGGTAGATTCCTTGTTCTTAGACTCGATAACTTGTGGAGAAACCTAAACAAGCTGTCTACTCTATCACGCAAATCCAGTTTCAGCTGCATATCGTCATAGGACTCGTCTGCTTTACTATTGTCAGCGTCTTCTTCTTCTTCCTCCTCCTCGCCCCATTTTCCCCACGGATCATCATCAAGTGCATCAATGTCTAACTGATCATCAGAGGGAGTTTCTTTGGTGTCCTCGGACTTGAGGCGATTCAATCTGCCTTCAAGCTCTTCTGTCAACCCATTGAGAAACTTGAGATTCCCTGCTGATGGATTCTCGAGAACAGCATCGACAATGGCTTCTTTTAGAAAATGCTCTTCTTGCCAAGAGAAAGGCCCGCCTGATCCAGATGTAGGAAAATTCTCGCCAGCAAGAATGTAACCAACTATTGTTAGAAGCAGGGCGTCTCGGAAAGATAGAAGCCCTCGTAATGAGGAATCTGGTTTCTCGCTCTTCTTCGCTTTAAGTTCTGCCACAGCACTTTTGTTGATCAGGTCACTTATTTGAGCAGCCAGACCCTGACTCGTATCACCAGCACTTACGTTTAACATCATCTCCGCACTGCTAAAAGCATCCCATTTGGCACTTTGAGATTCATCAAGAGCAGCGGCTGTGGCTGCCGCTAACTGAATAATCCCTTTGTTTTTCAACAAAGACGACTCGCTTTGGGACAATGCTCTGATCATGGCCTGGAGCTCCGGTTTTGTAGCATAACCAGGACGAGCTCTCACGTTAACAGAGATGTTTTCGCGACGCAGGGCCTCTTGGAGCCATTTCTTCACCAGTACGCTTCCATCCTTCGTTCTTCTATCGATCATGGCCTCTAAGTAAGGTGTTCCTCTAAAACATTCAGTGCCGACAAGAGATCCATTTAGTAGTTCAGTCCAGTTGGTGGGAGATTTCTTGTCACATTCATTAAGTAAACCTACATTTTGTGGATCAGAAGTGTATGAATCCCAGCCACGTAAAAAAGCTTCAACTCCTTCAGGAAGACCAGAATCCTTAATCTTGCTTGGTTCTTCATTTAACAGTTCCCCAAGTGGCACTTGAACATCAAGAGAAGGACGATCGATGCTTGGAAGCCCTTGTCTAAGCTGTGCTTGTGAAGAAAATCTTTCTGCCCGAGGCAAAGATGAAAAGATACGGTCGAAAAGTGAATCCCCATGACAGCAGGGAGTGATAAGATCAAGAGTACGGTCAACAAGTAACAAGCCGGCAGGTCTTTTGCGACGCCCTACATCATAAAGACTTGACATGTCTGTCAGGATCTTCCCAACGTTCTTTGACAGATCACCAACTGAAAATATTTCCAACTTCAACTCCATCTACAATGTTATCAAAACAATGACATGGTCACAAACTTCGGAAAAGGAACAGAAGAAATAAATTTTCAGGCAAACAAGCAGAACAGATATCTTGTAGTGTTGTAGCTCACATCATGAGTTAAGTTCAAAAATATTTCTGCACTTGAAACTTACCTTAAGAGCCAGCTGGTAAAGAAAATGTGCGGTAAGAGTTGCACCAGGAGGAACATCATCAGTATCAGACATAGATCCAGTACTTATGGGAGGCAGCCCAAAACTAAGAGAATCCTCATGTTGACGGGACAAAGATGCTTCTGCGACTGATCCTTGGGAAGGTAAGACAAACGCTCTAGGAGTAAAAGGACAAATAATCAAGGGGAAGTGGTGCACCGAGACTACCAAACCTTCTACACCACCAGAGGAATTATCTAGATTTTCATTTATAATGGGTTCCATAGTAAGAGATTCAAGTGCTGAAGAGAACTTTGAAACCCCTTTGTCTTTAGATAATTTTTCGCTTTTCTTAGTATGTTCATTGTAATCCTGAACAAGTAATGTTTCATATTCTCGATACGCGTCTGGACCTAGAGGTGAATCAGGGCAGGCTGAGTGAGATCCCTATGCGTTAACAAGTTCAAATCAGTAGAGTAAAACAGACACTTGTTCTGAAGAGTCTTATATATGTAATGCTGTTTTGAAGAATAGGCATAGAGAAGCGGAACAACTCAACCAACGATAGAGTTTATGATGAGTACCTCTGAAATAGAGGTGAATACAGTGCAGCTGTGAACACCTTCGTGGGTGCTTAGACACCGCAGCATATATCGATGAGCATCATTGAGAACCCGAGATGTCATTATCACAATTTTGTTTGCACAATCGAACTTTGAATTCCAATCAGCCGCCTAGAGCAAAAGGTATCAAAAGTCACATCCTAAGCCATATATCAGAAGGACCCAAGAGTACGGAATCCAGGAAATCAAACAGAGCCGTTAGTTGATATAAAGAAGGCGTAGTTTCAGAAGGACAATCTCAGTGGTGCCTATTGCCTAAGTCATTCAAATCTTCCCATTCTCTGTCTAGATTCTCAATCACAAACACTAAACGTTGGTCTTCTCTTCCTTAACCAGGATTGTGAAAACCAAAATCACGAACTCGCGAGCTTACCGCATCAAGGGAAGTCATATTTTCAAGGCTGCAGACTGCACGAGCACCTAGTTCCAAGAACAAAGGGAATGCTCCTGCTAATTGAAAACTCTCTGTGCACCCAGCATCGATATACACAATTGCATCTTTTACATGCTCTTCTATCTGCAGAACAAACGTTGACAACTTGAGAATTCTATCAAAGGTACTCAGCATTTCCCAGGAAACACAACAGATCAAAATGAGATTATGGAGAAATCCTTATGAATCGGGAAAGGTCTAGATTTTAGGAGAAACAGATCAAAACTGAAAAAGGAAACGAGAGCTCCACACTTACTTCGCGGATCGAATTGAGACAAGATATCGCGACATCGATCAGAGCCATAGCTCTCAGCTACGTTAATCGATAATTCCAGTGAGAGAAATGGATACAGTTGGTCGAGATGGACTGAAATCGCCAGAAGATGCAAACACCATCTTAGCTTAGCTTGATATCGTTAGTTTGATCGGTATCACTTTCTTTGGGCTTTTACCTCTTTGTGGGCTCAAAATGATAATGGGCCCTACCTCTTGAACGTCTCAGGAAAAAGCTCATGTGTATTTACTATTTATTTATCTCTAAATATATTTTTATAACAAAATTAATTGATTAATGTCCTAATCATGTTTTATAGAATTGCACCTTATCTAAAAACCCAGTCAATAACTTTCTAATTAGAAAAGATAGCAACCAAGTATCAATGTCCTAATCACATGTCAAAAATCAGAAGGTAAAACCTATGTATTTATTTATATTACCTCCTAAACATGAATTGTTCTCAAAATAATAATATATCAATTTTGAATAACAACAATGGATTTAAACCGAAGAATTGGTAATAGTGAACACAAGCATATTCTACGCATATATATACAAGATCAATTCAAATGTTCATTAGCCAAATACATTTAAAAAGTGGCTTTCACGATTACATAATATAAATAAATCTCAAATGCGTTAGTTTACTCAACACAGTAACACAAGAAAGCAAATCATCAATCATGGTCGAGCCATCATGGGAAGAGCTTCTCGGCCAAGACAACTGGCAAAACCTACTGGAACCACTAGACCATTCACTTCGCGGGCTCATCCTTCGAGCCGGTGACTTCTGTCAAGCCACTTACGACACATTCATCAACGACCAAAAATCCATCTACTGTGGAGCCAGCCGTTACGGCAAGCCATCGTTCTTCCACAAAGTCATGCTCGACGATGCTAAACATTACAAGGTCGTTGCGTTCCTTTACGCAACGGCTCGTGTCAGCGACCACGAAGCCTTCTTTCTCAGCTCCATGTCTCGCGAGTCTTGGGACCGGGAGACCAATTGGATCGGTTATATCGCGGTGACGTCTGATGAACGGACGGCTGAGATTGGAAGGAGAGAGATATATGTTGTGTTCCGTGGGACGACGAGGAATTACGAGTGGGTTAATGTGATGGGAGCGAAGTTGACTTCGGTGAAGGAAATTTTGATGGACGATGGAGATGGTCCTGAGGTTATGCTTGGATGGTTCACTATTTATACAACGGATAATCAAAACTCACCTTTCACCAAGATGAGTACACGTTTTCAGCTTCTCACTAAGGTAGTGAAACACATATATTTAAATTGATCATTCATTGCGATTTCTATATAGATGGATTACCGTTTCTACAATAATCATTTTTTCACCAATTATTTTTAGATACAAAATATACCATCACTAGTTAAAATATACCATCACTATTTAAAGGAGTACCTTAAGATACCACTAAAACAAGTTTTAATTTTTATTCAAATATACCATCACTAAGTTATATTTTTCCAAAACTACCCATAAATAAAAAATTTCAAAAATATCAAAACCATTTTAAGGTTTGTAATTTAAATATTTGGGTTTGAGTTTAGGATTATTGGGTTTAGTACTTTAGTGTTATGTTTTGAGGGTTTATTATTTATTTTTGAAGATTTAGGGTTTGGTTTTGAGGGTTTAAAGTTCAATATTAGCTTTGTGGTATATTTGAAACAACAACTTATTTTGGTGTATTTTTTAGAATATCCCTTAAAGTTATCAAGTATTCATGGAGAAAGACTTGTGAAAGAAACTACAATAGAAAGTTGGAGTTTGAGATCACGTATGTACATTTTTCATTTGAGTAAATGATAACTTGGTACGACAGATTAAAGAATTGTTAGAGATATACAAGGACGAGAAGCCTAGCATAGTGTTAACCGGACACAGCCTAGGTGCCACAGTCGCGACTCTCGCAGCGCTTGACTTGGCGGAAAACGTCACAAGCGGCTACAGCGACGTGCCTCCGGTGACAGCTATTGTGTTTGGTTCTCCGAGAGTGGGTAACAAAGAATTCTCTAACAGAGTCAACGGACATAACAATGTGAGGATATTGCACGTGAAAAACGAAATTGATCTCATCACTCGTTATCCAGCTAAGATAATGGGCTACGTCAACATTGGGACCAAACTCAAAATCGATACGAGAGTTACACCTTTTCTTAAAGAAACTCATCATCCTGGCGATTGGCATAACTTACAGGCAAGTCAATTCTATTTTGAATATAAGACTTTGAAATATGATCCAATCAGTTACTCAACTTAGTGAAATGACTCCGAATTTTTTGGTGCGTGTACAACAATATTATACAGAATAACCCATCATGATATAATTTGCAAATATGTTAAATATTAAAAAAATGTGTAATAGTTATATTATATGTTTTGAACGATAACAAAAAAAAAAAATTAAAATAGAAATGTGAAACTTTTCATTGATCTGTTTTCACATATATGAATGCGACATTGTTGCATGTAGGCAATGTTGCATGTAGTAGCGGGATGGAACGGGAAGAACGGAAAATTCGAGTTGAAAGTAAACCGAAACATAGCATTGGTCAACAAATCATGTGCACTATTGACGGAGGAGTGGTTGGTTCCCGAGTGTTGGTGGGTCGAGAAAAACAAAGGCATGCTCAAGACCGAGAATGGTGATTGGGTCATGGCTACTCCCGACGACGAAGACTTGCCTGTCGTCGAGTTTGATTAAAAAAACAAAACAAAACAAAACAAACAAAAATCTCTTTTTCGTGTGTCTCTATTGATTTGGTTGAATTCTCTTTTCTCTATTGATTGGGTTAATTTTTCTTGTATGGTTGAGAATGAAATAAAGGTTTGTGATACTATATGCCAATAATATTCCCACACCAATAATAATAACCTTTATCTCTTTGGATATTAAGTGGGTCACACACCATCATCATCACAACCACTTAAATAAAGTTAATGAAAATGGCTACAAAAACATTTCTTTACACACACCATCTCTATCTCTTTACACACACCATTTCTCTCTAATGGCTACAGAAACATCATGGGAAGAGCTCTTAGGATCAAAGAATTGGGACACACTCATAGACCCATTTGAACAATCACTTCGCCTACTCATTCTCCGCTGCGGCGACTTTTGTCAAGCGACTTACGATGCTTTCGTCAACGACCAAAACTCCAAGTACTGTGGAGCAAGCCGCTACGGCAAGTCTTCCTTCTTCGAAAAGGTCATGCTCGAATCCGCTTCTGACTACGAGGTTGCTAGCTTCCTCTACGCTACAGCTCTTGTTGATCTCCCTGAAGGCTTGCTTCCCCACTCTAACTCACAAGAATCTTGGGACCGTGAGTCTAACTGGTTCGGTTACATCGCTGTAACTTCTGACGAACGGACAAAGGCTTTAGGACGCCGTGAGATCTACGTCGCTTTGAGAGGGACGAGTAGGAACTATGAGTGGATCAATGTTTTCGGAGCAAAGCCCACTTCAGCTGACCCCTTGCTGCACGCACCGGACCAGAGCGGTTCTGGCTCTGGTGGAGTTGGAGCTACTAGTGATTATGCTAGTGATAGTGAAGACGAAGAGGGGACTAAGGTGATGCTCGGGTGGCTCTCAATCTATACTTCTGATAACCCGAAATCGAGATTCACAAGGCTGAGTCTACGCTCACAGTTGTTAGCCAAGATCGAGGATCTTCTAGTGAAGTATAAGGACGAGAAGCCGAGCGTCGTGTTGACTGGACATAGCTTGGGAGCTACAGAGGCTGTGATCGCCGCTTATGACATAGCTGAGAACGGTTCGAATGATGATGTTCCAGTGACGGCTATTGTGTTTGGTTGTCCACAGGTGGGAAACAAGGAGTTCAGGGATGAAGTAACACGTCGCAAGAACTTAAAGATCCTCCATGTAAGGAACAAGATAGACCTCTTAACTCGATATCCAGGAGGGCTCTTGGGGTATGTGGATATAGGAACCAACTGTGTGATCGATACAAAGAAGTCACCTTACCTAAAGGATTCAAGAAATCCAGGGGATTGGCACAATCTTCAGGCAAGAATCTCTGAGAGAATCTTTCAATTACAGAGTAGAAACTTACATTTATATATATATATATATTTTTTTTGTTCATATCTATGCAGGCAATGCTCCATGTTGTTGCGGGGTGGAATGGGAAGAAAGGGGAGTTTAAAATGATGGTGAAGAGAAGCATTGCATTGGTGAACAAGTCGTGTGAGTTCTTGAAAGATGAGTGTTTAGTGCCAGGATCTTGGTGGGTGGAGAAGAACAAAGGAATGATCAAGAACGAAGATGGTGAATGGGTCATTGCTCCTGTTGATGAAGAACCTGAACCTGAATTCTGATTTGAGTGATATCTCTGTTTTTTTATTTTTAAGTTGACGTTAAATCAACAATAAAAGCAGTGCTCTAGTGTGATGAAAAAACCGAGTTATTTATATTAATTCAATGTTTAAGAGATGAGTGATTTCATCAACCAAACATTCAAACGGTTTTTGCTTTCTTACATAAGAAGAAAAGATTCTCGCAGAGTTACGGCATTCGATCAAAGACATTGATTGTTGTTACGAAAAGTGAAACTGCGGCTTAAGCTTTTGTTATCTTCGAGGACTTTGATCACTTCTTTCCACGAAGTTTAGCGCCAAGTGCTCTCTCCAGCTTAGAAAGGATCTGCTGGTTGGGGATTGCTTTACCAGACTCATACTCTTGAACCACTTGTGGTTTCTCATTGATGATCTACACAATGAAGCAAACAACAACTTGTCATGAACCGTGCTACATGTAACAGGTAATAAGAGTAAGAGATGAGAGAGGAAGGTAAAAATACTTGAGCAAGTTGAGACTGGGTTAGCTTCTTCTCTGTTCGGGCTTGCATAATAGCTTTCTTTAGCTCAGTAGGCACACGTTCATCTGAAAATCACAATGGTAGATAAAACGTTAAATGGAGCTTCAGCAACCAATACGCATCAATGAAAAAAGAAGTTGCTCTCGCTAAAACAATCAAAGCCTAAACAGATTTCCCCCAAAAACTCAACTTTGAACCAAGAATTGAACACATATTCCAAGAATACAGAGTCTGGGAGTTCCATTTCCTAGCCCACTAGGGGAATCAATTCACCATATAGTGAAGCAAATGATAAGAGAGAGAGAGAGACTTACGAGTAAGGTTCTCAGTGTCATCATCAAGCGTTTTTGTGTTGAGAGAGGTGCCGCTTCCTGCCGCCTTGTTGGTTCCAGCATTGACTAAACACAACACACACAAAAAAAAAAGAGGGACGTGATACAAATCAGAAGCCATAGCTGGAAATCACACATGAAACATTGAAATTCAAGAACAAAGATCAAAGCATATGCAAACCAAAGCAGGACACTTTAATGTCAAAAACGCAAAATTTATCAAACGGATACAAACAACAGCTATTTGCAATGGTAATTTCAATTGACGACCAACATAAATCAGAAATCGAGGAAATATTCCAGAGATATAATATGTTCAGGCGGCTTAAACTAGGACGGTGAATCATCAGTCAGAAATTAGGGAAAACAAAAGAAGGAGATCTCGAAAAGAGGAGCAAACATTTTCTGACGGTCTCGATATCGGCGCCGGATCGACGAGCGGCGTTGACGGTTTTCTCGTCGCGCTTGGCGGCAGAGTTGAGGGCTTTCTTTCTGATCACTACTGGCTCCCAATCCTGAGTCATCGGTCCAACTCCTGCCATGGTTTCGTTCTCAAGTTTTTTCTTTTGACAAAATCTAGGGTTTCTTTGTCGACTCTCGGTGAATACTGAATCAATTAGAAAATGAGAGAAAGATGAAGGTATAATAGGGAAAGAAGACGAATCCCGTGCGTGAGCTTCACGCTAATTGTTTTTATCTTTAAAAAAAATATTTGTTTTCTCCGAATTATTGCTTTAAGAAATTACATAACATAACCTTTCTTTTTGTTTTATAACATAACCTTCCCATATAACTTTTTTTTATCTAAACAATCCAAGCGAAAGCACTTGTTAAAATTTCAAATTTGATTTTTAACTTTTTGTCAACCATTGGTTAACATTTCACAAATTTCGTCTTTTCAGTTATAACTTCTAAGCTGTATTTTATTTAGTAGAGATGTAGAAAATAATTTTTTTCCTTTTTGTACAAAATCTATATCCAATTGATTCTCATGCAAATAAAATTGAAACTCAAGGCTCTATATGACTATATATGCTCAAGGATTGAAAAATGGAATGGGAATTATTGAAACATAACCATATATCCACATGATTCATGAAAAAAATGACCAACAAGTGTTTGTTCGTATATAGGTTGGTGTGGAGTTAAATTTTCTGGGGGCATTGTAGTAAATTGATGAAGATGGATCCCACTTGATAAAAATATCTCAGTATATGGCAACAAAATCAATCCTTAATAGTTTTTTTTACTCTTTTATCTTACTAAATAAAAAGCGGAATGAAATTATTACTCTGACCTCATTGCGTCTTCTTCTTCGTCTTCGTCTTCAACTTGTACCTGGTCCTCATTGAGATTCTATTTCTTCCGGATCTTACGCCACCGGCTCTCTTCAGGTTTCTTCAATCTCTTCTCCTCTTTTGGATATATTATTTTGCTTTGTAGCTACCGTTTTAGCTCTTGTTTGATTGTGAAAACGTATCTCCGATTTGAGATCGAATTCTGTATCGAATCAGATTACATGTCTTACTGTGTGAGATTCTAAGTCTAATGGACGAGAAGTGCTAGAAAAACGAATGTTGATGATATAATTCAATTCGATTATACCCATTTTCAATAGCGAAATTGTGAGTTTTTCATGTTTTGAATTATGTATGTCGAGCTTGTGAGCGATTAAGCTCCCAAGTTCGAGTAACAATGAGGTTCTGTGATTCAATGCTTATGTTTTGGTTGGACCCGATGCTCATTTTTACTCGAGATTTCTACTAGAACCGTTATATGATAGATGTACTTTGGGAAATTATTCTCATATATATGAAGTAAGACTGTTTTGCATTGTGTAAGCTTGTAACTGATATCAAGCCTGAATTTTTGTTTTCTCTTTGCTTTGTTTCAGGATTAAAAAAAAAAATGATTGTTTGGTGTAGAAGAAGGAAATGATAATCTTCCATGAAGTTTTAGTTTCATCAGCTGTGTTTATACAAGGAGCGGCTCTTTTCCTCTGTTATCATTGACAAGTTTGGAGCTTCTTTTTTAATCTGGAAGGAGGGATATAAGTATATAACATAACTAGTGAGGCTGAGAATTTGGAATTTGGATTCAAGATCATGCCTTACTTTGCGCAGAGGCTTTACAACACTTGCAAGGCGTCGTTGGCTACAGACGGGCCAGTATCAGAGGAGGCTCTAGAGAAAGTTCGCAATGTGTTGGGTATGATTATGCACATTACTTGGTTTTGCACTTTTTCGCATTTCAGTTTCTCGCATCTGTTGTGTGATCATTGTTATCATTTTAGGTGATTGTGACAGTGACCTTTTTATGATTTGTATGGCCCACAACATGTGAAACAGTTTATCTGATCATTCTGAAATTACCTTATATGATTGTATTAGTTAAGGTCTGGTGGCAGTAATCTTATATCTCACTCTATGTTTTGTTTGCTTAAATGCAGTGGTCCCCTGTTTTACTTACAACCTTACTTGTAATTTTCATGGTTTCAGAGAAAATCAAGCCATCTGATGTTGGAATAGAGCAGGAAGCTCAATTGGCACGGTCCAGGTCTGGTCCTCTCAATGAACGCAATGGAAGTCATCAGTCGCCTCCAGCGATTAAGTATCTTCATTTGCATGAGTGTAACAGTTTCTCTGTAAGCATACTGATTTAACGAATCTTATGGCTGTTTAGTCTTAAATGTTATTGCTACTACAAGATAGTAAAATGTGGGGCTGTGAAATTTTGAAGGAGAGGGTGAATCTTTTGTAATCCAATTTAGGTTGTCTTAGAGAATCAGTGCATAAGAGTCCCAAACTTTCAACTTTCAGTAGAGATAATAGGTTAAAACGCCTCTATAGCCGATTCTAAGATGGTTAAGTTGATATTTAATATTCTCTTCTTCCGCATATTCAAAATTAGAGGAATTAGGTGGGGGGCATCCAAACATGGTCCTTGAGAGAATCTCAGGAACCAACCATTGAAGCCATGAGCCTTGAAGTCTGCAAAAAAAAAAAAGCCTATGACAAATGATCTAGAAAGTATGACTAGTCATATTCTGAGCCGTCTAAAAAGTTGATGGGGTTTTGTTTTCATTGTACTGCCACTATCACTATCCCTCACTTGGTTCATTATGTGAAAACAGATTGGAATTTTTTGTATGCCACCTTCCTCTATGATACCCCTTCATAACCATCCGGGCATGACCGTGCTAAGCAAGCTCATTTATGGTTCAATGCATGTGAAGTCATATGATTGGCTAGAGCCTGACCTGACCGAACCAGAAGATCCATCACAAGGTATAACAACCATCGTCCTTCTCTTGCACTCAACTCTTTAAAATGATCACTCTTTTGGTCTAATTGTTAAAAGTCTTTTATTCACAAGCAGCAAGACCAGCTAAACTGGTGAAGGATACTGACATGACAGCTCCAACCCCATCAACCACGTTATATCCAAGAAGCGGTGGAAACATTCATTGTTTCAAAGCCATCACACATTGTGCTATTATTGATATTTTAGCTCCACCTTACTCTTCAGATCATGGTCGCGATTGCACTTACTTCCGGAAATCCAGAAGAGAAGACTTACCTGGTAAGCTCTCGAAATTAGTTAGAAAAATGTTCAATCAAAGCCTATGTAGCCACCACCATTCACTGTGAAGAAACTTGCTTTTGATGAGTTTTGGTCTTTCTACTTATATGATTGCATTGTGAAAACGGAGCACAGGTGAAATAGAAGTGGATGGGGAAGTGGTCTCAGAGGTGACATGGCTTGAGGAGTTTCAACCGCCTGATGACTTTGTGATACGACGAGTCCCGTACAGGGGTCCTGTTATTAGAACTTAATTTTTATCAGTATTTCTCTCTTTATGATTTTCATATATTATCTTTAAAATTCTCACATAATTTGGGGGGGGGTTTGGATTTTTATTTTTTATTTATATTATTGTTCCTTTCGGAAATAATCAATAAAAATTTGGGGTGTTTTATATTGCAAAAAAAACGAGATTGTACATACTGATTTGTTGTGATAAGGTGTCTCCGTTTCATAATATTGCAAAAGATCTATAGTCCATCGTCGTTTTCAAACCCTCTTCCTTTGTGTCACTCACATTTCGTTTCCTGTCATCAGATAAATCAACTTTCCGCTTATTTATGATTCTCGTGTAGAAAACCAAAACTATTGATTCCTCCTACATCGATGATGATGATGACGAATATGAATTGATAATGAGTATATGGTCAACAACCAGCAGTGAAATGGTCTCAAAGATAGACCCAACGACCAGATTAAAAAAAAAAGCATTTTAGAAGAATCATGGTTCTTGCTTAAAGTTTAAACGAGTTATTGCTTAAAAGTTTATAAATCTAACTATGTCTTTTACTCGCGTTACCCGCGGGTCTATATTAATAATTTGTTTTAATATATTAATAAATTATCAAATTATAATTTTCATTACCTTTCTCATATTCAAATTCGGAAACCTTTGTCAACAAAATTATGTAAACGACCAAAAATATATGACACATTTTGAATGAATTTCTAGGCTATTAAAATCTAATTTGTAGATAAGCTAATCGAAACACATCGTTGTTCTTCAATATTTTACCTTTCTTGTTCTCATATTTTTCTTCGGTTTCTTCTGTTTTGTTTTCTTCTTTAACTTTCTTCTTATTCTGTTTCGTCTATTTAATTATTTATTTTTGTTCTTATTCAGTTTTTTCTTCATATTCACTCATCTTAGCTCTTCATTCTTCTTACTTTTGTTCTTTTTTTTCTTTTTCTCCTTCATTCATATTCGATTTCTTATTTTTCTATTGCGTCTATGCAATTTCTTATCCAGTTTTTCTTCTTCATCTTTGGTTTCTTTTTCGTCTTAGTACTTTTTTTTTTTTTCGTTTTTCGCATTTCTTTTGTTTCATCTTCTTACTCTTTTTCTTCTTTGTGCTTATCTTGGTTCTTGTTCTTTCATTTCTTTTATGATTATTTCTTGCAGCCAAAGTTTTCATGGTTTCGTTATAATTTTTTCCTTCAACTTATTTTTTCTTTTTTGTCTTTCTTATTCTCCACTGGAAATTCAACTTTAATCCATCCCTTTTATAAATATGTTTAGCATAAGTCTATTTAATTTAATACTAATATACTCTATCCAATCTAAAAAATAAAAAGATATTTGTAAACAAATTTAAGCTAGATGATATGACTAAAGATCCACATGTACTGAGTATTAGCTACAAAACATTGAATTTTTATGCAATTAAAGATTTCCTTTTTCTTATTATGGAATATAATTTTAATTTTCGAAATTTATTTAATAAGAATAACAATACATTACAATTAAGAAAATTTCCTAATAATAATTAAAAGAAAATTAATTTAAAATAATGATGTGAACCAATCAAATTGAGTTTTTTCAATCCCATGTGACACCTTCTAATGTCTATAGGGTCAATCTTTATTAGTAATAGATAACCTATCATAGTATCATAGTCAAAAATCGTGGAAGACATTGGCTAATGAAAACAAGAGTTAGGGGAGTATTGTTGGTTTAAAACGTTAACCATCCCAACCGCCTTGAACGCAACGCAGTTCTGGCAACGCAGTTCTGGCCAAAAATCAATTTTTTTTTATTTTTGGGCCAAAATCAATACATATTTTTTCACAAAAATATGGGGGCCCTAGCCAAAAGACTCACTTAGCTCTCCCAGGGCCGGCCCTGCTCACGGGCTATGTTACTCTCCAAAGTAATAATATTGTTTTTTTATTTTGTTTTTACTTATGAGTATTAAACAATTTATAGAACTGATAAAGAAAATTGAAGCTCCTGGTCATGACTCATGAGTAAAGATATACCTTAGGCATGTGATGAGGAAGAATTCGAAGACGGTGCCTTATTTTGCGGCGATTCTTTAGGGCAACATGCAGAATTTTTTAGCTTCTTGCATCTATATGTATAACCTATAAATAATTATATGAACCCGATCAAGGTACTTTTATTTAAAAATTTGTAGAGATTTACTATATAGTATAGGTGTGGATAAAAAACGAAAAAAATATAATTTGAAATAAACCACCAATCAACGTGCATGGTAAAGTTTTATCAACTTGCAAATAAAATGTTAAATGTGACGAAGCTTGGAATAAATTGAAACTTTATATATGTATATAATATAATTGAACTTCTGATTATACTTAAATTTCAAAATAACAATTATCGTATTATCTTTTGTCAAAGCAATTTTTATTTCTATTTATATAAGGTATCTACTAAATTTTGAAACGAGTTCTTCATCGGAATAGAGGGAGATAATTTTCTTGGAAAACCGTCGAAACAGATCTAACAAATATATTAATGTCGATTAAAGAAATTCAAGAATTATAAAGGCAATTTGAAATACTATACTCCTTCCTAAACGAGGGCATGGGAAATGGAGGAATTATGAATGGAGTGTCGGTACGTAAGTAGGTTAGGACAAAACATAGTTTTCTCATCTTTCTTAGCGTCCACATGAGTCTCTACGATTCCTTCTCTCACATTAATGAGCTCTTCACTCCTAATTAACTACTTCGAATATTTGTCCACTCTCTCTCTCTCTCTCTCTCTCTCTACACAACCCTAAATTTGTAGATCGAGAGCGTTGAAATTTGATCCTATTGCGTTGAAATTTGATCCTATAGCGTTTTACATATATGTTCCAAAATGTTTGTATAGATATGTGTGTACCTAGAGTGTCGGAATCTTGCATCGGGACGGTTTATTATAACTAAGTATGTATATAATTTTGGGGTAATTTAACTTCACATGAAATGTAGTTAAATTTTGTAAAATGTGCTTGTCCTTGCTAGTTTGTTTTCTTCAATTACTTTGTGACGGTATTGTGACATCGGTTCAAACGGGTAAATGTTAAATTTTAAAAGAAAATTTTACTAATGTTTTCAGTGTCTAAAATTTTATTAATTTAATAGTTTATCCGTGTTTATAAAGTTTTTCACAAATGAAACTAAATACAAAGGTGCTATTGTGCTGCTTTTGAATCATCAAAATGGCACTTGGACAAGGAGTAGATAATTTGGTAATTGATTGTAAAACATAGTTAATCACAAGTTGAGAAACTGAGCAAGCCCTAATCTCAAAGAGAAATCAAAGCAGGTGTGTGACCCAAGGCCTATTGAAAGGGGTCACACAAAAAAAGTAAAACCAAAAAGCTAAAGACAACTTCTTATTTTGTACAAACGTGAACCCAAGAATCTTTGGGAATCACATCCTTAACTATTTGACAAAACCCCTTTCTCTTTACTTTATAAGTTTTGTTTGTAAACGTTGGGATTGAGGACCGTCATGTATTTAACATATATATTCACGACCTTAAGTTTATATGTTTTAGAGGGGTGTTGGGTGAATTTACTCTCAAAATATTTTTGATGTCAATAGCAAAAAAATTAGCGAAATAAAGATGAACACTTTCAATAATCAGCTTAGATCGATGGTTGTCATATATGATTTGTTCTCTTGATATCAGAGAATAAATTGGTATGTATAGATTATATAGATTTACCAATTTTATTATCATTTACCTCTGAAAGTGGTTTAAAAAAAAACTGGTTTTAAAAAAATCGGTATAATATGACAAAAGGGTAAAGCATAGTCTCCGGCAAAGGTCAACTTAACTGGAGATTATCAAAGAGAAAAAAAGGTTACAAAGACAAGAGTGGTTTGGTCGGATAGAATTGTTTAATCATTCACAAAACTACAATTCTAATGACACAAAATATTCGATGCTAATTGTATATACATATATATAGACTTGATTATTTTAACCAAGATGCGTAATACGTGTTTAATAAACCAATTTAGACATCCTAGATATGATCATATTATATATGATGAAATGCACATTTTGTAAACAGAAGAAATGATTATCAAAATTCTGTACAGTCTTGAATTTCATGTATACTCCATACAGTATTCTACATTTCTACAAAAGAGATAATTTATTTATATTTCCGTATGAATTCAGTATAGTCTTGAAGGTGATAAGTTTAGATGTCTTTGTCATAAAAAGAACAAACGGATATATTTCTGGTCTGTTAACAAAAATGAAGCAAAACCTAATAACTAATATGATTTCACCAAACGGAAGATTCCAACACACTTTTCCAAAAGAAACACATACTCACACACGTAAACATGCATGACATAGATAAGAATATATATGTCTATAAAACTATTATAGACTATATCAAAGAAGAAGACTAGATATATACTAATGCATTAATAATACCCCTTAATAATATATATTATTGAAACTGAGTCCTAAGTCCTAACACCTCTTTGCTACATATAACTCAATATTATAGCCTTCATGGGTTTTCTTGTAACTGATTGATCTCAAAAGCTAGCTAGAAACCTCTCTCGCCGGAGAGACATGGCCGGGAAATCTTCGCCTGAGAAATGCTCCATGTGGATTGACCTGAACAGAGCAGAGGCGGAGGAGAAGAACAATGAAGAAGGGTCATCATCAGTTGAAGACGAAGACCAACAACAAGACACGAGTAGTAACAACGTGAGACAGTATGTTCGATCCAACATGCCTCGGCTTCGATGGACGCCTGATCTTCACCTTTCCTTCATCCGCGCTGTCCAACGACTAGGCGGTCCACACAGTAGGATTCTTTCTCTCTCTGTGATTATTTCTTGTGGTCGTAACCGTTGTATGATTTTTCACAGGAGCGACACCGAAATTGGTTCTTCAAATGATGAATATGAAAGGATTGAGTATTGCACATGTCAAGAGTCACTTACAGGTTTCACACTATGTTTTCTCTAAGATTGTATTAGTTTTATTATTCATTTTTTCAATGTTTAGATGTTTCTGATTTCTAGATGTATCGGAGTAAGAAGCCAGAGCCATCCTCTCGACACAGCAACTATTTGCTGGACATGATCCACATTCCTTATGGCGATTTAAGACATGTCTACAACTCTAAAACCGTTCCAACAAGGTCATTCACATACACAATCCTTAAAAAACAAAATTCAAATTTGTTAGATTTCTTTTAAGACCAACAAGTTAAAATCCGCATTCTTTGCTACAGAGTACTAAATCAAGATGCAGTTTATACAAATCTCAGAGGTAACTTTCTAATGCGACCTTCCAGCTGGTTTAGCGGGTTAACCGGAAAGGAGTCTCATAACCGAGACAGAAGAGAGAGCAAGACTCTGCCTCTTCTTGAGGTAACTACTACCTTTTTGAGAAACAGCTTGAAAGAATCAATGGAGAATATTTATTGTAATCTTGGTGAAATCTTATACAGATTAGGAAGACGACTCATGAGAAAAGAGTTGGAGAAGAACAGGCGAGAGAAGAATCATCAGTGAAACGATCAAAACTAATGTCCGGAGGTGTTGATCAGTTACCTGAGCTAGGAAACTGCAAGCAAAAACCAACAAATGATATCAACACGATGCTCTCACTCTCTCTGTTCTCGACATCGCCGGGAGACCATAGCATAGGAGAGAGAGAGATGAAGTTTAAGAGTAGAGAGACTTTGTTGTCCTAAGCCATTTCTTGGGATGAGTACTTAGCCAGGATCTGAATATCAAGGATCAGGATCTGATTCAGATCCTGTAGGTACTTTTCTTTGGGGCAAATTCTTGAGGTTGTATTCTTAGAGAAAATCAGAATCACATAACAAAGGCCTAAATGTATCAGAATCATCATTATAAAGACAAAACCATAATCAGTAAAGAATATAATAGTTAGTTAAACCTGCATTTATCTAAGAAGACTCTTCCTCCTCTTAGGTTTCGATTTCAATCCATCACCACACTCATCAATACCATTCTTCTCTTAACCATCTTCTTCACTGGTTTCTCACTACTCCTATCCATCTATCTAACCTCATGAATCCTTCCTTTCTTCTTCTTCTTCTTCTTCGACCTCACCGAGACAACAACACTCTTACTATCATCACCATCAACTGATTCTTCACCACTCTTAGTAACTTTTTCAACACCAAAAGGATCGATCTTGAGCTACATATCAGGCACTGCTTGATATATAGGCAACGCTAAGCTCTCATATAACGTATTTCCACTTCCCAGGCAAAATCTCAACTACTCCGCTCAAAGTCGCCATCACATTCTCTGCAATTTCATCTCTTTCCATCGACAATTTCCCCACTTTAACGACACTGCAAGCCCCTGTAATCATGAAAGAACATAGCAGCTCCACAAGCTCTTTCAATCTGCTCCTTCCACTCTCTACGCTTCAAATCAATCGCCACCGGAATCTTCTTCTTCAGCGAATAATTTCTAATCAACCTCGGCAACAGAGGAATCACTCTCCAGCGAATCTTCGGTAGTGTTGATAAGCGGACGCGGGAGACCAATTCGATGAGCATTCTGTGGTATCTTCTTTAAGGTTACGATTAGGTCAACGAATTCGTCTTCCTCTAGAAGCTGTGGCTTCTCCGTCTTTCATTTTTAGTTTCTCCAATTGAGCAAGGCCTTAACCGCATCTTCCACCGTCTTTGGACTTACTCTTGACGTCTGCAATGGAGTAGGTAAGGTCTCCGGTGGCGACGGCGACGACGACGACGGCTGAGCTGCGGTGGTCAACGATAGTCGGAGAGATTGAAAAGTCAAAAACCTTTGTGAAGATTCAGGGTTTTTGGCAGGCGAACGAAAACATTTCATATTAATGTTTGGGCTTATGAAGGCCCATTAATGTAGGTAGTGGGCTTAATTCTGTTGTTCTATAAATTGTCAATGGATTTTATATTTTGAAGAGGAACTTTTTTAATGGGCCTAATTCTGTTGTTCGACTCATAATATTAGGTGATGATCATATAAGAAAATAAAGAGTTTTTAATATTTTAAAGATGAAGTTACGTAGGATACATATAAGAGGTAAACAAAATGTATTTGACGATTTACCGGCATCTGACTCAGGGCTATATATTAAAGGAAAGAAAACATGTGGCACATTTTTAAAAAATTGTGTATTTGGATAGTAAGAAAAGTTACAAGTAAGATGTTTTTTTTTTTTTTGATAACTCAGGTAAATCCTAAGCCTATAGATGGGCCAGACTAATTATAGACTAATCCTATATATAGAAGTAAGATGCATTTTATCTTTCTTTTCAATGGAAATATTTCTCTAACTATAGCTTAAAGATTGACACATGTCTAATTAAAGTAAAGATATACTTGAGCTGATAAAAATGATATTAATTTCATATGAATAGCTTTAGATACAAAGTATTTAATTCTATAATATATTTTGATGCAGTATGGAAATGAAAAATTTTAAGTAGACAATATGCGTATGTGGACCAATTACACCACTGAAATTTAAAATATGATTGTTTTAGCCATTTTTTAGTTTTATTTTTTTCCTAATATTTAAATTCCTTTTTAGTTTTTAGACTTAAAAAAAAATGTATTTAAAAATAATTATAACTACATTAATTAAAAAAGTTAATTTATGGATTTTTTTCTTTTGTCTCATATATATTTGTTTTTCAATATATTTGTTTTTTGCTTGATCAGAGCGAGTCTTCAATTATTTCTCATCTTTCACTCTCTGTCTTGTAAGATTGTTTTGTTTTGTTTTGTTTTGTTTCATTGTTAGAAGTTGAGCTGGGAAGAGTACGTTCATCGAATTCGTTGATCTCCTGCTGTGAGTTTTTCTTAAACTCTCATTCTAGTTTTTTTCTCTTTAGTCTTTTCAGGGTCATTTTATTTCTTCTGGATCTTTGACCATTTGGTTTATGGTTTCTTGTGTGTTTGGATCGGTCGTACGTAATTTATCTTTTACTGGCTTTTAGTTGGTGGGATTGATATTGAATGGAAGCTTACACTTGGGGTCGCTCTTATCAAATTGTTCATATGAGTTGAAAATCTATGCAGGTTTTTGAAATTTCATCACCAAGGGCATTCATGGGATCTAAGTGTTGCAGTTGTGGCCGAGGATCTGACGTTCAAGAATCCGTTCATGCATCCGTCATGACGTAAGAGTGGTCTATAATATTTTGAAGCCAGTCTTGAGAATTCTTGAATATTCAAAACGTTCATATACAAGTTAAAACTTTGATAAAGAGAAAGAAATGCAACTTGTTGGTTACTGGAATGTGTAGTTATAAATTGAAGCGGAAGCATTAAAAAACACATCTCTCATCATTTGTTTGTTGTTTCACTTATCCTTAATCCTCAGATTTTTTTTTTTACCTAATCATTCTTCTTTTTTTTTTTCTATGCAGATTAGCTGACCTCCGGCAACAAGCTGCAGGTACATGAATATTTGATTCTCAATATTTTGGTATCTAAGTATTTTTCATATACTCTTGTGATTAAGGAGGTGCTCATGTGATTTTAGAACGCGATGCTATGGCAACGGAAGAGACAAGAGAACATGATGTTGCGCCAATACCAAAACCGGAAGCTTCAAGTTCAACCTCGAGGCCTCCAGAAGTCTTGGAGAGATCACAAGAAAAAAAATATAGTACTAAAGAATCAAGAAGAAATTTTGGTCACGATGGGATGTCGTGCTATAAAGCATCGAATATGCTTTGGAGTACTGGGTCGTTTTCTGACCCAATCCCACATGGTTTTTACTCTGTGATCCAGGTAAGCTATCTTTAGGTTGCTACATTATATATCTTTGTTCTGTAATTTTGTTGGTTGATTACACTGTTGTTGAATTTGCAACAGGAGGATAGATTGGCGCTTTTTAAAAGCATTCCTACACTGGATGAAATTCGTGCGTTGGGTGACGAAGGTGTAAAGGCGGACGTGATCCTTGTGGACGAAGATATAAAGCTTGACCGGCTAAAGGATTTTATCACCATAACTGTCGAAAATTTGAAGACAGCGCACGAAGTTATTAAGAAAATCTCTAATCTGGTAAGAATGGAATGGACGAGCATAATCTATCCGTCATCTCATTTGCTAGTAGGACTTATATTAATTGTGGCTACAGAGCAAATCATTTTGTTACTTTATCGTATCCGTTGCATGCAGTGACGATTTGGTTCTAAATAGTGTCAAGGCATGGGCATTCAAAACAAATATGTATGAATTTATTATTATTATTTTTCTTTATTCGGTTTCGGAATATTTGTCGTTCTAGGTCGTAGATTAGAAACATATTAGAAATTCTATTATATCCCAAAAAGCAAATTAGCTGTTAGTATTTTTTATTAGATCTTAGGTTATATTAGTTATTTAATACTAAAATTTGTAATGAAACAGAAAACAACAAGTATTTTGAAACGGATGAAGTATATAATAATTAAATGTTTTCTTTTGGTAGGTGGTAGGTTTCTACAACCAACCACCACTGCAGAGTCCAGCAAAAACTGATGATTTTCCAAAGCTAGGAAAAATCAAACCTGGTTCTTGCCGTAATCGAGCAATCTTGTTTAAAGTTCTAGCTGATGCTATTGGTCTTGAAAGTAAGCTTGTAGTGGTAAGTTCTCTATAGAAACGTGACTATCCGCCTTGTATATATCACTCCATTTTTTCCACATCTCATTGATTGGTTCTGAGAAGTTACATTTCGACTAATATTATTTTTAACAGGGTTTTCCTAATGACCTGGAATCTTCTGCAAGTTTCGACTCTTGTAAGCATATGTCTATTGTGGTTACGCTCAATGGTAAGGAAATGGTAGTCGACCTTATGCGATCTACTGGTCGGCTTATACCAGTGTCAAGCCAGGAAATTCATAAGGCTCATATCTCAGCTTCAGAGAATGACTCGTGTCAATCACCATATACGCCCAACAGTTCCATGTATGAAAGGTAAGGAAATGTAACAAAAGAATATAAAAAAAAGTTGAAATATTTTTAATTGAATGAAGATGTGTGAAAGTATAAAAATATGTCATTAATTTTTCGTTTTTTTTTTCTTGTTTCCTCAGTTTGTCACGAAGCGAGCCAAACATAGCTGCTGAACTTTTGCAGCTTAGCCAAGGAAAGGTCATCGGAAGACAAAATACTGCTACTTCCAGGTCATTTTTGCATGAGAGTATCTTGAAGCCAAGACATTATCGTCTGTCGTGGAAAGGATCATTTATATAATGCCGTTTTTCTAATTTATGTTGAGTTTTCAGTCCTGAGTATCCTTACGTCAGAACTCGTGAGAGGCTCTTCCTAAATGGTGACAAACAACCGGTCAGAGAATTCAGCGACGACGCATCAAGGTTCTTTTTCGCCTACAAATTCTAAGAACTCATACATATTTGTTTTGAACTATCAGTTTACAAAATATATATACGTTTGTCTGTAATTGACTGTTAATTTGTCAGTCATATATATATATGCTTTCAACCGTGATGTGCTTTTGTTAAATATATCAATTACATGCTACTTGTCTTCTAAAACTTTAGTTAGTATCCTCAGGTTCCATTAAATCCTGTCAACTATCTTTACTGATATAATGTGAAAATATGGTAACCATAAAGTCCGTGTTATTTCTTTGATTGGTGTCCTATCTATTATATAACCCTGTTTAGTTAACTAAAATTTAAGAGATGTGAACGAGTTACATTTAGAGTATCTAGCTTAACAATCAGAATAGTTGTGAATACTATATACGCAGTTTATCGTTACAAAAGGTCAATGGTATTTATGATTCATTAGTGTCTGGCGTAATGCTTGAATACTAACACTTTGGCTGGAACAAAAACTAATTGGTTTTAGTGCGTTATAAATGCTGATGTCTTCATTTTTTATCTGCAGCTCTAAATCAGATGAAGCAGCGAAACTGGAAACTAAGAGAATAAGGAGAAGCCTTAGTGCAAGTCCCCAAAACTATCAGAGCCAATCATCTGAAGAATGGAACATAGATTTTTCTGAGTTGGAAGTTGGAGCTAGTGTTGGGATTGGTAAGAACTGTTTTGTAATCAAGTCATATGGAGTGTTTTATTTTCAGAGAAAAAGTATACTTTTTGTCTTTGAAAAAAAAAAAAGAATCCAACGAACTAACTGTTTTTGTTGGTACCATACAGGATCCTCTGCAGAAGTCTTCCGTGGCACCTGGAATGGAACAAACGTTGCCATCAAGATGTTTCTTAATCAAGAAAACCTAACTGAGAACATAGATGATTTCTTCAATGAGGTTTCCATTCATAGGTATATGTCCTTTAATTTTCTCTCTCTCTCTCTCTCTCTCTCTCTCTCTCTCTCTCTCTCTCTCTCTCTCTCTCTCTCTCTCTCTCTCTCTCTCTCTCTCTCTCTCTCTCTCTCTCTCTCTCTCTCTCTCTCTCTCTCTCACTCTATTCAGTTTGCAGCATTCTCAACCTTATCTTCTGCTGACATCTCTTCCTGTCTTATTTTCTGTGCAGAAATCTTCGACATCCCAATGGTAAATCATCATCATCATCTATTTCTTTTTGCTTTGATTACTTGTCCAACGATCTTTAGGTATCAAATTAGTAAAGATTGATAACAAAGGCATATCTTGACTTTGTTTGTAGTTGTTCTGTTTCTTGGAGCATGCACAAAGCCTCCTCAGCTATCACTGGTAACAGAGTATATGGAAAAAGGGTCCTTGTATCATCTGCTCTATTCGACCGACGATATAAAGAACTTAAGCTTTAAGGAGAAACTAAAGATACTGTTTGACATTTGCAGGTATTTCATTTCTACACTGAACACTTCTCATTTTAGATTTTGGCAGATCACCAAAGTAAGGAGATTGATGTAATCATTTTAAATTTTCTATGTGTTTTAAAGGGGTTTGATGTGTATACACCGGAGGGGGATAGTCCACTGTGATCTAAAGAGTGCAAACTGCCTGCTGAGCAACGATTGGACAGTCAAGATCTGCGATTTCGGGTTCTCGAAAACGATGAAAGGTGCGACGATAGAAGACAGTGTAGCTGCAGGAACACCAGAGTGGGTAGCTCCTGAAGTCATCCGCAACGAACCCTTCTCAGAAAAAAGCGATATCTTTAGCTTTGGTGTTGTAATGTGGGAGCTCTGCACTCTATCTAAGCCCTGGGAAGGAGTTCCAAAACAACAAGTACGTCTCGCTGAACAAGAACAACAACACTTACTTAACTAGAACACAATAACATCAAATCTAAAATTTCCGTTCTTGCAATATTTATTTTGTTTTCAGGTTGTTAACGCTGTTGCAAACGAAGGAGCCCGGCTTGAATTACCTAAAGGACCATTAGGCAAGCTTATTCAAGGTTAGTGTCATTGTGTGACTCTCTCAAAAACTTAACTGTTGTTTCTCTTAGACAGTAAGATGCTTATGGAATCTTTGTCTTGTTCTAGATTGTTGGGCAGAACCAGAGCTAAGACCAAGCTGTCAAGAGATATTGACCCGTCTAGCAACCTGCAAGGAAGCTTAACTGAATCTGCCAAATTGTTTCCTTCTCTCTCTCTAAATAAAAAAAAAAAAACTCTTTCGAGGCATTTCGCTGTAATGTTTTAAAACTCTCCTCTCCGGCATCTTCTTTGAGTTTAGTAATAAAAAATTGGATTTTGAAACCATTTGATCATTGCAATATATATATATATCATTATCTTTGCTCTTTTTTTAACAAACATATATATAACATTCAAGTAAAACAAAAGACTAGCTTTTGAAGTTAATACATATATAAACTCACTGTTTAGTTTCAGTCAATGATGATGCGGCTGTTCAATTGGTCCTCGAATCGTCTACAAGAACCATCTCTCATCTCCGTACTCATATCATTCTCCGGCGCTGGATAATAGTCTTCTCTAAGCTGCACGTCCCTCAAGTTTGGGATTCTCAACAAAAAGTTCATGAAATGCTCATGAGCTGTTCCATGGATGAAAAGCTTCCTCAGAGATAAGCACTCTTGCAACAGACCCGCACCAGGAAGCGAGAGACTCCTCTGGTTAACATCTCTGTCCTGTGGTGGCCAATAATCGAGCTCGCTCAAGCTCAAGTTTCCGATCCCAGTCAAGAAGAACCTCTCCCACAAGCTCAGATCCATCTGCATCGGGGGTGCGGTTAACGCGTAACCGATTGTGTCCCCGCAGTCTAATTGCATCTTTGTTAGCTTTGGATAGAGAGCGAGACAGCTTAACCCTAGCTCTGGCTCAGCTGGCTTGCGTTTACCTCTGCAGTCTCCTTCTATCTTGATCCTAATCTCTTTCAGATTAGGACAGTCATCTAAACCCGTCATAGGTAATGGTGTCAGAAACTCTCCAACACTGATCCATAAAGATAGATACTCAAGTTTCTCCCATACTCTGTCTTCAGAACAGAACCCATTCACATCACTGCTTGGAAATGGTGAGCAGTGTTCTTCCTCCGGTGAAGAATACTTGCACCTCTTATGGCTCCTCTCGTCATCATCATCATCATCATCCTCACGGTTAGTCTCGCTTGTTTCTCCTCTTTCTTCTTCCTCCTCTGCACCAGACCACACACAATCAATGTGAAGTTTCTTGATCCGATCACAGATCGGCTCAATAGCCTTCAACGAAGCGGTTGTATCAAGATTCTTGCAGCAAGAGATTCTCACATCAGTCAGAGTCTTTCTTAGAAGACTGACCATTGTTCTTAGTCCTTTCACTGTTGCATTGTCACACCCTTGAATCTCAAACTTAGTCAGCTTACAACATCCTCTTCCTATAAACACTAGACCCATGTCAGTCAAATCGCCGGAGTTCTTTATCGACAGCGACTGCAATCCTCCGCATAAAGCCACGCCGTCGATCCGCCAATCTGTGGCGGAGCAAACGCCTTGGAATTGTCCAAGCTTCAACGATCTTAGATTCTTGCATTTCGTGTTCAATGCCTCTAAAGCCACACCACTGAGCTTCACGTTCTTCCCTACGTCGAGCACCAGCTCCTCAAGATGCGGTAAAGCTGAGAAAAACTCAATTAGCGTCCCCGCCGTGACGGCTGAATCGCCGGTTTCGTTACCTTGAATTGCTCTAGGGGTCGCTAACGACACTGTGTCAACCATGTGGAGGTGCGTTAATTTAGGGCAATTGGCGGCTACGGCGGAGAGAGTCTCGTCTCCGACGAATTCGAAGTATCTGGGATCAAACGTGCAAGCTACACGGAAATCCCTCAAAATAGGGCAGGCTTTTGTGATGTCGGCGATTTCGCTCGATTTGTATCCCTCGGTGAAGGACGCCGTGAGGAGATCCAATCGCGTGAGCCTCGCCGCCACATCAGCGTACCGGTGAAGAACCGGAGGCAAGTCTTCGGTCCAGTGGTAGAAGGCGGAGAGATCGAGAGATTCCAGCAAGCCGCAGTGCTCGAAGATAGGGACGAAATCGCCGCCTGTAGGGATCTGAGAAGCTCGCTGGTGCCATCGGAGGAGCTTGATGTGGCGAATTCTGGGCCACTGAGGGAGTAACAGCTCGAGAGAAGTCGGCGATCGAGAGTAGACACTAAGACTCTCGACGGAAGGGAAACAGAGCTGGAGACGGAGAGCAAGAAGGTTCTGGTGATCAATGGGCAGAGAAGCGAGAAGAGAGTGACCCCATGGGGAGAGGAAAGAGAGATCGAGATGAGAAACAGATCCGAAACAGCCGGGGAGAAGGTGGAGGTCACGAGCGTTGCCACGGAGAGTGAGGTGCGAGCGAGTGGATCTCTCGAGGGCAAGGAATTTGCGGGAGACGAGGGAGAGAGAGTTGCGAGCTCGGGAATCGGAGACGAGAGCGCAAATGTTGGATAAGATGACGTCAGGGAGGTCGGAGAGCGTGGTGGAAGGAGAAGCCATGGGAAGCAAAATCTGAGGGTTCAAAGATTTAGGGAAGCGGAGGAAGAAGAAGAAGAAGAAGAAGAGGTTTGTGTTGGGAGGAGAGAGAGCCACGTGATGCTGACATTCCTCTGCTCTTTACTTTCTTTTTCTGTTTTTTATTTGATTTTAGATAAAATGTCTCTTTGATGTGGGTGATGGGCAAACGGATCTTCAAATAGATAATTCGATTTTTTTTTTTTTTTTTTTTTTTTTGTCTATTTGATTTTGATTGATAAATCATGTGTTGCGTACTTTCTTGTATTACTTTGGAAAAACAAAAACCATGTTGCATTATTTCGTAACGGTATATATTTTTGGCCATACTTCTTGACAAATCTAATTCGCTAACGCATTTAAATTTGTTATTTTTCTTCTTCGTATAAACTCAAACTCTAATGTGATCTTTAACATTAGCTATCATCAAACTCGACGAAACTTTAAACTCCTCGTTGTATGACCAACGATATCACTTTCGCTATAGCTCTTCAAATACCCGAATCACAATGATAAGACTATATATATATAAAACTCCTACAAAATCTCATGTTTTAAGCCTAAATTTTAATCTCTAACCAAACTCATAGACTCATCGTTACAATTTACATCTATTGATAAATTATAATCTCGTATATAATTTACATCCTTAATACATCGCTATAGTTTACATGCCTTGTATAACATATATATATATATATACATATATATAATAATAAATTATATTAGCTTTGATCCCAAAAAAATGTGATTAGCTAGCATCTTCTTGTTTCCGGATTTCGAATTCATGTGTACATCGTGGTAATGGCGCAACAACTTTTGGTTGTGAAAACCATCATGTGTTATGGAATTGGCGCCGTAACTTGACAAGGTTCCAAAGCATCAAAAATATACAGATTTTTATATATATTCAAAATATAAGAGTCAAAACCAACCTCTCTGCCTCTCTCTCTCCCTTGTGTTCCCACTTGAATTGCATATTTTTCTCTCTAAAGGAACAATCCACCTTTGTCCCTTATAACACATAAGGTGCATGCATCTAACACTTATTTATTTCTCTCAAGAATAATATCATAAATCTCCTTTGTCTCTACACCTCTTATTTTGTTTGGTGGTAGATATTGTGTTGGAAGAGGAAAAAGGAAGAGGAAAGTCATTTGAAAATTTATAATTCGTTTAAAATATCTTGAGAAAAACAATCCCAATACCGTATGCATATATTTTAGAAAAGACATACTATCAAAAGTTTATAGGAGATGAAGATGAAATCAAATCAGCAACAGCTGAAAAATATAGTGTTTGCTATATATTCCGTAACTTGTCTTTGTGAGTTTTTGACATGTAAGTTAAAATATAGAGTGCAGCTATCTTTTTCATATGATCAAGAGACTATGACCGAATCTCAAACTAATATATCATAAGTTATGATTATAACATTATATTGGCCAACTATAACTGGACTAGGTAAAAATGCAATCACTAAAAAAAATATACAAGCTGAGCTCATTTCCGTTTATGATTTCCGCTCAGTCCCAACTAATTTCTTAGTCACATACTCAAAGAAAAACATAGGTCTTGTTTATCGATAACGGAAATACAAATAAATATTTTTATAATAATATTGCTAATGTCGTTTAGAAATTATAAAGTTTAATGGATAACTCAATGAGCATAACCTTATATATGAACGCAATAGTGAGTAAGTGACTTGCTACTAAATTATTATTTTTTCTTTTTTGCTTGCAAAGTGAGAAAATTAAGATCTGTAGGGCACGCATTATCTCTCGCCTACTCATCTTGCCGGTTACAAAAACACATGCACAAATACATATACATGTGATTACACATGCGTCGACATATAAACGCCACTATATTATTATGTATGTAACCACTGATATGATATATACCATGTTCTTGTGCCCATGCTTATAAATTGGTTGGATTAATTCGTACAAATTACCTTTTAATTAGCACGCATGAAATCATTAAATGACTTTGACTTCTATAGACGAGCATAAACTACATACGAAGACACGTGTAAGAATACCCAATCATACTGTGAAATTATTATGTACATGATTTTTATTTTTTTAAATACAATTCGACAAAATATAATCTAAACCCTGTTTATAATCCCATGTGTATCATTAAACATAGTTGAACTTGATATATCGACACTAATACTGATTAATTACGTCAAACGGCCGCATTTTTGAATGATTATATTAATTGTATGTCCTTTTTCTAAACATACTGTTCAAACACTTGCAGCGATTTTATCAAAAAAAGAAAAAAGAAATTTGGTATGAGATAAAACATTAGATATAAAAAAGGAAGAAGAATGTATTATTTTGGGAAAAAGAGGATCACACTTTGAAGAATGATGAAGCTGTACAGTTACTATATTCTGTTATACATGAAAGTTTGGCCAAAGAAATGGATATGGATAATAAAAGGATAAACAATGTTTTCTTTTAGACTTTGGACATCGAAAGTACTTCGCAATTCACAGCTCACAGCTCATATTACCCACATATCATATCATTGACGGAAACTAAACCAACGAGCGAATCAGTATTGATTTCCCAAACTTATGCTTTTTTAAAAGAAAAATAATGTGTAATTTTTTTTATTTTTTTTTGGGTAAAAATGTGTAAACTTATTACTGGACTCATACTCGTTATGTCGTCGTTACGTGGAAAAACGTTTTACTGATTTGAGGTTTTGATCGTTCTTGTTACTCGACAGATCGTTATAACTTCCCTTTCTTCAGAGCTTACAACTTACAGAAGGAGAAGAAATAAATTTACAAAAAAAATAAAGAGTAAAACTATAAATTAATTTCGATTGGGGATAAGATCGTGAGAAAAGGTGGGTTTCCTGCGACTAGGATTTTGTTTCGAACTCGTGGGGTCCAAAAAGATTTCACTGCTCTTGAAATCTTACATCTCATTCAAATGTTTTATATGTTTATCGCCACTAAAATTTCTTAGATCTTAACTTTTCTTTGCTGAAAAATATTAATAACATATTAAGCTAGTGCAACGCAAACGATAGAAAAAAGTTATTACTTTCGTAGATCTTAACTTTTCTCAAACTGATAGTATGTTATTACTTTCGTACTTTAAAAGTTAAACGGAAACGATAGAAAAAAAGCAAAATCGTATTTAATTCAATTATCTTCTGCCTAAAAAACACAGACCAATTAGTGGAAACTTTGGTGGGCCTGGGCCCGGGTTTTGAAATTAATGACCGAAAAAAAAAATTGACGAAAAAAATAAAGAAGTGGTGGAAAATGAGAGTGACGTGGAAGTAGATAAGTGGTGACGTGAAGTGAAGGTTTTGTTCCGTAACTACTCTTTCCTTCAAAGTACACACATGCTGTCTCAGTCTCACGACGTTGCCTTGCATGTCGTTTTGCTTTTCTTTTTCTTTTTTTCCCCTCACATATCCTTCATCAATCCATTAACTAATGACGTGGACGTCTTGTAACAAAGCAGTTTCCAGAAATTCCACGTGTCGCTTGTTGGTTCGAGTTTAGTGCAATACATCATCTCTGGTTTATTGAAAGTCCATCATTTAATGCCTTCAACGGTTTTGTGTAAGGTTGTGTTGTGACTTGTGGTGATTATTGAGCTGTGCAATTTGGGTTTAGTTTGATAAATTTTTGGGGAAAATTGCATTTTAAACCATGAAAGTGGCAAATGATAGCACTTTAAACCTCATAGGTATAACCCTAGCACTTTAAACCCTCAAACTATTTTCTATATCACTTTTAACCATGAAAGTGGCGGATTTGGTCGCGCCGCCAAAAAAATGACCGGCACTGTTTCGTCAGTGATGACGTGTCGGTTTTTTTTTTTCTTTTTTTTTTTAATAAATAACAACTAAAAAAAAAAAAAAAAATCTCAATCTCTTCCGGCCAAAATCGCGTTTTCACCAATTTTCCCGCCCAAAATCGTGTTTTCACCAATTTTCCCCGCCCAAAACGCGTTTTCACAAATTTTCCGTTCAAAATCGCGTTTTAACAAAACGCATTTTCACAAATTTTTCGTTCAAAATCGCGTTTTCACCAATTTTTCCGCTCAAAATGCGATTTTACCAATTCTCCCGTCCAAAATGCCTTTTCACAAATTTTCCATTCAAAATCGCAAATTTTGTGAAAACGCGATTTTGGGCGGGAAAATTTGTGAAAAACGATTTTGAACGGAAAATTTGTGAAAACACGTTTTGGACAGGAAAATTGGTAAAAACGCGTTTTGAGCGGGAAAATTGGTGAAAACGCAATTTTGAACGGAAAATTTGTGAAAACGCGTTTTGGGCGGGAAAATTGGTGAAAACGCGATTTTGAACGGAAAATTTGTGAAAACGCGATTTTGGGCGGAAAAATTTGTGAAAACGCGATTTTGAACGGAAATTTTGTGAAAACGCGTTTTGGGCGGGAAAATTGGTGAAAACACGATTTTGGGCGGGAAAATTGGTGAAAACGCGATTTTGGCCAGAAGAGATTGATATTTTCCTTTTTTTTTCTTTTGGTTATTAAATATATAAATAACAACTTAAAAAAAAAAAAAAAAAAAAAAAAAAAAAAAAAAAAAACCGACACGTCATCACTGGCGAAACAGTGCGGGTCATTTTTTTGGCGGCGCGACCAAATCTGCCACTTTCGTGGTTAAAAGTGATATATAAAATAGTTTGAGGGTTTAAAGTGTTAGGGTTATACCTATGAGGTTTAAAGTGCTATCATTTGCCACTTTCATGGTTTAAAATGCAATTTTCCCTAAATTTTTGTATTCTAGGAGTAAGTAGTTATTGTGTTGTTTTGATATTCAGTTTCCTTTAGAAATATAAAGAAACAGTTAACTTTTCTTTATGAATTAAATATAATTAAATCTTACTCATTAGATTGTGTCAGTTGACTTTTGAGTTGTGCGGAGCTGGGAACTACTACAAGAGAACTGGGAAATAATGTGTATAAACTGATGGAACGACGTTTTGGGCCTATCATATTGGGTATGCTTTAAAAATATATATCTTAGGCTTCTTTTAGGCCCATAAGTATTTTTTGCCCACAAGACTATTAAATTTTGTTGTCATGAAAATTCTCGAAAACATCACAAAAACAAATTTTGTTCTAAATATTTTCACTAGTTTTATTTTCCAAAAATACAACAAAATAAATTATTTTCTAAAAATACCATAAAATTTATTTTTCCCAAAAAATTTTTGGTTTTCTCCAAAAATACCACAAAACTAAAACTAAACTTTAAACCCTCAAAACTAAATCCTAATACCTTAAAATAAACTCTAAACCCATAAAAACTAAAACCTAAATTTAAAATACTCAACCCAAACCGAAATATTTAAATTATTAACATTCAAAATCAAATTTTAATGTTTTTGGTATTTTTGAGAAAAACTATTGTTTGAAACTTTTGAAAAAAAATAAAACTAGTGATACTATATTTGGAACAAAAAATTATTTTAGTGATATTTTTAGATATTCCTCAAATATGTACTTATTTTCATTTGGGCTTTACCATTACCGACATTTCTTATGCGTTTTTTATTTGTATTACACTTATATTGATCGACTTATTTTTGTAATTTTCATTTTGGCTTACAATTTTTTATTTCTATCGCACAAGCACCTTAACAGAGTTTAACACCTTAACAAAAACAGTCAATAATTTCTCCCAAATTGTTTTTAAGCTAATCTACTATATCTACCATTTTTTAGAAAACGTTTTTACCACAATCCATCAATTTCATAATATGCCAATGTAAAACTCAATAGTCAGACTCGGCTATTCCGCCAGAGTCCATTGTTATCAACTTATCATTCAAATCCAATAATATATTGGACTTATATAAGACATAGAAGTGCGCTGACATAAAAGTACAAAACAAACTTGTCTTAAGTATATAAAATCTATACACTTACTTATTCAAAAAGAGCTTAATAAGATAATAATAGAGATGGAGATATATATGACCGATCGATAGCTACGGAACTGAAGGAGTGGATGAAGATCGGCTAAAATGGGCCGAACAATATGTTGAAGATACCCTTTTACTTTAACTTCTTGCTCATCAGTAGATAGATTTGAGGTCTCTCTTACATTTGATCCCTCTCTGAGATTTTGTTGATACTGCAAATCTCTATTGTATCAACATTAGTTCACTATTACTTTTTAGATACACATAATATCCGTTTAGCTAGATTCTAATATTCAGAAATATAAATAAAAAATCCAAGCTTAGACTATAAATATGCAAGACATGCAAGCCTTGTGCGATAGAAATAAAAAATTAACGTAATTATAAACCCAATACACAGATGCCAATTCATCCAGATATATTTCTTTTAACTAATGTTTCGTGTGACATGCTATATTGAATCATCGACCAGAATCTATAAAGCTTTGCGGGGGACAAACAAACTTTCAAGCTTTTCTAAAGTTAGTGGTGACAAAGAAAGATCCTAAGGAAAGACTCAAAAAGATGACTAGGGCAAATTGTCGATATATTTACTAACCTAAGAATGAAAAATATATAAATCAAGGGAAATGAAAAAGTGATTTAGGTGGATGTATAGAGAAACTTACTGTCCCACAAAATGTACGTATCTCAGAATATGGCAATGTATAACTACTTCCGATGTTCATGCACTCAACAGCATTTAGAAAATATCTAATTAATATGTCACAACCCAAGCTCTAGAATCTGAGAGCCAAATTACAATTAATATGATTATAAATGCTAAATATTTGGTTGAATTGTTCATATCATTCTCCAAAGACCCACATTGGAACCCATTTAAAGCATGAATTAACCATCAAAGTATTAGATGTGTAAATTTCTATTCTGAGATAACCTTATTAACCTTTGAGAACAATCATGAATCTCAATTATTAATCGATTACTTTAGGTTATATAATGAGCAAAAGGGTTCAGTAAATTTATCCCTTGATCATCAAATGGGAACCAAATCTTTAAAAAATCTTAAAAGAGAAGCATTCCAAGAGCCAATCATTACTTCCTTGAACCACTGTTTATTTAAACAACAGTGGTAAAAAATGTGTGTATCTCTTTCTCTTTTTGCACACACATGTGATGAATTATCAATTCAAGGTTTCTACTAAATCTATTTTTTTTTAATTTTTAATACTCTAGAACATGTAATGAATCATCCTTTCCAAAAACCTTTAAAACTAAAATCTACTAGTTTCATTCAATAATGAAAGAGCTAAAAAGAAATCATCTCAAAAAGACCTACTTCCATTCAAAAGCTAAGATTTAATCACAATTCGGTCTTCTAATCCGAAACCAAAACATCAATAGAGAGGAAAAAAAATGCATCTGCAAATTAAGGCTTTCACGAAACCCAAAAGGCTAGTTATTTTTTTTCAGTTAGGGTTTTGATACATGGACCATTCTAGTATATAAACATATATATAATTAAGGGGACAGTGAAACCACAGTCTCATAAGTTTCTAGTAAAGAGATCAAGAAACAAAATCTAGATGTATAGACATATATAATGGCCTATATGCATGTATATGTGTAAATAAATTCAAAGGCACATATTCAAATAAAATGAAAACATAGTTTGGAGAATATATTACCACAAAGTGTTTCTCGAAGATGGAGAATCTTAAGAAAAGCTGAAGGAAGAGGAGGAGGAAGAAGAAGAGTCGTCTCTTCCACCACCAATCTCCGCCGTTGGCTTCTTCTTCTTCTTCTTCTTGTAAGGAATCCCTCTAGCCTTAGCCTGACATTCCCTAACCTCCCTCAGATAAACCCTTATCGCTCCACTTGCGAAAGGGTTTGTCTCCGGAGATCCACCGTTCTCCTCGTAAGCCGCTCTCAGCCGTCCGATCAAAGCGTCAAGGCTTCCCCAAGCTTGTCTGAGAGGGCACGTGCAAGGAGCTGGTGGCTCAGGCTGTCCGTAGAACATACAGCCAGGCACGTGCACCTTTGTCTTACCGAACTGGTCTAAGTACCTGAGGAAATCAAGCACGTGGTTGCAGCTGCAGTGAGACATCGGCACGGGCGGTCTCTGGTTCTTCAAGTATTGTCCGAAAGTGTTCCAGTCACGTCTCTTCTGTAACTCGTAACGGCTTGGTGTCACCGGTGGCTCTGATCCTGATGATTCCATCAAGCTCTTTCCTCTATCTCTAGGAGATGACATGATATGATCTTGTTGAGTGTAGAGAGAGTAAGATGTTGGTGAAGAAGGTTAAGGGGTCATTTTGTGTTTTATGGATCTGATGAACTAGGCAATAAGAAAGATGCAAGGTTGAGTGAGTTTGATGAGAGCGTGAAAGTAATAGTAGTAATGGAAGATGATGTTGACGTCAGAGAGGACATGTTATGGGCCCCTTTCAAACTTTGCTTTCTTTCTTCCTCTTTATCTCATTCGTTGATTATCTCAGTTGATTATCTCCCAATTTTCTATTCCTATGGAATTAATAACGAATAGTTAAGATATAGTTACATTCATGGAAGTCTAATGGTGAAATGTTCAGGATGTTTGGTTGAGAGTTAGGGCTTTAGTGTTTCCACCATGATTTTAATGTTATTATAAACATTTCATCTCTACAAAAAAAGGA
Organism: Erythrophleum ivorense; assembly: GCA_026724425.1. Lineage (NCBI taxonomy): Eukaryota > Viridiplantae > Streptophyta > Magnoliopsida > Fabales > Fabaceae > Erythrophleum > Erythrophleum ivorense. The sequence continues at coordinate 1,824,487 of JAIUCV010000086.1, read as the reverse complement.
AGGATCGAGTTTTTTTTTTTTTTTTCTGTCAAGAGGAAGGATCGAGTTCGACTACACACAAAAGGAGTTCAATATTGTCTTACCGTTCAAAATCATTGTCAATTTGTCAATAGATGCTTTAAATAGATTCTAATTAGGGCTCTTGTCCTTTTCTCCGAAATACATTGCACAATAATGTTTTATAAAATCCAATTAAAGCCTAATTTGACGATCGATTTAGACATAAGTCCTTCCATTTTCTTGTGATATGCAATAAAATAATAATATAGTGACAAAATAATTGAGCAAGATGTAAAGTAGAGTGAGCATCTATGTCCCTGATTGGTTCATGAAGACTAGGTAATAGGTTATGACTCACTAACCACTATATATTACATATTTTAGTTTGATATAGCTATGTAACTATGTTACATATGGTATCTTATCATGCTCCATCAAATTAATCGCTTATCTGTAATAGGATAATAATATAATATATATATGTGGCTATACATATTAGCATTCGGGACTTGTATCAAATTTTGAATTGGTTCAACCAGATTGAACCTCTTTCAAATCGGATTAACCTAGATTGAAAAACTAATTGAAAAACCTATTTTTGTCTGCAGTAATTTTTGTGTTATGGTAAGGGTAATTTTGAAATTCTAAGTTGTAATGATTTAAAAGTAAGAAAACCTGATATAGAGGAGAACCAAGGAGCACCTGTTCGGAAATCTCAAGTTTATTCGGCCCCACATTTTCGTTATTAATTTAGCTAATGTATTATATATCAAGAAGACTTGTTTAAATATAAAATTATATCATGCGTATACAAAATTAGCAGATATATGTATGATTGTCAAGAGTCTAACTCTACACAGTATGTCGTTATTAAGGAAATAACAGTCAAATGTAACCGGAAAATGTCGTTTTCGAGCTACCACTATTTTAAATTGTTGGAAATCTGTTATAAAAGTGATAATTATATGGCCATTTTGTAACCAAAACCCGAATTTGTATATAGTGTACGTAATAGTAATAATAGATATATGATTGTACGTTTATATATGGCCATTTTGTAACCAAATTGCTTCGGCTAATCGTCATAAAAGCGATAATTACTTCGGTGTATTCGATCCGTAGCACTTTAATGATTGATTTTTTCACTGTTTACGGTAATGAGAAATAGCAATCAATAATATCGTAGCACATAGTGAATAATATTCTCATTGATTTGTTGATGATGACTAGCGACAAGTTGCATTGGCTATCATATCGATACTGGCATCAATTTGTAATTGATATACAGTCTCAACATTCATGAAACTCTATAAAGATTGGATGTTATTATTAGTTTATAAATAAACAAAACGAATATTAAATTATTTAAATCTTGATTAATGAAAGAATGGAGGTGAAATGTCTTGTTATGAATAATCCTGTATTGTTAAGATCCTCAAAATCCGAATTTTCTAGTACGAGATTTGAAATTCGTCGGATTGGTTTGTCGAATCCCGTATGATGGCAAGCTGTAACACTGTATACGACTATACATTAATTAGTATTTTAATAAAATAATTTTTCAAAAATTCGTTTTATGATATAAAAAATATTATATAGTCCTTTATAAAATTAAGAAAAAAAAAAGTAGAACAGATTACAAAGAGTTAACTATTTCCCCAATTAGAGAAATTCTTTTAAAAGTCTTCAGTCATATTTTCTAGAATGTACGTAGTCAAAACAAATCAAGATTGTCCGTCAATTATTTTTTAATATGGGTATTTATTTTACCTCAACTTTATATAACTAAGGGAACTAAAATAAGTTAACTACCATGTGATCTACTGAAGAGGAAGGGAAACCAGAAAGAAACAAAATAGAGCATGTGGTGTGTTATTACTTATTAGACTTGTGAATACACAATTATTTCCAACCTGTCAAATTTTACTGTTTAGGATCTATATCGATATTGTTTTTCTCTTGCTTTTTTTTGGTAACTTTTTAATGTTTACCAAGTTTTTAATACATTGATCAGGTTTGATTCATTTGAATATGGGTGGCATTCTTAAAGTTCATGAGCCCACATTATTAATAATGGATTGGTAGTCTGTCTATAGCTATTATTATATCATAAGTTCATAACTAATAAAATGAAATTTAAAGAAAGAAGAGTTGTTCCAGAAAATGATATTTTATCATAAAATAAATTCACAGTTAACGTCAATAAAACTTTAGAGATCATGTGATAATCCACTTATTAGTAATGAGTTTTGCATTGTTAGAAAGCAATAAAACGTAACACCTACAAAAGGTTAACTATATTATATATATATATATATATATATATATATATATATATATATATATTTTTTTTTTTTGTAAAAATAACTATGCATTTAGCTTTTCTGTTTATCAACAAAGCATTCTAAAATTTACCAAAGAAACAACAACATAAGTATTTAACATAAAAAACAACAACATAAGTATCTACTGTATCTTACATTATTAATTAGGTCACAATATATATATATATATTACTGTATGTGCAGTGAAACATACTAGAAATGGGTCAACGATGCAAGACCTGATATTTCCATTTATGTTAAGGATCTAAATCCACATTATTAAAAGTAGATGTAAAGGTATACTGTGGTATTTAACATAAAAAACAACAACAACATAAGTATTTAACCAAAAAAAACAACAACAACATAAGTATCTATTGTATCTTACATTATTAATTAGGTCACAATATATATATATATATATATATTACTGTATGGGCAGTGAAACATACTAGAAATGGGTCAACGATGCAAGACCTGATATTTCCATTTATGTTGTGGATCTAAATCCAGATTATTAAAAGTAGATGTAAAGGTATACTGTGCGTCTATAGTTGTTATACAAATACATAGATTGGTAACTGTTTAGAGATTCTATTATCTCTTTCCAAAAAATCTATAAGAAATTAAGTGGCATCGACGTTGTCAGACGTTTTCTAGGGTTTTATCACTTTTAAATTGAAATTTTTTCTTGTCATCTAGTGACAGTGTACGGTTCTTTGAGAGGTTGCTTTAAACGTAGTTCGTCTTTTTCTTACACAATCAGGGCCGGCTCGATATATTTGGTGGCCTAAAGCTTTTTTTTTCCAAAATATGGGGCCTTTCATGAACTTTTAGTGTTTTCTTTATTAGTCACAATCTCTATACTATTAATTGAGAAGTACATCTTTGTTTTTGGACAAAAAAACCATCCCTCCTTATGAACAAAATCTGTTTGGAAACAGGTATATCTAGGGTTAATTTAGTAAAAAAAACTTAAAACCCAATGTTTGGACGCAGACATAGATTCCACTTAAATCAAACCAGTTTGGTTTTCTTAAACCAACAAACAATTGAACCATAAACAATCGATTTTTTCCTGTAGATAATAACACAATCACATATTTCCGTTTTTGCAGCCCTTTAGAATACATCCATAAAAGAAATTTTACACTTTTGCAAGGATAAATCAATCGATTTTTCCCTCTACATATAACACAATCACATATTTCCGTTTTTGCAGCCCTTTAGAATACATCCATAAAAGAAATTTTACACTTTTGCTAGCGAGATTTCCAATTTTAAGAAAAACTCTACTACTATATAATACGTGACCCATCATCAATGAGCCATAAGTCGAATCAAGTTTACAAGAGCATAGCAGTGCAGTGCAGTGCGGATGGAAGCAATTATGAACAAAGTTTACAAGAGCATAGCTGTTTTTCCAGAAAACAGCATGGTCCCAAGTTTTAGCCTTTGCTCTGATAAAAGAACTTAGATGAGAAACTGAAAAAAAAAGGAGCAGCAGAGAGAGTTCATTAAAAAGAACCAAAGAGAAGATTCAAGAGTCATAGGCAATAAAGGTTATGAATTGAAGGGATCTTAAGAATTTCCGGAGTGTTTTGGCTCAAAAGGAAGATCATCAATAGCACAACTATTGGCTGGATTTTCTGTCGGTGGTGGAAACATAATCTCATGAAGAAGCATGAGCTGATGAAGACTAAATTTACAAAAGGACATAATCAAGACTATCTATCTTCATTTAATCTTCGAGAGACAGAAATCAGAGATATATCATTAAATTTGCAATTTATATGATCGTCGAAGAAGAAGAAAGAGGCGAGTAAGGGGGGGAGCTTACAGTTCTGCCAAACGTTGCCGGCAAGATCCCCGGCCTTCTTGGTGGCGTCCGCTGCCATCTTCTGTCATTTCCCAAGCGTATCCTTCACAGAGTTCATCGTAATCGTTTGTCGATTGATGAAGCTTCCGATTTTCAGTAGATCTAATTTGGAGAGATTGTTTTGAATCAGGTGGAGGAAGAAGGGAAAGTAGAGTGAAAGGGATAAAGAGTAAAGTAGAGTAGAGTAAAGAGTAGAGTTCATTACAAAGAACATGTATTTCGAATCAAGTAGAGTAAAAAGACGATGGAGAATAAATGGATTGAGCGGTGGAAGCAATTATGAACATGTTCATCTTCAAAGTTGCAGGGGAAAGGAAGAAAGGTAAAGTTATTCAGTTTTATGTAAAATAAGAATAAAAATTTGGTAAAGTAATATAAAATCAAACAAAGCACATAATATTAAAAGTAATACCAAAGTTGACATATATTAACAAATAATGTAACCAAATCGTGTCGATAAACAAGCATAACACGCAACCTTGCATAAACCACATAAATTGAAATGGATAAAGCGGTGAAAAGTAAGGCAGTGGAAAAAATGGGAACATGTTTTCAGTTTTATTTTATTTTTAATTTCTAAAATAGGTATTTCCAAAATTTAAAAATAGAATGTTGTATAAAACGAAAACTAATGTACAATATTACAAAATCAAACAGCAAACAAGATTTAAACTAATACAAAATTAAAAAATCATGTAAAAAATCGTTTCGAAAACGGGAACCAACGTATAACCCCGCACAATGCGCAGATCCACTACTTCAAGGTTGAGAAGCAGATGGAGTCACGGCCATGGAAGCCACGGCGACAGAGAAATTACCAGAGGTGGAGCTTTCGTCAGAACAAGAAAAATGAATTTCTCCACCAACAGAAAAGAAGCTTCTCGAGTTAGCTTCGCTTATGTGAAAAGCAAATCAAGCTTTAAAAAGGATAAAGAGCGACAGGTCGGAGCTCGGAGGCGTTGTCAAATTTTAACATACTTGACAATTTTAACAACAACACAACAAAAAACACACAACTCTTGAACTAACACTAAAATTAACACATGTTATAAAAAAAAAAAAAAAACACAAAAAACAAAAACGTAATCCCGCACTGCACTGCTGTGCGGGTCCGCAACTAGTTTTGTTTTAAAAGAAAAACAACAAATAATAAATATATTTCTAAAATTGAATATTTCTAAACCAACCCAGCTTCGAACACATGCAGAGAAAGCTAAACAGCATCATTCACAACCACTATTCTATTGTATCTATTAAAAATGGTGGCCCTCAAAATTGTTAACTATAAGTGTGGCTTTAAAGCTAATGCTTTGTGTGCCTTATTAAAAATGTTGGCCCCTGTACACAACAATGCCACTATTTCCGTTTGTACGGTCTGTTTTTAGCATCGACTGTTCTTATATAGAATGAAGATGTTTTCAGTAATAATTTTTCTCGTATACTCACATTAGATATAGTCTGGTTGGAACTCATTATCAAATATTAGCCCAATTGCATAGTGCATGATATTGAACACACTGAAAACCAAAATCTGGAACGGAACGAAATTACCAACCGGATCAGAGGCGCTTTTAAGTTCCAACCATACTAATCTATTTGAATTTTTACCCAAAAATTTTAGGTAATATATTATTTTCATTGTTTATTCGTTAATCGAAGTATGTGTGCTTACATATTTTGACGGAATAATGAGATTCTCCATTTTTTGAAAAGTCAAGATTATGTAAGCAACACTTATAAAAACCACTACTACATTACAAGCACGGTCAAACGTCTAAGTGATTTTTTTTTTTTTTAAAAACGAATGCCTTAGCTAGTTACTTACAGATGTATATATAGTAAGCAAATAAACATTTTTATCTTATGTTGTCGTTTAGTCATCACTAACTCTTTCATGTTGTGTTTTATATGACAGCGTTAATAGCACACTATTACTAATCTGCTAAAATAAGGTCTATAATAGTTCTGGTTCTAATGAACATGATAAAAAGTCCGATTAACCATGTTCTAGTCAATGTCTCGAGTTTTGTCTTCGATCAATAGGTCAGCCTATATTACTACATGTGGAGCACCACTTGGTTTGGAAAAGTTACTTTGATACCCGCGAAAAGAAAAAGAAGAAAAAAGAACCCTAAAAATAGATGATACATCTAAAATCATGTTCAAGGAAGAAACAATGGGCAAGAAACATCTTCACGCATGAGTTTCCAAAAATGTCACAGTCCCAAAGGCACACTTATGCATTAGTCCTTAGCCCCCACAAATCTTTTCTCTGCTTCTCTTTTTATTGATAGTGATTCTCCTTGTCTTTCCACCCACCCCCATTTTTCATTATTGTTTCTTTCCCTTTTTGTCAATTCACCACCTTAACCCAAATTTACTTCGGTTTTAGATTCGGTGCAAGAAGTTTTGAACCGGTTTTATAGTATACATTCACATTATCTCAGGTGTTTAATTTGTACTCCGATGATTGGAGTGTTTGTTTAAAGATTGTATGGGTGCGTGAGAAAGTTTATAAGAAAATAAGTGGAAGACAATAATTGAAGTTTATTCGTGGGTATAAATGTTGATTACACATACGTACATCGAGTCAATGTCACGAAAAGAAAACAAACAATTTAATTTGTATCAGTCAATTGACACCACAATAACAAACAAAAAGGCTACTTTAACCGACTATAAAATATTTCATCGGTCACTATACATTTGAGGAAGGAGGGATTACTAACATGAATTGTAACACTATACTTCAATGTACAATTCAGTTCACACCACTGAAACCAATGACAGAATTCTCCACCGCAATTTTAGGTTTAGCTAGGAAGATGAATGGTTTCAGCTAAGACACAAAGAGGAGAGATGTATGATTTGATTTCCTATTTTTTCCATTTTTGTTGTCAAATTCCCAATTCAAAAGCTCAGGTCATATCACTTTTCTTTATACGAGCCCTATAGGGTTCAAGTTCAACACATTGCGTGCGATCCAAACCCGTCTTATTCATTCCAATCCGACCTGATATAAACAGCTTTCGATATTGGGCTGTAACTGGGTCGAATCTAAGTGGGATAATTGACATGAGCCTGGGCTTATCTCACTCAGAATTAATTAGGCCTGACCTTTCAGTATTTGTTTCTGATATTGACAAGAAAAGAAACGAAATTGTTTCGTTTTCATAATTTCTTACACGTTTATAATTTTCTTTAACAATAAAATTCCCGTTTGTTTCAACTCACAGTTGAAATAATCACACGTCGGATTAATCTGTATGATTTTATTTCTTTGTCATGTTTTCTTGTCATTTTAATTCCTAACCCACTAGAGTTGTGTTTCTTTATCTTTGTCGTGTCAATCAGCAAGCCGCGTACACATGAGCGGTGTATGTGCATACGCACATGCATATTCTTCTTGATCGATATACATATTAATTCCATTCAGATGTTAGATTTTAGTTATTTGTCGTCATGAATTATGTTCGTGCCTCACATTTTACCACAAAAAAAAAGAATTATGTTCGTGCATATGTGTATATTTATTGAGGTATATTAACCCTGCTAATTAATCAAGATCTTTAGGAAGCTTCGTGCAAATAGACCTCTAGGTATCTCTCTCTATCTCTCTCGTTAACTTGGACCACTCGAAATTGAGTTTTGGAACACGGATCACGTTTGTTTTGACCTTTTGGGTTTGTCATAGGACGTTTTATTTGGTCGGTACGATCGTAATTTCTGAAAATTGTCAATTTAGTTACACTTGTTTTTTATGCATATGTGATATGTGAATATATGAAATAATATATACACGGTATTTTTAGTATGAACGTAGGATTTTGTTCGATTACATAAATATCCGAAGAATATCCGTAGAACAGTTAGCATATATTCCCACTACTATCTCAAATTTCATTTTCAGATATAAATTATGCTTTTATTGAAAGTAGAGCAATTTCATAATAATTAAGCTGTATATATTATAAATTTACAATAATGGCGCTGAATAATAGTGATAAAAATTATAATGCTATACTAGACGAGTGACGATGATGTAATTGTAAACATATAACATGTGGTTCGAATCCATCTAGAAGATGTGACTGAATCATGCAAAAAATAATATATGCGTTCGTACGAATCTTCTTTGCCATACGGATACTGTTGTTTGTTTTTTCTCTCAATTTAAAAATATCACTTATATACTCAACGTGAGAGAGAAGACAAAATATATGTAAAAGTTTTAGTGGATAGAGTATATACAGAACTAAATGAGAGCAATTTTATTCGATATATAACACTCATATAAATGAAAAAATATTAATATTGGTATTGTTGTTTCTTTTCTCCGACTCTTGAAGAAATTAAAAGGTTATATACTAAACTTGCTTTGCCCTTTCACATTTTCTAAAGCTCACATAACCTTTAATAATATCGTTTGATGCATGTTTACTTGATTATACATATTGTACACCTCATAAAAACGAAAGAAAAACCTTAATTCTTCAATAAATATGTAATAGAAAAAAAATTATTAGAAGTTATAGTCTATATGTCTTGGAACGGAAATAGAACAAAGCTTGAGAAAACTATGATGATGGGTATACTGGATAAAATAAATCTAATATATACAAATATTATTCCATTGTCATGCAATCATAGTTTGATACGATAAGGTCGTTGATAAAATAAATTGATTCGATAAGGTCTTTATATCAGTGTTCTAAAAGGCGGTCTAGGCGGTCGCCTAGGCACTGCCTAGGCGCTAGGCGGTCATAAACTGTAGCGATTACCTTCTCGGCGCCTAGGTATTTATAAACCATGATTTGATCTAAATTTTTATTTATAGTTTAACAAAATTCATTTTTTATGGATATATTATCTAATATGAAAATATTATATTTTTATAGTTTAGTTTTAATACTTTTTTAATTTTTGAGTATATTTTGAACTTAATATATTTAAAATATGTATAATATATAAGTTTATTTCGTAAACTTTAAAAACGTCTAAAAATCGCTTAGGCTCCGATTAGGCGTTTTAGGCGCTAGGCACTGACCCACGTCCGCTTAGCGCCTAGCGCTTTCTTGAACACTGCTTTATATAGTATATGATTCTATTTCTTTCCGTTGGAATCTTTGGTTGGCCATTTGTTCTTCAAATTCGAGAATCAAATAAAGAAAAAAATAATAATTATTGGTTAAAAAATATATGACCAGACCGTAACAGACGTGGTACGTTTTAAGTCAATGGTCAAAAAAGCCGAATATTATTTCTGGCTCCTTCCACAAATCTTGGGATTTTTCTTCTTTTCACCAAATAATTTTGCTTTCTAAAACTTATTTCTAATTTTTTAAAGCTTGTTTATATTATATGTTAGGCTGTTTAGTTCACCTGGGTTTCCGAAACCGAAAGAGCTATTTTGTAAGTAACAGTTTTATTTTAATAGAAAACCTTTTAGGAAGAAAAAAAACGTGTTTATATAATTTTTACTTTGAATCCCTTTTTAGACGAAATCTCCTACTTTCTCTGATAGGTCAAAATTGAAATGTATTCTTGGAGAGTTATACTGCTTCATATTTCTTTTATCTGGAATGATTTGATCTAACAAGTATAAAAAGGAGTAGAGAAACTATATTGCTTTGCCTCATAAATAAAATATAGGAGATAATAAATATGAAGCAAATCAGCATATCCGTTGGCATATTCCACGTATGTCCGTAATTATCAGTAAACTTTCATACTTTCTTTGATGCTTTCGTACGAAAGCATAAGATTAAAAGAACAGAAAAGAAAAAACAAGCTATGATGCTCTGGTTTCGTGAAATATTAAAAGAAGCCAAAACAAGAAAAAGGAAAAGTCGAAATTGGTGTGACTCATCGGTCCACTTTAAAGTCACCATGACCGTACACATGCAGTTTGGTCCAGTTCCTAATTTCACTACTGAAGAGTGTTTTCGGCTATAAATACGCTACAACTACACCACACATCGAATGGACTAGCTTGACACTTATGAGATTATTTTTCTGAGGCTTTAAACTCCTTTGAAAAAAAAAAAAAAAAAAAAAAACTGTCATACTTTATAACCTGTCTCTTCTCTTTCCATCGTCTTCCTCGTGAACGAAACTTCTCGATCTTCTTTTTTTCTCTTTTTCACTTGTTTTTTTGGGTTCACGAGATACTTCCACTTCACTAGGCCACTCTTTTTCCCCTTTTTTTCTCGTAATCTCTCCATTTTCCGTAATTAATCTAAACTCCTAAAAGTGTGAATCTTTTTGTTTGACGTGTTTCACTTCCAGCTTTATCGGATTATATGTCCTTGATTTTCGCCGATTGTGTCAATCTAGGGATTAAAGGGGTTTTGATTAGATTTTGGAATTGGGATTTATAAAAAGGGGAAAAAGAGACACAGAGAGAGAGAGAGAGAAAGAAGCATCAACCATGGCTACTGGAAATCTGAAGAAGATGGGTTCCATTGATGCTCAGCTCAGGCTTATCGCTCCTGGAAAGGTCTCTGAAGACGACAAGCTTGTCGAGTACGATGCTCTGTTATTGGATCGGTTTCTAGACATTCTTCAGGACTTGCATGGCGAAGAAGTCAGAGAATTCGTATGTTTCCCTCATTCCTCACTCTCCCTCTTATTTTGTTAAAAATCCGAACTTTATGTTAAAAATCCAAACTTTGAGGTACACTTAGGGCATCCCCTCACTAAATCATGAGTTGGGTTTGTTGTTTCTGCTCAAACTTTCCGAAATTTCAAACCCTAACATTCTCATGCCAAAAATCAAAACTTGATTGAGTTTTTACTTTCGTTCTGTTTCTTGTTGTGTCTAAAAAAAGGTTCAAGAATGCTACGAGGTTGCTGCTGATTACGACGGGAACCGGAACACGGCGAAGCTAGAGGAGCTCGGAAACATGCTGACGAGTTTAGATCCAGGAGACTCAATCGTAGTAACGAAATCATTCTCCAACATGCTTAGCTTGGCCAATCTTGCCGAGGAAGTCCAGATTGCATACAGGCGCAGGATCAAGAAGCTTAAGAAAGGAGATTTCGCCGATGAGGCCTCTGCGACGACTGAGTCAGACATTGAAGAGACTCTCAAGAGGCTTTTGCAGCTTAACAAGACTCCTGAAGAAGTCTTTGATGCTCTCAAGAACCAGACTGTTGACTTGGTCTTAACTGCTCATCCTACTCAGTCTGTTCGTCGCTCTTTGCTCCAAAAGTTTGGAAGGATTCGTGATTGTTTGACGCAGTTGTATGCGAAGGACATTACTCCTGATGATAAACAAGAACTCGATGAAGCCCTGCAAAGAGAGGTATACACAAACAAAGAAGTCTATGAAGCTGTTTTCAATGCATGGATTCGTACTAAAACTCTGTTTTCTGTTGCAACTAGATTCAAGCTGCGTTTCGCACTGATGAAATCCGAAGAACGCCTCCTACGCCGCAAGATGAGATGAGAGCGGGGATGAGTTACTTCCACGAGACGATCTGGAAAGGAGTTCCTAAGTTCTTGAGACGCGTTGACACGGCTTTGAAGAACATTGGAATCAACGAGCGTGTTCCTTACAATGCGCATCTCATTCAATTCTCTTCTTGGATGGGCGGTGACCGTGATGGTACTACTACACGCTCTTCTCTTGAATCCATGAATGTGAAATCAAGAATTGGTTTTTAACTATTTATAAATCCAGGAAACCCGCGAGTAACTCCTGAAGTTACTAGAGATGTATGCTTGTTAGCAAGAATGATGGCTGCTAATCTCTACTTCTCTCAGATAGAAGATCTTATGTTTGAGGTAAATCTCACTGCAGCTTTTTAGTTTCTTGGTTGTTAATGACATTGTTTTAACTTTTGCTACTGTGTGTTTGTTTGCAGATGTCAATGTGGCGTTGCAATGAGGAACTCCGTGTTCGTGCAGAGCGTCAAAGGTGTGCCAAAAGGGATGCGAAACACTATATAGGTTTGTGTTTGCCTTCTAGCTAGTTTTTTAGAATGTGTCTTAGCTTGTATTATGGTTTTGATTATTGGATGGATGTAGAATTTTGGAAACAAATCCCTGCGAACGAGCCATACAGAGCCATTCTTGGAGATGTGAGGGACAAGCTGTACAACACTCGTGAGCGTGCACGTCAGTTATTGTCAAGCGGAGTTTCAGACATTCCTGAAGATGCAGTTTTCACAAGTGTGGATCAGGTTTGTGTTGTTGCTTTTTTTGCAGATCAACTACGATTGTTTCTTGTTTCTTGTCTGACTTTTGATTGTTTTCCATAGTTTTTGGAGCCGCTTGAGCTCTGTTACAGGTCGCTATGTGATTGCGGTGACAGACCTATCGCTGATGGAAGCTTGCTCGATTTCTTGCGCCAAGTGTCTACATTTGGTCTTGCCCTTGTGAAGCTCGACATCCGTCAAGAATCTGACAGACACACCGATGTCTTGGACGCGATCACGCAGCACTTAGGCATTGGATCATACAAAGACTGGCCAGAGGACAAAAGACAAGAATGGCTCTTATCTGAGCTAAGCGGAAAACGACCGCTCTTCGGACCTGACCTTCCAAAAACCGAAGAAATCGCTGACGTGTTAGACACTTTCAAAGTCATATCCGAGCTTCCTTACGACAGTTTCGGTGCTTATATTATCTCAATGGCTACTGCTCCATCAGACGTGCTCGCTGTTGAGCTCTTGCAACGCGAATGCGGGATCGTTCACCCTCTGAGAGTCGTCCCGTTGTTCGAAAAGCTAGCGGATTTAGAAAACGCTCCAGCTTCGGTGGCACGTCTCTTCTCCATCGAATGGTACAGGAACCGGATCAACGGGAAGCAAGAAGTCATGATCGGATACTCTGACTCAGGCAAAGACGCTGGCCGTTTATCCGCGGCTTGGCAGTTGTACAAGACGCAAGAAGAGCTCGTCAAGGTTGCGAAAGAATACGGAGTCAAGCTCACGATGTTTCACGGGAGAGGTGGCACTGTCGGGCGAGGAGGCGGACCTACTCATCTTGCTATCTTGTCTCAGCCTCCGGACACCATTCACGGACAACTGAGAGTAACGGTTCAAGGCGAAGTTATCGAGCAGTCTTTCGGAGAAGAACACTTATGCTTTCGAACTCTTCAGCGTTTCACAGCTGCTACACTCGAGCACGGAATGCATCCACCGGTTTCCCCGAAACCGGAGTGGCGCGTCCTCATGGACGAAATGGCGGTTATCGCCACCGAAGAGTACCGTTCTGTCGTCTTCAAGGAGCCTCGCTTTGTCGAATACTTCCGTCTGGTAAGCTCTTTAACCCAACTTCAGGAGATTGGGCTAGTTTAAATATGGAAAGTTTCTAATTTGGGGTTTTTGGTGATAGGCCACACCTGAGCTCGAGTATGGAAGGATGAACATAGGAAGCAGACCATCGAAGCGAAAACCGAGCGGAGGGATCGAGTCTCTACGTGCGATCCCTTGGATCTTTGCTTGGACTCAGACGAGGTTTCACTTGCCGGTGTGGCTAGGTTTTGGAGCAGCATTCAAGCGAGTGATCCAGAAAGACGGCAAGAATCTCAACATGCTCAAAGAAATGTACAACCAGTGGCCTTTCTTCCGTGTCACAATCGACCTAGTCGAAATGGTTTTCGCCAAAGGAGACCCCGGGATCGCCGCTCTCTACGACCGCCTCCTCGTCTCCGAAGAACTCCAGCCGTTCGGCGAACAGCTCCGGGTTAACTACCAAGAAACCAGACGCCTCCTCCTCCAGGTAAAAATCTATGTTCGGTTCGATTTTGGTTCGGTACGCTGATTAACCCAAACGGTTCTTTCGATTTGCAGGTAGCCGGACACAAAGACATTCTTGAAGGTGATCCTTACTTGAGGCAGAGGTTGCAGCTACGTGACCCATACATTACGACATTGAACGTGTGCCAAGCCTACACGCTTAAGCAGATACGTGACCCGAGCTTCCACGTCAAAGTCAGGCCACACCTGTCTAAGGACTACATGGAGTCTAGTAAACCAGCGGCGGAGCTTGTTAAGCTGAATCCGAAGAGCGAGTACGCACCGGGACTTGAAGATACTGTTATCCTCACCATGAAGGGTATAGCCGCCGGTATGCAGAATACCGGTTAAAGGCATTTTAAATTATTAATTTACCCGTCTTTGTACCATTCTCTAAATCTCTGCTATGTATTATTATTATTCTGTGATGTGATGATAAATTGATAATCTCTCTCTGTACGCTTTTTTAATAAGTATGATGTTTATTTCTTGTTATGCTACTGTTGTTTATGTATTTTATATTATGCATAACTCAAAATTGATCTATTCTTCACAAAAACAATGACTAAGGTTTGGATCTTGAGAGCAACTGTGTTCTATCCCATATTTTTGGGCAGAAATCTGTTTCAGTTTTTGTGGTATTTTTTGAAAAAAAATCAGTTTTGTGGTATTTTTGGAAAATTACTATTTGTGGTATTTTGGGAACAATAACAATGGCAATTTTGTAAGTTTGTGGTATTTTGGGAATTTATTTTGTCTTTTTTTTTTTTTTTTTTTTTTTTTGTTTAAAACGTGTAATATTTATGAAAAAAAAATTGCATCGGCTGGTCAATTAATTAAGAAATTTTAATTTGTTCTAAGATGACAACCTGGAATACCAATTATGATATTTTGACGTTATACAAATTTTCCTAAAAAGTAATCAAAATTTTCCTTTCTTTTATTTGAGAAAATATTGATTTATCATGGGAAGATAAAGTTGTAATAAAATGAGTGGACTGGCGGATAGACATTGATGACGTGTAGTGATATGGTTGGAGAGAAGAAAACCAATGGATCCCACGAGGAATAATCCCTATTTAATCACTTACCAACACGGACAATTGAGTGAGTAATATATTACCCCCTTAATCCCGCGTTAATTACAGTTTCGTCCCTACGCGCGTCTCAAAGATCTCTCTGTAGAAAAACAAAAAAAAACAGCGATCAGACAGACTCGGAATCAGTCGAGAAAAGCTTCGGGATTTGATAATTTGGTTTCCAGTCATGGATTCTTCGAAAGAGCGTGATAATTTCGTTTACCTCGCTAAGCTTTCTGAGCAGACTGAGCGATATGAAGGTAAATGGATCTTGTACTTGTTCTTCTTCTCTTTCTTCTCTCTCTCGAAATGTTCTGTAAATTTCTCAAAATCAGGTCTCTTTTTGACATATTCGTAGCTCGATTCTGTGTTTGATTTCACTGAATATTGATTTTATCCAATGGATTTTGAATCGTATTGTTTGATTGTATGGGAGGTGATTGATTATTCGAGTTGGAAACATGGAATAGGAGCCGAGAATTCGATTTTTTTCCAGGTGGGTTTTGAAAATGTGAAATCTTTTTTTTTTTCTCTCACAGAAATGGTGGAATCGATGAAAAACGTAGCGAGATTGAACGTTGATCTGACGGTGGAAGAGAGGAACTTGCTCTCCGTTGGATACAAGAACGTGATCGGTTCAAGGAGAGCTTCCTGGAGGATTTTCTCATCGATCGAGCAGAAAGAAGCGGTGAAAGGGAACGATGTGAATGTAAAGAGGATCAAAGAGTATATGGACAAGGTTGAGATAGAGCTTTCAAACATCTGCATTGATATAATGTCTGTGTTAGACGAGCATCTGATTCCATCGGCTTCTGAGGGTGAATCAACTGTCTTCTTCAACAAAATGTAAAGCCAATAACAATGCTCTTAAGGTTACGTTATATGTGTGTGCTCTGAAACTGAAAGATTTGTTTGGTTTTTTTGCAGGAAAGGTGACTATTACCGCTATCTTGCGGAATTCAAATCAGGAAATGAGAGGAAAGAAGCTGCTCATCAGTCTTTGAAAGCTTATGAGGTGCTCAACTAGTGATCTCTAGTGTTTATTGATCACTTTGAGAAACCAAACTTGGGTTTCGTTGCTTTACTATTGAGTTTTGTTTTTGTTTGTTTCGTTTACAGATTGCTACTGCTGCTGCTGAGGCTAAGCTACCTCCTACACATCCTATCAGATTGGGTTTGGCTTTGAATTTCTCTGTTTTCTACTACGAGATCATGAGCGCACCTGAAAGGTTTAGGCATTGTTAATTACTTAAGAAAAGAGAAAGACTTCATTGTTTCAGGGATTTGAGATTGTTTTTTTTTTTTTTAATCTTCAGGGCATGTCACCTTGCTAAGCAGGCGTTTGATGAAGCTATCTCAGAGCTTGACACTCTGAATGAGGAATCCTACAAAGATAGCACCTTGATTCTGCAACTCCTTAGGGACAACCTGACCTTGTGGACCTCTGACATCCCTGAAGAAGGAGGTGATGATCACTTGGACCTAAGCAAACTCTTGATGATAGATAGTTGAATTAGCATCCAGAAGATGATTCTCTGTTTCGTAATGATTCATATTTTTGCTGCGGATTTGAAATGTTTATTTGGGCTATATGTGCAGGAGATGAAGCCCATAAGACAAACGGTTCTGCTAAACAAGGAGCAGGTGGAGACGATGCAGAGGTAAAGTAGAAGAGATTCCTTTCCTTTTGGGTGGTGAATCGAATAAGTCGATTCTGATACAAGATCTTCTTGTGCTCTTGATGCAGTGATCTGATATGTGTGCACCCGCAGCAGCGGCAATGGACAAACAACATGAATCAAGAACAGCTGAATGCGCGGTGAATAATAGCTTCCGCGAAACGTAGAGTTCCTCTGTTTCCTGTATCATTATTGTCTATGTTACTTGTCCTGAGACAGTAGTACTCTGCTTAGTCCCAAATCTCTCTGGTTTGATTGTATTTTACTCTGGTTTGAGTGTATTGTATAAACTGATGCCTGTCTCAGGACAGTCTTATTTGTAATTTGTAATTCGCTACTATGGATCCAATCTTTTATCCCTTCATTTCTGTTTCTTTCTTCCTCTGATTCACGTTTTGTCTCTGGTTGAATCAACCACAGTAAACAGAGGAACTCTGTTTCAGTTTCTTTCACAGCTCTCTCGTCTGTAATCTCATGCAAAAAGTCAGTATCAGTATCCGGTGAGCATTATATAACACAAGCCAATCTTAAACTGATAATTTGAAGCTTGCATTTCTTGAATCCTTCTGAACAGGGTGAAACTCCAAAAAAAATTATAGAATATTAAATAAAATAAAAAGAATAATTTTGTTGAATTTGACAGAATAGCTCTTTCCCATCTTTCATAAGATTTCTTCTCTCAGTCTTTAGATAGGCTCTTCGATCCATCGAGCTATAGGGAAGCAGAGAATGATGATGATAATAGGCTTTTTCAAGTTATAAGAGGAAGTGCTTTATTGAGTCATCCAGAAACTGGTGGCTCGGACAAACCATCTCCTTCACTTTGTCTCCATTCTTGTACATCTTAAATGTCGGAACTTTCCTGATACTCTCTGCCTTCGCCAACGCCAAGCTCTCCTCCACCTCCACCTATTCACATTTCATTTTTCTCGGTTACATGAGTTTAGAAGAAACTGATTTATAAAGATGACATTTTAGGAGGATGGTCTTACCTTGAAGAAATGTACTAATGGATACCGGAGGCATAAAGTGTTGATGAATGGAGAGATTTCTTCGCATTGTCTGTTTGATGATGATTTGAAATGAAACACAGAGACACCTGAAGAAAAATGTTTCCCACTTGAGCAAGAAAACAGATAAAAACTTACCAGAGTTTCTGTTTAAAACTTACCGGGAAGTGTTACCGCGCTCTTGAACTTCTCCAAGGTCGAAACCGCTTCAACTTCGTTATTGAAACCTAAGCATTTAGATTCTTGACCTCTGTTCATTAGCGCGGTTTTCGCTCTCTCTAGCGACTCTGCAACCTCGCTATCTCCCGGAAGTTCCCTACTCACAAACTCATAATCTCTCACTGCATCTTCCCATCTACCAAGCTACATTTCAAGTTTCAACAAACATTGTCATTCAAACACACTAGGAAACTTCGTTAATAACTGATTGAAACAGAGTTCTAATCTCACCTTTCCATATGAAGCAGCTCTACGCAGAAGTGCCTTGATATAAATAGGGTGGATTTTAAGCGCATGGTTACAATCTTCAACAGATTTCTCCCACAAACCAAGTTTATACCAACACGCTGCTCTGTTACAATACAAAACCGAGTTGGAATAATCATGCATGAGACCGTCTCCATAAGCTACACTAGCTTCCGAGTATCTCCCCGAACTAAACAGCTCGTTGCCACGAGTGCGTGCCTTCACAACCATCTTCACATTGTTTGAAACCGATACGAGCTCCGGATTGGTCTGATCCAGCATCACAGCTCTCTCTGCCTTTACAACCGCATTCTCAAATCTGCAACAAATCTATCATCTCTACTCACTCACCGGCTATGGAAAATTCAAACAAAGAAGCGCAACATTTCCGAGTTTCGAAAGCTCACCTTCCTAATGCCATATCGACTTGAGCTTGGATACAGAGCACGTAAGCTTCAGCTACCATACCAAAGAGTTTCGCTTTCGGTTGAGAATTGTAATGATCCAATCTTGGGACGCAAGACAGGCAAAAATCCGAGTCTTCTATTTGGTTAAGACGCAAAAAGGCTTCTGCTTTACAAGCTACAAGCTGCTCAAACCAATAAAAAAAGCCTCACTGTTACTAAACAAAAAACTTTACAAGGAAATGCAACAACAAGTGGCGATGATTTCTCACCTGAGGAGATGAATCAGCACCGTTTGCAATGGCTGCTTCGGTTTCTTTGATCGCGGTTTTCCAATCTCCGATCTTCCGAGCCTCCCAGCATCGCCGGAGATACTTCTCAAGCGTCTGGAGCCGTTGGAGATCAGCTTGATCCGGACATTGCCCGGAAAAACAAAGATGACGTCTTGCATTCTCAGCTTCTCCCAGTCTAAAACCAACAAAGATAGATTTTTGATAAAATTGCTTTTTTTTGAATCATCACATTGAACTTTTTTTAACAGACAAGATCACCTGAGATAGAGTGAAGCGAGCCTTTGGTGAGCTCTCAAGTAAGAAGGATCAAGCCTAACAGCTTCAAGGCATTCTTTAACGGCCTCTCCTAACCGTCCTGAAGCCGTTAACGCCGCCGCGCGGTTGCTTCTGTAAGCTGCATTTTCCGGTGACATTGAGATTGCTCTGTCGTAAAGCGAAAGAGCTTCGGAGAAGTTTCCTCTCCTGTACATTTCGTTCCCCAACCTCTTCAACTCCTCCGGGTTTTCACCGTTCTCCGCCGCAGCTCTTGCTAACAGATTAGCCTTTCCGCTGCTTCCTCCGCCGCCGCTACGTACGACGTTTCCGCGTCCGTAGTTTCCGGTTCCTGTGCACAGAGTCTCTGTTCTTGTTGAGGTCCGAGTCGCCATTCCGGTTTTCAAGATCCGACCCGACGGGCAGATATTGCCGGCAGGTAAAACGCTGGGAGTAGGCGAAACTGCTGACGTCGCGCCGCTGCCACCACCGGAGCTGGCTGAGTAGAAGCTAGAGCCGGAGAAGATCAATGGCGTTCCAGTCGAAGAGGATCTCCTGTGACCCGGTTTAAGATTACGGGCCGTCGGCATTCCGGATCCGGGCACAACGGAGCTGGAAATCTCGCCGGAGTGGCTCTTACCAATCTGAGAAGTCACCGACGGTTTCCCAGAAGCAGAGCCAGAGGAGCCGGAGCTGCTAGTGGGAGTAGCTGCAGCAGAGGAGGAGGATGAGGAGACACGTGGCATTAAGGTGGAAACCGGAGAGCCCAGATCGAGTTCTCGGAAATCGGGTTTGTTGACGTCATCGTCTCTCTGTAAACTCAAAGAGTCACGAAATCGGGGAGTGATTGAGTCTATAGCAGGTTCTAAGGAAAGCCTTCTAGAATGAGACATCCTCGTACTTTGATCTAGAAAGAACAAGAATCTAATGGCTTCCCTCAGCTTCTTCTTCTTCTTCTTCTCAGAAGTCAGAGACCACAACCGAAGCTAAAGGAGAAACAAAACGCTGGACAGAAACAAGTACTGTCCAGGAGAGAGAGAGAGAGAGAGAGAGAGAGAGAGAGAAAAGAAGAAGACAGATCTCGTGATAAATAGAAAAGGAGGAAGCAAAGAATGAGGGGAAGCTGAAAAATCAAATAATTGGTTTTTATAAAAATTTGATTAACCTTGATAAATTAAAAGATTAGAAATTTCCCTGAGATTATGACATTGATCTTCTTATGCTGTTCATCACGAGTGTCTCTCTCTTAACTCCCGTGTCTTCACGGCTGCTTGTCGTTGAAGGACAAATACAGTGATTTGTCGAGTTTGATTTATAATTAGTAGTATCATTTTTATAAAGTACATAGACTAAAAATAGTTGACTTTTAAATTTTGAACACAGTTCTCGAAAAAATATATCTTACATAGTTTAGACTTTTGCGAATATGCAATGGACTTCATTTTCTAAGTAGTTTAAAATATTTATCATACATTGCGTCGTGTTAAGTAAAATGAATTAACATACATTGCATTTCTTAAGTAATGATCAACATACATTTACTCTACTACTAATAATTTTCAAGCATCGAATAAAGAAATGCGTAAAACCTCTTGAATGTTAATTATTAAATCTGACGTGATATTAGTGTGTAGTAGTGTATGATTTAATTCTTTTTGCCCAAAATGTCAAGGCACGCAGATTGAAGCACGTTCGCTCATGTTCCCAAAATGTTACTCTATCAAATTTAATTTTCGTATAGGATCTATTTAATTACAAGCTATGCGATAGCATAAGCAGGCTATCGTTAGAATTTAGCACTAAACCTTAGTAGGATATTCAATGCACGACATGTAACTATTTTATGGATTTTTTTCTTTTCTTTTTGGTTGCATTTTTTCATTTATCAAACCCACTTTTAGGGGCGTTGTACAGAACTCTCGCATTAAATTTGCCGCACAATTAATTACGTGCGGAACTGTAATGGTAATCCTAATTTCTTAGACATCGACATATTAACTAGTGTATAATTATGTATATAAAACCAAAATCACAACAAGTAAGTAAGAAGTTACATTGTAAAAGGTAAATATTCACGTAATTCTAGATTTTTAGTCAACTAAAAGATAGTTCAACAAATCACTGACTTTTGGTTATTAAAATATTTGACCAACTAAAATGTGAAAATAGTTATCAAGAGAAAATGCCACCTAGGGCTTCCAGCCATCGTCGTCGTACTCCGAGACAGCGAGAACGAGGACCAAATCGTCTTTTAGAGGTAAGATGTAATTATCAAGCCAGCAAAACTTTTGTTTAAGCGACCATATTTATTGTATAGTATTACGAGCATATGAAGTAATCTTCTGTGACACTAGCCTATTCCTAATTAAATGAAATGATATTTTTTTTCTAATGGCCTATTATTCTTGCTGGTTGAGAAGAGAGCAACACAAGTTTTAATGAATACTTATTCAGAGCAAGAAAAAAAGAAATAAATGAAAGTTAATTATCTAATGCAGAGCTGGCATGGGCAATTTTTTCTGGGTTAACGGGTGTCCTTTGAAAAGCCTGTCATACTACTCTTTTCCATTCTGGGGATTACTATTTAATTATTGGCAAATTCTCATCAAACAAAAACTAATTAATACTCATAGCTACTTTCTAGTACTGTTTCATTGTTTAGACCATATATTCCGTACTGTTCAGACCTACGGAACCACTAATTAGTAATTACATACATTGCACTTGCACCAAAGCATTGGCATTATGCATGCCCTAATTTTAATCTCTACATATCTCTTCGTCAATGGCTCTAAAAATATAAACTCTATAATCCTGTAGATAAATAACATTATTAAAAGGATATTTAGACCATGATTAACGGGTTTCTTACCTCTTTTCTTAGTAAATACAGCATTTAAATAAATTAAAAGACTTAATAAACCAGAAAACGTTTCTTATATTAACACAATTAAGAAACGTTTGTTAGTGACACGTATCCTTTTCTATCTCTGTTGTCTCTCTTCCTTTTGCGACTCAAAATCGGCTCCGACTCCGACTCAGCACCTCACCAACTCCGCTCACTTGTCTCTCTCCTGAAACAGATCTCTGCTTCGCTTCTTCACTCGAGCTGTATCGTCCATGGGTACCGATTTTGTCTGCTTTCTCCATTTCGTTTATGATCGAAAATGATTCATGATTCCAAACTCTTGTCATCGTCTATGCTGATTTTCCAACTACTTTCGCCTTTTGAAATCCGGATTTGTATTGATTGTCTCTGTCGATCTCTGTTTCTGATGCAATTTCAGCTTCCGAGAATCCTTTCAAGAGCATATTGAAGGCTCTAGAGAAGCCTGATGGTGGAGAATTCGGGAACTACTACAGCTTGCCAGCTCTAAACGATCCGAGGATCGGTGAGTAGCTTCATCTGATCCATGCTAAACAAATTATCGAGATTATGTGATTTCTTATAGTAAATCTGTCTTTCTGAGATTGAGATTACTAGTTAGAGTTGCAGAAATATAGTTGCGGTTTATGCATTGGGTTAGTGATGACGAATGATGATATTGCTTAGCTAAAGTTTGGGTTTTTTGCCATTGTTTCTGCTTGATTATTTTGTAACATATCCTGGAAACTAAGTTTAGTGGTGTTTAGTGGTAACATATTGACTTGTTCTCTTGTTGCTTAGGTGTTGTGTTCTGTGCTTTGAGCTATCTTCCTTAGTAGTTGTTTTACTACTGAAAGATATGTGAGTCCTTTAGACATCTCTGAACTATGTGATTCAAAATCTTTTGTGGTTTAGGAACTATACCAAGAACTCTAAATATTGGATCAAATGGAGAAAGACTATGAGCATTAAGCGCCGAGAACGGAACTTAAATCCCAAAGGAAGATAGTGGAAAGCTTAAAGAAAAAGTCGTTGTGGTCCACAGGTTTTGAAGAGGTGTGTACAGCTTTATCATTTACAAAATTGATGATGAGATTAAATGGCGTGCTAAACATTCTAGCATCGAGGTGGAAGGAAAAGAAGAGGAAGAGGCATTGGATCCTGGAGGGTCTTCTGTTCAGAGATCGTTGGAGAAGCGTTAGATATTAACTTAAGGCTTGAAGAATGATAACAACAATTACATATGTCGGAGCTATATAACACTTTTTACATGTAATTTTTTCTGCTAGTGTACGACAAGGATACATTCTCGACAGATGATTTTATGGGCTTGAGATCCAGCTTGAATGTCTTCCTCTCACTCAATAAAATATATAATTTATTTCTTCCCTCATAACTTTTTTTTGTTTCGTTTTAATTTATTAGCGAAGAGATGCTATTTTTCTTTCTTGATTCAACTCAAAACTTATGTAAAATCTCATCATTTTGAGTCGATCCGACATACAGAAGTGTACAGCAGCAATTCGTTTTTTGGCATATGGTTATGCGGTTGACGAAATTCTGGATGGCTAAAACTATTGCTCGTCAATATTTGATGGAGTTCGTCGAATGAATAATATCTCTATACGGCGATGAGTACCTAAGAAGACTCACAGCAGATGATCTTCAACGACTACTTGATAAGGGAAAACAACGTGGATTTTCTGGCACCTAAGAAACGCTATCAATAATCGATGCGAAAACAGATGTCTCTTAACTATGTCTCCTAACTTATAAATTTATTATTATAATAATATTAAGAGTTAATTTGGATATAAACCATTAATCTTGCTCTTAAGAACATAACCAAAAATAATTGTAAAAATAGAAAGATTATAAAATCAGACGAAAAAAAAAAATAGAAAAACGTAGGGGCAGAATGGGAATAAATGCAAGCGCTGATCATGCCAGCTGGTTCTTAACCTCACCGATGCGTCTGCCAGCTAAGCACACAGTCAATGATAACGCCGTTTAATTTCATTAACGGATTGTTCTGTTAACACCGACGGATCATTCGAAATATGTCCTCGAGCCCGCCAAACTGAAATGGGCGACGACAGTGACTCACCAGAAACCACTAAATATCGGTTCAATAAAACCGGCTATTTTCATTAAATCAAAACAAGCATGCATTAGTAGTAAATTGTGGATTAAATCTCGGAGTATATAGTATATCGTCCACGAAATAATTCATTATTTAAACGTATGACAGAACCATTTGCATTAATAGCAAAAGACCAAACCAATCATAATTAGTCTGCTTATTCAACGCATGTCACATTGTTTGTTCCGCCGGAGACATACAAAAACATAATACAATGCTCACTTGCTCAGGCTGTATAATGTGTGGATGTGACCCAATCAACTATATAGACAAAAGAGGAAATGTGTGGAAACTGGAAAATAAGTGCAATAAGCTGCTAATGATGTTTGCATCTTTGTAGACCCTAATTAATTAATCACTGTCGGGGCATCTTGCTTGGTAATTATCACAACGAGATTCGGGTTTCGTATAAAACAAAAGAATGAATCCTATCACTTTCACAATATTACCCGTCGGCAAACATACTTTATCACTTAATTAACCAGTTTTAACATTTTGATTAATATGATGTTTGATTTGATTGCCTTTGAATTTGATGGGTTTGTTGGGTTGTGCCGGGAGAACATGGGGATCTTATAGATATAAGATAAATTAACAAGTACAGAATATTTTGTTTATTTGCTCCTGTCTATAATTCCTCATAATTTTGTATTCCATCTTTGAGAATTGGAGATTAAATTCTATATATAGAAACTGCCAAGCTTAGTAGGAGCCACAAGGCCTAAGATCTTGGATTTTCTTTTTACTAAATAAATTGGGTTAGACAAAAAAAATCGCAATTCTTTAAATGACAAGAAATATAGCTTTCTAAAGCGCCTAATAAATTCCTTTGTGTAAATAAAACCTTGTATGTGCTTAACTTTTACATGGAAAAACGAAGACAATCCTTCCTTAGTTCCTGTAACTACACATACATAGTGACAATCTATAAACTGTACATGAATTGTTTTTTTATTGGACTGACTTTTTTTAATTACCTAATACATGGATTGGTGTTCGTGGTATATTCTTATCTACCTGTATCTCTTCCACCATGATTCTTGATAATATATACAAAACACGTATGATTATTATTTATCTAGGTTTTCTAATTATTCGATTAATAATTTTAATAAAGCTAATCCACGCTTGTCTAAGCTTAACTATTCGATTATTAATTTAGGGTATCCTATGTTTCGTCAATGTTATTTTAATTATTTACCAAATTTATAATATTGTCAGTACAAGCAAAGAATATATATGTAGATCGCATTACTGTCCAACTCGCAATTTTTTTTGTCAACTCGCATTTTTGGTTACATTCTCTTACTCCAAATTTATATTAGAAATAAGTACATTCCCTTATATTGAAATACTTACACTAAATTCTAAATTGGTGGAAATAGTTTTTAGTGTATTGTATTTTACAAATGGATGATGAGACTTTCAAATCAAAATTAGAATTCAGTCAGACAAAAAAATCGAAGTTTTTTAGTTAATCCTATTCCAAGTTATAACTTAGATTATCATCATACATGCAATATAGAATTTATTTGAAGAATTCACAGCATAAGGTTAAGCTGGGACGCCAGCATCGTGCGTACTGCGTAGACACAAGTTTTTGATAGCTTTTTTTTAGGTACTCTTACTTGTGGTAAAGTTAGTGTTACTGACTGGTTGCAAGAAATTAAATGTTAGTGTAGCTGTAAATTCTTAGTAAAAATTTTTTGCGCATTATTGCAACTAGATTTTAAAAGATGGAAAAGAGGAAAGGAAAATTTTTTCATACTTGAAAAACGGCTGCATGTGTGAATGACTGAAATCATATCCTTATATATAATGTATTTTAGTAAATTTAACTGATCCATTATATATTGCCATGATTATATTTGTTGCCACCTGAGGTAAGATGCTTTGTCATGTGAGCATATGCTGATATGATATGAATCTTCTTTACCTTCATCATCATCTCCATCAACAATCTAATTTAGTTTTCATATTATCACTCTTTTCTTTAGAAAATATGATGTTTACAAATAAAACATGTAACTATTTATAAGCATCATATCGAAATCTAAAGGTGATATTGCGACACCAATTCATGTATTTTTTCTAATAGAAACAAATAAAACAAATATTTATATCAATGGAAATATAAAAAATTGACATAAACGTATTTCTAGTTATGATTTTTATAAAGAAAGATATAACCATATAATTGATGAGCTTTTTTGTGAACGACGGAGCTAGCGTATGTGCTGTACATAAACATTCCACATGACCCATGTCTCAAATTTTATAAAAGTAAGGCAAAACTATGCACCATGCATGTTACATTTCGTAGATGTTAGCAGCAGCAATCATCAACCGTCGATTAATTTTACAGGTGTAAGAGCTAGCTACCACCGCTGTTGTATCTATTACTGTCATTGTTGCAATCACCACTACCACTCTATTGTTTCCGTCACTAGCTATTATCGTTGTTGTATTAACACACCATTGTCATTATCCTTGGCGTCATCACCATCACTGTTACTGCAGCCGTGACGACAAACATTTATAAAAAGTATTTAGAAAACGATATCATATTGGCTGCAACTTTTTTATATATAAAAAAAAGAATTTGAAGTTGTTCTATACTTTTAGGATAAACGAACATGAAATGTGGGGGCAAGAGTTAAACAACATGATTGGTGACACATGTTGGTCTTGTCTTTCTCTGTTACTTCAGTCACGCCATCATACCATTGAAGTCGAATTTCGCTTATCATTAACATTTTCTTATTTAAAAAAAAATAATATTCAGACACTATTTATATACAAAACTATAGGTTTCTAAAAATATACTTTGAATTTTTTGTTTGTAGCAGTTTATTACTCACATTAACAACTATGTTTGTATTTTGCAGATTCGATTTAGTGTACGTTAACAATATCAATTAGAAACATCTTTAACTCTATCTAAAAACAAATTAAACGACATATTATTTGAATGCAACATCAATAATGATTTTGATTTTGTTGTATCTGTTTGTGCATTTCCACTTGATTTTTTTTAGAAAAAATACCTATAAAAAAACTCATGTATATTTCTTGACAAATTCATTTTTATAGATTTTTCCCTATTTAAAAAGATGAAATAAAATATAGAATTGAGGATAAAAAGTGAAAGGATCATTTCTCTTAGCAAAGCTTATTTGTTGACAGATCTCAAGAAATAATCAAACATATGGGAGATTGGCACATGTACATGCCACCAACATTAACATGTGATTCAAATAATTTTGAGTTTACCTCATGGGAAAAAGAAAAAAAAAAAAGCTCTGCCATTTCTTCCTTTTACCTTAAATCTGCACTGTATGAATCTTTTCAACTTTATCGGATAAACCATATTTTCTCTTCCAATTTTAGACCATAGGGATTCAGTGTGCGAGGTGGAAGACCTAATTCAAAACACTATTAGTGTTACTATATAAGTTAAAATAATAAGTTAAAAGAATATCATTTTAACGGTACGTTTATACAATCTTAATCATCAAACACTATGACAATATTCAGACCTAATTCAAAACACAATCTTAATCATCAAACACTATTAGTGTCTTAGTATTTGATGATTAAGATTGTATAAACGTACCGTTAAAATGATATTCTTTTAACTTATTAGTTTAGCAAGTTAGTGGATATTTTTCCAAACGAAGACATGTTGTTTTCAAACTAAAACACACACACACACAGCTAAAAACAACCACAACTAGATTTTATTCAATTACAAATGATGAATCCATGGTTCTGAGTTGCTAGACTGACACAACTCTGGTCGAACAAAGTCAACATGATGGACCGCGGACAGCATTGTCTACAATAACCAGAGCCTGTTGGGTCGAACCATGGGCTCCATTTCTTTGTCCCGACTCTCTTTGTGTTTACACTACCTATATAATATAAAGTTATAAACTGAACTGAAACCAAAGCAAAACCAACAAACAGTGTTAATTAATTAAAATTCAATATTTTTAGTTTGCTAAATCCTTAAAAGTACATGAAAATCAGTATTACATTATTTCTTTATATCTTAAATATTTTTTTTAATCCAGACCAAACTGAACGAAAATAAAGCCAAACTGAAATTTTGCAAAAAAAAAAAGAACCGGTTTTAGTTCAGTCATGAATTCTCAAAACCGAATAACTATAGTACATAATCGAATCGACCTAGGTAACCAAATGCCACCTACATTATAGTGAACGTGCAAATACTGATTTACAACAAACGTACCCTGTTTGCAAGAACTAAAAAAGGTGTTTTAATATTTTGAGGAGGAGTCTGCGAAGATCAGGAATGTATGTTTTCTGTTCAAATATTTTTTAAGTTTGATTGATTTTAAGTTTTATTGACTCTGCCAAATGTATTTTTTATCGTAGGCAATAACAATCATTTTGGAGAAACTTAAATACATGCCAACATTGCAAGACGTGCAGAACTCTGGTAATTTATTTATAAACTGTCTTTGTAATGTGGGTACTTAAAAGTATTTAGCTTGTTAACCTCTGTTTCTTTTTGTTGACAGGGAATGGTAGTTCAATCCTTAATTCTTGACAAACTTGAAGAAGTGGAGAAGAAAGGAATAACTTTCAACAAGAATGGTGTTTTGGAAGACATTGTAAAAAAAATTCCAGATGAGAACCTCGCCCCCTCCTAGAAAATGTCCCCCCCCCCCCCCCCCCCAAATATCCATACTTCACACCATTTCACCAGATGAGTCAATCACTTCAATATGACACATGTTGTCTTCTAATCATTTCAACACTCAAAGTCTTTCTCTCTTTTTTTTTTTTTTTTTTTTTTTTCATGTGAAGCACCTTCAGTATAATTATTCAGAATTTCTTGCCTCCATTGATCTACACCCATCAATACTTATCTGCTCAGCATTAGTGGCGTGTGCCTGCTAAGTACATGGGCTCTCCCCGCGAGAGTTCATGAGATTACCCCTAACTACGTGTTAAAAATAATTTTAATTTGTCATCAAATGACGATAGTGTTGATGGTAAATGGGCTCAATCGCATATTTTCAGGCCCAAGCTGCCTTCTCCGTTGTCGCAATTGGAACGCATGTGAAAACTAGTTTTAGCCTTTAACTCGATTTTCAATGGACCCTTCTCTTTAATTTTTCAGCGACAGTATAGTAGTATACCAAAGAAACTCTTTTTTATTTTTATTTTTCGGCGACAGTATATACGAAATGAGTTAAATTGAGTTAAATGATGTTGCGGGTGCTAGGTAACTAGGGGCATCAAGCTTAGTGATAAGGACATGGCGCTTTTACAGATATGCATAAATATCACTATGACCCTATGAGATAAGTTTTGCTCGATTGGGCACTTTGTTGTCAAATCTGCCTTAAATTCATTATTCTCGGAAAATTAAGGTTTGTGCCAATTGTCAATTGGAATCCCCAAATCTAAATTAGTGAGATCTAATGTCTAAATTAATCATACTGCCTTTTCCCCAACCTAGTAATGTGTTTTCTCTGTTTCTGACTGTGGATTTAATTTATTTTTATTCTTCTACAAAGAATATCGTTTTATATTTTTAATACACATTTTTGATTAAATATCGAGTTTTGATTTTTCTTACCAAAACAAAAAAAGAATCGAGTTTTGATTTTTTTATTGTATTATTTAGAGGGAGAAAACTTTGTCATATGAATACAATAAAATATTAAAACTATATTTTTTTTTGTGCCAAAAAACTATATTTTTGTTATATTATTCTTATCATAATTCATACGAAGGATACTACAACTTTATCTTCTTCTTTTTTTAACATAGTACTCAAATTATTGATGTCATGTGTAAAGAAACAAACGAAGATCCACAGATGTTTGTTTCTGTCATGTATTTACATTATCATGAGAGATTGAAAATGGAGAAACGTGGGTGGACCATTTTTCTTTATCTACTCAATTATTGAACACTTGCCTCCAGCAGATTATTATAAATTTGTTCTGCATAGCCTCTATATAATGCTTCGTGTTGCCTTCGATTTAGGATCTCGATTAACTTACTTAATACCCTCTGCTATCGTATGGAAAAGGAGAAAATATGAAAAGACTCTGATGTATAAGTACATGAAATAACAACTAATATCTTACATTCAACACGTCTCATAGTATTATTCAATACATATCCACGATGATCATTTCTTACATTTTAATCTCCGTGATCCAAAAATGGTAGACGAAATTATCCATAATCACCGGCGAAAAGATGATGATGAGAACTTGAGAAGTTGTAGATAACTTTTTGTTGTCTCCACATGTATTCACACTCTTGTATCATATGAAAGTTATAGATATGACATATCTGTCAAAATTTTCGATGAAACAATATATAACTTTTTTAGTTAGGTCTCGAACGTTTACACTTTCTTGTTCATTATTTCGGTGGTAATTACAATAATTATATTCATTTATCTTAGCGAAGGTTTAATAATACAAATAATTGGACAATATATGGCTCTTACCCTTTTACAGTTTACTATATGCGGGCCATATGTAGATACACGTACGTATAAATTTATCAGTGCCAAACGGTGTAAAGTCAAAGTTGGTCCCGCTTAGCCTCTCACGAACTAAAATTTTCTTGAAATTATATTTTCCTTTTTCTTTTTTTGCATCCTTTACCTACCAAGCCTACTTCTGTGAGTTTTTCTTATCCTTTTGTTCATTTCATTAATAAATGAATCTATGTAAAATAAAAAGGGTATTTATTAGCTGCCAAGTGACACAAATGTTCCCTTTGACAATATTTATATTAACCCCTTAATTTATTCAGTAAATTAGTTATGAGTTTATACCAACAACTCTTTTTAATGTACTTATGTGTCTTTAAAAGACTGATATATTTTTGGGTAACATTTTCTCTTAAGCTACACCTACAAGTAACAAACTACCAAATCTTTATTCGGTCTTCAATTAGTAACCATAACAAAAACAAACGAATCTAAGAACGTAGGAATATGAAAATGAGTAGAACAAAATAAAAAGTCTTATCAATGTTTGAAAAAAAGTTTCTGTTAAAAAAGATAAGCCAAACATTTTTTACTAATTAAAAGATAAAAAAATTCTCAAGCGTATATTGAGTTTATATATTTCTTTTCATCCTAACACAATTATTTTCTGTTTAGCTACTAGCCCCAAAGGTTTTAGCGTATGTGAACCAACCTAACTAAACTTAATTGCAGTCTCAATCTTCAACATTTTCTTACTTATAAGATAATTTAGATAAGCAGAAAGATAGTATTACAAGAGTAAAAAAAGTTGGAAAAGTGAGAAATTGGTTTTGAAACGTACCTAGTACCAATTAAAACACAATAATTAAACGAATGAGGACACATAAAGAATCTTGTTTCTTGTTTCCCTCTTCCCATGTGATGTGAACAATCAATCTTTCTCACTCTCTCACTCTCTTTTTTAGTTTCGTAGTATTATATAACAAACCAGTCCAAGACACCTCTTTTCCCACACCAATCTCTCTCACCAGAGAAAAAACAGAGGATCTCAATCTCAGATCGAAAAACAGAGAGAGAATGGGTTTCTCTTCCCAAGAAAACCCTTCTCTCTTCTTCTTCTTCTTCTTCTTCTTCTTCTTCTTCTTCCTCTGTCTTTCCACAGTCTCTGCTCACACCAACACAAGTAGCAACAATGGCGTGGAAGGAGCAGAGAAAAGAGAGCTAGCTTCTGGGAGATGCAATTGGTTTAAAGGGAATTGGGTTTACGATGCTAAGTACCCACTTTACAACCCTTATAAATGTCCATTCATAGATCCACAGTTTAACTGCAAGAAGTATGGTCGTCCCGACAATCTTTACCTTAAGTATCGTTGGCAACCATCCTCTTGCTCTCTCCACAGGTACACTCTTCTTCTCCCTCTCTCTCTCTCTCCTTATCTTCTTATTACATTCTTTAATTCTGGGTTTTTGTTTTGACTCTCGACCTTGATTCAAGATCAAAACTTTTTGTGTTTGGTTTGCCTTTTTTCGTAAATTAGACAGAATCATTATTATTTTTTACCAAGCAAAACTTTTTTTCCCCTGTTCTATTGTGAATCAAACTCTGTTTCTTCCCATTAATAAATACGGAAAGCTGGAGAGTTCTGATTAATGCCTTTTACAAAAAAAAAAAACATTGGTAAGAAGGGTAAGTAAAAGTTTTCTAAATTAATTTTAAAGTCTTTTTTTTTTCTCTCTCTCTCTCACTATTTTCCCTTTTTTTTTTGGATTTTTTTTTTTTTTTTGTTAAAGGCCTTTTTGGATTTCAAAATTTGAAACTTTTGTGAGTTGCTTTGGAGCAATAATGTCTCGATATCCCATGATTTCATTCTCCAAAAAAGTATTAAAAAATCAAATCCAAAGCACAAACAAAAGTTTTTAAAATGTTTCTTTTTTTGGTTTCAGATTCAATGGGTTGTATTTCTTGAGGAAGATGAGAGGGAAAAAGATAATGTTCGTTGGAGATTCAATAAGCACAAACATGTGGCAATCTCTTGCTTGTCTGATTCACTCTTGGGTTCCTAACACTCGCTACACTCTTCTTCGACAAAAGGGTCTAGCTTCACTCACCTTCGAGGTTTGTTCTTTCATTAATATCAAAAAGAAAGTAATTAATTCCACTAAATTAATTACATATTTATTTAGGTATGATTGATTTTTCCACTAGAAATTAAGTGGGTTTGTAGCTTTAATAGTCTGGAAAGTGAGGTAAAAATTTTGATTTTTTCCCCTATAATG
This sequence comes from Erythrophleum ivorense, assembly GCA_026724425.1. Taxonomy (NCBI): domain Eukaryota; kingdom Viridiplantae; phylum Streptophyta; class Magnoliopsida; order Fabales; family Fabaceae; genus Erythrophleum; species Erythrophleum ivorense. The sequence goes on along the minus strand of JAIUCV010000086.1, from coordinate 1,791,579 downwards.
ATACATACTGATTTTTAATTGGAAAAGTGAACGAAAAAGGGAGCAAAGTTATCTTTCTTTGTCTCTTTTGATTTGATATAAATATAAATATAAATATAAATACTATAATGCTCCGCTGTATAGTTATAACAATAGTATTAGGACAAGAGAATGTGAGAGAGAGCATTTAAGAGATGAACGTGATTAGTGATCAATTTCCCAAAAAAGAGAATCTCCCGGAATACCATGTCATGTTATAATCTTTATGATCATGAGCCACAAAAAAAGATATTCGTTTTTTTTCTTCCCCTTGAGATATAGAAAAAAGCACATGGCTGAAAATACAATAAGGTCGAAATGATATATTTTTTAAAAGCATCATTTTGTGTAATGGGTACGTACGGACGCAGGAATACGGAGTGACGTTGATGCTATACAGAACACAGTTCTTAGTTGATTTAGATTCGGAGAGTGTTGGGAGAGTGCTTAAGCTAGATTCCATCAAGCAGGGCAAAATGTGGAGTGGCATGGACGTCTTGATTTTCAACAGCTGGCACTGGTGGACCCACACCGAGCACATCCAGCCGTACGTTTCTCTGTCTTTGCCTCTGTGCCGTTTTTGAGTTTGACTAATGTGATTGACGTGTACGTGTGCATGTATATGGACCAGGTGGGATTACATGGAAGATGGGAAGAGATTGTACAAAGACATGAACCGGTTGATCGCTTACTACAAAGGAATGACCACTTGGGCTCGATGGGTTAATGGTCATGTGGATCCTTCCAAGACCAAAGTCTTCTTCAATGGCGTTTCTCCTACTCATTACGAGTAAGTTAACAATACAAACATACCCATTTCTTCCTTCAGTCTAGTCTTTTTGATTACAGGACAACATTTTCTAGGTGATTATTTATGGATGGTTATGCCATTTCTAAAATACTATCTTGGCATTACTTGATTAGAAGATAATTTTGTTTGCAGGGGAAAGGATTGGGGAGAGCCAATGAAGTCATGTAAGGGTCAGACGCAACCATTCTACGGGAGGAAGTATCCAGGAGGGACACCTGTGGCTTGGTTGATTCTAAACAAAGTGATGAGGAGATTGAAGAAACCGGTTTATTGGCTCGACATAACCGGTCTCTCTCAGCTTCGTAAAGATGCTCATCCTTCTGCTTTCAGTGGGAACCATCCTGGCAATGACTGTAGCCATTGGTGTCTTCCCGGTCTGCCTGATACTTGGAACGTACTCTTTTACTCTACTCTTTTCTCTTGAAATCTCTCCTCTCTTTTTTTTTTTAAAGTCAAATGTATAAGTTTACTCAAGAACAATCTATATTTTTTTTTAGTTATAATTGCATTGTGGTCGCTTGATTCTTGACTGAAACAACGGTTTTTAATACTAGCTTGTCTGCATGAAAGAAGAAAACATCACAAGAATACAATATACAAAATTCTTTCAGAAAAATAAATTAAATACAATGGAAGAAATAATCTAGCTAACCGACTAGATCAGAAATCCAATCATGCTGGCGTTTCATTCTTTTGCGATTTTTGTTTTTGTTTTTCCATATCAAAGATAAACAGATTCAAACTTGAATAATACATTTATTAAAATTCCACCAAAATGAGCAAAGATATATGTTAACTGGGCCTAAAAAAGATAAATGGGCCTAATCGGAAATAGTAGAAGCCTCCTCTGTTATGCGGGTGTTCGGAACTGGAACCGACCAATCTGAAGGTTGAGATAACATTACCAGGAGGAAGAAGGCAAAGAAAAAGATCGAGACGGCAAAATGCTCCGGGAGGTCTCCACGTGTACTTGTACGGAAGGACACGTGTCAAGAAAGCCAGGTGATTGGCTTCTTCTCATTGAAGCTAATCTCTTCCTCCAAGCTGAGTCACCGTCTCTCCCTAGTCCCTACACGTTTCCAATAGTACACTCAACACGTCACACACCTTCTTCCATGACCGCCCAAATCATAATTCTTTTGATTGATTATATAAACAGGAAAGAACGAAAACAGGTCGATAGGAATCATCCAAGAAAATAAAAAAGAAAAGAATCATCCAATTATATAATCTTGAAATCAACTGTTGTTTCTTGAAAGTGTTATTGATAGCATACAACAATGGCGTCAGAGCAAGCAAGAAGAGAGAACGTGGTGAAAGAGAGGGAAGTTCAAGTGGAGAAAGACAGAGTTCCGAAGATGACGAGTCATTTCGAGTCAATGGCCGAGAAAAGCAAAGATTCGCCGCAGAGCCTCAGCCACCACCATAAAGAGGGAGAAAGTGGCGGTGCACAATTCGTGTCGCTCTCGGAGAAAGGGACTGGCATGGCGGTTTCTGACGAAGGAGAGGGGGAAACTAAGATGAAGAGGACGCAGATGCCTCACACCGTCGGAAAATTCGTTGTGAGCAGTGGAGACAAAGAAGGGACGGGGAAGAAGAAGGAGGAGGAGCAAGAGAAGGCGTCGCTGGAGGATATTCGTGGTCATAGAGCAAATGCTCAGCAGAAATCAATGGATACGATTCGAGCAGCAGAGGAACGGTATAACAAGGCCAAGGAGAGCTTGAGCCACGATAAAGGAGAACAAATGGAGGGAAAAGGGCGGGAAAGTGGTGTCCATGTTACTACTCACTCTACGGCGGAGAAAGGACGTTCAGGTGTTGGTGGTGGGGATCGGAGCCATGGAGGCGTAGGAGCTGCTCCTGTCTTCGGCCAAGAAGCTCGTGGCAAATTAGGACAAGAAAGCGAGGCCGAGAAAACACGGCATGCTCAGCTTTTGGCTGCCGGAGGTGCAGAGATGAAACAAAGGAAAGGTCAAGAAACAGTTGGCGGCGGCGGTGGTGGTCGGAGTGCAATAGAAGGTGCTCAGAAAGCAGGAGCCAATAAGATAGATACCGAGAGTGAGAAAACTGAGAGACCTTCCGATTACGTGACGGACAAGGGAAGGGAAACGGGACGCGTGGCGGCTCAGAAAGGGCAAGAGGCTAAAGAACAGGCTGCGAGAGCCAAAGATTACACCGCGGAGAAAGCTGGTGAAGCCAAAGATACGGCGGCCGAGAAAGCTCGGAGAGCTTCTGAATATGCGGCGGAGAAAGGAAAAGAAGCTGGAAATGTGACAGCTGAACAGACTGGGAGAGCAAAAGACTACACTTTGCAGAAAGCTGGCGAAGCCAAAGAGACTGCGGCGGAGAAAGCTCAGAGAGCTTCTCAGTATGTGACGGAAAAAGGAAGTGAAACGGCAAGCACAGCGGCTGAAAAGGCTGCAAGGGCAAAAGACATCGCGTTACAGAAAGCTGTTGAAGCGAAAGACATTGCAGCTGAGAAAGCTCAGGGAGCTTCTCAGTATGTGACGGAGAAAGGAAGTGAAACGGCAAACACAGCGGCTGAGAAGGCTGCAAGAGCAAAAGACTTCGCCTTACAGAAAGCTGTTGAAGCGAAAGACATTGCAGCTGAGAAAGCTCGGGTAGCTTCTCAATATGTGACCGAGAAAGGGAGTGAAGCTGGAAACGTTGCTGCTCAGAAAGGACAAGTGGCGAAAGAACAGACGGTTTCAATGACGGGAAAAGCGAAAGATTATACTATTCAGAAAGCCAGTGAAGCGGCAGAGTACGTCAAAGAAACGACGGCTGAAGCGGCAGAGTACGTGAAAGAGACAACGGTGGAGGGGGGGAAAGGAGCGGCGCATTACGCCGGGGTGGCCGCTGAGAAAGCGGCTGCAGCTGGGTGGACGGCGGCTCATTTCACCACGGAGAAGGTTGTACAAGGGACGAAAGCGGTTGCAGGTACGGTGGAAGGAGCCGTAGGTTTTGCAGGGCATAAGGCGGCAGAAGTGGGATCTAAAGCTGTGGATTTGACTAAAGAGAAAGCTGCCGCAGCTGCTGATACGGTGGTTGGGTATACAGCGAGGAAGAAAGAGGAAGCTCAACACAAAGACCAAGAAATGCACCAGGTATTGCACAATCTAAAGCAAAGCTAAAATTTCTCATTTGAGTACCGTAAGGTTGTTACTTGTTGCTCAAGAAACTGTGATCTTGAATTTGATTTTGAGGGAGGTGAGGAAGAGCAGCGACCAGGGTTTGCCACAGAACCAAGGAGAGGCTTTGGAGAGGAGTACGGAGAAGAAAGAGGGAGTGAGAAAGATGTCTACGGTTATGGAGCAAAAGGAATCGCCGGAGACGAGAGGAGAGATGTTGGGGAAGAGTATGGAGGAAGAGGGAGTGAGAAAGATGTCTTCGGATATGGAGCACAAGGAATGGTCGGAGAAACGAGGAGAGGTGCTGGGGAAGAGTACGGAGTTGGAGGAGGAAGAGGGAGTGAGAGATATGTGGAAGAAGAAGGGGTTGGAGCGGGAGGAGTGCTTGGGGCAATTGGCGAGACTATAGCTGAGATTGCGCAGACGACCAAGAACATAGTTATTGGTGATACGCATGAGAGGACACATGAGCATGGAACTGCTACTGATTATATGAGACAAGAACATGGACATCCTTGAAAAGTAGAAGAAGAAATGTTTTGGGTTTTTTGTTGTTCTGTTTATAAAGGGTTTTTGTATGTAATAATAAGAAGCTCTCGTTCAAAGAGTTCTCTAGTAAATAAAGAAAGCTCTGTTTCTGTTTAAATGTTCAATGTATGGTTATTGGTTTTTCAGGTTTTCTTTCAAGTGAAACTGTACTAAGCAAAAAAGGTGTGTAAATACATCAACGAACACACTAACTAACTAACTACTGAACATGAACAAAAGTTGAAGCTGGAATGGTTCTCGGAGGTATAATCTTTGATCACCTTCATCTTCAAGGGTTTAAATATAACTTTCTTAAACTGTGGAGGCTTTACCGGAATAGTCTCCAACTTCATGGGCTTCTCTACAATAACCGTTGACTTCTTCGGTCTGTTCTTCAACTTCAACAACAACGGCTTTCTCTCTCCACCGGCTGCCACCATCTTCTCTCCGGTCAAGAACGGATGCAACAACAACTCCGAAGCGCTACTTCTTTCTTCAGGTTTACTTGCGAAACACTTTTCCAAAAACTTCCTTGCGTCACAAGGCACCGCATCCGGAATCTCTGGTGCCATGTTGTCCATCAGGTGAGATTCAAGATCATTATAATCAACCCCTGACCATGGCTGCTTACCGATATACATCTCCAACACTATGCAACCTAGTGACCACAAATCTAGGGCTTTCTCAACGGTACCGTATTGGACTGACTCCGGAGACATATAGATAGGCGTTCCAACAAACGGAGAATCAATTCCCCAATAGTCAGATTCTTCTCCGGACTTTATCGACATACCAAAATCCGAAATCTTCAAATCGTATGAACAGTCCCAAGTTTTTTCATCGTAACGTGGAAAAAGAAGGAGATTGTCCGGTTTAAGATCGCAGTGGACATAACCTTGACTATGGATCGAGACCAATCCTTGTAGAATCATACGTGTGAAGTCTTTGATGATCGCATCTGACAATTTTCTGTTACGTTCCATGAAAGAAGTTAGGGTTCCAGCAGCTGCGTACTCCATAACCATCTTGTAGACTTTGTTTCCGTGGCAATTGAAATCTTCAAAAAGAGAGTCTCCAAGACATTGCACGATTCTAGGGCATCCTCTGAGTTTTTTCAGAATCTGAAACTCTCTGTCGAGTGATTCGTAGTGAAGAACGTCAGAGATCTTCACGGCGTTGTAGAACATCGTGCCGTCGGGTTTACGGTATCTGAAGAGATCGACGGAACCGAACGAACCCTTCCCCAAGAACTTGACGAATTCCATCTCCGGCTGCATCTTTACAATTAATTTCTACTGGTTTCTACTGTTACTATTCGGGGGCATCAAGAAGATGACTCGTTTGATACAGCAAGACTTAGCTTCTTCGATCTCTAATGATCTTCAACGTTTCTTCAACTTATATAAGCCCTAGAGAAACTACTGATTCAGTTGGGAAATTGCAGTGAGAGAGAGTAAAAAAGGAAACTGAGATCTTCAAGTAGATATTTTTCCGTTGGATCCATTCTGGGCCTTTTTATTTGAATTTAATTTAACTTTATCATGAAATTATTGCGATTCTATATTGAAATAGGTTTGTTACTGACCGTCAGAATATTTTCCACTTTTTTACTGACCCACGCGATCGGAACTTTTCACATATTCAAAGTAAATTGAAGAAAAAGAACTACATCGCAAACTAATTGGATTGATGATTTACGAGGATTTTTTTTTTTTTCCAAATCACCTCTTATTGGATTTAGTATTTATAAAAATCACTAACAATCCAAGGTTATTGAACTAATCATTTGTACAAATTCCTTAAAATCTCCTCTTATTGAAAAATTAGGATTTCACTAATAAAAACTGTTTTGAGGGATTTGTGAGAGATTTTCTAGTTAAAAACAAAAGAATCCAAATACCACCTTATGAGGTTTAAAACTTCATAGATTTGGATTTATCCAAATAACTCCAAATCATTGATACAATAAGCCCCCTAAATAACGAGTAAGACCATTGTCTTAAACAGTTATTTATTTTTTTATTTTTTTGAGAATTGATCTCTTTCTTAATTAATCTAAAAAGTTTAAAATGTTAATAAAAAACTACTGTTGCCACAATATTGGTTCATTTTGTTGCAGGCTTTTGGTAACGATGGGCTTGCAAACCCAAACTAACTTCTTGGCCGACATATTTTTTGTTTCTATTACTACAAAAGTACACATGCAACGAGAACCACCAAAACTAGTACTACTTTTCTTGGGGATAAAAACTTAGCCCTTTATTAGTGCTTAAAATTTGCAAAAATAAAAACAGAAATGCCAACATGTAAATCTTGTGTTGCCAAAAATGCTAACATGTAAACAACCACTATTAGATGGCCGACCTCTTTTTTTTTTTTGGAAAACCACAAAAATGATTACACGTGGCCATACAAGAACGAACATAAAGTCATCTTATTCAATAGTTAGAGATAAATAGCAATGCACAACAAATATCTTACGAGACACGTGTAATTTTGGAGTGTAATTGGTCTAGTGATCTATAAAGCGAGACTATTGGAGATTAGATTCTCCACATCTCACATTTGTTCCTCTAAGAACTCCTCCTTTGATCTTTTTGCTCCCAAAACACATTTTTCTTCTTCCACGTCCAAGAGATCTAATGGCGATGTCATTCTCAGGAGCTGTTCTCAGTGGGATGGGTTCTTCTTTCCACAGCGGAGGAGCCAAGCTTAACGGCCTTGGCGCCGTCAGAGTTAGCAGGAAGACTGAGCTCGTCGTCGTCGCTCAGCGCAAGAAGTCGTTGGTCTACGCCGCTAAAGGTGACGGCAACATCCTCGATGACGTCAACGAAGCTACGTAAGTCTCGTACATCTACCTATATATTATTTCACACAAAATATCTCGTATATTTAACATTAGTACAAAAAAATAAAAAGCTCGTATATATTACTCGCCATGCTAATATTTGATAAATAACCCACTTTAATCGGTTATGACTACCATTTGAACATGTATACCATCTACTTTATAAAAGAACTTTATTTTATAATAAAAGTTGACAATATTTTCGAGTAGTTCTCTTTAATTAAAGTAAATGAATAAAATTCATAAAAAGTGTTGTATTTTTTGTTTTTTTTTTCATTTCTTGAGCTAATTTTATGTTTTCTTTTTTAATTTAAGATTATGTTTCATAAACCATAAAAATGATGGCTTCTAATTTTTTGAGAATTATACCCTTAAATATTTGAGAATTTAGTAAGAAAATTCTATGTTGACCAGTGTAAATATATGTCTTAAAAGCAATGGTCAATAATGAATCTGATGATTGTATAAAAACAGAAAGAAAGCTTCGGATTTCGTGACGGAGAAGACAAACGAGGCGTTGAAAGATGGCGAGAAAGCCAAAGACCACGTTGTTGAGAAAAACTCTGAAGTCGGAGAGACGGTGGCGGATGAAGCTAAGAAAGCTTTGGACTATGTCTCTGAAAAAGGAAACGAAGCCGGAAACGAGGCGGCCAAGGTTGCAGAGGGTAAAGCAGGAGAGGCTAAAGATGCCACAAAATAAATCCCTAATGTCAAACACTTTTAACTAGTAGAGATATATTGATCCTCTTTGTCTTCATGTTCAATATTTACAATATGATGGGTTTGTTTCAACTTCTATTTCACCATTAGAAACAAAAGAAAGGTTACTTAATTTCTCACCATTACATTTCAAATTCTTATCAAATTATTAAAAAGAAAATTGACTAATATTGCTAAGTGCTAACCCTTTACCGCAAACAGTAAGGGTATATCACTCTTTTTGCTACTAATCACAAAATCTATAAGAATCAGCAGTATTGGAAATGGTTATACCATTGTTCTAATGATAAATCGAATGTGCCTATTTTGCTATTGTAGAGCATATTGTAGTCAATCAGTTCCAACATTTACCGATATGGGATGACATTGTTCTAATGATGGAGTATATAATGTGGCGCATAGCAATGACACGAACAATCTCTTACATAAGAGGTTATGGAAATTAAAGCTTTCTCGTAATCTAACAATGTGAAGGTAAAAGTTTGCAAATGGATTCTACTTAATTGTTTGTTAGGTTAATATAAGGTGAAGGTAAAAGTTCCATCGTTGGTGGTTGTTTGTTAATGTATTGCTCGCTGTTACTCTTTGTATTTCTCATAATTCTTGATGCTCGGCTGCTTTCCAGCTTCCGCCACTAATTCTATTTTTTCTCTCTTAAATTGTTCTAGTTTCTCAAAAATATATTAACTATGTAAGTGATGGTTTGTACGTTTTAACTCATTTAGGCTTAATTACACATTTATGCTTTGGCACCATAATGGTTCATTTTGGTTATACGCTTCCGGTAGATTTGGGGTTTCAAACCCAGTTTTTAACTTGTTGGCCGACATATATTTGTTGTTTTCATTACAACAAAAGTGTGTACACGTGACGGAATGAGAACGACCTAAACTTGATTACTACTTAAGTTAAGTGCTTAACTAAATTTGCCAACAAAGAAAATAGAAATGCTAACATGTAATCTTTTACTGCCAAAAAAAATGCTAAAACATGCATATAGTCACACAATCACACAACTTGATGGCCGACCTGTTTCTTTTTCGAAAAACCATAAAAATGATTTTACGTGGCCGAATATATGAGTGGCAGAAGATCACAGCCACACGAAAATATCTAACGACGACACGTGTAATATTGGATTTTAATTGGTCTAGAGATCTATAAATAGATACTATTGAAGATCAGATTCTTCTCATCTCATTTTGTTCCTCTCAAACTCTCTTTCTCCCAAACTACATTTTTTTCTCACATCTTAAGAGATCTCTCATGGCAATGTCAATATCAGGAGCTGTTCTCAGTGGGTTTACTTCTTCTTTCCACAGCGGAGGAGCCAAGCTTAGCAGCGTTGGCTCCGTCCGAGTTGGCCAGAAGACTGAGCTCGTCCTCGTCGCTCAGCGCAAGAAGTCGTTGGTCTTCGCCGTTAAAAGTGAAGGCAACATCCTCGATGACCTCAACGAAAACACGTAAGTCCATATAATAGTTGATTTCAATATCTTGCGTTGTAATTAAGTCTATATATATATTTACTCAAAAACTTTCATATATGTTATAAATGCTGTTCAGAGATATTATATGTCCTAAAATGAATGGTCAATAACTCAATATAATGAATGTGATGATTGTGTAAAAACAGAAAGAAAGCTTCGGATTTCGTGACGGAGAAGACAAAGGAGGCGTTGAAAGATGGCGAGAAAGCAAAAGAGTACGTTGTTGAGAAAACCATTGAAGCCAAAGATACGGCGGTGGAGGAAGCTCAAAAAGCTTCGGAATATGTGACGGAGAAAGGTAAAGAAGCTGGAAACGAGGCGGCTAAGCTCGTCGAGGGTAAAGCAGGAGAGGCTAAAGATGCTACTAAGTAAAGCCTCTTTGATTTCAACCACTTACCTAGTCGATTTATCGACCCTCTCTCTCTCTCTCTTTTCATGTTCAATATTCAGTAACACCATTGTTAATTTTTTTTTCACTATTTGAATAAGATATGTTTCTTAATTAAACACCATCACATTTTTACAAATTGGCTTTGCTAACTCCGTAATGGTAGGAGACTAGGAGGTACGCCACTTTTTTTATAATCATCAAAAATGTGGCGTGTGACCCCTATATTGTGCTAGTTCCGCCTATTTCTCCCCAAACTCCGTAATTCTTTCCACCCCCCCCAAACTTTTTTTTTTTCTCTGCACAATTCCACCTCGGTAATTAAGATTGTTAAACTGCGATCAAATTCAATAAAACGCGTTCTCGTAACCCGAGCCCAACAACCCGTTTGAAGCAAAAAAAAAAAAAAAAAACCGACCCTGAGATAAGATTAAAATTGATTGAATAATTTGGGATTTTGGTTTCGTAAAGGAGAGCGAGACGAGAACAAATAAAAATTTGCAATAAAAATTAGTGGAAAACAATTCCACTGAAAAGAAGTCAGTTCACATGGAAATTATTCCACTACTAATTTGAAAAGAAATAGGTGGAATAAAAACATAACTCTACCATCAATATTCCTCACATTTATATTTCACTAACTTTATTCCACTAATTTTGTTCCATGTCTGTCTACAATAGCACCAATGCATGTGACTTGTTCATCTCGAGTCTACTAGTCATCTGAAAAAGGGAAATAGAGAGAAGAGGGTAAGTAACAACAGTATACTCTCTATACATATATGTATCGAATGCTTCAATAAAACAGTAGAATTTATTCATCCAAGCCAATATCTAGATATAGTGTAAAAACCCAATGAGTAAAAGATTATACCTTGTTGGTTAGGTTAATCAGACGATTGCAGGTATAGATCCCACCATCTTCTAGTTTCTTCACATAAATATGTCACGAATCCTCCACAGCACAAATGTTTTCATTTGTGTTAAAAGTACAATGATTTGTGAGACTCATTTCTCTTGTCGTCCCTTGCGAATATGTTGGAGACGTTGAGCAATTCATGACTCTGTTAAATGAAATCGATATCTTCAAAGAAGAAAACTTTTATGGATTTCGAAACTAACAAAGTGAAGTTGTGTTATAATAAAGAAACGAAGAGCACGATCAAAATTTGAAAACACAAAAAAAAAAAAACTGCGAAACTGTTTCTTTTAGGACATCACCCTAACAATAGCCTAAGAAAAAGATCAAAACACCTAAAACAGCAACATCAGTTATATATCCATCTCTTGAGTGAAATCCCATAGGTGTAAGGGGCAATACATATACTCTCTCTTTGGGAATGTAGAAGAAAAATAAATTGTCAAAAGTTATAACCAAAACCAACAAAAACATTGGGACATTAGTCCCAAGCACTTGGAGTTTCTCCGCCATATCCACCACTTGGAGCACCATATCCTCCACCACCACCATAGCCTCCTCCACCACCACCACCGTAGCCTCCTCCTCCACCACCATAGCCTCCTCCTCCACCGCCATAGCCTCCTCCTCCTCTACTGTAAGACCCTTCCCTTCTAAAGTCACGGCCACCAAACCGACCACCAGACCGCTTGTTCTTACCACCACCAAAAGAGGAACGGGATGCATATCGTGTGAGCCACTCAGGGACTTCCTGGTTAGCTTCTTTCATCAGCTCTGCGAGCTCTCTGGCCATCGAGGTGTTGCCGTCATTGAAGAAGGCAGTTGCTAGTCCTGATTTGCCTGCACGTCCTGTTCGTCCAATACGGTGGACATAGTCATCAATGTCATTTGGTAGATCGAAGTTCACCACATGAGCCACGTGGGGAATGTCAAGACCACGTGCTGCTACGTCCGTTGCAACCAAGATTGGTGTTCTCCCACTCTTGAAAGACTTCAGTGCCACTTCTCTTTCCTTCAATGCATAAATAACAACACAACATAACCTATTAAATCTAGCCAATTTAGAAAACAAACTATCTTGAAAACGATGACCAAGGAGTTAAGTTCAACAGTTTCCTCCATATTTTTTCTCTAGTTTTAGCTTTAGTTGTAACGAACAATATTCCTACACAAGGCCTTCTGCTTGGTATATCAATATTGAATCGGCGTGATTGATTTTTGATTTCCACATTATAATGCAAGATTTAGGCTTCAAACCAACTAACAACAAACCTGCTGTGTTCTGTCACCGTGAATGGTGGTTGCTGGAAACCCATTAATGCACAACCAATTTTCCAAAGTGTCAGCTCCTCTCTTTGTCTCCACAAATACTAAGGTCAGGGCTTGCTGTAATTATGGAAGAGAATATAATCATCAGAAGTATGACAAAGCAAGCAAAAATATTATACAAGAAACCAACCATTTTGGTCATAAATCATGAACTAAGTAAACAACAGCTGATCCAAACAAAAGAGGAATATCATTTTTACCTTGCCTTGGGTGCCATTCTCTCTCTGAGCGTGAAGCAGGTCCATCAGATGGCTTCTCTTGTCAGAATCCATGACAAACTCAACCCTTTGGACAATTAAATCAGTGCTTGAACCAACTCTTCCAACAGCCAAAAATATATAATTTGCTAGGAAGTCAGCAGCGAGTCTCTGCAAAAGAAACAAATACGCTTATGTAAACGCAGAAACATTCTAGTAACAAGTATTACGCAGCTTTAATCACACAAGAAACAGGAGCATGAAACTTAATCAATCTAAAGCTCGCCTTAACAGGCTCACCATCATTCATTAAAGAAATAGCATTGTAATCCTCTGACACACAAAACTACCGACACCATATCAGATAACTGGCAATGCCCATCACTTCATGAAAAAAGATAAAAAAAAAACTCCCATGTATAAGCTAGCTAGCTTCAGAGCAGAAGTCGTGCAATCAGCTTTACAGCAAGGAATTATCTCTAAGAAAAATACATATTTCTGCAAAAAAAAAACCATGCAATAAAAAAACCATGCAAATACAGCTTTACAGCATTGTATACTGTTTACCAACAATCATCACACACACTTTCAGTTTATGCTAGATATTCTCTTTCCCCTTTTTTTTGCCAGAGAACCACAAGAACTTAACTGGACGCAGAAAGGTATTAACTAGCAGATAATTTGCAAGGAAGAAGTATGGAACACAAGACTCGACATACATGGCAAAGAAACTTAAAAAGGAAATTCGGAGCAAGGAAACAGTAATCAGAAAGAGACAGAGTTGCCAAAAATGATATTTCAACCAGCAAGAAGGTGAATCAAGAAAAGGTGATTTACAAACAAGTATACCAACCTGAATCTCTCTTGGGAAAGTAGCACTAAACAACAGTGTCTGTCTAACTCCACGTGGAGGCATGTCCATTTGTTCAACAATCTTTCTAATTTGAGGTTCAAAACCCATGTCCAGCATCCTATCGGCCTCATCAAGAGCTAAAAATCTAATCATCTGCATTGAGACTCTAGCTCTTTCGAGCAGATCATTTAATCGACCAGGAGTTGCCACAAGAATATCAACTCCCCTCTCAAGTTCCCGGAGCTGCACAAACAACAAAACACGAGATCAACAATCTGATGTTTGAAAAATATGTAATACATACATCAATGAAAATCTACCAATGCTTCTGCATGTCATATATTGATAAATCCTTCTCAAAGTAGAAAACATGCCAACTCCAAAACCAAAACGTGATTTTAAATAAGGTGAGTACCAGGGATACGCTTGCAAAACCCAAACAACAAGTCTAAGAGACGGCACACAAAAACAGAAAGTAGTGACAGAGACAGACTTATGAAGCAGAAATGCAGAAAAGAGTATTCGTGTACGTTAAAATACCTGCTGGTGAATAGGTGTTCCTCCATAAGCAACAACAACCTTCACACCGGTTTGGTAAGAGAACTTTTTAGCCTCATCATGTATCTGCCAAAAAACACATAATGAGATATGAGAAACTGAGTGACTGACTTTTATAAAAGCAAATAGAATCTTGACGTTGGAGGAGAACACCAACCTGACTTGCCAACTCCCTTGTTGGTGAGAGAATGACTGCAAGAGGGTAGACAGTCCGTGAACCACGGGGTCTCTGTACATGCTGATCTTTCATTATTCCACTAATTATTGGAAAGCAAAAAGCAGCTGTCTTCCCAGACCCGGTCTGAGCACAGGCCATCAAATCCCTCCCTCCAAGCAATATCGGGATAGCGTGACGCTGTACAGGTGTTGGCTTTACGTATTTGCACCTACGGATATTCAGATTCAATGCCTCCCCGAGATCTATCTCCGCAAATGTATTGACAGGAGGAGGCACATTATCCCCACTGGTCTCAATCGGAATATCTTCATAGGCATCAAAATTAATGACCGTATTGTCCTGCTCAGTAAAGGCTGGTTCTGGTTCATCATCATCATTATCAAAGGGGTTTACTTCACGTTCCCTACGGTCCCAGCCTCCACTTCTGTTATTCCAACCACCACCTCCTCGTCCACCTTGGCCATATCCAGGGCGACCTGCATCAGCCCTATAAGCACCACCACCAGCAGCAACACTACCACTAGCACCAGCACCCCATCGAGAGCCAGAAGGTGGACCATTATAGCCAACACGATCATTTGCCGGCAATGGAGCAACAGGCTCGGAAGATGCTTGCCTGTTTCTTAGATGTGGAGGAACATAAGCAGGTCGTGAGGGATGAGAATTCTGACTGGTAGACCCAGAGCCTGTGTTCTCTGAGTCAGCCACATCAGCCCATGATGAACTCATAATTGAAATGTGTGACGTCCTAAAACAAAAAAAAAAAACTAGCTTGCAACAAATCCTTCGATATGAAAAAAACCAATAAACCAAATCCTAGAAGCTGCTCCTTTTGCTTTATGTTTCTACAATCGAATACGAAAGTTCCTGGAAAATCAGAAGATGGGTTCCAGTTAGAACAATAGCAATCTACGAAATTAACAGCAAGCTGAGAACTATAAATAAACGAAGACCCCTCAACCTCAAAAAGCTAGAAACCCAATTATCATAATCGAATCCACCGAATAACTCAAGACGAATTCAAAAGCAAAAAACAAAAGTTCAGTCTTCGGAGAATAGCATAATCCAACGAGGAAAAGAAGAAAAAAACGAATATAACAACACAAATGCCCCAAACAGAATCACGCAAACAGGAGAGCAATGTTAACCTCAAAACGGAATTAAAAAAGGAGAGCATATAACCCTAGCTGCAACTCGAAATCAAAAAGAGATACATCTGCGGAAACTGGGTAGGAGAATCCGAAAAACGAATCTATGGTAAATCAACGGTAAAGGCTTGGGGGAGAGAAAAACCCTAAAATTCGTCTGGTTACCTTTTGGGATCGGACACAGAAGGCGTGAAAATAGATACGTATTGCTCAGAGCGATAGAATCAATAGAGAGAAAAAGAGAGGTCTAGATATTTATTGACTTTTGCTGTTTGTTATTGTTTGTTCCTTTTCCCTTTCTCTTCTTATAAATTTTCTCGCAGATTGCGTGCCGTTTTTTTGTTAAACCTTCGTCTAATTTGATTATAGCCCAGTTTTCCAACTTGCGTGTCGGTTTGGTTTTTCCTACTGGATTGTATGTCGGCGATTCAATTTGGACTTTTTAAAATATATCACTAGAAAATATTTTATATGTTGCCATTGAAAAATATTTTAAACCTTCTACCGAAGTATATTTTCCTGAGTTTTTTTATATTTGATTATTAATATCACTAGGTTTTTTATCCGCACTGTATTAATAAATTAATTTAATATTTTTCATTTAAAAGTTTTTGTTGTCAGTAGAATATTATGATTGTAATCTATGTTCAAAATATCGCTACTCGCTAATTATTCGGTCGGGCAGCGATTAGCGATTTTTCATAAAACCGTTAATAATACGGGGATTAACCGGGGCGGAATTTTAGGTTTATTTTAATATATTTTTAGACATTTAATATATAAAATAACACATTAGTATGAAAATCATATATTTCTAAACCTATATTAAATATTTTTTTAAATTCACATATACTACATAAGACAAAATAGTCAAGGTTTGTGTTTAGAAGATAAATCCCAAAATTGATTTGTTGAAAACGATTAATCACATATTTTTTTTGTTAAAATAACTCTAAACAGAATGAACTTTTATTTTTGGATCGAATTTTACAATCAAGTATCAACTGAGCCAATCAGATTTCAGAAAAGTATAAATTTGACCTACGATTTACAGAATTAATTGGCGATTATTGTAATTAATCGGGCAAAATCGGAATCGCTACGGTTATCCCCCTTGGAGCGATTAATCGAACGATTATTCGGAAAAATCGGGGATATTTAGAACATAGATTGTAATGAACCAATGTTCTTATTATTATTCTTCTGTTTTTTTTTTGTATTTTTTTATTTATCTGTTTTTTTGTTTTCGATTTTAATTTAGTTTTTTTCTTGTTTTTTTTTTTTCATCTTTGCTCTTCCTCTTCTTCCTTCCTCTTCAATTTATTTGTCCTTATGGTTTTTTTATTTGGTATTCTTCTTCATTTTTTTTGTCCTCGTTCTTTGATATATTCGTCTTTGCTTTTTTATTTATTTTTCTTATTTTTGTGCTCATCTTGGTTATTGTTCTTATGTTTCTTTTATGATTAGTTCATGCAGTCGAAATTGCTAGAGTTTGCTATAGTTTTTTTTTTTTTTTAGCTTCTTCTTTTTCTTTTTCTTAATTATTCTTTGCTGGAAGTGAAATTATAATCACTAAATAAAAATTCAGATTTGTTTTTGCAAGTTTCTTATTTGCAAGTTTCTTATCCGGTTTTTTCTTTCTACATATTTCTATTCTTTGGTTTGTATTTTCTTAATTTCTTTTTTCTTTCACTCTTAAAATTATACATAACTTTGTTTTCGCTTTTCTTCAGTTTTTTCTTCGACTTCTTTTTCTTCTTTGCATGAGTCATTCTCCACTCTTAAAATTCTATATGACTACAATAAAATAAAATAAAACACTTATTAATCTATTTGTTATAATTTTTAAGTGATTATTTATATAACTGAAACCCTTATTTTAATAAATAAATTGTTTCTAATTTAATGCTAAGTAAATTTTTGGTGTTAGTTTAAATTTATGCATGTTTTCTTATTTCTTACATATCTCTATCAATATAATAATTTTAACATTTGAAAACTTTCTTAATTTTGGATAAGCTTGTGTGGACAAATAATATTAATTTTTTTTATATTCTATGTGAACGTTCTCAGAAGCATTTAGCTTCAAAATGTGGATTTGACAGAGTTTAGTTAGATGTTTAATTGATCATTAAAAGTTTTTTTGATAATTTATGCTATATATATTATTTTAAATTAAGAAACTTTCCTAATTTAAGATTAAAATGATTTTTAATATTAACAAAAACTTATATGTAATTTTTGTATCTCTTACATATTTTTACTGATATTACAAATTTAAAATTTGGAAAATTTCTTAATCGTGGAGATGTTTATGTGGATCAATAAAATTGCGCTTTTAAATTCTATGTAGACGCTCTTTTAATTTTGGATAAGTTTGTGTGGACAAATAATACTTTTTTTTATATTATATGTGAACGTTCTCAAAAACATTTAGCTTTTTTGACAGAATTTAATTAGATGTTTAATTGATCATTAAAAGTTTTTTTTTGATAATTTATGCTATGTAGTATTTTAAATTAAAAAACTTTCCTAATTTAAGATTAAAATGATTTTTTATGTAATTTTTGTATCTCTTACATATTTTTACTGATATTACAATTTTAAAATTTTTAAAAAAATTTAATCGTGGAGATGTTTATGTGGACCAATAAATCAGTAGACGCTCCGCCTCAACTATTATATAATATATATAGATTAAAATTATGGATACTGAAGAGAAAAAGCAGTAACGTAATTCTTGTAATTTCATTCAACAAATGACAAGAGCATCATCACTTGTAAACTAACATCTTCTCTTATTCCATTTGGCCAAAAAATCTGCCTGCGATGGTGATGAGCATATTTGCCATGATGATGACTTGTTCATCTTCAACCTCTAACGCACGAAGACTCGCACACTTCCTCAGAAGAGCTCTGAGACAGGCACAAGTATCAGCATCCAAAGGAGTGTCCACCGATGCACATAATGCTACTACCCATTTGAAGTCACTGCTCTCTAAACCGCTCTCCTTCTCAACCAAACCTATACGCTTCTTCAGCCTTGATACACGCGTCACCGAGTCCATTCCTTGTATCTCTGAAACCACTCCACCGAATGACTCCTCTATCTCTGTGTGGAGACGCTTGCTGAATATCTCCATGAGCACATCTTCTACAGAAGGACTCGTCATCATCTCATCCTCGCAGCTCTCGCTGGCATCTGGAGATAAAGCCTGTAAAAAAACACATAAAGACTTAGCTTCATTTCTCGTCCATTAAGAGAAACGCTGAAAGTATACGAAAAGTACCAGGCGAAGGTGTAAGAAGTCGGAAAGCAGCGAGTCTTCCCATTCCTTCACTGGCAACAAGTGCTCTGGGCATTTGGGGATTTCAGGGATTTGTGGCATGTAAACACTCTGTTCTTGCTTTATGTACTTTGTTTCATTTATCTTGGCTACTTTTACGTTCGGAACTCGCTTAGCCTCCCACCTAACAAATGCGGAAACAACTTAAGCATACATGACAAAAATGCAGATACACAGAAAGATGGGGACAGAGAGACAAACATACCTGACTCGTCTTAAGTATTCAAACCCATCTTCTGGTTCTCCAGAATCAAAATCAGGTTCTCCATCCACCGCAAACGCGGGTCTCAAAATGCTAGTGTAATCGTCAATATCTTCAGTGTACTCCTCTTCTTCAAGAGTTAAGTCATCCATTCCTTTTTTGGTGCCTATGTTTTCTCATGAAGCCAAAAAAAAAGTCAAATTTGGAATTTCAGTGTGATTTGGAAGCAAAAGAATGAACTTGTGTAGAAACAGATAAGAACCAAGGCCAGAAAAAAGAAATAGCTTACGAAAGTTTTGATTTTATTGATGATGTATGAACATGTACAATGTTGGCCAAAGAACCATGGCCTACACACTCTAAAATCAAAGAATCTCTCTATGACCTTTTTACACTCTGAATCAAAGAATCTCTCTATGACCTTTTTACACTCCGATCAAAGAATCTCTCTATGACCTTTTTACAATCTAAACCAAAGAATCTATATACAGAATGAATATATGAGGTGTCAGCTCATGCTTAGCGAACAAGGACTTGTATTTTGTGTCTAAGAAAAGAGAAAAGTGGGGAACAAAGGACTTTTGACAGATTTCTTCCGCTCATGGCTCAATGTACAAAGACATTCACACGGTTTCGTCTTGGTACAGCCGAAATGGGACCTGTGGAAAAGAAATCAAAAGGCCCCTATCAAAACGACATCTTACTAGAACCAAGGAGAGAATGGATAAATGAAGAACAGATCTGGAAGCAACAGACTATCAAAACCTTCATAGAGGGATAGCAAAAAAAAAAAGGCCAAGGCTAGAGGGGATTAAAACTCGTTGAAGTGGTTCAAAAAGAGATACTTCGGAACAACCACTGCTGGAAACAGTACTCACAGGACACTAAACCCATCTGGATTTGTCTGTGATGACCCATTTGAGAAGGAAAACAACATAAAACCTTGGCAAAGAAAAGCCCATTTGAGTATAGGCGAGGTGGAGAGAGACAGACACAGAAAAATGCATAAGATAGCCTATGGTGATGCATGAGCTAAAGTTTGAAGACACATTTTTCTTAGACCTAAAGTTTTTCTCAACATATTCAACCAACAACAGGCAAAACACACAAAAATGCAGGTGACAAATGCAGCAAACAAGTAAAAGCAAAGTAAGAGGAGGGTTACCGAGAATACCGATGCCACTGTCCCTCGGACTAGACTTTGAAATCTTGTGATTCTTCAAGCTAGCTAAACCTTCGTACTCATTCACAAGCTCAGGCAGGAGCGTAGCATACATGTCACTCCACAGTTTCTTCTGCCTCGCAATGTGGGCATACCTCATCGACTCCATTTGCTTTCTAGTGTACATAATCCGCATACTCGTTTCTCCACGGTTATCAAATTTAGAAACTTTGGTTGACGCATTAGAAGCATTTCCCTTATCTTGCTTCCCACCAACTGGCTTCTCTCCGATTTTCTTATGCTTTCTTGGTGCATCCTTATCAGTGTGTGCAGTTCCTGGTCTCTTGGGATGATCTTTACCTTTCTTGTAGAAAGGAACAACATTAAGCAACGCAGTATCGTCAACCAAATCGATCTTCATAGATCTCCCAACAAAAGCATTGTCCTTAACTATCACTCTTTCCGTCTCCTCATGCTGCTCTTTAGACCCATTTCCATTCTTGACGATCTCATTAGCGTTAGCGAGCATGTCCTCATCGGCCTTCTTCCCGAAAATCGTCCCAACTTCGATCTCAGCCAACAATCTTCTCTTCTCCGCCTCCAAAAGCCTCTGAGCATCATCATCTTGTCCCTTCTTCTCCGAATTCAAACTTTCTTTCACATCAGGGACAACAGTTTCCTGTTGAATTTCAGAGATAGAAACAACGCACCCATCAGTGTCAACAGCTTCCTCCATCTTGTGCACATCATCTCCAAATCGATCGCCTTTTGTAGAAATCTCAGAGATGTTAGCATCGTATGTTTCCTTAATCAGTTGCAGCTCCTCACCAACCCTATTCTCTTCAAGAATTGATCCAGAAAAGACTCCAGGACAATCCACATCCATTGCCTCGGGTTCTTTGGAAATCAACGAGCTCGTTTCGGAGAAAGAAACTTCAACAGCATCCAAATGGGTAATTTCTCCATCTTTCTCAGAAACAGAAGCACAAGGCGAAGACTTCACTTGCTTCTCTGGGCTTATCTCTCCAACAGAGTCGTTCTTTAGTGACGGCACCGAAACGATCTTCGGCGAGTCTTCTGCAAATTCATCCCCAGAAATCGAATTCTTCTCCGCCACAATATATTCACCGGAATCAGATCTCGTCGCCATCTGTGAAAGCTAGGTAGAGAGAGAGAGAGAGAGAGAGAGAAAGAAAAAGAGAGATGAGCGCACTGAAACCCTTTGTGGAGAATATGTATAGGCAAGGAAGACGAAGAGCTTCTTCTCAAAACAATAAAATAATCTGGGACCGTTTCGATTAAACCGGAAAAATTCCGGTTCCTCTCCTAACCGATGACGGTTCCTGAAAGGGTTTAAAAATACGAATAATAAAATCAATGGGGTATTATGGTAATATCCAAGAATACAGCTCGAAAGCTACACAAACCACTCGCCTCTCTTCTCACGCGCCATCCAAATTCGATCTTCTTTCACTGCACACAAAGCGAGAGAAAGTGAGAAAGTGGGAGAAAAAAAGCGAAGAGTACGCCGACTCCATCCAATTTAGGGTTCAGGATTCCCCTAATTTGGAAACCTAGTCCTGGTTCCTGATCTGTTTCCCGGATCGGACGAGAGAAAAGAGGACGACGAACGAGGTAACGAAAATGGGCGCGAATTCTATACCGACGGACGCAACCATTGATCTCGATGAGCAGATCTCGCAGCTCATGCAGTGCAAGCCCCTCTCGGAGCAACAGGTGCTTGCCACTTCCTCCTTATACGGTTTCCTACTTTGTTGTTATGGACTTGGGTTGTATCGATGATTGGATCTGGTTTTTGTTTCGAATCGAATGATTTTTTTTTCTCTGTTTGAGTTTTCTTCGGGTATGAGATCATCGGATTTGATTTGGAGATTTAGATTTTATGGAAATGAAGATCTTCCGGGGAAATGGTAGATTCTGACGTTTGTGTATGTTCTCACGGGTGTTCATTTCTACCGCAGTTTTATGGGTCGGAGAATTGGATTTGCTTCTATGATTTTGATGATGAATTTTGGCTGCATAGAGTGATTAACCACATCTAAGCTCGTGTTTTTATGTGCCTGGTAATGTGGGTCCCTCTGACAATTGGGATTGTCCTGGATGGCTTTAGCGTTTGTTGCTATGGAGTTGGTGATTTGATATAGATAAAATTTTGAATTTTTCACATCAGTTAGCTGCTTCACTGGCTTTTTCAATTAGGAACTTTAGTAGCTCATATCAGCCAAAAAAGAACAGAAAATTCTTGCTGCTGTGAGAGCTATTGCAACTCAATAAAGGACCTTTAGTAGCTCATATAAGTCAAAAACCTTATCAAGGGTTTTTTTTCTTGTGATTGATTTTCCTGTTTGTTTCATGTGCCTAGTAGATTTCTCTAAGTATACATTTTTTACGCATGCGTTTTGATAGTGATTATTACTGGTAATCTTGTATCTCTTTAGGAAGTTAAAGAATTGAATACCATATGAAGCGTTGTTTTATTTTCTATAGGTTAGAACATTATGCGAGAAAGCCAAGGAGATCTTAATGGATGAAAGCAACGTTCAGGTTAGTTCTTGGTCTTGCATCTCTCTTTGGTGGACTAGTAGACTGTGCTACTAGTCATGAATTCATTCTTCAACAACGTTCATTTTTATTGTTTCAAGAAGAGTCATTCTTTACTCTTTCCTTCATGCAGCCTGTGAAAAGCCCTGTGACAATCTGCGGTGATATTCATGGACAGTTCCATGATCTTGCAGAGCTTTTCCGCATTGGAGGAATGGTAACATCTATAAAACTTACTGAGAATCACAATGGATGCTATTTTTTATCTCTGTTCAGCATGCATCTTGTCTAATCAGTTACCCTTTCGTGCATTTGTTTCTGTTACTGATTTTTGTTCATCCATGCATAAATGGCTCTACTTATCTTACAAATATTCATTTTCTCTCTTTTGCAGTGCCCTGATACCAATTACCTGTTCATGGGAGATTACGTTGACCGTGGTTATTATTCTGTTGAAACTGTTACGGTACGAGGATGATATATGCAGAGCTTTTCTTTTTTCATATAGTAGTATTCTGATTAATCAGCAAGCCAGTCCTTGGCTTTTTATATGGGTAAATGATATCTACTGTTTGCTTGCCGGATGTTTTTGCTCTACAATGTAAATATTTAGGGTCGGAATATGAAGTATGTTGATACAGTTTCTCCTTTTATCCTCTTTCCAGCTGTTAGTCGCCTTAAAGATGCGATATCCTCAGCGAATCACCATTCTTAGAGGAAACCATGAGAGTCGTCAGGTAGAGTCTACAACAAACATTTTGCTGTTATGATAGACTACTGCGTTATGATATCATCTTGGTTGGCACACAGTTTCTCTTATTAAATTTTGTCCTAGTCTACAACATACATCTTGTGCGCATTAGTTTGTTGGTTAGTACTTTTCTGCCATCCTACTTTTTTTTATCTGACGCAGGGTTTCCTTCTTTTTCTTCTGTCTGGCAGATCACTCAGGTCTATGGATTTTATGATGAATGTCTGCGAAAGTGAGTCCTCTGAAAAATTCTTTATTTTGTAGATGCTGCTAATTGCATGCAAGTAATTTGTATCATCATAAGCATTACTCTTGTCCTCTCTTTTTTTTTTGCGGTTGCTACATGTGTGTGGGTGTGGTAGTATGACAAAATTGTTTTTTCCTCACTGGCCTACCTGTTTCTGTTAATCCTTCAAGCTTATAATTACTTGCTTATCACATTCCTCTTGTTTTGTATCCTCTTACACATCCGAGTTTGAAGCTTATCATTCTCTACCTAGAATTGCATTTGATTATTTGGGTTGTAGATTCTGCAACTTGTTTATCAAAGTTGCTTTTCTTGCAGGTATGGAAACGCAAATGTTTGGAAAATCTTTACAGACCTCTTCGACTATTTCCCATTGACAGCCTTGGTTAGTCCCTATCATGTTTCACACCTTTCTTCCTCTTTTATGATGCTGGGGGTTCGCATGAGTATTAAGTTCTGTAGTCTTTTAAAATGCATGCTCAGCCCTGTCTTGGCTGTCATATATCTATTGTTAGTGTCACATCAATTGCAAGACGTTAGTATTCTGAGAAAAATATTGCAAAGAATGGAAGATCTTATATATACCTGTATGACTTAACTGACTAAACCGATGGTGTTTTCTACACTTTTTTTTTTTTTTTTGGTATCATCTAATCATTATGTTATTCCATTGCAGGTTGAGTCAGAAATATTTTGCCTTCATGGTGGATTGTCTCCATCTATCGAAACCCTTGACAACATAAGGAATTTTGATCGAGTTCAAGAAGTGCCCCATGAGGGGCCGATGTGTGACTTATTATGGTCTGACCCTGATGACCGTTGTGGTTGGGGCATCTCTCCACGTGGTGCCGGATATACATTTGGTCAGGTAATTACAAGTCTCAGAACGATCCCGAATCTCTTCTGCTCTCTCCTTTGAAATCAAGTGCCTAATTGACTTTCATCTCTTTTCTTTTTGTTTACATAGGATATATCCGAACAGTTCAACCACTCAAACAACTTAAAGCTGATCGCCAGAGCCCATCAGCTTGTGATGGATGGATACAACTGGGCTCATGTAATAATTTTACTCATCACTTCTCTGTATTCCTTCCACAGCTTTGGGTGGCTTAAGATTCCTTCCTCACTATTGTTTGTTTCTTTTTTTTTGTCGTCGACAGGAGCAAAAAGTGGTAACTATCTTCAGTGCACCAAACTATTGCTACCGTTGTGGGAACATGGCTTCGATTCTTGAGGTTGATGACTGCAGGAACCACACCTTCATTCAGGTCTTGCCTCAAAAACCCTTATGTCTTGTCTGCTAATGAAATTAGTGTAGAAGGAGAAAATACTAATGTAAAAAACTGTAAGTGCAGTTTGATCCAGCACCGAGGAGAGGAGAACCAGACGTAACTCGAAGAACACCAGACTATTTCCTGTGATCTCACTAGACACAGACTCGATCTCAGCAGCTGCAGCGACAAGTGGAGAGTCACAGTTGGTAACTCAAGAATCTGGTTTCTATGCATTGTGTTTTAAGTTCAACTTAGTCCAACCACCGGAATATAGTTGTGTATTATAGGCGAAGAAGGCCCTCTCTTATCTTCCTCTATAACCAAGAAAAAAAAAAAGAGGTCAATTGATTCTGCAATACTCATCATGCACATTGTTTGGTTGATGTTATTAGCTTCTTTTTCTTCTTCTTTCTGCATCAGAATGTGTTCTTTTTTATTTTTCTTGTGAGAGATCTTTTTAAATTTATTTCTTGTAATTCTTCTCTCAGATCTTGGTATTTTAGTTTACCAATCCAATGAAGCTTTTTGATTAGAACTTTAAAGTTTTTTGTTTTTAGATCTTGATATAACAACAAGGGAGTTATTGAATTCAATTACTCAGCCTCTTAAAACGCTAACTACAAGTTAGCCAAAGGCTTTAGTATTTGAATTCCCAAGGCAAGACCACTACTGATACTGGTTTTATGAGTTTCTCATTGGATTGCTACAAAATTGATCTTACCAAAAGCAATGAGGCCTACCAATAGGCTCACAAGGACGAATCCACCACTGATACTACTTTTATGAGTTTCTCATTGGATTGCCATGAATTTGATCTTACCAAAGGCAACGAGGCCTACGAACAGCAAGGACTAATCCACCACTGATACTGCTTTTACAAGTTTCTCATTGGATTCCTATGAATCTGATCTTACCAAAAGCAACGAGGTCTACGAACAGGCTAACAAGGACGAATCCACAGTGGTGGAATGCTTTCCTACTCCAAAGAAGATAAACACATAATGAACAAAATATCTGAAGACATGATCCAAGAAGAAGACAGGGTTCTTAAAGCAAATTAATTAATTACCACCAAACAATAAATGCATAACAACAATGAACAATATAGTTGCCAAATCAGTCTGTAATCACCAAAAGAGAAGAACTGCAAATATATATAGGCTTGATTAGCTAGAGACTCTCCACAAGACGTCCCAAAACAACATCTCACATCCTTGTCAAGTTAGGTTTCCTTTTTAGTGTCTTTTTGCTCGTACTATATGAACAATTTTGTGTATCTACTGCATCAGTGGTCCGTCCCTTGAAGATGCGACTAGCTAGTGGTTTACTTGCTCGTCACGGGTGCTCATGAAGCAGCTTTTAGGAACTTCAAGGCCATTGGACAGTGTTTTGCTGATGAGTATCTAACTAACAGGTAAATAGATTGATACTTGTTTTGCTTCTGCGTTGGGTTTTTAACTTTTAACAGAGTCCTTCGGTTGTGTTCTCTCTATTCATTAAACTTTGCTTCGATTAGCGATTAGCGATTGGCTTACTAAAAATGTTAGGTAGGCATTCTATTGATATTCTAAACATTTTGCATTTAAGAACAAAATGGTAGCTCAAGAAGACCATTAGAGGTTAGAAAAGAAACAAAACAAACCCGAAGGCGACAAGACAAGTTAACTCAATAAGTACATCAACATGACGTGTTTCACACCAAAGACAATTTGATATATAAAATGTGCATACATAAAAGTATCGATTAAGGCTTAAATGATTATGGAGTATGACTATTTCTGTCGTCATGGACGGATTGATATTTTTTTATATATAAGGATTCTCGAAAAATTGTGAGCCTCGTAATTCGACTAATCGTAGTAGACAGCGGTTTTTGGCTGGTCGAGACTGCATGGATTGTGCGGTCCACTTCACGATCAATTGGTATTTCCAAAATTGCAACTATATATATTATTTTGATATACCATTCAATTTGTTTTATACAAATGGTTGCATAGCCAGAAGAATAAAAGTGGGTGAATAAAACCACTCTTATAGATTTTCATTATCTACGGTGGAAACTGGAAAGTATTCAAAAAATAGTTCCACTCATTCCACAAAAAACTAAAAAGATGAACAAATTTCGAATTAAATTTTGTTCTCCTATTACTTTAAGAATTTAAAATACTTATTTTTTTGATAAAGATGAACAAATTTCGAAATATTTATACAGTTTTAATATTGCAAACTTTCAATGTTTTTTCTTCGTCATCGCCACAACGTTTTTGTCAGAGAAACACGTCAATTTTTTTTTTTTTTTTTGAGAAATGGTTTTAGATTTCTTTTTGTCAAATTCATGTTTCGTTGTTACTCCCCTCATTATGCTTATTTTCTTAAATACATTATCTAATAACAACATAACCTTACATAGAAATATATTACGTGTATAATTTTGGTGAAACACGTCATACTTTAATAACAAAAGATTTCTTTCTTTTTTTGTTCAATCCGTTTTTGTGTTATTTTTCAATTTCTATCTTGTTAAAATATATTTTCCAGTAATGACATAATGTTCCAATATATATTTCTTTTTTCTTCTTAAGGGGTGTTATTCAATCATGTATTTAAAATCAATTCTATAGGTTTTATAATCTTTTAGATTTAAAGTTTTGATCTTATTTTAAAGAATCCATAGGAGTTGATTCTAAAATCTCTGCAATATAGCTTGGATTCTGTTTTAAATAATTTACTCATAAAACTTCATTGGAATTCATTTCAAATGACTCAATAAACAAAGATTATAAAAGTCATTTACCTTTTGAATAACACTGGATTTTAAATCAGGATTTTAAATCTTGATTGAATAACACTATATTTGAAAATCAATTAATGATAGATTACAAATAAAATATCCAATAACATTGGATTTAAAAACATAATTTAGAATCATTGGGGGTGTATCCAATTTGGTATTTTGAGTGAGTTTAGGTGATTTGTGTTAAAATGACAAATTCTCTGTTGTTCAAACTTAAATTCTAAAACCTCTTTTAAAATCCAGTGTTATTGAACTTGTGATTTTAAAATACACTTTCAAATCCAGTGTTATTGGAAATATTTTTAGAAGTGGATTTGAAGTGATTTTATAGTTATTTGGTGGGATTTCTTTGTTAAAAACAAATCACCTAAAATCTCATAGTTTTTGGTGGGATTCTAGAGTGATTTCATTAAAATCATAACAACTTCTCTAAAATCATCCTAAATCATCTAAAAATGAAATCAACCTAAATCACTATAAATCTCAAGTTCAATACATCCCCAAATATTTAAACTTGAGATTTATAGTGATTTAGGGTGATTTCATTTTTAGATGATTTAGGATGATTTTAGAGAAGTTGTTATGATTTTAATGAAATCACTCTAGAATCCCACCAAAAACTATGAGATTTTAGGTGATTTGTTTTTAACAAAGAAATCCCACCAAATAACTATAAAATCACTTGAAATCACTTAAAATCCATTTCTAAAAATATTTCCAATAACACTAGATTTGAAAGTGTATTTTAAAATTACAAGTTGAATAACACTGGATTTTAAAAGAGGTTTTAGAATTTAAGTTTGAATAACAGAGGATTTGTCATTTTAACACAAATCACCTAAATTCACTCAAAATACCAAATTGGATACATCCCCTTTATTTTTTTCTCTTTATTTTATTTCCGATTTTGTCTGTTCTTAATGAAATAAACTAAAAAATAAATCAACATGTTTAAACTTACACTGTTAATAGCTGACAAGACGACAACGTATGGTAATATTTTTTGTTGTTGTTAATATTACTTTAAGTAGCAATTCGAAAGCTGTCAAAGTGTCAATAAAAAAGAAAATAATTGCAATTTGATAAGCTCATGAACTGAAGTGCATCCACGTCTGCTATCCAAGTTGGATTTCTTTTTACAACAAAGTTAGATAATTACTTGTAGTCCCTTATAAATACTGTACATACCTGTTACAGTAGAGCCCACCAATAGGCTTTGGCCGCTTCTGCTTGGACTCAAGCCACAACAAAATCAAACTCTTTAAAAACAAATTAGAAATAGCAATTGAAATCAGTTTTTTTCCTCCACCACCACGGGAAAGTTACGATCACAGAGACCTGAGAACTCAGATCCGGCGGCGAATCCACCGTCCGACGAAGTCATTTTCGAACTTCTTTGTTCACGGAGCTCAAGTCGAGAGTCCAGTAACTGTGATCGGAGATTTTTATCGATTAGTAGAATCTGCTCGGAGCTGCTTCTTTCTTTTTTGAAACCGAGAGTGGTGGAGAGAAGGGGGAAGATCAAGCGACGGATAGAGATAGGTTTTGCTGTATGTCAGTAGATTGTGTTGAGACTTATTTTGGTGGATTTGGCGAACTCGTGAACCCTATTCAATGGCCTCAACTTCGAAAAAGGCGACGGCATGTGCTCACCACGGAGGCTCTGCTCCGCCTCCGAAACTCGTCTCCGCCGTTGCCAATACGGTTACTGGATGGAACATCGGAAGCTCCGAGGGCGAGGATCAGCGAGCCTCTAAGGTTGCTTTGGAATCCATAATCCGCCCTGTCGATTCGATTCCTGACACGGCCAAGAAACCTGCCAACAAAGGTAACTGAATCTTATTGATCTTTGATCACTGATCACTGGAATTGTTTGATGGTGGTTACTTTTTGTGAGATTGGTTGTTGTGCGGTGTCTTAGATGAGTTCTTGATTCACTGATTCACTGATTCACTGGTATTTTACAATTGTTCATGATTTCTATTGTACCAATGCAGGAATTTCTATCATGCCACGAACGGAAACCAAGCACCCATTGGATCCTCTATCTGCTGCAGAAATATCAGTTGCTGTAGCTACTGTTCGTGCGGCTGGTGCCAACCCTGAGGTGCGAAAACTCTGTTCTTGCTCTGAAACATTCTTGGATTGTTTTCTTGTAATAGGGTGTTGAAAGATATGGATTTGACTGCAGCTGTTGGTTTTTTGCTGTGGCAGGTCAGGGACAGTATGCGTTTTATTGAGGTGGCTTCAGTGGAACCGGAGAAGCATGTTGTGGCGCTGGCGGATGCCTACTTCTTCCCTCCGTTCCAGCCATCATTGCTTCCAAGAAACAAAGCTGGACCTGTGATTCCTATGAAGCTCCCTCCAAGGAGAGCAAGACTCATTGTTTACAATAAAAATTCCAATGAGACAAGCGTATGGACTGTGGAGTTATCTGAAGTTCATGCTGTAACTCGGGGTGGGCATCACAGGGGCAAAGTTGTTTCTTCAGAAGTTATACCTGATGTTCAGCCGCCCATGGTATGTTAAAAGGAATTGGATATCTTGAGTGGATTTTTAGATGCTACGGTTGTTCGCCAGTCTCTCATTTTAGACTTTTGTGGTTTTTAGGATGCGCTGGAATATGCTGAATGTGAAGCGATTGTCAAAGACTTTCCCCCATTTATAGAGGCAATGAGGAGGAGAGGTATTGAAGACATGGATCTAGTGATGGTTGATCCCTGGTATGTTTAATAACATCTTGGTTTCTGCTGAAAGTTCTCAGTTAAGGTGGTACTTTTTCCCTGAGCCTGCCTCTAAATTTACTGTGCAGGTGTGTGGGTTATCACAGTGAAGCTGATGCTCCTAGTCGTAGGCTTGCGAAGCCCCTTATATACTGTCGTACTGATAGTGATTCCCCCATGGAAAATGGCTATGCTCGGCCAGTGGAGGGAATCTATGTACTTGTAGACATGCAAAACATGGTGGTGATTGAGTTTGAAGACCGCAAGTTTGTGCCACTTCCCCCACCTGATCCTTTGAGGAATTACACCCCTGGTGAAAGTAGAGGGGGTGTTGATAGAAGTGATGTTAAACCTCTCCAGATTATTCAGCCTGAAGGTCCAAGTTTTCGCGTAAGGGGTTACTTTGTGGAGTGGCAGAAGGTACGTTTCCAGTAATAGCCTAACTGAAACCAAGTGATTATGCTTGAGCTTATTTCTAAGTTGGCTCAACATTTTGTTTACAGTGGAACTTTCGTATTGGGTTCACTCCAAGGGAAGGTTTAGTCATACATTCGGTAGCATATGTTGATGGCAGCCGAGGTCGAAGGCCTGTTGCACACAGGCTTAGTTTTGTGGAGATGGTTGTGCCTTATGGTGATCCGAATGAGCCACATTACAGGAAAAATGCATTTGATGCAGGGGAGGATGGTCTTGGAAAAAATGCACATTCGCTTAAGAAGGTTTGAAATGAGTTAATGTGTTCTCATTATCTTATCAGATGTCGGTTTGCGTTTAACAATCAGGTTTGTAGGGGTGTGACTGTCTGGGTTCTATCAAGTACTTCGATGCCCATTTCACAAATTTCACTGGAGGAGTTGAAACAATTGAGAACTGTGTATGCTTGCATGAAGAGGACCATGGGATTCTGTGGAAACATCAGGACTGGAGAACAGGATTAGCCGAAGTGCGAAGATCTAGGAGGCTTACCGTCTCTTTCTTATGTACTGTTGCCAACTACGAGTATGGATTTTACTGGCACTTCTACCAGGTAAAAGGAAAACATTGTTAATCATTTCTAGAGTACTTTTTTAAGCCTTAACACTTTCCTCGTGATTGTTTAGTTGGGGATATTGATTAACAGTGCTGAAATGTCCATCCAAGTTTTATCTTTGTAGAGATTTGAGGACCAATATCATTTTATGTCTTACTGTAGGATGGGAAAATCGAAGCTGAAGTGAAACTTACTGGAATCCTCAGTTTAGGAGCGCTGCAGCCAGGAGAAACTCGAAAGTATGGTACTACTATCGCTCCTGGGTTGTATGCACCAGTCCATCAACATTTCTTTATCGCTCGTATGGACATGTCTGTTGACTGTAAACCTGGTGAAGCTTTCAATCAGGTACCTTCACTTTGCTGCTGGTTCTTCTTGTTGTTTATTTGCATAGGTGGATTATTATCTCAGTTTCTAGGAATGGTGTTGGTAACATATGAATTGTAGAAATCTCCTTGAAAAAAATTTTAGATAGTGATTCAGTCAACTGAATGTACTTTTACCTCTAGGTAGTGGAGGTGAATGTTAAAGTTGACGAGCCCGGTGAGAACAATGTCCACAACAATGCGTTTTATGCGGAAGAGAAGTTACTCAGATCTGAGGCAGAGGCTATGCGTGACTGTGACCCTTTTTCTGCTCGCCACTGGATTGTAAGCCAATCTGTACATTGCATCGATCTTGCAAACATTATTCTTAGCCTACCTCTCACCATTGTGTAATATGTTGTCAGGTAAGGAACACAAGGACCGTAAACAGGACGGGGCAGTTAACCGGATACAAACTTGTCCCGGGCTCAAACTGTTTGCCGTTGGCCCGACCCGAGGCCAAGTTTCTAAGAAGAGCTGCTTTCCTGAAGCATAATCTTTGGGTGACACGTTATGCCCCTGACGAGAAGTTCCCAGGAGGAGAGTTCCCAAACCAAAACCCACGTTCTGGTGAAGGTCTCGCCACATGGGTGAAACAGAATCGCTCCTTGGAAGAATCTGATGTCGTTCTTTGGTATGCCATATCCTTCTTCTCCTCGCATAACAAAACTACCAAAAATTGTGATTTCAATGTGGAATTTTCGTTTCACAGGTATGTCTTTGGGATCATACATGTTCCTAGACTTGAAGATTGGCCGGTGATGCCCGTCGAACATATTGGTTTCACACTAACGGTAAGTCAAAATCTTTGTATGTCACTTTTAGTCATTAGAAATCTCTTACAAAAAAAAGAAGATAAAAATGGTTTTCGGTTATGACAGCCACATGGATTTTTCAACTGCTCACCGGCCGTAGATGTTCCACCGAATCCAGCATGCGAATTGGAGACAAAGGACAGTGAGGTCAAAGAGGTTGTAGCACCAAAGCCTCTTCAGACTGCTTTACACTCGAAGCTTTGAAAAAGACATTGATATTTTTTTTCTTTTCTTTAAATTGGAGACGTTGATGTTGCTCAGATTCAGTTTCTGATTGGAATCTTTTGTTGTTTGGTGTGTTGGTTGCAGACTAAGAGACCTGTGTCATTGGAATGTTCTTGTTATAGTATTGTCATTTGGAAACTTAAAAATGATTTGTCAATCTAGAAAATTTTAGACTTTTCTTTGACATGGTGAAAGAGAGTAAGAGTTGTTCTCACGCTCATCCGAGCGAATGCTTAGAACTTTTGTTACATCAGTATTTGAAAATACTAAAATTTACCAAAATTTAGGAAGTACCATAAATAAATACCAATTTTCGCATTTATCATTGTCATTAAAAAAAGAAAAATTATATAATTATATTAAATTATTTTTCTCTAGACTGAACATATTGTGGCCTTATTTATAATTATTTTTTTATTTATACTAAATACTGGATTGTATCATTGTATTCTACTATTTTCCATGAATAATAAATTTTTATTTTTATTTAATTTCTGGCCTAACTAAAAATACTGGTTTTAGTTTCTTTATAAATTTTCCCTATTGTGCTAGGTTTTGATAAGTTTATTTTTTATTTTATTTTGTGTGTGCCCCTCCTCTATAAGCACTAAGGCTTTATTGGTAGAGCATTTAGAAGATCATTATGCTTTTTGTAATCCAATCAATTTTTGTTAATAGAGCATTTAGGAGACCATTTAGAAACTGCTAATGCTCTCTAAAATGTTCTTCCCTCCCTGCTTTGAAATGGAGCTTTTCCAAAGCATTGAGGTTTTAAAATATTAAAAAATATTAAAATAATTATATTTTATTTATTTATAATGATAAAAAATCGAAAATTATATTTATATTAAATTTAAAATATTATAATTTTGAAACTTATTTTTATTATTATTCATAAAATAATAATTTAATAACATTAAAATTTAAGAAATATAATTTAAATATGAAATAATTATTAAATAATTTATAAAAAATTAGAAAAATCTTATATTATTTATAGAATATATATATATATATATATATATAATGCATTAAAATAAATATCAATATACACATTAAATATTTTAATAAAAATTGATAATAAAATAGCTCACAGCTCTACCAATCACATAAAATATATATTAGTCAAGAGCATACAGCTTCAGCACCACCCTGCTTATGCTCCATAAGCCTAATGCTCTTCTAAATGCTTTACCAATCAAGGCCTAAGCATAGGGCTCCTTATCGTGAAAGTATCAAACAGAGTTTTCATCTTTTCTTTTGTTCGAAGTAAGGAAATCTAAGAAAAGGTTTTGGTCGGATATGTGGAACCAGAAGCCAATTTTCAGGTTTGAGATAGATAAGTTCTCGGAGAAGGAAATTGACACTGGCATAGCGTCTCCGGTATACGTGAGTGACGGATGCGAATGGTAAAGCGAAAAGAATCGGAATGTTAAACTTTATCTGTCTTCAAAAATAACGTTTCTAGAAGATTGATATGTATGTTCGCTAGAACGCATGGGTTTAATATAAGCTGTGTCATGTTTAAATCTTGAAAAGGCACATGTGAATGATTAAAGCATTAACTAGATATTAATTTTTTGGTCTTTTTTGTTTTTGTCTCATACTTGATCTGAACAGAGTGTTTGGGGCTGAGACACCGCGCTGTCCTTTCCAAAGAACCGTGCATCTTCCCAAGTTTTCCCAAAAAGGGTTTTTGGAGAACGACAAACTCATCATTGAAGTCTACATTAAAGTTGTTGAAGCTTTTGATGGCGAAGGTGGAGATGTAACAAAGAAGAAGGAGACTGTAGATATTAACGTTTTTCAAGTTCTTGCTTCTCAAGTAAGTTAAAAAGGATCTCATGTCTCTAGTTCTTTCTTTTTCAAGTTCTTGATTTTTCCTTTTTTGGGGTAGCATAAACATACATTTCCTTTGCAGGTTATTCCAGTGAGGAAGATATTCGCAGAGCACCCACACATTGCTTTAGATTTCAAATCAAAGAACCAAGTGGTGAAAACAGAATACATGAATGTCCTCCTCAGCCTCATCGATACACTAAACAAGCTTCTACATAGTCTCTCAGAGATTGAAATAAGAAAGGCTCGCAGCGATTTGAGAGACCTGATGGACGTTGGTTTCAAGCTGGAGTGGTTGAAGACAAAGCTTGGAGAGCAAGAAATCAGATGACGCCGATGGATCTCGGGTTCAACAACTTGAAGAACGCGTCAAGAATCTTGAGCTGATGGATATAGGGAGCTTGAAGTCAAAGCTTGAAGAAGCAGAAGCTGATGGATCTCGGGTCGAACAACTGGAGGAAAGCGTAAAAAATCTTGAGCTGATTGTGTCCGATTTCAAAGCTGAACTAGACAAGGAGAAGGCAAAATCTTCTGATTGTGGATTTTTGTTGGTCGATTAGGTTGCTTGATGTATTAATCAAGTTATTAGTTTTACAGATTTTCTCTAATAGATACTGTTTATCATAATAGTCTAGAGATTTAGCTTAACTAGAGACCTGACATCCATAAGGTTTGGTGGTTTTTTTTAGTTTTTTTTAGTGGTACGTCCTCTTTAATTTTGATTTTCTCAGCTCAGTGTCTTTCACATAAATTTTATAAACTCTTTGAATTTTAGTTTCAGTTTTGACTTTTGAGAAAACAGTTAGTGAGTGGTGTATGTCGGAATCTGAACGCTTGATTTTCTCAGATTGATAGAATACTTCGTAGTCTTCATTTTGGAATTCGTTAAGATTTTAGTCATTTAAGGATCTTGTGAAGTATATGTTAAGCCAATAATTTGGGCCAATTTAACTGTTAAATCAAACTTACTATGTTTTTTATTTGTTTTATTTTTATCTTTTATAGCAACAAACAAATTCAAAATCGCCGTGAAAATAGATATACTAGTATATCTTTTTGTATAATGTGAAAATTGAAACTATTGTGGTTTAACTATTATAGTGGTTTCAATTGTCGACAAAAAGAGGTACTGGTTTTAGTCCTCGATATTTAATTAATTTGTTAATTTTCTTTTTGAGCTAGGGCT
Organism: Erythrophleum ivorense; assembly: GCA_026724425.1. NCBI lineage: Eukaryota > Viridiplantae > Streptophyta > Magnoliopsida > Fabales > Fabaceae > Erythrophleum > Erythrophleum ivorense. Next base: position 1,755,944 of record JAIUCV010000086.1, on the reverse strand, counting down.
TTGAGAAGTTTTTTTTGTAGCCTCTCTATAAATAGAGGGTTTCTTTATCAGCTAAAGTTACAAAGAGAATCTCTGAGAGTTCCTCGATATTTTTGCTTGAAGTAAAAAATCTGAGAAAGGGTTTAGGTCAGATATGTGGAATCAAGTACCGAGTTTCAGGTTTGAGATAGATAACTTCTCGGGGAAGAAAGGTTCCTTTACGTCTGAGACGTTCGTGAGCGGCGGATGCGAATGGTAAAACGAAAACAAACGAATCTTTATTTTTCTTTCTTAAACTCTCTTTGTGTCTTGAAGAATAACTATTCGTATTAAGTATTCTAGCACTAATTTAATAAGGGACGTTTAATTGTTGTTTAATTGTTGTTTCATATCCTTTCAGGAATCTCTTGGTTTTTCCCAAGGGAGTTCGTCTTGCTGATAATCAGTTGTCTTTGTTCCTGAGTGTTGCAAATCGTCAATCATTGCAAAGTGGATGGAGAAGGCGTACTAATTATTTCTTCGTTCTCCTGAATCAATCCGACAAAGAGCTCTGCAGATCATCAAGTAATGAAGTTATTATATATTCTTTTTTTTTTTTTTTTTTTTGGGGGTGCAATCACGTCATATCCTTCCATGTTATTTTTTGTGGAAAACCTTACAAGATAGGGCAACCAAACCCTCTCTTCTCTGATTATCTTGTTTAGGACCACAGTAATCTGATCTCTTTTGCTGCTGCAATAGGCCTAAACTCATGTTAAATCTTGATTATGTAGCAACTGTACATAATAATCTTGAATTGAAGTTAACTTAATTTTATTTTTTTTTTCTGTTGGTTTATGTTTTAAAGTTGGAAAAGCAAACAGCTTGTTTTGCGCTGAGACTCCATCATGGGGTTTCCAAAATGCTTTGCCTCTTAGCAAGTTTCAGGAAAAAGGCTTTTTGGAGAAGGACAGACTCATTATTGAAGTCTACATAAAAGTTTTTGAAGCTGATGATGGAGAAGGCGGAGATGTATCCGAGAAGAAGACTGCGAATACCATTAATGGTTTTCAAGTTTTGGCTTCTCACGTAAGTTAAAAGGATCTGTTTCTGAATAACCACTTACTTTATAGGGTTGTTTGTTTCATGGCGTATGGATTCAGATTCAGACTCTGAGAAATGTAAACATACTTTTTCTTTGGCAGGTTACTTCAGCGAGGAAATTATTCGCAGAGCACCCGGACATTGCAGAAGATTTCAAACCAAAGAACCAAGCTGTGAAGACAGCATACATGACAGTCCTCCTCAACCTCATTGAAAACATTCAGAAGCCTCCAAAGAGCCTTTCAGAGACTAAACTGCGTCAAGCTCGTAGCGAGTTGAGTGAGCTGATGGACATTGGTTTCAAGCTTGACTGGCTGAAGTTACAGCTTGAGGAGATTTCTTTGGAGAAGAAGAAAGCAGATGCTGATGAGTCTCGGGTCAAACAACTTGAGGAACGCGTCAAGAATCTTGAGCTGATGGAATTGGGTTTCAAACTTGACTCTTTGAACACAAAGCTTGATGATGTTTACTTGGAGAGGAAGAATTCAGATTATGCTGCCCAAGAGCTCGACGAACGCATCAAGAATTTTGAGCTGATGGGATTGGAATTCAAAATTGACTCTTTGAATACAAAGCTTGATGATGTTTACTTGGAGAGGAAGAAATCAGATTGTGCTGCCCAAGAGCTGGACGAACGCATCAAGAATTTTGAGCGGATGGGATTGGGATTCCAGCTTGAATTTTTGAATACAAAGCTTGATGCTTTTTCCTTGGAGAGGAAGAAATCAGATTATGCTGCCCAAGAGCTCGACGAACGCATCAAGAAATTTGAGCTGATGGGATTGGGTTTCAAACTTGACTCTTTGAATACAAAGCTTGGTGATGTTTACTTGGAGAGGAAGAAATCAGATTATGCTGCCCAAGAGCTGGATGAACGCATCAAGAATTTTGAGCTGATGGGATTGGGATCCCAGCTTGATTCTCTGAATGCAAAGCTTGATAATGTTTCCTTGGAGATGAAGAAATCAGAAAAGGCTGATGAGGCTCGGGCTCAAGAACTCGACGAACGCATCAAGAATCTTGAGTTGATGGAATTGGGATTTAAGCTCGACTGTTTGAAAGAAGAGCTTGATGAGGCTTCTTTGGAGAGGAAGAAATCAAATGATGCTGATGAGTCTCGAGTCCAAGAATTGGAGGATCATGTCAATCACGTGGAATTCAAGCTGGACTGTATGAATACAAAGCTTGAGGAGGTTTCGTTAGAGAGGAAGAAATCTGATGATGCTGCTGGGTCACGGGTCCAACAACTCGAGGAACATGTCAAATATATGAAATTAAAGATGGACTGTTTGAATGCAAAGCTTGAGGAGAGGAAGAAATCTGATGATGCTGCTGGGTCGCGGGTCCAACAACTCGAGGAAAGTGTCAAGAATTTTGAGTTGATGGTGTCGTATCTCAAAGTTGAACTGGCCAAGAAGAAGGACAAATCTTCTGATGATGGATTTTTGTTGGTTGATTGATGAAGAGATCAAGTTATTATTAGTTGATGTGTTTCTTTAGGGGACGACATTCATTTTTCCCCGTTTTATGTTTTTTTTTTTTTCCTTTTTTTTGTTGCTTTCTGAATCCTATAATAGTGTAGAGATCCAGGTTACTGAAAAGTACTTAATCCGAAGATCTAAATTTTATTTAAGTCCATTCTTTGAACTTGGCCTCTCCTTTTTGTTAATTATCAAGTCGCCTTTGAATTCTTACGTATGTCGATGTTATCTTTTTGGGTGATGTTATAATATCTATCTAATACACATGTATGTCGATGGTATATAATATATCTACACACGTATATATGTCGGAAGTAAAATTTCCTCTTTCTTGTGAAAATTGGTTTTGTTCTCGCCTCCTCTACATAAATAAGGGGCAATGACTTAAATAGTTAGACTTAGATCATCACTATTGGAGAGCCGAAGAGTTCTCAACCAAAAAAAAAGAAAATGTGACATGGCACTGACGTGGTTCTCTGTGTAGAACTGATAGAACCGGTTCTCTGACATGTTCGTGTCACGACCCCATTGATTACTTTTTTTTTTTTTTTTGGAAAATCATTTTTTTCTATTTGAAAATTGATTTTTTTTTAATAATATAAAAAGTTTAGGAGTGCCATCATGGAACTCTCCATTACTGATGCTCTTATATTTGTGAAAGTAACAAGTTTTGCAAGACAATCGTATTTTGCTCAAAGCTTGTAGCAAACCATAAGGAAACGTTTTGAAGAGATATGGGGAGTCATGAGAAGACGAGTTTCACGTTTGATATAGATAACTTCTGGAAGAAGGAATCTGCGATAACATCTCGTATATTCGTAAGCGGCGGGTGCAAATGGTAAAAACAGAAATCAGATCTTTTACTTTGTTTCAGGATTCAACAAGAGAAAAAAAAATTTCTGGAAGATCGATGTATTTAATTAGTCTGTTGTATGTTGCAGTAAAAACAGGGTTTAATAATTTGTGTTTCTTAAATTCTCAGGTATGTTGAAGTTTGTTACAAGGGATACGGAATTGAAGATTACTTGTCTGTGTACCTTAACGTTCCGGATACTAAATCATTGACACCTGGATGGAAAAGGAGGGCTCAGTATCGTTTCATGGTGCTAAATCAATCGGGCAAAGAGCTTAAAGGAGCATCTGGTAATTAACTTTTCTTCAACTATATATGTCCTATTGCTGGAGAAGAAAGAAAAGTTAGTATATCTTGTTTGTTTCTTTCTTACAGAAACATGCAGCTTGTTCTGCGGTCAGTTCCCAGGATGGGGTTATTCCAAAATGTTGCCTCTTAACAAACTTAAAGAAGAAGGGTTTCTAGAAAAGAACAAAATGATAATTAAAGTCGAAGTAAAAGTTGTTGAAATTGTTCATGAAGCAGAGGTAACTGGGACGGAAATGTTATACATCAAAGGTTTCAACGTTCGTTATACTCAGGTAAGCTAAGGACTATCCAAATTTGTATACTAATGTTTTTCTCTGATCACCACAAGATGAAGACTTAGAATACTATTTCTAGGTTAAAATATTTACATCTATCTCTCGTGCAGGCTAATTCAGTGTTAAACATTTTCGCGGAGCACCCAGATATTGCAGTAGATTTCAAACCAAAGAACCAAGTGGTGAAGACAGAATACATGAATGTCCTCCTCAGCCTCATTAATACACTTAACAAGCCTGCAAAGACCCTTTCAGAGACTAAACTAAGCAATGCTCGTAGCGAGTTGAGAGAGCTAACGGAAGCAGGCTTCAAGCTAGATTGGTTGACGAAAAAGCTTGAGGAGGTTTCCTTGGAGATGAAGAAAGTAGTTTCTCATGAGGCTAGGGTTCAAGAGCTGGAGGAACGTGTCACAAAACTCAAATTTGAACTGGACAACGAGAAGGTCAAGTCTTCTAAAGTATTGTCTTTGGAGCAGGCAGTGTCAAAACTCAAAGTTGAACTGGACAATGAGAAGGCCAAGTCTTTCAAAGTATTGTCGTTGGAGCAGAGAGTGTCAAATCTCAAAGTTGAACTGGACAACGAGAAGGCCAAGTCTTCTAAAGTACTGTCGTTGGAGCAGATGGTGTCAGATCTCAAAGTTGAACTGTACAAAGAGAAGGCCAAGTCGTCTAAACTATTGTCTTTGGAGCAGGCAGTGTCAAAACTCAAAGTTGAACTGGGCAAGGAGAAGGCCAAATCTTCTAAAGCATTGTCGTTGAAGTCGTCAGATCTCAAAGTTGAACTGGACAAGGAGAGATCAGCCAAATCTGGTACATCTAAAGCTGTATCGTTGATGGATAATGTTTGCTTTTGGAGGCATATGGGGATTCGGGAGAGGATAGCCGGTTACCGGAAACTAAAATGAGTAACAATATTGAGGCGTTCATAATAAAAAAATATTAAGGCGATTGAGAGATATATGCATATATCTTCTTCGTGTTAAGTCTCCAATGATTGTTGATGTATGTATACTTGTATGGTTAAGGAAGCTCTGTTTTTATACTTTATGATCAAAGAAAGTAAGTCTTTGACATCAGAATTCAGAAGTTATAACATTTATAACTTCAACTATCAAAGAAAGTGAACATTCATTATCTCTAGGTTAGTATTACATACACACGCACACAAGTATTCGATCATAAAACAAGAGACAACAATAAGGAATCCAAATATCCGGTAACTTTGATTGCGTCTCTTCTTAAATCTCAGGAGTCTCTCTCACCAGATTAATGTAGAAAATTTATTACATAATTGGAAAGAGGAGTGTGATAGAGAACTGCTTCAAAAAAGACTTTTCATCATACATTATTAAAGTAAAAATAAAACAATCGCAATTTAGGATTCGGAATGTTACATTATGTCAATGTCAATTACCAAACAATTAAAAGATTAATATGAAATAAAAAACAAAAGTTATATAGTAATTCATGGAGGGTCTAAATATATATCGATAAATATCCAGGTAGCAATGATATCAGATATATATCTTTAGATCTTATTGTAAGGTCTCGTTTGTTGGACACAAAAAAAAAAAAAATTTGTAAGCTCGTTTGACCTAGAAACTATATAAAGTTGTGGCTTCTCACTTGGAAGCACTAAACCCTAAAATCGACAGAGCATTGTTGAGCAGATGGAGAGGGAATCGAAGAAAGCTTTCAGTTGGCAGATAGACAACTTTTCCGAAAGGAACGACGTGATAAAGTCTGATCCTTTCTCAAGCGGCGGCTGCGAATGGTAAAACGAGAAGCATAAAGATCCTTAAATGTTTACACGAATCGTCTGGATATTTTTTTAATCCGAGGCTTTCTCTTATAGGTATCTCCGTGTTTATCCCAAGGGAAATTTTGTGGACGATCACTTGTCTCTGTTCCTGTCCGTTGTGAATCCTGAATCATTGCTACCTGGATGGAGAAGACGAGCTAGTTATCGCTTTGTTTTGTTGAATCAATCTGGCAAAGACCTCCTCACAACAGCTGGTAATGATATCATCTATCTTCCGTTTTATATATTTTTTTTAAAACAATCACTGCGACTTTGGACTAGTGTGATTATATACCATATCTGATTGATTAAGAAGAAAAGTTGATATATCTCTTTTTTTTTGTTTTCTGTACTTGCAGAAGCTTCCACATTGTTCAGCGCTGAGACCACATCCTCGGGTTATCAAAGAATGCTGTCTCATACCAAGCTTCAAGAAGAAGGTTTTCTGGAGAACAACAAACTAACCGTTGAAGTCTACATTAATGTAGTTGAAGTTATTCATGAAGGGAAATCAACTGCGAATGAGATAGTAACTGTCCATGGTTTCCATGTTCTCAATTCTCAGGTAAGTCAAGGAGCCACTGATTTCATTTTCTTCTTTGGTTCTCACAAACAGCCTGGATTTTGGTTCTTGTCTTCTTCTTTTTTGTTTTTTTGTGGAAGTTCCCACTTACGGAAACATAACTACATCTTCTTCCTATCATTGGCAGGTTCATTCAGTGAGCAGGATTTTCGCAGAGCACCAAGACGTTGCAGTAGATATCAGATCAGATATCAGAGAGGTGAAGACAGCATACATGAATATTCTCCTCGGCCTCATCGAGACATTGCACAAGCCTCCTCAGAGCTTGTCTGAGACTGAGCTAAGCAACGCTGACAGCGAGTTGAGTGAGCTAACAGAAGCTGGCTTTAAGCTGGACTGGTTGAAGTCAAAGCTTGAGGAGGTTTCCTTGAAGAGGAAGAAAGCACTTTCTGATCTTAAAGTTGAACTGGACAACGAGAAGATCAAATCTGATGCTGCTGCGGCTCCCAGAGTTGCTTGGTTTGAGTTCAGAGAATTTTTTATAAAGAGATGCTTTTTGTCTTGCTTCTCATTCTCAAATCACTAACTAGTTTAGAGAGTTCTCATTCAGATTGTTTTCCTGTTAAAGCGTTATGATCCCATGACCTTTAGCTTAGACATCACATAAAAGCATCGGTGGTGACGATGATTCGTTGTTTTAGTTCTTATCATCACTTTTCTAGTTTCAATTCGTAGTTTTTTTTTTTTTTTTGTTCGTTTCATTCCTTTGCCTTTTTCTCATCACTACTTCTTGTTTGATCAACTGGTTGTTATACATGAATATTCTTCAAACAAGTTTGAACTCATAGTTTTTTTCATTCTCTGCCCGTTCTTATCAATTTTCGTTGCCAAAAGTTTGATATAACAAACGCATTCTCTTTGTCCCGAAGCTCGATCATTCTCTGTTACTGTCCTTATTGATATTCCTTAAACACATGTTTGATGAGTTAGTATGTTTTGGATTTGAAGATAATAATTATAAATTATAGTTACTTTAATTTTTATAATTACTCTGAAGATTAATTTTATTGTTAGCCGGTGAGAATTTCCCTAATTTCATTTGTTTTAAGCTTTTGTTGTTCAACTAAATAACGTTAGATATGCGAATCTGGAAGGTTCTTTTTTTTTTTTCTTTTTTTTCTACCTCCTAAGAAAAGGTATTTATACCAAAAATCATTAGAACGATTAGGAAGACATGTGGAAGAAGAGGTACACTTTGGAGATAAACCATTTTTCTCAAAGGAGTGCTCCAATACGGTCCGCTCTGCTCTCAATTAACTACTGCAACTGGTAGAAAATGAATATTAATTAAAGCTTTCGCTTTCTCATTACATGTTTAGGATTTAAAGAAGATGAAAGCTTTCTTTTTAGAGAAATAATCATTGTTCATTTTTAGGTATGTTACGGTGTATCCCAAGGGAAACGGCATTGGTACACACATGTCTATGTACCTAGAAGTTGCGGATCCTCTCTCGCTGCCTCGAGGATGGAGCAGAGACGCAAATTTTCGCTTCGTTGTGGTGAACCAGTCCAGCGTTCTCTGCTCCAAAAGTTTAAGCAAAAATATCTCTCTTCAAATTGTTTTGTCTTCGTTACACTTTAGTATATGATATTTTTCTTATTTATGTCACTATGCACAGAAACCGACCATCACTTCAACGAGAAGAAGACAAACCGGGGCTTTAAAAAGGCATTGCGTCTTACAAAGCTTCAAAACAGAGGATATCTGGTGGACGACAAACTCAAGGCTTCAAGCTAGACTGGTAGAAGTCGAAGCTTGATGAGGTTTCCTTGGAGAGGAAGAAATCAAATGCTGATAGTTTCAGGGCCCAACAACTGGAAGAACGGGTGAAGAATCTGGAGCTTATGTTTTCAGATCTCAAAGCTGAAGTGAAAAAGGGAGAAGGCCAAATCTACAACTGATGAACTTTTCTCATTTGAGATTGTTTGATGTTAAAATCTACCTTTTTTTTTGGAAAGCACTTCTAGACCTTACTTTTTCTTTTGATGCCTTTTGTCTTTGAGACTCGGTTATGTTCTTACTTTCATTCTCTGTTTTGTCAGCATCACATTTTCTCGATTATATGTTCGAGTTCATTTTGTTCCAATAGTGGTTGGTATGAAAGAAAAGAAAAAACACATTTAGCTCACCAGGTTTCTGTTAGAGCAGAAGAGATACGATCACACAACGATTTCACCAAAATTTAGCAACAAGGAATATTGATGGATTTTGCCGAAATCACTACGTACCATGCGTCACACAATCTTTTTTACCACTGTCAATAATACAACCAAATAAGTTTCAAACATGCTTTAGACAACTATACTGGATCGCAACCAAAATTCATTAAACATATTATATGTCAACCTGATAATCGAAGATCTAGAAACAATACAAACACAAGCTACGAAAAAAAAAAATGGCGATTGTCTCTATAAGCTACGAGGCCCTGAAAACATCAACGTACACGTTAATTTGCAGTCATAAATTCCACTAAAATGTATTGCCGAGTGGTTATACTACAGAACAACTAAAAAATACTTAACTAGAAAAAAACACGTAGTAAATTAAATTTATATGTAGCCCAAACAGCTTGCTCAGTCGTGAGAAAGCTAAGTATGTGACATAGTAACGGTTCGGGTAATGAGCTGATCCTATCTTCCCCTCTGAAAATTCGATCTTCCTCTCGAACTGATCGAGATGAGCTGCTAATGATACAGATCTCTGCGCATATCTGCAAGTTTCTCCTTCTTCTTTCTTATGTTCTAGACTTGCTCGCCATCTTCAAAGTTACTAGCTACTCTTGTATTTGCAGAGAGGACAAGTAGCGTTTATGTAAAGCCATTTGTCCACACAACCGCGATGGAAATGGTGTCCACAAGGGAGTTCTCGTAGCTCTGTCTCGTCTTCATAAGCCGAAAGACAAATGCAGCATTCCTGTTGATGGTTCACCAAAAGCAAAATCCGGTTTTTCTCCATAAAAACATGAACAGAGTGAAGCCACAAAACATGAAAAAAGAATAATTTTGTGTTTACTACTTACTGCATCCTCATGAGGAAGAGAATGTTCGATGGGTGAATCTGTACCACATTCCGTCATCACTCCTCCTGAATCTCCTCCTTGTGCTTGTTCTTCATCGACACTGTGTTTCTCAGAATCACCAACTTTTCGAAATTTGAATTTGGTTAGCTGGTCAATGTCTTCTTTCGAAGCTCATTCCTGCATTTTCAACATATTTGGATTGGAACAAATTCGAGGCAAGAACACGCAAAAGCAGGTTATGAGAGAAGTTACCTGTTCTGCAACGGCGTAGAGAACTGCAATGATGCAAGGCAAGCAGCAGCAAACAGCAATGCAACGCAGAAAACCACAAAGAACAACACATCGAAACAGAGAAAGACTATACACAACCTACACAGTAAGCAACACCATCCAAAACTTTACACTTCAGAAATTCTTGAGATGGTGAAACGGAACAAGAAAAACTAACCAGTAAAGCTGAGGAGATCCTTGTGCTAACTCTTGTCCACCAGAAGATACCCAGTAGAATCCAATGATCCACCATATAAACGAAAACATTGTATTTGCAGACTCTACATGCTTAGCAAAACTGCTTTTGGCAAAGGCGTTGTCATTGTTAGTCTCTGTTGACATTGTTTTTATTCCAATCTTCAGCAATTGATTTCAATTCGTTGAAATTGGTGTCGAATTACGCCATTAAAAAGAAGAAATTTCAATCTCAGAGAAATAATCGGATTTGTTATTTAAGTTGTAAAAAAACTGAATGCCGAGGCCTAGTGTAAAACATCAATATAATTCATTAAAAGAATCATTAGAGGTTCAGAATACGTTTACTACATAAACTGAGAAAAAAGACATCCTATTTAAATGAAAAACCGAAAACAGAGGAAACTCCGACAGTCACGTACTAACTTGTCCTTTCTCTAAAGAAAGCCTTAATTAGAATCTAGGCCAATTCTTGTTGTCCCGTTCTTGTTAATCGACATATCTCCTCCACCGATCCTCTTATTTGTTCTTCTTCTTCTTCGGATATGATCTAGTAACACAAGTCTTGGCCCTACTGGAATGCTCACTTCTTTTAGCGCCCTGGATTCATACTCTGAATTTTAGTTTCCTAGATGAAATAAATTTGGAAGGAGAGAGAGAGATACATAGACACACACACAAACCATACCTATCAGTGAGCAATGGCAAAGTGGCATCTGTTAGACGTCCATGCCTGAAGTTCTTGACGTATTCCTCAAGACCTAGCTTCAACAGAATGGCTCTTGATTGCGTGTAAAAGGAGTCGTCGTCTTGGGCACTGCTTTGTTTAACTGTTTCTCCCAACTGAGGTAGAGACTTAATTGTTGCGGTGCTTTGTTTAATTGTTTCTCCCCACTGAGGTCTCACCAAACACTTTAATGTTTTTCCCAACTGAGTTAAAATTAAACCAGGTTAATTAAGAAATATATAACAAGACATGCATATATATATATATCAATATCACCTCGTAACCTAATGCTGAGGAAACAGCATGCTTAGCAGCTGAGAAGAGTGCGTCGTCGCCGGTTCCTCCTCGTCTCCAAACGTCTGCGAGTCCAGATCCTGCTGCTGCGACCATGCTGCACAAAGATGTAACTTGAATGAAAATTTCAATTCAAGCTAGTGTAAAAAAAGTATACATGTTTTGGGAAAATTGGATCAAACGTACTTAGACATAAGATCAGTCTTTTTGCCTCTCTTCTTTTCCATTATGTCACCAATCGCACCTTTTACACCTAAAATAAATGAAAGATCGCTAGCACCCCAACGAGCCGCCTACACACACCAAAATAATTCAGTTACAACAAATATCAAAAGAAACCATATATATTTTTAGGGTTTTACGTAAACCTGAGCTAGAGTCATCCTCCTCTTGGCTACTAGGGGTTCAGGGCTAAGCGGCATTCCCGGGGCGATTAGCATTCCCATGACACTTCCGATGACAACTCCCTCTAGAGCGCCTGTGATGTAACCGACGATGGCTACAACCGGCAGAGACTGCTTCATCGACCACTCCTTGATACCACTATCCACTTCTTTATATGAAAGGAGAAGCTGCTGAATTGGGTTAGACGTAGACCACGAACTAGCCATCGTCATCGTTTCTGAATTGGGTTAGACGTAGACCTAACAATGGTGATGGCGAGAAAGTGATCTCTTATTAACCTTTTCCAGAGTATATATACATCGGCTCATAAGCCTTAAGGGAATATTATAAGCTTGCTATACAAGTTCGATATCTGTAGATAATAGGAAATATATCTTAACTAAAGATATTTACATAATACTCCCAATACTCCCCCTCAAGTTGGTGCATGAAGATCTCGAATGTCCAACTTGCGAAGAAGATATGTGAATTGCGGAGACCCGAGAGCTTTGGTAAGCATATCAGCCAGCTGGTTTGTAGTATGAATCTTGAACGTGGAGATAAGACCAGCTTGGATTGCATCACGAACGAAATGGCAGTCCGCTTCTATATGTTTGGTACGTTCATGGAATACCGGATTCGCCGCAATGTGTAGCGTTTGATCATGTGGAATATCATGTTAGAGCAGAAGAGATACGATCACAAAACGATTTCACCAAAATTTAGCAACAAGGAATATTGATGGATTTTGCCGAAATCACTACGTACCATGCGTCACACAATCCTTTTTATCACTGATCAATAATACAACCAAATAAGTTTCAAACATGCTTTAGACAACTATACTGGATCGCAACCAAAATTCATTAAACATATTATATGTCAACCTGATAATCGAAGATCTAGAAACAATACAAACACAAGCTACGAAAAAAAAAAATGGCGATTGTCTCTATAAGCTACGAGGCCCTGAAAACATCAACGTACACGTTAATTTGCAGTCATAAATTCCACTAAAATGTATTGCAGAGTGGTTATACTACAGAACAACTAAAAAATACTTAACTAGAAAAAAACACGTAGTAAATTAAAAAAACATAATCTTGACAAGAAACAAAACTGATGAGAGAAGATTCAACTCACAACTTACAAGTGTCCACGCCATCTCACTGTCGGCCTGTTAACAATTTCACTTTGGTTTTCTTTTTTATTTGTGGACGAATAAGATTTGGTATGTTCTCATGTGTCTTGATTTTTCAAATCCAACCAAAACCTCCCTAACTAAATCGTTATATATATAAAATTCATTGTATTTTTGCATAAGAATCCTATTAGAATTCGAATAATATGATTCTAGAAATTAATAAAAAGTATCTGAGATGAGAGAGACTCACCATTGCTAAAAATTCTCCTTGACTTGATTCATTGAAAAGTGGGGGTGGGTGAATGCTAGAAAGACGGTGAAAGGAGAGAGTACGTGGTGTGCTTGAAGATCGACAAAGGCTTTCTTCAGCATTTACTTCTTAACCAATCGAATAAAAACCTAAAACGCAAAACCTTTATGGAACTGTAATCTATCTCAATAATAGAGCATACTTGTCGATTGCTTCAAACATGTCTGAGAGAATGATCATAAGCTCTTGGCATCACCAAGTTGGTCTTAATTACTTAACTTAATAAGCTTTAAAACACTAATGACCGAAATGATCGCAATGGTCATATAATTAAAAGAGAGCTAAAACCGCACTTTGACCAATCCAAAACTTAGAAGCAATCACATAAACTTCTTACCTAGGTTAATTGGAAAAATCAGATGAGATAATCTTAATCAAAAATCGTTGTTATGACGTAGAAAATCAAACATCCAAGCTTAACATCGTTGTGGCTGACAGTAGCAGAGATAATCAAACAACAATCTTCAAATTCAACAATTCATCCGCGATATGATCTATAAATCAATCAGAAATCATATGCATCTCTCACGATGGGCACACTGCTTAGAAACTTGTCATCGAGAAGAAACGACGAAACAACGTCCAATTAGAGATCCTTAAGGATCCAGTCAAAACAAAACTCTTATATGTTTCACAAATTTTCAAGAAGAAGAGAGCAATTAAATATGGCTGCGGTGTCGAACATTCATAAATGAGATAGTACCATTAGGGTTTGAAACTAATATATTTTATAATTTAATAGTTTTATGCAAATAGATAATTAAGCGATTTCATCTATACTATTATTTGCAAAGTGATTTTGGAGAATGAAACTCTCTTATTCACTCTCACAAAAGATAATGACATAAATAATATTAATGAAATCTATAATATTATTTGCGAAGTGATTTTGGAGAATGAAGCTCTCTTATTCACTCTCACAAAGATAATCACATAAATAATTTTAATGAAATTGTTTAATTATTTTTTTGATAATAATCATTTAATTGATTTTCTTATAAATAACATACAAGATAAACATTAAAATTAGAAACTCATAAAATTTCACTCTCACAGATAATGACATAAATAATTTTAATGAAATTGTTTATTTATTTTTTTGATAATATTCATTTAATTGATTTTCTTATAAATAACCTACAAGATAAACATTAAAATTAGAAACTCTGAAATTTCGGCTACATGATAAATCCAATAATTAAAATTAATACATTTATATCCTCTATTTAATCTCTTAATTACCGTCATACATAACAAATCCTAGAAAAAAACTACATCTAAAAGAAATTTTTAATTAGTAGGTTACAATGAACTTTACAACATTATTTTTCTGAGGTTAAATTAGTTTTAATTCATCGAAACATGCATCTATCTTGATGATAAGATTATGAGCTTTTCGCTAAATATGTTTTATCTTTTATGGCAATAAATATTAATAATATAAATTGATACAATTTATAAAGATTAAACATATAAAACTTCTAAGTGGATACAATTTAAAAATTAAATAACTATAAAAATTATAAATTACTTTTTAAAAAGATAAACTTATTCCGTGGGAGAATCACCTAGTCAAAAGAGAAGATAATAGGATAATAGGATAGGATAGATAGATAGATATGATATAAATTATCACGATTTGTAGAAGATTTCTAAAAATATTAATTCATGGAGGTATACATCAATAAATTCCACTAAATGCGTGACATAAGTTATAAATTGTTACAATGTATTCTATAGGTTTTGTAAATGTTATTGTACGGTTTCTTTTGACCTAGGATATATAATTGTTACAATGTATCCTATATAAAGTTTATTTCTCGCTTGAAAGCACTAAACCCTAAAATCGTCAAAGCCTTCTTGAACAGATGAAGACGAAATTGAAGAAAGCTTTCAGCTGGCAGATAGACAACGTTTCCAAAAGGAACGAAGAGATGTATTCGGATTATTTCACAAGAGGCGGCTGCGAATGGTAAAACGATAAGAATAAAGATCCTTAGATTTCTTACACGAGTCGTCTTTGTTTAATCTGAGGTTTTATTTTCTCTTAGGTGTCTTTGTGTTTGCCCCAAGGGAATTGATGAGGATGATCACTTATCTCTGTATCTGTACGCTTCGTATCCTGAATCATTGCTACCTGGATGGAGAAGACGAGCTAATTATCGCTTTGTTTTGTTGAATCAATCTGGCAAAGTTCTCCTCAGAACATCTGTGTTTTTTTTTTTTTTTTTTTTTTTTTTTGAATCTATATATCATATCTGATTGATTAAGAAGAAAAATTGATAGATGTTGATTTTTTTTTTTTTTTATGTACTTACAGGAGATTGCGGATTCTTCAGCGATGAGAACCGAAGCTCGGGATATCCCAGATTGTTGCCTCATACCAAGCTTAAAGAAGAAGGTTTTTTGGAGAATGACAAACTGACCATTGAAGTCTACATGAATGCAGTTGAAGTTATTCATGAAGGGAACACAACTGCGAATGAGAAGGCAACTGTCCATGGTTCCGATGTTTTTAATCCTTAGGTAAGTCAAGGAGCCACTGACTTTCTTTTTCTTCTTTGGTTCTCACAAATGCAAACCAGCTTAGTTGGTTTATGCAGTCTGGATGTTGGTTCTTGTCTTCTTTTTTGGGTGTATCCACATAAGGAAACAGTCTGGATTTGGAGCTAGTTAGCATAATTACATCATCTTTTTTAGCATTGGCAGGTTAATTCCGTGGGCGAGATGATCTCACAAGACCCATACGTTGCATCAGATATCAGAGAGGTGATGAAGGCAGCATACATGAATATTCTTCTCAGCCTCATCGAGACACTGCGCAAGCCTCCTCAGAGCTTGTCTGAGACTGAGCTAAGCAACGCTAACAGTGAGTTTAAGGAGCTATCAGAAGCTGGCTTTAAGCTGGATTGGTTGAAGTCAAAGCTTGAGGAGGTTGCCTTGAAGAGGAAGAAAGAGGCTGCCGATCTCAAAGTTGAATTGGACAAGGAGAAGATGAAATCTGATGCTGATGCTGGTACGGCTCCTAGAGTTGCTTCGTTTGAGTTCAGAGATTCTTTCATAAAGAGATGCTTTTTGTCTTGCTTCTCATTGTCAAATCACTAACTATGTTTTCTACTGACAGTTTAGGGAGTTCTCATTCAATTCAGATTTTTTTCCTAAAGATGATTCGTTGTTTTAGTTTTTATCATCACTTTTCTAGTTTCAATTAAATATATATTTTTTTTTTCCCATTATTTGCCTTGGTTTTCATCACTTCTCCTTGTTTTATCATATCGCAAGAACTGGTTGTTGTATAAGTTTTTCTTTAATAAATGTCCGCAAAAGTTCGGGGCTGAAACCGTATATTTCTGTTGACCGGGGACTAGAGCAGTAAATTAGTCCTTTCCTTCGGATCAGTCAACGACCAAAGGAGCCTGCTTAAGCTTGGTAAAGATATGATGTTGGTTCGTGACATAATTACAAACGTCCAAACTCCAACGCATTCTCTTTATCCTTAGGCTCATTCTCTTTTATTTCTCCCTTGCAATTTTCCTTAAATACGTGCTTTGAGTTAATGTGTTGCATATAGCAAACGTTACAAACCGCATTGTGATTAATTTTATCTCATGCATTAGGATTAGGGCAAGTGAGTAATGTTCTCGATCCAATGGTCCAATTGTACAATTCATATGAACAACATCTAGGACCTATTGGGATTTTTGTTGGGAATATCAAAAAGTAGGGGATCTTCATTTTCTTTCCTGTCACTAAAATGGGCATCAGACAATGTGTGGTATATTTGAAATTTGCTTTACGGACATTTTGTCTTTTCCTCTTAAAGGTACCTTCCGTTACAAGTCTTCAATTTTAAAGCAATTTTCTTTTTCTTTAACATCTCAATCTCTATCTCAAGAATCCGGATAAAACTATCAAAACTATAAGAGGCGTAATCGACTAATTAATATTTTTAACAAAATATATTTAAACTAAATGATAATTATTTTTATTTGAAGATTATCTAGTTCCACTAAATTTGGTTTGATCTAGGAATCTAGAGATATTTTTTTTTCCCCTCCTATATAAATAAAAGAAGATTGGCTTACGCATGAATCAATATACCAACACCCTGAAAATTAAGAGAGCGATTTTGAAGACATGACCACGACGAAACCGCCGTGTTACACTGTGGAGATAAACAACTTCTCCCAAAGGAATGCTCCAATACGTAGAGCTGTCAATTGGGCCGTCCGCCGCCCATTTGGCCCAATCCACATAAACTATTTAACTTTTGGACGATAATGGTTCGGGCCATTGTGGACAATGGTCCAAAAACAGACCACGCCTAATTAAGCCTATGTCCATATGGGCCCGCCCGTGGAAAGCCCAATATCACTTGTTTCATTTTTTTCTCCTTTTTTTTTTGTCATCTGAATAATATATTGATCTTTAACAAAGAGACATATAGGTATAAGAGCCAAACAATAAGCCACAAAGAAAGCTCTAACACACGAAGGGGGATAAGCAAAAGACATCACCCCAACGTACCTTTAACCAAAAAGCCTATACAAACCTAGATATGATTAGCCAAGAGGAAAAATCAAGAAGAGGATAAAACTCTCTCACTTGTAAAGACACCATTTAACCACTGCGGATGGCTCGACGCAACATAAGATTGCAAACGACAATCCATGGTGACACTTTGCGCAATGAGATTAGCTCCTCTATTTGATTCTGAACCTTCCTTCACCACTTTCCAATCTTCAAAAACCGAGAGTAGAAAAAGCAATTCTGATGCTTGATAGCCAAAAGAAGGCCACGCTTGTGGTCTATTCACCACACCAACAAGACAATCATCTTCCAATTCGAAGATCACTCTTTTCAGCCTGTGACTATTCATACTTTCCATTGCCCAACATAAGGACATAAACTTAGCTTCCTGAAAGTTCCCTAACTTCGTGAAAGCAGTTCTACTGTGCAAAAGGACAATACCTTTATCATCTCTTAACACCCAGCTTGCTTCCGCCATCTTGTTTCTTTTGGACCAGGATAGCCCAATGTTACATTTGACCCAACAAGCTGGCGGAGGTTTCCAATTGATAGTGCTACTCGCATAAACTATTGGATTTATCAACTGAGCATCCGACAATAAGCTCTCCTTTTCCTCCGTAACTACTGTTTGCGCCATAAACCATTCCTCCACATCACCTTTGATCTTTCCTGTCAAGATTTCAGGATCAAACATTTTTCCTTCAAAAACCAAAGAGTTCCTGTTCTTCCAAATTCTCCAAATGATCCACGGGAAGCTTTTCCTAAGCTCCTCCGGCCACAGATTGTTGTTGACGTTAGCCAAAAGATAATGAATGTTAGAAAAAACTGTTCCTTGGTCCCTATCTCGACTAGGAGAAGGAAAATTTGATAATGCCCAAATTTGGCGTGCAAAAGTGCAGGTGAAGATCACATGATTTATTGATTCGCTTTCACACCCACAAATCTGACATCTTTCATCAACCTTCATTCCTCTAGTCGTCAGTCTTTCAGCCACAGGTATTGCACCACACAACATCTTCCATAGGAAAACTTGAATTTTTGATGTAGTTTGTAACCTCCAAACATGAACTTTCAGTGGGTTTAGAGACGGTTCCATTGTAGCGTCTATTAAAAGATCCCTTTGTTAATCTGATACGCTAGCCAATATCCTGATTTGACCGAATAAAACCCATTCTTGTTTGGCTTCCACACGTAAAAGTCATCTTTAGAAGGCACAGGTTTATGAGCCAAAATCCTCGCCACATCTTCAGGATAGAACAACTCATCCAGCTTCTCTTTATCCCATCTTCTTCTCTACATCGATCAACTCCATCACCAACATATCAATGTTTATGATTGCATTCTTCATCAGAGGAGCTCTCAAGCCATTATCATCTATCCATAACTCTCCCCACACCTTTATAGAACCTCCATTCCCAACTTTTTTAACAAGACCTTCACTCAGCAACTCTCTCCCAAACGAAACACTTCTCCAACCATACGAAGGTATATTCCCTAATCCTGCTCCCAAAAAAACACCTTCAGGGAAATATCTGCTCTTTAACAGCCTTGATAACAGACACTTAGGATAGTGTAAAACCCTCCAAGCTTGTTTTGCAAGTAGCGCTTGGTTAAACAACCCAATGTCTTTAAAACCCATACCTCCAAGATGTTTAGGCAGACAAAGCTTTTCCCAACTTTGCCAATGAATTTTCTTTGAGTGTTCAAAGGAGCTCCACCAGAATGTCGCCATAGCACTTGAAAGGTTTTTAATCGTAGATTGGGGAAGCCGGAAACAGGACATAGCAAAAATAGGCATTGCCATTGCCACTGATTTAAGCAAAATCTCCTTCCCTCCTTGGGATAATGATCTGGAGTACCAATTGGATAGCTTCCCTTTCGTTCTATCCTTGATGTAAGCCAACATTTCCACTTTTGACCCACTAAAACACTCCGGAAGACCCAGATATTTGCCAGCTCCACCTTCACTGTAAATACCTAGAATATCTTGAGCTTCTTTTTTGACATGTGGGCAAACTTTACTTCCAAAAGAAATGGAAGATTTTAGCAAGTTAATTGTTTGACCAGTGACTGCGCCATAAGAGTTGAGAATGGATTGAATTTTTCTGCATTGAATTCTTTCTGCTTTACAAAGAAACAAACTATCATCTGCGAACAAAAGATGATGAATGGACGGTCCTTGATAAGAGAAACGGATTCCTTCAATGGAACCATCTTGTTGCGCTTTATTCAACAAATGAGAAAGACCTTCAGTACACATGACAAAGAGGAAGGGGGATAAAGGGTCCCCTTGCCTTAGCCCTCTTTGCGGAATAACCATAGCAAAAGGTTGGTCATTGATTAAAATTGAGTAGGTGACTGAGTCGACACACTTCATAACCCAGCCAATCCATCTCCTGTGAAAACCCAAAGCACACAACAACGCTCTTAAATAGCTCCATTCCACCCTATCATACGCCTTGGACATATCCGATTTTATTGCCATGTATTCTGTGATATACGTGGGTAAGTATTCAGGCTGTGTACCAACTCATGCGCCATTAGAATGTTATCAGAAATCAACCTTTCAGAAACAAAGGCTGACTGATACTCTGAGACGATATCAGGTAAAAAGGTTTTGAGTCTTTTTACCAGAATTTTGGATATGATTTTGTGGAGGACAGAACACAGACTTATGGGGCGAAGATTGGACATCTCCACTGGATGAGGGGTCTTGGGCAGAAGACAAAGATGAGTGTAGTTCCATTCCGCTGGAAACTCTCCAGATACAAAGAAACTTTGAACTTCAGCAGTTACTTGAATACCTACAATATCCCAATAATGCTGGAAAAACAGGCCCGACATCCCATCTGGTCCAGGAGCACTCGCTGGTTTAATTGAAAAAGCAGCTTCTTTTATTTCTTCCTTCGTAATAGGTCTTATCAGACTCTCATTCATCCTTTCCGTCACTTTAGGCTCAAAGCCTTCAAACCAGTTGTTGACACCTCTTGGATTTGATGATTTGAAAAGGTTTTGGAAGTAAACCGTAGCTACTTCTCCTTTTGCCGCTTCAGATCTCTGGAAGATGCCATTCACATCTTTTAGTTTCTCAATTCTTTTTTTCCCCCTGTTTCCTTTGACTGATGCGTGAAAGAATTTAGTGTTGCGGTCTCCATCTCTCAACCAACTTTCTCTGCTTTTTTGTTGCCAAAACAACTCTTCCTCTCTATACGCCTTCATTAGATCTTTTTTGATATTGACAAAAGCCACTCCATCTGGGCAAGAGCAGGATTGTTCAATTTCCAAGGCAGCTTCAATCTGTTGAATCTTGTCTCTTGCATTAGAATTATTTTTCTTTTTCCATCGACTTAGAGCTTTACGGCAACCTCTCAATTTATCAGACACTGAGATCAACACACCTCTGCTTCTCACATTCCAAGCCCCGAAAACTGCTTCCTTTACTTGATTTTGTCCCAACAGCCTCTTATCAATTCTGAATTGTCCTCTATACACCTCGTGAGATGTCAAAAGACTCAAAAGAACAGGCCTATGATCAGATCCTCTCTTATCAAGGAAGGATTGGTTAGACACAGGAAACTGCTTGAACCACTCCTTGTTACCAAAAACCCTGTCCAATTTACACTGAACCCAATGTACCCCACGTCTTCCTCCCCAAGTGAAACTGTTTCCCTTTCCAGGTAACTCAGACATACCACAAACTGCCACCATCTCAGAAAAGGGCTTGAAATAAGAGTCATGCCTCCGAGGACCTCCTGTTTTTTCCCCATTGTGTAAAACATCGTTAAAATCTCCCAGCATACACCAACCCTCTCTTCTCCCAACTCTAATCCGAGACATTCTTTCCCATAACCTATGTCTTCTGTTTATTGAAGGATCACCATAAACACAAGACACAAAACAACTCACAACACCAAACTGAACTTGCAAATCCATGAGGTTTTTATCAACAAACTTAAAATCAATCTGAACATTGTTTTTCGAGAACAAAGCAAGCCCACCACAAGTACCAATAGGCTCCACTGTATGCACTCTATCATAACCAAGCCACTCCTGCAAATCAACTAGAACGTCTCTACCATGCATAGTCTCCATCAAAAACAACAAATCCGGGAAATACTTTTTGCGTATTTCCTTCAGACGGGGAATCACCAAGTCTTGAGACCGTCCCAAGCCTTGACAATTCCAACTCATGATGCTCATTGAACATTGGGCGATCCCTCCTTTGGGATCACCTCTTGTTGATTGCGCTTGGCACACTTCTTGTTAACCCCATCATCTTGAACCGCCTTTCTCTTCAGGATACCCCCAACAGCAGCTCCTTCCTTGATAACAACTTTATGTTTTGCTAAATCCAAGTCCAAAGGTTTCAGGATTCTGGTTCTTTTTGGCGGACGCTTCCTTGGTTTTCCTTTTTTAGGTTTAATCCCGGAAGGACCAGCCTCAAAGAAACCGATCCTATAATCCGTCGGACTAAACTTAAAAGGAACTGCTTGCATCTCGAAAGCCATAGAGACTTCAGGGGAATAGCAGAATTCAGAAGCATACCCTTCAACCGGACAAGAAACAGCATTGCTAGCTTGTGGAGATGTTTTTTCATGACCAACTTTTATAGACCTGTTTGTTGAATCAGTGCTTTCATAATTAAAAACCCGTCCTTTCCCTTTGTCCACATCCTTTACCAGAATCGGAGCTGGTTCTAAGCTTAGAACAGCCCTCCTAGCCACTGGATCCTTTTCAGCTGCTCCAACTGTCAATTTCACCTTTTCGATTCTTAACTTCTTCTCATCCTCATCTGACACCATCAAATACTGCCTCATACCTTCTAAGACCACTTTTGCTATTTTGATTCTACCTGTCATAGGATTGACCCCCACTTGATCTTCGCTAAGGACCCCAAAGAGAGGATCTGAAGGTTTGATGAGAAGTGGTTTCACAACTGCCTCCATAGATGGCACATGACGTCGAATGCCTTCAAGAACTTGACGTTTCTTGAGCAAAAAAGGACAAACCTCTTTCTCATGGGTCAGACGTTGACAGCCATAGCAACGCTTCTGGATTCTTTCATAATCATACGCAACTATTGTTGAGCCTCCAGCCGGAAGATTGAGCACTTTCCTTATTTTCAGAGGTCTAGATATATCCAATAATATCTTTACACGAACATAAGGTTGAAGCTGTGAAAGATCAGGGTCGAAGGCAACCTCAATCACTTGACCCACCATATCTCCCAAATCAGTGATTGTTCGAACCGTTCTATGGTTGAGCGGCAAATTCCAAATTTGCATCCACACATGAATAAACTGGAGCTGATCATCTGGTGGATGCTTCACCCACCGCTCTATCGCAAGAGCCCATTCATTATAGGTATGAACACCTCTGTCGAAAATCTCGTTCAGGTCTCTTTCAGAATCAAAGATGAACTGGAATTTTTCTGTCGATAACGCCACACCTCTAACCTTGCCATACATCTGCCATTTGCGTGGTAGGTCTAACAGAAGACTTTTCATCTTTTGACAATCAGGATTCAGAATTCTTCCAATCAGACTTAGCTCATTTCTCTCACACGAAGAATACTCTGGTAAATCTGGAATATCGAAAGGAAGGTCTTCTTCTTCATCTAGAGACATAGCCAACATCGCCATATCCATAGCTGAGGACATTTTTCTTTAATTCAGACAAAACCTGCTAATTTTTTCAGAGAAAAGAACCAAAGCTTAAGAACCCTCGATGAAACTCAGATCCACTTTATCAAAGCGAAAAAGCAGAACTAATTAGGATAAAAGATAAGCAAAATGGACTGTTTTTCGAGGTAAAAAGCAAAATAAAGGGAGTTGAAACCCTCTACACCAAAAGGAAGTGTCTAAGCCCAAAAGAGGGAAGCCCTGGTGGAATGCACTTTTTTGAATTGTTTCGTTTTTTTTCTCCAAAATTACATTTTACAACCAAAACTTTCCTGCCAAAACCGTAAAACCGCATTTTCCCGCCAAAACCATAATACAGTAAAACCATGTTTTTCCGCCAAAAATCTTAAAACAGTGTTTTCGGCCAAAATCGTAAAACAGTGTTTTTCCGCCAAAACCATAAAACCGTGGTTTCCCGCCAAAACCGTAAAACCGTGTTTTCCCGCCAAAATCGTAAAACCCTGTTTTTCCGCTAAAACCGTAAAACCGTGTGTTTTCCCGCCAAAACCATAAAACCGTAATACCGTGTTTTTCCGCCAAAACCGTAAAGCCGAAAGTAACTTTGTGCATGGTCCATATATTTTTCTATGTGATTTAAACTAGAAGACATTCCTACATGTAACATTACTATCTTCATGGTTAAAATGTGTTAATGCAAGGTTAAGTCCAGAAAGCAATTTATTCCCTCTCGTTCCAACGTCCAACTGTTAATACATTCCGATTTGACAAATTCTTGTTTGTTAAATATGTTATTAAATGTGTTTGTTAAATATGTCATTTAGTGGAAGATCATGAACGTTTGTTTAATTAAATTGGTTAAGAATGAGAGATTTGATAAGGTTGTTGATAAAAATATGTTTGTTGTTGATGTTAGATGCATTGGTCGTCGAAAGATGATTGAAGTGGCTAAAGAAGTTTAAATGATTGAACGATTGAATGATAATGTATGTTGTGGTTCTTTTGTTTCATATGTTTAGCTAAAGAAACAGTTTTAACAGCTGTTTTATTAAGTTATGCATTGTTTAATGATTATATATGATGCAAAGATTTTTAATCATATGTAGTAGTGGTTGTAATGTTTTATCGACTGTAAAAGGAGAATTATTTCACTTGGTAATGATGCTAATGGCTTGGCTATCACCGTTCATAAAATTTTACCTTAGTTAACATAAAAGGAAGCTTGGGGCGAAAACTCTCGGTCCAAGGAAAACTAGTTATGTGCAATTTTGGAGCGTTGATGTTTGTTCTTTAGACTGGACGAATACTCAACCTGGATTCTCACTATGCAATCTTCAACATATGCATCTCCATGGGTTTTCCAAGTACGATCTGCCATCTGGATTGCTTCCCAGACTTTGCTCCAGTCGGTTTCGGAAAAACCCAGAATCGTTGCTGCTTCTTCTGTAGTTCTATAAAGTTCCTCGAATGTTTTGAAATTCTTCTCTAGCTTCACCATCAAGTCAGGATCTTCCACGAAATTCCTCAAATGTCTAACAAGGATCGAACTTTTAGGTGGAACCATGGCTGGATGGCAGAAAGAAAGACCGCCGATCGCCGGATCGCCGTTTAGAAAGACGAGTTTTAGTGATAATGATCGCGAAAAGACATAAATACCCCGGCTCTTTACGGTCCGCTTCGATGCTTACAGAAATTAAGAAACAAAAGGATCTCAATCTGTGATTTATTTTATTTCAGGTGTCTTTTACCATTTATCCTAAAATATGAGATCCAACAGGCAAATAATGACAAAATGGTCTTTCTTTCGCCAAAAGACGTAAATACCCCCGGTTCTTTACTTACGTTAACAGGATTATAATGGGCCGAGAATATGCCCAATTAAGCCCATAATTGTTTAGAAGCCTGACTGGAAAAGTCTAGATGGCGGTGAATCACTGAAATCCAGTCGCGGTGTTGCTTGTTTTTTTCCGATTTGCTCAGCCAAGCTGTTATTAGTTAACTGGCACGCGCCGATTATCCTGCCACGCCCCACCGATTATTGGAAGCTACACTTACTTAAGCACTCTCTGTTCCGTCGTCGCTTTTGGAGCGATCCTATCCGTGGAAAGGGGGAAATTTTTATTTGGCTCCATTTCTGAGCTACGCCAAATGGCTAACAAGTCACTGAATCGGCTTCTATGGAATTTCTGTAAGCTCTACTTTACCCTCAGATTCTGGAAACAGAGTGTTAAAACACTGAGGAATCACTTGTTCTGTCAAATTAGTAGTCTATGATGATTCATTGTTCTGTTCATATTCTTATGACGTTTGTGGAAACAAAAATGAAGCTGCTTTCTGAAAGTATCCACTCATTTCGAATATGTTTGATATGAAAGTCTTGAACTTTAGTGAAGATTCTTGAGAAATTTCAGTTTTTTTTTTTAATAATATTTCAGTTGTAGAAGATTCACCGTTCAAGAAGAGACGTGGGTTATATGAAGGAGCTGTGTACAATGTAATCAAGCGGTTTCGGTCGCATTTATCAGAATCAGGCAATGCAGAGAAGGAGTCAGAAGAACATGAGGCCAAGAAAATGCCAAACTTGTCTTCTTCCAAATCTGAATTGGAGAAAAGAAGACAATTTGAATCAGGAATAGACGGTGATAGCTCTGGTGATGAAGACACAGGTGATGGGAAATGGAAACTGGACTTAGCATGGCTCACAAAAGCACTTGAGCCAGCTATTCAATTGCGTAGATGGGCTCTTCCATCAGGTCTATATCATATACGGTTCTTGTTCTTGGTTTGATTCTTGGTGCATTCGTTTCGATGATCATAATGCTGAGGTAGTGTTTAATGTGTGTTGTCTCTCCAGGAGAGAAGTCACAGCCTGGTAGTCGAACTCTGTTTGAGATCATTGCTAGTATTCAGAGGAGTAAGCTCGGGATTGAAGGTTGGACTCTCGGTGATCTTACGATCGGTCTCTATCTTATATACCTTAGACAAGCATCCTTGTCTCCGTTTGAGGACGTCAAGGGCGTAGAAGTTGTTTCAGAATCTACGGTAAGACACCATTAATCTAGTCATTGTCATGCAGATAGCTGAGTAAGTAGCTCTATTGATTTGTGTAGGTTAAGGATCTCATATACAACGCAGAGTTAGCGAAAGGTTGTTACAGGGATAGTGTGGCTGGTCTTGCCAAGAACACGATGCTTCGAGAGAACAACATTCTTAAATTCGTGAAAGATTCAAGCGTCATGAGGCCTGGTTATTACGTAGGAGTTGATCATCGGAGGAAACTCGTGGTCTTTGGAATACGAGGGACGCATACGATTTACGATCTTATCACTGACATTGTCTCTTCAAGCGATGAAGAGGTCACATTTGAAGGCTTCTCAACACACTTTGGAACCGCTGAAGCCGCAAGATGGTTCCTTAATCACGAGTTGCAAACTATAAGAAGGTGCTTAGAGAGATACGAGGTGATGATGATGATATGATCATTGTTTGTTCCTCATTTTTTCTTTTGTTTCCAAGGATGGATTTGAATGTTGAAATGTGAATGATCCATAGGGATACAAGTTAAGACTTGTTGGTCATTCTCTCGGCGGGGCTACAGCTTCTGTGATGGCGATTATGCTCAGGAAAATGCCAAGGGAGGAATTGGGATTCGACTCTGATATTATCTCAGCCGTCGGGTATGCGACACCTCCTTGTGTTTCCAAAGATCTTGCAGAGAATTGCTCTGAGTTTGTGACAACTATTGTAATGCAGGTCAGGACTAATGTAATTGCTCTTTTCTTGATCAAGTTTTGCTGAGTTCTTGAAACTCAACGCATCTTCTGCCAATTTTCAGGATGACATTATACCAAGACTAAGTACAGCTTCTCTAGCGAGATTGAGAGATGAAATCCTTCAGACTGATTGGTAAAGCAAACACTTTGTCTTCTTGAAACTTTATCTAACCTTGCACAATCTGTTTTGGTTTACTTACCGTCATGATTTGTAAATCCAGGACAAGTGTCATCGAGAAGGAAGAGTGGAAGAGCGTGCTAGATTTGGTAACAAACGCGAAACAAGTTGTCACCTCTGTGCAAGACGCTGCTCGAAAAGTTTCTGAATATGCGAAATTCGGAAACAAGAATGAGTTTCCTGGTAACTAACTTTTACTATTATTTTCTTGATTATTAACGCTTCACTGATCTTATCTTTTCTTGATTCTCACCAGAAATCGCGTCATCCAAGAACGACCTGTCTGATAAGTTAGTCTCGGAAACTAAGACTAAAGATGTTGTGAAATTGCCAGAAGAGTTGTATGTGCCAGGTGCGGTTTATTATCTGATGCGGAACCTCAGAGGAAACCCGAAAATCGCATCGGGTAAAAAAGTAGAATACTTTAGCCTATGGAAGAGAGATCCAGGACAACATTTTCAAAGGATACTTCTCTCTGGTAACTTCATTACAGACCATAAATGTGATAGCCATTACTACGCCCTGCGAGATGTGCTTAAAGGATTTCCAAGTTTCATCGATGAAAGCATCTTTAAGAAGAGATGTGAGTGACACATAAAATGTCATCTCTGGTTAGAACGTAATGTACTAATGTTTAGTTTGTCCGCAAACATTTCAAGAATAATTTTTATCAGTTAATCAGAGCTTTAAGAGTGCTTATCTTAGAAAATATTACAATAATAGGGTAAGTTGGCTTTTTGATTGGCTCTACATATAACGTTTTTATGTACAAGAATAAGACATTAGTGTTGCTTTGTGGTATTACACACTGTTATGCATCATGCCCCATATACATAAATGTATAGCTTAAACCCGATTTGGATTGCATTAATTTTATTCTTTTTAACTTTTTTATAATACATTTCACAAAGTCGTCTTCTATTCTCTGGCATTATTCAGTGGCTCAAGTAAAGTATTATACTTCCAAACTTGTTTAACCCTGTGGCAACACGATTCTTCCATTTGTCGGGTCTCACTATTCACTCCACTGATCCCAAAAATGGTATTTAGAGATCGTTGTATCTAATAAAAGTTGCTTAATATAGAAGAGCTCGGTTGACTATTAAAAAGTTCCAAAATAATTGATTACTAAGTAGCTGATCAGTAAGCAAACAAACAATTAAAGGATAGAATAATTGATGAATAGTGGATTTAGTCACTGATTGGGAGCTACTTAATACTTATAGGCACTTAGAGTTAAAGTTGAAAGAGTGGGTTTATAGCAATGGAGAGACCCACCACAAGAAAAAGAAAGTGAAAGTTACGTGTTTTGCGTTTTCCTTATAAAGTTATAATTCTCTCGTCTTTGGTAGTTTTCAATTCTGTCTTTCCCTTAGCCGCCGCATTTTGTCTCATGCATGTGTTTCTATTATTATCCCTTTGTAAACTAATCATACTATTAGTTTTTGCAAACCATTTAAATTTCAAATAGTATTTTTCTCTTAAATTTCGAATTTCCTCGATGAAAACGAATTCATGCTGGCAAATCTTTGATTTGGCCAATTGGATAAATTCGATGTACATTAGTACATATAAACCGGAACACAATATCAGTGGAACACTAATTATGTTTTGTTGTATTTGTATACTGTTCCATATTTTAATAGAAAAGAGTTGTTCATAACTTTTGACGTTATATGTATAATCTTAATTAGAAATAAAGGTTGTTTTATACGGCACGGGAACTGCAGCACCCGAACAAACAATTGTTATTACTTTTTTGCATGTTCTAAGAATAATAATTCAAGTTTTTCATATGTTAAATATATATCTAATAGATATACAGAAGAGCGCTATAGGACTTTTAAGAAAATCAATTGTAGATACAAGATTCGCTTAGATGAATTAAATGGTTCGTAAACTGATCGATGTTAAAGCTTTCATTAGAATATGGAATCAAATAAAAAGTAAGAGTAAGCGAGCTAAATGTGAATGTTTTATCATATAGGATTTGATCATATGCGTTAACGGGTTTTTCTTGGACCGAACTCTCGTGTGTGAAATCTAATACCAAACTAAACTTAAATTTAAACATTTAGACCACTAAAAAGTGTAACCCTTAACATTTAGACCCAAAAAACACTAACTTAGTTGAAAGTATTACGTTAACAAAACCATTCCCTTATATTGAGGTTTAGACTTTGAAATTTCGCCTTTCGTTCAACCTAAAGAATACACGCCTAACTGTTTTGTTATATGCAAGTAACTTTTAAGTTTAAACTAACCCACTATATTAATAATATATTTAGTTGATTTGAAATGTATCCATTTGACAAGAAAATCCTAAAAAGTGCTATTCATTTCTCCCAAAAAAAAAAATTAAAAGGAGAATTTGATTTGCAATCATTGTCACAGACTCACAGCTATATATATTATATGAAGGAGAAGACAAGTGTACCTAACATCAACTGAGTATCCTGCATCCATCGACATAATATATGGTCTATATGCGTATGTGCACGTAATACATCAAACGAATCCACTCATACGAACATACTTTTCTAACATTATCATATATATTGAATACAGCCACATATATATGTTTTAATACTTCAGAAAAATAGAGTTTAATGTTTATAAAAATATATTGTATATTTGTATACACTTGTGTGTAGTTTTAATTTGATTTAATTCGTGTAGATTCGTGTGTTTGTTTTGTTTTTTTTTGGTATAAGAATAATATCCTCTTAAGTATGCTTTTTAAAAAAAAATCTTAAGTATACAATCATCCAAATTCAACATACGTCGTGATACGGACCCATCTTGTCGGGGTTAACCGTTGTCAAGCTACAACACATATCAGCATCATTTTCTAATATTTTATGATGTTCTCTTAATTCATCATCAAATAACATACAAAGTTAAATCTTAATCCGATGTTTTTACTCTTCTAATTATTTACTCAAATAATGAATTTTAAATTTACGTACAAAAGAAAATAAAAAATGATAAGACCTCTCGTTACACGAAGAGACCACACTAACGTTAACATTTTTTTGTGTTAAGGACACGCTAACATTAACATACGTTACAATATCACTAATCAATAGAGATGGGTTGAACGTGAAATATGGAAATATGGAAATATGTATATACTCTACGGAGAATGTGACACAAAAGATACACACACACACAAAAACAATTCTTCAACAAAAACATTTCTTCAGTTTTTAGTTAAAAATTCATTATAACTGTAGCATAGTAATCAATCTATTACAATATGTTTCAAATTAAGCTTTGTATAAGGCAAAGTATTTACACACATCGAACCTCTATAAATCTATATATTTTGGGGGTCTTGTGCAAATGCACTTTTAAAAACATGTACCACGGCTCTGTCGACAACCCTGCCCCACGGCCCCCACCCATTCGAATGTGAAATATATACTCTCTATGTTCCTTAATATTTGATGTTTTAGGAAAATGTATCTGCAATTATTTGGATGTATCTGGATGCAAAACACATCCAGATACATCTAAATAATTGCAGATACATTTTCCTAAAACATCAAATATTAAGGAAGAGAGGGAGTATATAATAGTACAAAATATGATACCAGTCAATTACCCTGTCTCCGTTGTCTTTACTATATTTTGGCTCCTTCTTTCGCAAAATATGTTTACTTGCTCATTGGCTATAAGATGCACAAATAAAATAAGGAATTTTGATAAATATCATTGTTTATTAATTGTAGACGTTAACCGGTCTTCGTCGAGTTTCTTTAGAAGTTCAATGGTGTTTGGTTTTTCATTTTTTGTATGAGTTGTGTTTTTTTCTTTCTTTTAATTTTCCAAAATTAAACCAAATTAGAACCCACGTTTACTTGCTTTGGTTCGGTCAAATTTGAGTTATATTCTACTTTTTGTGTAGGTTTTGACAAATAAATATTGGTTAGCTTTGGTTACATATTTTCAATCCAGTTTCTATTGCCACCCCCTTTAAATTATAATAGAGAGTTAACCATTACATTTAGAAAAACATGTATTTAAACCGTTTAGCAAAACAAATTAAAAAGGGGGGTACTACTTAAGTATAGTAGCTACATATTCAGAGCACATAAGTTAAACACTAAATAGGAGGCCAGGATTATGTTAAAAGAAAATCCTTGAAAAAAATCAGTAGTAGACTGTTGATATTCAAATCCTCCAAGAATATAGATAAAAGACGAAGACAAGATGATAGATCAAGAAAACTAATATAAAAGAGTCCCAAAAGAGTGTTTGGTTTTGGGTAAAGCTTCTTCCTTGTGTCATACCTATAGTAAAGCTTTTCTAGCATATCAATTATATTATTGGAGTTTCCCAATTTATCATATCTATACATCATAGATTGATTGTAAAATTTTCTTAAAATAAATATAATGGATGAAGACAATGCATGAGACAGGTGTAGGCCACCAAGTAAACAAATTTTGATTAAACAATGAAATATCATATATATATATAAAACCCAGCTTCATCTTCGTCTTTCTTAAGCTAATGCTCCTCCATTCTTAAAGCTACTCCAAGGTTAATTATAATCATCATTCATCAAAACCATGACGGGCTCTGGCTCTCCTTGTGGAGCTTGCAAGTTCTTAAGAAGGAAATGTGTAAAAGGATGTGTGTTTGCCCCATACTTTTGCCATGATCAAGGAGCTTCACATTTTGCAGCCATTCACCAAGTGTTTGGAGCCAGCAATGCATCTAAACTACTCTCTCATATTCCCATGGAAGATCGATGTGAAGCCGCTGTTACAATTTATTACGAAGCTCAAGCTCGCCTCCATGACCCCATCTATGGCTGCGTTTCTCATATATTTTCCCTCCAACAACAAGTAAATATATATATTTATAAACTTCCTCTAGTAACCCTAATCTTGATTTTGGATATAACAAAATCTGAATGTCATATATATATATGGACATATGGATCATTAATGTTGTGTGGTATTATCTGTAGGTTGCCAATTTGCAAGCACAACTAGAGATTTTAAAGCAACAAGCCGCACAAAGCATGATCGATGCCGATTTTCCATCCATTGTAATCCCTAATTACTGTCAAGACACTAAGCCTCAACATCTTCAACATCATAATAATTATCAACATCAAGACGGATTGTTTGAGACAGAGCCCAACTCCGATCTAAAGAATATCATGACGTCTTACTCTGAACTAGATCAACACTTTAACACTTTTAATCAGTATCATTATGGTAGCAACGATCTTCAATCTGCTAGTTTTGGGTACATCTCGTATTCGTGATGAATTTTTGAAAATATTGATCACGATCAAAAATCGATTATTAATGTATAACTTTTACTTATGTCAAGTTTATATGGATGAAATGTTTTTGATTTGATTCAATTTCCATTTGATATTAGTATACATGTAAGCCTATATACATAGCACACCGGAGTCAAGTGGTCATTCATCAAATATATTACTGGGATAAAAAAAATGACAAATCCCCAAGCAGCTAAACTTACCTCGTTGGGAAAATTTGTTTTGGACAATTTTTAAGCTAATGACATCTGCCTTTTCTATGCTTTGAAAAATAAAACTAAGTATTTTATCAAAAAAACAAGAAAAATAAAACTAAGAATTAGGAACTAATTATCAACTAAACCCTGATATTTTTTTTATTTTTTTTTTATCATAGTTATAGAAGGTTTTTTAGTTATAAAAGCACCTATTTAAGTTCACAATGAAAACTAGTTTTATCGAAAAAGAAAAGGAAAAAGAAAAAAAAAACAAACGCTGAAACTTAATGGGCTAATTTATAGCGAAATGGGCCCATTGTAAAGCATATTAGGCTGTCTTTTCCTAATAATGGGCCTAAATCGTTTCAGTTCCACCACGTGAATTCTCCAACCCAGTTATTAATTAAAAGAAATGCAAATTAATTTATATGCGGGTCCCGAAAGCAAACGACTGAAATTTAATCAGGCCGCACGTGTGATATTTCAACGGTCAAAGACTTGGATTGTACTAACTTAACGGGCCCACGTGCGTTAACTCCTGCCGTTTCAGTCCCTTTGTTCTTCTGCCCTTTTCCTTTTCTTTTTTTTTTTAATTAGAAATTCGACAAGATGACAATAGTTCGTGTTTATTCTCTGTCAGTTGACACGTCACTGTACTAAAATAAACGCATTATAGAGATGTATAGTTACTTTATTTTTTAAATAAAAGTTTATATCCAATTACTTCTCGATGATGAGCTTGTTCTTTCTCTATACATACTTGTTTCAAAAAGTTTTCCGAAACAAATATTAGCTCCTTTATATATATATATATTTTTTAATAACACAAGTGTCCGGTATATATATATATTTTTTAATAACATAAGTGTCCGGTCCATCATGGACACAACCCATGTAGATCCTTCCTAAAGGGGTTCTGGACGCCACAGGTGGGTGACGACTAACGCTTTGTTCAAAAGGAACTGGCGTGATCCTAAGAGCATATGCAATGCAGAGACTCTCATAGGTTCTGGTTAAAAAAAAATGAAAAAAAAAACAAAATGAGGTGGCAAGGGAAAAGATGAGAGACGTATGCTTTCATAGAGCTTGAAAAATTGATTCTCAAATAAAATTCTCCACATGTCAATTTATAATTCATTTATTTATTTATTTATTATTTGTTTTTTTTAATGTTTTTTAATATATTTAGGAACTTTGGATGGGTCTCTGCATTGCCTGTACTCTAAGGGCCTAGAAGGACTATGTGAAAACCCTGGTGGCCAACGGAAAATCAAACTGTAGACACTATATTAGGATTATTCCTTCAAATATCACTAGTGCAACCCGCGTTGGTTTAGCTCCTTTAGATATGACTAATAAACATACGTTCCAGATAAATGTATAAGTGGTGATATCATATGCTTTGACCACCCTCTTTTGATCATTCTTTATAAATTTAACCAGAAAGAGTTGATAAGTTTGGTCTTTGGTAATGGGCTCGAAGAGTTCGGATATTATTTAATAAACATACACATATACTAAACGGTTTGACTAAGAATAGGCAATCGCCGAACTCTTGTTCATAACTCTCAACCATAATTAAATAACCTTTTGATTACTAACTTGTTTTGGTAATGCGTGTGTGTGTGTGTGTGTGTTTTTAACAATTTCAATGTTTCCCACCTAAACCATATCATACCTTAAAATATCTTGAGACCGACGTGATGCATTTTATTAGCCCAACTGCAACGATCTACGTATTTTGTTGACAACGTAAAGGAGTGACTGAACCTTTTTTTATGCAAAAACAAAACAAAAAACAAAAAATCTTCGTGCGTGTAATAAGATGTTACACTGTCCAAATTTTCCAATCGTCATCATACAAGTCGAAGTAACCAACATTTTGACATGTTAAGGATAAAGTAATAAAGTGTCTCATCTATCACACGTTTTACAACTTTACGGATTATATGGGTACAATGCCAAATGATATAAGAGAAGATAGGCTACCAAATTACACTAAATTAGTAACTGTCAAACTAATTAACCAGGTGAAGTATTGGTATTTTTTAAACGTTTTAGGTTAAGTATTGATCAGGTGCTTAATAACTTGTTTAAAAGACATTGATTATCTCGAGATTACAAATCATAAAGTCCTTTCTAAAAAGACTAAAAGAGCACTTGTGGTTTTAGGTGTCGACAACAACCGAAGCTTCTTGGTGGGGAATCGGGTTAGAATGAGATGAGATTGATTAGAGTTGGCAAAGCAAAAAAATTAAATCATTAACTGAATTTAATTTAAGAGATTGCATACAATTTAGGGGACATATTGTCTAATAGGACCACTACAATTTATATGGGGGATTGGTGCTATCATAATTAACAAAACACTTCTTAGTTAATGTTAGGTAAACATATTTATTATATGTAATTTTAATGCGTGGTCCATTTCTATATTAATATATTTATAGATGATGATTTCGATGATTTGCTTCTCTGACAGACAATCATAACACCCATCCCTGTTATGTTCTTCAAATTGTTTTCTGAAAGATTTGTTTTGTCAACAGTTTTATTCCTTAATTTGAACCCCTTATACGAAATCAAATTTCTATAGTAAAAAATAAAAGTTGACTTTATCATTTACGATACCTTTTAGCCTTCATAGAGATGCTAAAGAAAATTTTAGTTGACATTAAGTTGCAACTTGCAAGCATATACACAATTCACAGAAGTGTGAGAAAATGTCTTTGTAAGCTCTAAATTTCAATTATAATAATACAACACTCATATTCAAATAGTTTTACTTCGTGATATATAAATTTATGGTTTGCATTTATACGCTAACTAAATTTAGCTTTTTCTTCCACAGAAACTAGACATACAATTCGTAACGAGCCAAATAAACTTTATTATGTAATGTATTATATACCAATTCAAATTAAAAATTTAAAGATTTACAGTAAGTGTGTTGTGTGAATCAAAGTCAGCCCCTCCGCACGCACACGTCTACAATTTATATATTTGTATTTTGTAAGCCCTTAAACAAACTCTTACAGTCCTACTAGGTGATTGAGCTCTGCCTACTTAGAAGCATGTCTAACCTTCTTTCCATACTTTTTTCTTCATGGACGAAACAATATGTTAGTGTCGAGTGGACAATCCTCAACATTCTGAACTCGTTTTTTTGAGGCATTCAAAAGTTTATGATAATCTAGACATGCAATCATCATGCATGAATTTCGCATTAGTTAAATAGAAGCATCTGTATTCGGTTTTTAAACAAACAAAACCACAGATCTATAACAAATTCTATTGTGTTTTTCGTTTAGAAGATTTGTAATGACTAAACCGTTTATATTTTGATTTTTCATCCAAGTATTGGTATCTATGGTTTCTGAAAAGGAATCATAATTAAGATTTGGCTTATCCTAAAGATCACCATTAAAAAAAATATCGCCCAATCAAATCTTATAAGATCCGCACGTACATCAAAATAAGTTTGGAAATCGAAGGTACTAAATCTACAAGAACCTATGATACCAACCCATTTCATTTTGTAGTTGTAGGTTCAGTGACAGATTTTGTCAATAACAGGTTTCGTCATTTATCTGACATTTTTTTATATATAAAAAATCTTGTTTTAAAATTTTGGATTACCAATATATTGCTAAGAAAACATGTTGTTGCACCAGCTACCAAGTCCGCAACTACGAAATAACTGTGTTTTAGTCCTTAGTCGTTGGTCGCGGTCACTAGTGATTACAAAACAAATATGGATGTAAACATGTTTACTAATGATAGCATGTGAACATCGAATGTTTGTTATCTTTTTATGCGTCTCTAGTCGAAAGGGAAAGAAAAAAACATCTCATTTCTTTTTGTCTACATAAGTTACCAACTTATCTTAGTTCTTCATCATTTTAAGAGCCAAAGCCTGAAGCTCACCTAAATCGCTATTACAGTAACTCACTGATCTCTTCTTATTTGGATAACCTTCGTGACACCCTAAACCGCCTTGACCGTATACGCCTCCTCCGGTTTGATGAGTCTCTCGCACGTTAGCATTGGTGGTGACGTCACTGCTGGTGTTGCTGAAAGATTCTTCTAACGAGCTCTGTGGCGAGACCGGATGATTAGGGTTTACGTGACCGTAGTAGGGATGATGATGATGGTTATACGGTGTTGAGTACGCACTACCCATCGGAGAGCCAATAGTTTGTTGCAACGACATGAATTGATGAATATTCTCCGAGCTGTTTCTTAGATCTCCGGCGGCTGACGTGTTGTGGTGACCTGCGATCTGTGCCTTCATTTGCATGACTTGTGCTTGCAAGTAAGCCACCTTTGAACAAACGCATCAAACGCTAAGTTAAACAAGATTGATTTAATTATGTTCAAATGTTGAAAACCCGTAGACGAATTTAGTAAATGCGCTCCTTCCGCTTTTTATGAAGATGTATGCTTGATAGTCTATATTGTTTTCATCAAGCTTGATGTTTAATTTGTGCCAAAAAGAGAATTTGTTTTGCAAATTTTACGCAAAATTACTTGGCATTTCTAACCTTAAATTCATACTTCGGATCCGTTTCACTTTCACTTTAAATGTTGGTTACTATTTTTTCACAAATTTTTTTAAAAAAATTATTAAAATTTCTAATATATATATACCTTTGATTAATAACTCAATAATTTACAAAATGGTTCACTTTCCAAAAATAATAAATGAATCATAAAAGATAAATTTTGTTTTTCTAAGCGTTTTACTAATACATCTTTTTGAACAAAATTTTGAAAACATACATCTTTTTGAAACGGAAAGAGTTAGTGTCGTTTACTCTAAAGTTTGGCGATTCGAAAATGCCAAACGCAAAAAGAATATGTCATGACAAGAATTTGTTGAAAAACTGGTTACTGATCCTTGTAACGTTTCCTAAAAAAGTCCCCAAAATATATAATTAACGTTTCTTATGGTTATGAAATTTAACATAAAAACAAAAAAACCTAATGTGAAACGAACGTTGTGACGGGAAAACTAGTTAATACCAATTCCCCAAGAATTTCTCGGAAAAATTAGTATCATGCAGTAATATAATATCAATCACCCACCATGTAAATTTTGCAGCGCCTAAATACTGATGAATCAAAAGCGATTGCTAGGTTTATTTACCTGTTGTTGGAGGGCAAAGATGTGAGAGACACAACCATAAACAGGGTCATGAAGACGAGCCTGAGCTTCGTAGGCTATTGTGACAACAGCTTCACATCGATCATGGATTGGGACATTGAGCAAGAGCTTAGAAACGTTGCTTGCACCAAACACTCTGTGAATAGCTGCAAATCTAGCTGCTCCTTGCTCGGACGAGAAGTACGGTGCGAATATACAATCCGATGCACACTTCCTCCTCAGGAACTTGCATGCGCCGCATGGTGAACCTGTTCCTGCCGCTGTGCCGTTACCGGAAGATGCCATCGGTGAAAAAACAAAGTGATGAATTTTGTGTTTTTTTGCACAAAAAGAAAGAAGGGTTCTCTTGTTTCTCTATTTTTTTTTTGTCTTTTTTTTTTTACTAAGGCTGGATTTTTGAAGATATGGTGTGAGAAGACTGGAAGAAGTGATGATTTGAGAATTGGGATCGTCGGAGATGTGCACGAGCAAACTAGGAAACGGTGATGGGTGAAAATGAAAAGAAATGAAAATAATGATGGAGAAGTGTTTGGTGTCTTTGGGTGGATTTTATAAAAGGAACATTATGAGGAGAGAGAATAGTTTATTTTTCTTGGGCCGACTTATTTTATATGTTCACGACTCTGTGATCATTTACAATCACATATATAATAGGATACTGAGTTTAATTAGTTTTTTTTGGTCTACCATATTGTGTCATCTTTATATATAAAATACTTTAACTCTCCATCTCTAGAGTTTGAGCCATACTTATCGTTTCGTTTATAAATTGTATTATATGAAACAACTGCAATTTCAGTATCTTTAAAAAAATTATTTCTTTTTATGGAGTATACTCTATCTTAAAATTTGCGTTACATAAGGATTGTATGCAAACAAGTTACGTTTGGTAATTAGAGTCACATGCAATCAAGTTTCGTTTGGTAATTATTCCAAATATCAATCATTTCGATTTTTGCCCAACATATCTAATTACAAAATTGGACACCAATATAAACCCCAATCCCCAATCGTAAACAATATGAGGTCTGTAGACTATAATCGAGGTCTCGAGTGTTTGTTTGCAACGTTTTGTGTAATTTTTCTGTTAAAGGGCCTTCGCGTTTAGCGTTATGTTTCTTAAAAAAATGAATCTTTAGTTTTTAGCATTTTTAAGTTATACTTATACAAATACAAACATCATAAACACCAAACCGAAGAAAAAAAATACTTCCGGTTGCGTTTACATATTTGGCAAAGATTTAATACAAAAACAACATTTTATATTTTTGTTGACTTAAACTTAAACACACAAAAAATGGTGTTTAAAATTTGAGATAGTATCTGTTTTTTTAGTTCCATACTGTTTAAGTATCATGCTTTTTTTTTTTGTACTTAAAATGAATAGTCTAAATGTGTTTCACTTTCACACACATAATTGTCTGTTTGATTTAATTTTCGATAAAAGATCGTGTCTGGAAATATGTGATCTGATTGACTAATTTGCAAATGCGTTCGAGACCCTCGTTCTGCTCAAGTAAAAAACTTGTATTCATAGTTAAGGTTTTGACTTTGCACTTAGAAAATGTAAAAATTTCAAATTACTAGAGCCATAAGTTTAAACATAGATAATTCTACAGAAATTTAGGATATGATTATTGATTTATTTCACGGGTATACATTGCATAAAAATCGAATGTAGCACAAAAAAAAAGTTCTCTTAACTAGAAAAGTTTGAATTTATAATCTCTCTGGAATCAAATTTTACCTTTTCTAATATTTGTAGCTGTCCGCAAAACATATAATCCATTAAAGAACTTATCATTATAACTATTCAGATGTCAAATATATAACATTAAAGATTTTACACTCGGAGCACATCCGACCTTTTTTTTTTTTGATAAAGTAGCACATCCGACCTAAGATACATTTGATAGATTGATCATGAATACAGTATATATGCATCGAATCCGAGCTTGCACATTGATATACTCATTATTTGCATGCATTTAGCATCTTATTCTGCATCTTATTCTGCATAGTTTTGTGTATAATTGAGTCTCATTTCATGCCACTTAGTATAGGTTTCATCCACTTGGGAGCATTTAGTTCTTAGGAAAGCATTTTACATTTCCGTTGCATTTGGAGCGTGTTTTGCAGGTAAAAAGAGCTGTAAGCGGAAGGACGTGCAAAGATGGTGATCGAAGACAAGCAGGAAGCAGATCGGAGTTAAGAGGCGTTCAGAGCAGGTTGCAACACAGAGGACTTGAGCACCAGAAACAGAGGATTTGAGGAGTTTGGTCGAGCCCGTAGACAAGCGAAGTTAAAGCAGAAACGTTGACCAGGGCGCCTCCTTCCCACTTACTATATAAGCTCTTAAGATCTAGTTTTAGGCAAGTTATCTATTATATTCCTTGTAACTGATATCTCTCTCTATGAAAGACTTTTTATTCTTGGAAAATCTTTGTAATTAAGACTTTTGTTGAATCTTTTAAGTTTTAAAAATAATTTTAAGTTGTTAATCTTGTTTAAGCATGATTTCAGTCTTTCTCTTCTTCTTTTCTTGCGATTTCAACATGAGTAGTGAGTAGTTATCTTTGAGGATTCAAGGATGAGTTAGGAAAAGTCTCAACTTTTAGCACTTGTAGATCTTGTCTCTAGCTTGCTTGGTTCGTTTTTCTACACTAGGGTTCTTAACCCCTTATCTCTTCTCTGATCATTTAGAGCTGAGTATCTAGGCTTTCCTCATCCATAAGTTGTTTGCGAAAATGCCTAAGTGAACTAGTTGTAGAGGTTAGTGTTCCCAACCTAAGAGATTGGTTGTTGGGAAACTTCTCATGCGATTTAAGGCTTGTTCTTGAGAAAGCTTGCTGCTATAAGCTCACCAGCGAGAGTTGGCTTTGGGTTTATCACAGCAAAGCGACTAGACCACGAGAGTAGCTAATTTATCTTAAGCCTTTGCATAAAATATGGACCCTGCTTGCTCCAAACCCAGATCTCTTGTGCATAAGTAGCCTTGACGGAAGATACTCATCCAAGACTCCTCTTTTATAATTCATATTACAAAGTTTGCATTTTTACATATCTGTTAAGTAGTATTTGCATTAAAGTTATTGTTTTTGATTCATAAACGTTTTAAAAACTGATTTTGCTTGAGTTTAGCATGTCTTTACATTCCTCTTTGCACAAGCTTCCATTTGGTTTGACATCTTAAATGCTACAGCGATAAAAAGTAGTAGACTTGAGTAGTTGATACAAAAAAGCCTATTATCATATATCCAAACTATAAAAACAAGATGAAATCAAATTAAAGATAACTACTAGAAAAAATTCACGATATCAAGCTTTTATTCTCCATATTTTTAACTATTGTTTCCTTATAATTCTGAAGTTCGCTAATTTGTTGACTGTTTCTTTAGCTACGAGGACTTTCACTAATTTTTGCCGCTCATATAGTTTAAGACCTTTATTGCTATCAATGAAGTATTTTTTAGAAAAAGAAAAGATATAGTATACGTGCAAGTGTATAAGAAGAATTTCCTTGTGTATAGCCAAAAAACAATCTGCTTATAGAATTAATACTAACTGAGATTCTATTTTTTATAAACGAAAAGAATGCTATGAATGTCCAAATTTATCGACTGAGCCAAAGGGTGTGAATGGTAGACAACGGAGGGTCACATGTTGGATCCTACGGAGACAATCAATAATGGAGACTGCAACATGAAACTTGTATTTTATTTGTAGATTTTTTTTAATTTATCAATTATTGGATTTTAATTTAATTAGTCCAACTTCTTTTTCTTTCCATTCGTGGATTTCTA
Source organism: Erythrophleum ivorense (assembly GCA_026724425.1). Taxonomy (NCBI): domain Eukaryota; kingdom Viridiplantae; phylum Streptophyta; class Magnoliopsida; order Fabales; family Fabaceae; genus Erythrophleum; species Erythrophleum ivorense. Next base: position 1,714,641 of record JAIUCV010000086.1, on the reverse strand, counting down.
CAGGGAAATATCCATATTCTTTAGTAATGAGGTGGTCGTAGGTCTTCTATCACTTTTTCTCGTATTATTTTATACCCGGGATACGTTTGATTCTTGGAGCTTCAAAACAAACTCAATTAATAATTTATTTTGTTCTATCTTCTTTCTTTCTTTAATATTTTAATTGAAAAAACGTTTTTTATAAGTTCTTCCGCCGAACGCCGGACATCGGAACTGCTGCTGTTTGTCGTGACGTGGAGGGACCGGGTAAACCGGCTAATGCCGGTAAAGATGTACCGACAAATGCTAATGCCATGAATGTACTTGGAGCCCATTTTTTGCAGTATAATTGTTAATTACGTAATTATAAGTTATTTAAACTCCTTTATGACAAAACAAAACACTAAAGCTCGTAAAACTGATTGATTGTGCTTGATCTGCTTAGGTGGCTTAGGAATATTCGGTTACATGGAGTGAGTGTGTAGCTGGTACAGACTATGATTCTAATCACCTGAGGAGATTATCAGAATTTAATAATGTGTTATATGTACTTACGGATTTCGCACTCGAGAGATCGGCTAAGCAAATTAGGATAGTGTGTGCATGTGACTCTCACATCACGCTCGTGTGCTTAATATTACTTGGATATATATATGATTATAGTAGGTACTTTGTTATTAGCAATTTTTCCCTACTAATCAACCGGAAAATGAAAAACAAAACACGTTGATATGTCATTCTGATTTAGACTGGCATAATCTTTTTCACTTATTTTTTCTTTTTCAGCGAAGATCTTTTCCTTTTTTTTAAACGTCATTTTATCAAGTAATTGAGTTATTTTGCGTAAGAATGACCTGAGCCGAGCATGAGCCCATTCAAATAATTCTTTTGAATAAGATTTCAGATTTTTATCTGAAAAATTTAAAGCCTAATATTTTATTTTATTTTTATTTTAACTTATAAAACATAAATAAATCTAATTTTGGAGTATCAAAATTAAATTCTGAATTGGACCCAAAAATTCGACCCTGATGTCATATCTTTTTTTTATTTTGTTGGATGTTCCGGGATAAAATAGCTTAGCTGGTATATATATACAGAAATTATCGGCTGAAAGAATATATTTTAATTTTGTCAGTTCTTTTAGTTTAGTTGTCTCAAAGTCAAAACATGCATTTATCCCCCAAAAAGACAAAAAAAAAGTCAGAACATGCAACTATGCAAGTATCTTACCAGTTAAAACCTTGTAGTTCACTGTAGTCTAAATTGAAGTACAATATCATTTAGCATTAATCTAAATCAGTGAAGAAACATGATAAAAATTTCAAGACCACTTAACCAAAACTTCCATTTACAAGTCAAATCTGGATCAGAAATACTGGATTTTTATTCACGAACTAGGTGAGATAACTTCAGTTTGCGTTTCTATTTCGGTTAAGATAAATAGATACCGAAGAATGTTTTTTTGGGTCTTCTTAGTCCAATGGCACTTAAGACCACTTTTACTGAAGATTGTTTGTTTACATAATAACTAAATGAGAATTATTTACTTGGGACTTGGAGCCTTGGAGGTCTAATTTCTCCATCACGTCTGACTTAAGCAAAAATGTCTCTTTGTGTTTAATACTTGCATGCACTTACCGTCTGAGTTTCTCGATTTTTCCAAATGTTAATAAAACTAGTATATGACCCGCACAGCAGTGCAGTGCGAGATTATGTTTTTGTTTTCTTGCTTTTTTTTCTTTTTTTTGTAATATGTTTTAATTTTTGTGTTAATTTAAGAGTTGTATTTTTTTTTTTTGTTAAAATTGTCAAGTATATTGTTAATTTGAATCTAAATTTTTGTATTAAGTGATTTGTCTGTGACTAAATTTATATTGTATTTAAGTATATTGTTGATATGAATCTAAATTTTTGTATTAAGTATTATGGGTTTAATTTGTTTTGTGACTTTCATTACAAAAGTCTTGGTTTTTTGTTTTATTTTATTTAGTATCAAAGTTGCTTCGATTTGGTATTATCGCTAGTTTTTTTATTATTTTTTTTGCAGATTTTTAATAGAGAATGTATAAAATGGAAATATTTGAAAACGGAAATCTTAGATTATGGTATTATCTAGAGAATGCATAAAATGGAAATATTTGATTATGGTATTATCTATTCTAAAAAGAATTGATTGTTGGTTTAATTGAACCAAACATTGGTTTGATTTAAGTGATTTTTTAGATTACTAAATTAACCCTCACTAAACCTGTTTCCAAACAGATTTTCTTCACAAAGAGATGGTTTTTTGGTCCAAAAAAAGAGATGTACTTCTCAATTAATATTAAAGAGATAAAATAAAATGAAAACGTAGTTCGTCGTTTACAAATTTCAATTTTTGAACTTATAAATAAATATGTCTTTACGCAAAATAATATTTACCATTAGAGGTTGGAGGCAATAAATGAATGAAGAAAACATTTCATGGTTACAACTTACAACTTAGAAACCGCTTACTCTCATTCCCAGTGACAAGTCTCTCCTCCTCATCTCTCCTTGAATTTTACCTAGCTGTATTGCTTATCCGGTTTTATTCTGTATTCTTGTTTAAGACCCAGAAGAAAAAAAAACTATAAGCTACTGTAAAAAATTGAAGTCAAGCAATTTCGGCACTATGTCATTAGATTACTCTCAACTCTCAAGTGTAATCAAGTCAGGTTGGTTGAGACAAAGGACAAAAATGGGCCGTTAGAGCCCAAATGGAAATGGTAGGATTTGTGAGACAAAAAGATGCACCAGCCGGGAATCGAACCCGGGTCTGTACCGTGGCAGGGTACTATTCTACCACTAGACCACTGGTGCTTGTATACTTAATTGTGCTCATAACTTAATATACGTATTGTTTACTTTACTGTAATTACAATGTTCTCATTGTATGTCACGCGGTTCGAGATCAATCACCTCAGACAAAATAAAGAGATTCTTGGGTTGGAAAGAACCGATGAGAAGACATAACTAGAAGCATGTGATTTTGAAATGGAGACAGAAGTCAATGTGATTGGACAGTTAACAAACAAATCCTATCAGTTTTAGCCAAATAATCTGTGGGTTTGCTCAAATCGATTCCTCACTATTACTAGAAATCTAGAAGTAATTAACTAAATTCTAAAAGACGTTCTGGTATGCAGGTATGGGTGCGAGTATAATTGACAATGAAATGTGACTGTTGTGAGAATCATAATAGATGGGGCAAATTTGTAAGGAGAAGAAAAAAATCAGGGTGCATGATGAAAAAACTCTTACCTTTCACATCACTCAAACACAAATAAACTCACTGTTATTATTATTCATAAAAAGGGGAAGAATTGATCGGGAAGATAGAGATTAGAGAGGAAAGTGATAGATTCTAAAAAGGGAAAGGTGATGATGGATTGTAATATTGTATATTAAATTAAAATAGTTGGGAAAGATGGAAGATGTCAGATTAAATTTGCTCATGGGAAACCACAAACATCCCAAATGTATTGACCAAACATTCCATTTTCTTGTTTCCTTTTCACATCACTTGTTTCCTAATTTTATAATCTTGTCTCCTACACTCTTGGCTCTTGATCTGCCTGTACTCTGTACATTCATAACTAGTATAATACAGTATGCACGTACATATATATAGTTGATATGGAGTTGTATGGTATAGCCAAAAAAAGCACTGGTGTAATTATCACAAGCCAGAAAATGGAACACAGTTCAAATTAATGGTTTTACATATACAAAAAATGTAACAATATATCGAAAACATCCCTATACGTATATGCACATTTTAGTTTCAAATCCCCAAATTAAATGAAGTCTTCTTTGAACTACATATCCACAACTCACACGTGTATATGTGATGGGAAAGTATATACTGTGTTGATTTAATAGTAATATTTTAGCTTAAATTTGACTCATGGTGCATGGCATCCTTAATCGTTGTAAAATTGAGTTGAAAGTAGCAGATTTAGCTACTTGTCTAGATTTTGATTTACAAACTTCGTTTCAAATATAAAATAGAAGGCACAAGAATTCATCAAACTAATTCACAACTCCTCATCTACTCCCAATTATTTGTCAACTATAAACTATTTGTGTTGGAGTAATATATATAGAGGCATTTTTCGCAACGATCATAAGGGAAAACGATTTTTCTTTTATATATCAGACAATTTAACACACACACACCATGAAGTGCATTCATGACATGCATGAGAATTACACATATATAAAGTTATATATAAAGCTAAGCATTATATGTGATGGTGAGTGTAAAAGATGAAAACATTAACTATTCATGAGTCAATTGATCATCATCCATCTTTATATGTTTCATAGTACCACTTTGTCGCATGCGTCTATGTCTCATCAACCCATCTCTATAATAATGCAATCTTTATCACTTTTTTTCTTTCTTAATACTCACAAACACATGCAACCAACTTTCTCTAATCTTTTATAGCTCCGACTCCACGTAACTCTATATGGATCTATGGATTACAATTTCATATATTACAAATTTCATATGGGATGATTGGAACTGATAGATTTAACACCAATAATAAAGTAACTGAAACGCAAACGTCGGTGTTTTTATACATCAATATTGTCATATTGAGTGGAAAAATAAGATAAAATAAAACATCCATTTTAAGATGAAACTGACTCTCTCATTAAGGAGAATGTGAACACTGTTTGTAATTATATATAATCATGGAGAAATACAGAAAATTGATTATTGAATACATTTTCAATTTTCTTTCTTTGATCCTACTATCTTAGAAAGAAATTGAACATGCTTTTTAGTTTTCTTTTCTGACTTCCATCTACTGAAACTGTAATGATTATACCAATATCACTAGCCTAAATGCAATCACATAACTTGCTCAGTGCTCAGCTACATATCTTAAATATAATTCTGTTATAAAATTGTAGATCAAAGTTACTCAAAGGTAGCCAAGTCGAAGCTCCAAATCAAGAACTTGTTTTGGATTCCTCAATCCCATCGCAAGCTCCAACCCTATGAGCCCATCTTTCTTGTTCATCAGATCCCCGCGAGTTATCTCACATTTTCCAGCATGGCATGAATCCATGGCACTCTTCTTGAGCTCTCTGCAACATACATTGTTCTTCTCTCTTTCCACCATCAAACCTCCATAGCTAGTAGTATCATCCGAAAGATCAAACCGGGTAGACGAAAAAGGAGTTGCTGCGGATCTCTGGTTGGTCAGGGAAGGTTCAAGATGAGCTGGTGTTGTTGAAGATGAAGAGCTAAAATTAGGGCTAGGGTTCGGTATGTGGTGGTGAGGGTCAAAGAGCCAAGAAGGGATCTGTCTGAGTTTTGCTCTGTCTCTTCTGTGAACATTCATGTGTCCTCCAAGTGCTTGAGCAGATCTGAACTCTCTCCTGCAGAAGGTGCAAGTGTAGTTCTTGGGAGGCCATGGGATCAGCCCTGCTTCGTAGTTCTTGTAGTGGTTCATGATGATTCTGTTGTCACCATTAGTGTCTTCTAATTCTTCTTGAGATTTGTTTCTGTTGCTTAAACTTGCCAAATGTGTCCTCTTCATACTTTCCAACAGATGGTGATGAATGGTATGATGACACGCCCCTGCATGATATATATAAATAAAGATGTTATAATATATGGAGTGTATATATTAATTCAGAAGTGAGAAAGAATAAGAGTGGAGGATGATGAAAACCGTAGATAGACAGAGAATTTTGCAGAGGGTCTAAGGAATATGGAGAAGTTACTGTGTTGTATGGAGTCAAAGGGAAAGAAAAAAGAAGGTGGTTTTTATCCTCATTCGAGAGTGACTTGCGGGGTACGGACGATCATTTATTAGGGTTTAAGTCTGTTACATGTTTGGTCAGATATATTGGAGAATAATGAATATAGCTAGGCTATGTTCGATTAGGTTTGATGAGTGGAAATAATTTAAAAAAAATGAGAGAAAAGAAAGAGACAAAGAAGTAGTTTCATGATTAAGAAACAGAGAGAGAGAGGAATTGAATGGAGGCTCCCTTACTCATGATGCTCATGTCTGCAACGTGTCTGCTTGTTACTATAATTGGAAGTTACTTGAGACCAATGTTATTGTGGTATGGGAACTCTGTATTGCATTAATATTTTGTGTCAATATCTTGCAGGAGACTTGCCATTTCATTTTCATCTTATTCCATCTTGGCTCCACAAATCTCTTTACTGTATCTGCACACATATATGCACACACAAATATATGATAAATATGCATGTACCTAGTTATATGTTAAATGCATGAACACACATTTCCGCTTCTGGTACTAATGGTTATGACTTATGATCATATTAACATAGAAATTAGAATGGTGTGATCGAGGATCAAAAGAAAGCAAGATTTAGTTGATTTTTGACGTTTGAGTAGAAACTGAATATCATTAAAGGAATGAAACAAACAAGGCTTGTGTATGCATTTACGACATAGAAAATGACGTTTTGATGTCCTTAAGGAAACTTACATGTGATGGCACTGAACAAATTAGTTAACCAGTAACGCTAACAATTTAATGCGTCACAAACAATTAAAATTCACTTGATATATAGATGATCTTTTTTTGGGGGGTAAAAATGATAAATGTTTTTTTCTCATTTTCCAGCTACAATTAAAGAAACGGAAACCTTCTTCTTCTTTTTTTTCTCCAGATTTTCCCCATATTCCATTTTTCCAAATCTCAATCAACTGTAAATGGATAATCTAATTTCAAATTTTCCCAAAAACGAGATTAAGAAAAAAGAAAAGAATCATGGATACTGTTAAAAATACTATGCTAGCAAGAGTAGCCCACTCAATTTTTTCAAGAAAGCCCAACAGTAGTAGATAATAGAGCCCACAGGTAAATATTGAGTGTTTTAATGGAAAAATCTTATTTTTATGTAAAAATGTCAGGTTATACACTAATTTACTAAACAGCCCCTCCATTTTTTTGGTAAACATGACATGAAACGCAGCGTTTCATTGAAACGAGAAAAATAAAAACTTCGTGTCAGGCTCCTTCCTTCTTCCTCTTGTTCCCTTCTTCTTCCTCACCCCGATAACTCCTTTTTCTTCATCTCCATCTCCATCTCCATCTCCATCGGAGCTATATCAATCACAACCGAAAACTGTGAGTTACTTGAATTGATTTCATCTTTTGGGTTATAGGTTAGACTCATGTTAGGGTTTTTTTTTCTCCGATTTTAAGAGTTGAGTTTGAATTTAGGGTTGAGAATGATGGTTGAGAGTATAACCGGAAAAACTTATGCGATTGATGATTTGATTTAGATTTTCTGCTTTGTTGTTGTTGCGACTCTTTTCGAACAAGAGACGGAGGAGTGAGTGACCAAGCACCGTCTTGATTTCCTGGGACTATTGCTTTGAATTTTGGGATGATTTTGCCTTTCCTCATCTGAATCTTGATTCTCTCTTGTGATTAAGTTTTGAGTTGATTTTTTGAACGGTTTTGATCAGGAAGAGAGAGGTAAACGAGATGTCAAACCATCCGAAGATCACATGTGTATCTTCGGCGCATCAGAATCTGGTGGAGAAGCTAATGGAACTTCAGCAGAGTTTCTGCCATCTTCAAGCTGCGAGAAAGGAAGGTCGGCTTAACGATCATGCACTTTTGGAAGCCCAAATCTCTCAGTATCTCCGTGAATGGCAACAAAAACTCAGTGCTCCTTCTCCAGAATCTTCTCTTCTGGTTCGTACGCCGTTACGCAAAAAACCTTCAATACTCGGCACTGGTTATGGTTTCTTTTAGCTCTGTTTGATTCGTGAAAATGTTGCAGGGCGGAAGTATTAACCAATTCTCTGAGGAAATAGCTCGTCTGTTGAAACTAAATGACGAGGAGGATGATGCAACTAGTGCGTTAAAGGAACCAAAGCCCGACGGCTTTGCGCAAGGCTTGTGCCCTCCAGAACCCTTATGGCCAGCTGAGACTTTTAGTCAGAGTCCTTTTGACGAAGATTTCTTGAGTGGTTTCGAGGTGAGCTATCTAGCTACTGTTTTAAGCCTCGTTACAACATTCTTTCTGCGTAGCACAAGTTTCTTGCTCAGATTGATAGGGATTTTGATGGTCTCTGCGCTATGTCGCATTCATCTCTATATTGCCTCCTCAATTGTGTCTTGGTTTCCATGCATTTCCTCTACAGATTTTTTACACCATTGACTCTGTATTCAGTTTTAGTATTTTTCACTCTTGTCTTAGTTTGAATTACAGTTCATGTTTTCAATCTCAGGATGCTGTTAATAACGGCGAAGCACATAGCCAGCAGCAACTCCATTGTGGATTTTCAGAGTTTGATGCTAGCATAAACACCGCTCCTGGTTTCGACGACCAAAAACTCGGAAACTTTGATATAACTTCTCAGCTGGATTACCATCTCTCAGAAATGCGTCAGGGGTTCGACAGCAGCCCATCCGTTAAGCTTGACGTTTCCGAAGAGTTTGCAAACTATGCTGAATTTAGCACACCATCAAGCATCCGTGTGCCTCCCTCTGCCTTTTTGGGACCAAAGTGTGCACTATGGGATTGCACAAGGCCTGCTCAGGGCTCTGACTGGTACTTGCATTACTGCAGTGACTACCATGGGAATCTAGCTCTCAGTGAAGGTTCCCCTGGCACAACACCTGTCTTAAGACCAGGGGGCATTAGTCTGAAAGATAATCTATTGATTGATGCTCTTCGTGCAAAGACTCATGATAAGAATGTTGGCATCCCAGTTTGTGAAGGAGCTGTTAACACAAAATGCCCATGGAACGCAGCAGGTGAGAGCATATACACATTGTCCCACTATAGCAGAGTTTTGCTTCTCTTCTTCTTCTTCTTAGTTCTTTGAAAAGAGAAGCCAAATACTGAGATTCTAAGTCTTACTACTTGTTTTTTTATTTTTTTTCCTTTGCAGAGCTGTTTCATCTTGAGCTTGTTGAGGGCGAATCGATAAGGGAATGGCTATTCTTCGACAAACCGAGAAGAGCGTATGATAGCGGAAACCGAAAGCAAAGATCACTACCAGATTACAGCGGAAGAGGGTGGCATGAATCAAGAAAACAGCTGATGAAAGAACAAGAAGGGCAGAAGAGATCATACTATATGGATCCACAGCCTCCTGGTCCCTACGAGTGGCATCTCTTTGAATACCAGATCAACGAATCAGATGTGTGTGCCTTGTATCGACTCGAACTCAAACTAACAAATGGAAAGAAGAGTCCAAAGGGAAAGGTTGGGAAAGACCCTCTCGCTGATCTGCAGAAAAAGATGGAGAAGATGGGACAGTTGACACCTGAAGTGGCTTCAGCAGACAAACCCTCTCCTCCAACCAGGGGCCGCACGAAGGCAACCAAAGGGGCTAAGTCAGTAACAACCAAGCTAACTCAAGACACAACGATGCCTGCGACAATAGTACCAACTTACGGCTCGAACAATCATACAAATGAGCCATCGTCACATCAGTGATGGTTTCAGTAATCTGACTACTTAAATGATGAGATAGGATCATCGTAGTTAACCTCTTTGATGGTTGGTGTTAATAGGAAAAAAGTGCTGATTTTCTTGAGAATCTGATATGGGTTGTAAATTCCTAGCTTCCTTCTTTTTCTCCTCTAAAACCAAAACCAAAAAAAAAAAGATGTGTAATCCTCTTCTATCATGTTTCAGATATCCCCAAGTGTTTTTGACATTTTGTGCTCGTAGCATCTTTTCACATGAAACTCGGATGATCTTAAGTTTCAATTCTAAAATGTTCTCTCGAATTAGGAACACAGGCTAATTAGAATGTATCACTAATTAACAACGTTAATTCATAAATCAATTTGTCATTTCAGTGGGCTCTGAAATAAAAATTGACTTGACTGGGCCGGTCTTGGAAGTAAAACTGGAAATACAAAGACTCAATAGACGATAGAGAAGCCCTTCCTTCTTCTCTCAAACACTTGAACGGTGAACGCAATGACATATCAGAGTCTCTCTGTACAAGAACAAGATCCTAAAATGATCATCATCGATTCTGATAGCTCAGTTGAAACAATCTCAAAATCCGACGAAGAAGCGGTGGAATCCGATACAGAATGTGTTACTAACAGGAGAAAGTATGCTGATGGATCGAATACGTCTCAGACTTCAGAGATTGTACAACCAAAACGAAAGAGAATGTTTGCCTCCGCTGTGCATGCATTTGATCAATGGAAAAAATCTCAGCAAGCTCAGACAAGTATAAGTATTCGTCAGATTCGCCAACAAGACCGTGCGGTGAGGACAGAGTCTGCCTCCACTGTGCATGCATCTGATCGTCTGACAAAATTTAGGGAAGAACAGGCCAAAACTGATCGAATAAACCCACAGGCAAGTCGTCCTCCTCGTCCTCCTTTTAATAAATCGTTCCTCACTAAAGAAAATCTCTACCGTTTTGATTTATTCCGGAGAAAGGGAGTAGTTGATCAGAGATTAGTAGATGTCGGGAGCTTTTCTGGTTTGGGAATCGAAAAGATAATCAAGGATAATCATCTTTTCCGCACTGTGACTTCTCTTGAGCAGTATGTTCTTGAAGTTGTCATGGAGTTTTATGCAAACTTACCAAGCAAGGAAGAGATCACAAACAACAAGGTATATGTAAGAGGGAAGATGTATGAGTTTTCTCCTAAGCTCATAAACTCTGTTTTGGATCTCCCTGTAAGGAGGAAAGAGACATTGATCGATGATGATGTGGATTTGAATGTGATTGCCGCAACACTGAGTGGTGGCAGAGTAAAAGACTGGAAGAAGATCACCATTGTGGATCTTACACCAACTTTAGCAGCCTTGCATGTTATGTGTTGTGCGAATTGGATTCCGACATCAGACACAAGCACTACTCTCACTGTGGATCGTGCTCGGTTTCTTTACAAGCTTGTCAAGAAGATACCTTTCGATTTTGGAGAATTGGTGTGTCATCAAGTTACTCGATCGGGTCAGATGGTAGAGTACTCTGAATTCAGACCTGTGTTTCCTAACTTGATCTATCAGGTTCTGAGTTATCAGCGAGATGTTCCTTTACACAAAGGAGAAGCTTTGAGCAATCTTGCTATGCCAATATGTAATAACATGCGACTAAGCAGTGACAGGCATGTGTCGTTGTCTCTTCCCTCACCGTCTGGTCGAAAGGGGAAGAATGTGTCTCTTCCCTTAACCTCAGGTCGGAAGAAGAAACTGAAAGCTTATGTAGACATGGCAATAGCCTGTCTTGAAGTTGTTAACGATGATCTTCAAGGTAAAACTAAAAGCAGTAGTGATGAGTTTCTTTTTCTTTTTAGTGTGATTGCTTTGTTTGTTTTGATTTACCAATTAAGTTATATCAATGGCAGCAGGAGATATGTCTGATGAGGATGGTGATGTGATGCTGGAACACAATGAAGGGATCGGAGTAGCTACAAGTTAGTTGCTTTAGTTAAGCTAGACTATAGTGTTTTGGATAAGACGTACGGACATCGATCCATGTAGATATATACTCAAGCTAGAAGTTGTCTGCTTTAGTTAAGCGGAGGCTAGAATGTTTTGGATAACTCGGAGATGGATCGATCCATATGTATATGCTCTCTAAATCTTATGTACTGTGTAATCATAATTAATCTTGTAAACTTGTTTTTGTGAACATAAACTTGTAAAGTTATCAAGGTTGAATAACTTTAATCTATGTGTTATGCTGGTTCTTTGTGCTGATTTAAATCGTTGTTGTATTTGAAGGTATTGGTTGTAACGGAAGCTCTGATTCTGTGGAAAAATCAACAAACAAACTTTGTTGTTACAGTGATTCCGGAAGCAGTTTCCCAACGAAACCTGGGAAACACAAAACAACAAACATGTCGAGAAACCAGATTACGCTGCTGCACTGCGTGTCGTCTCTAGCCGGGTTTTTGAGAGGCCCATATCGGCATATGAATGCGCTTTTGAGCGGACCATAAAGATGGGCTTTTAGGGGTCAACGGTCAACTGAGGCTTTTTAGAGACGAACGCAACGAAACTGGGAGAAACAAAAACATCAAACATGTCGAGAAACCAGATTACGCTGCTGCAATGCGTGTCGTCTCTTTTATTCGCCGTCGTCTCCGTGAATTCGACCCCTTCACTCGTCGGTGTTCACCCACTAGGTTTTACTTGTTCGATTGTTAATCGACAAATCTGGAAATTTTGTTTTCGTTCCCTGATTCCTATATTTCTACTTCTTTCTTGTGAGAGGCAGATGAAAAGTATTTCGAGTCAGATAGCATCAAATGCAAAGATGGCTCCAAATCATTCCCTAGTGACCGTCTCAACGACAACTTCTGCGATTGTCTCGACGGCACCGATGAGCCTGGTACTCACTCTCCCCTTCACCTTTTTCTTCAACACCACTGCCAAATTTAGCAACTTTTTAGAATCCAGAGAGCTGAGATCTTTAAAAGAAACAGAACACAAACGTTTGCTCTCAGTTCCTAGAAACAGAACAAGAACTGAGGAAACAAAAAAAAGAAAAGCAGATCCTAAATGATTTGACTTAGTCAAATGGCTATATTATGTGTTCAGTGATTTGATTGCATAATGTTTTTACTACAGGAACATCGGCATGTCCAAACGGCAAATTTTACTGCAGGAACATAGGAACTTCTCCGAAGTTTGTTTACTCGTCTCGTGTAAACGATGGAATCTGTGGTCAGTAACATCGTCTTTTTCCACTAAATGTTCCTCGTTTAAGCTCTCTGTTGGTGTGTGATCATCGCGTAATGTGACATTGTCTGTCTCAGATTGCTGCGATGGAAGCGATGAGTACGAGAGTAGCATTCGTTGTCCCAACACGTGTGTAATGGGTGGTAACTTTAACTACGTTTACAAACCTAGAACCGACCGCAAATCTACTGATAGACAACTCGGTTCAACAAACGATCCCAAGGAGTTGAAAACCGTAGCGAATCTTCAGGAAATGGTCAAGAATCTTCAAGGTTTAGCAAATATTTTGTTTTACTTCGATTGTCTTGCAAACCGAAACGAGAAATGTTGTTATTGTTGTTGTTGTCTCCAGGTATGAAGCTTGTATTCGCCCTTCAGCTGGTTTTGATCGGTTTCTTGGTGATCTTATGGATGCTTAGGCGCGGTGCTCGGTCTAAGAGGAGACGCTATCTGCTGAAGAATGTAACTCCGATTCCCAGTAGATCAGCTGAATAAAACTCTTTGGAATTCTTTGATAGTAGTTAAAACTGTATTTAGTGTAAGATTGTCTTGTTCTCTTCTTCCATTTTTTTTTTTTTTTTTTTTGTAGAAATGGAGTTTCTTTTTATAAGTGATTCACAGTTTAGATGATCTCATGGTGGTATATCATTCAATATTCTCATTGGCAGAATATCTCCTTAACGTGTAGTGTAATTACAGTTTAAGCAAGTAACGAGATAAATTCGATTGAAGGAAGCTTTAAATTTGGTGAAAAACTGCAATAGCTGTCTGATAATCTGTTCATGAAAAAACTTGACAGAGAATGAATAAGAATCAAATCAATTTCAATCACTGTTTTTATTTATGTTGCTTTCGAGATTGCTTTTAGACCAAACAAAATGTCTTTTAAAAAGGATTGTGTTGTTGAAGGAACATGTTGTGATTGTGTTATTGAAGACTCCGTATGTTTTATACTCTTGGAACTTCTCAGTTTCTCGAGTAAGAAGAGAGAATGAGAAGAAAGCAAAGAAAAATGAGAGTAAATAAGACTTTGATTGTTTCTAGTTTTTTTTTTTAATTTAGTTTATGGTTTTAGATTTTGAAAAATCTAAAGTTTTTACCCATTCAAGATGATTTAAGAGAAATCGATTTTCTAAAATTAGGGAACCCAGTTTTTGGAGGTTTTCTTTAATTTTCAATGAAAAAAAAAAAACAAAAACCACAATAATCTTGTTTCTCCTAACTCACATTCCTTCTTTAAAATTCAAAAACCAAAAACCAAAAACAATCTTGTTTCTCCTAACTCACATTCCTTCTTTAAAATCAAAAAAACAAAATCCAGAAACCAAAAACTAAAAACTAAAAACCAAAAACCATGTAAACATTCAGAAGTTTGGATGTAATTTTATTTAATAACATTTAATCAACTATTAAACTTTTTTTTTTTTCACAATTTCATCGTTTTCTCCTACAAAAGAAATCAATTCATTATTATAGTAGCATGAAAATATGTATATGAGTTTGCTGTCCTACAGGACCTACACACATTTACGAAAAGAGTTCACTGAATATATTTCATGAAATATTCCGATCTAGTAGAATACTATTCTGAAAAAAAATGTACGTACAGACCAAATATCCGAAAATATACGAATACGATTGGAAGAAATTAAAGTGGCAAGTGTCCTACATGTGGGAGTGGTCTAGGGACAAAGCAAATATAGAGAAAAGGAGTACACACAACAAAATCACATGGACTCGCACATCAACATTATTCTCTTCCTTCTTCCTTTTATCTTGTTTCACAGCTCACTCATCTCTACTCTTTACTCCACTTTCTTCCTCCTCTCAGTCTCAGCAATGATTCTCCCTTCATTATACCATTGATTTCTTGTTTGTTTATAGAGTAACAAGGAAATATATCCACTGACATGGTGAATACTAAAAATGTCATCATTTTAAAGTTTTTTTTTGTTTTAAATACCACAAACTATAAGTTTATAAGCAATTTTTTTTATATACTTTGTAAGATTTTCTAACTAAACTTTTCGGAACCTTTACTCGTGTTCAAGCCACACGGATAACACAACCGGCCGGGTATTGGGTATTGGAAATCGGAAATCGGGTAAGAGAATATGGGCGGAGGATAGCATTAGAAAGTGTGAATGTTAATTAGATGATATATAGTAAATATTGAGATAAAATTTTATAAGCAAACTCAAGAGGACGGTCACAAGAACACGTGCTTGCTTGATTCTTCCTCCAAATCTCTTTCATAGATTTTATTTTTTCTTTTAATCAAGGGAAGAAAAAACCAGTGGAGGAGACTTTCCAGTTATACCGTTGAGACCATAGCCTCTCTTCACAAGACAGCTGTTTCATAGCTGTCCGATCTCAATCTCTTCCCCATGTGACCCTCTACACAAAGATAATCATAAAACACTTTGATCACCTCGTATTCATTATGTTCTTTCATCGCATTTTTACATCATAGCATATAGTACTATCTTATACATTCTCTATCTAATTATCTCCTTATTCAACTTTTTTTTTTTGCCTTCCTTCTATTTATATAACTACCATTTGTTAAACATAGCCATTTTGGCTACTCTCTTTTTTTTCTTCTCCGTTTTCTCCTTTCTTCCGCTCCTTCCCTAATTTTCTTTCTCTATCTTCCTGTGGTTTAGGACATTGATTTGATTCCACATTCCGTTTGCCTCAAATTTCGTTTTTTTCTTTCCTTCGTTTTCATCTAGGTTTTTGGGTTTACGTTAATTTCTATAGTAATTTAATTAAGGGTTTCTTCTTTCTTTCTTTTTTCCTTCTAAATCCCGGAAAATCAGATTTGTTTTCCTTTGGTAAAGTTTTGTTTTCGTTTTAGAAATCTCATAGAAATTATCTGCAATGGCACAACTTCCTCCTAAAATCCCCAACATGGCACCACATTGGCCTGATTTCTCATCCCAAAAGCTCTCTCCATTCTCCACCGCAACCACAACCGCCGCGGCCGCTACAACCGCTTCAGACGCTGTACAAAACCCCTCATGGGTCGACGAATTCCTCGACTTCTCAGCGGCTCGCCGCGTCAACCACCGTCGTTCAATAAGCGATTCCATCGCGTTCCTCGAGGCTCCCACCGTCGTCAGCATCGAAGACCACCACCACTTCGATAGGTTTGACGACGAACAATTCATGTCGATGTTCAACGACGACGATGACTTACATACTATCAAACCTTCCCATAACAACAACAATGTGGGACCCACCGGCTCTTCCTCGAATACATCGACGCGGTCCGATCATAACAGCTTTAACGACGACAACAAAGAACCATCATCCGGTCAGAACATTAGAGATAAAAACAACAAGAATAACGACGAAGTCCAGAGCCAATGCAAGACGGAGCCAGAGGATGGTACGGAGTCGAATAACAATTCCGGAGATAGCTCCGGCAACCGGATTCTCGATCCCAAAAGGGTTAAGAGGTTATACATTCATCTTCATCTTCATCCCAAGATAATGCATGCACGTACAAATATTAACTAAGATTAGATTACGATGCACGAAATTAATTATTATTATTGAAAATTTTCGTCAAATTTTTATTCAAGAAAATTTTTTATATAAATTTGACTAAATTTTGTGAATGGTTCTACAGAATATTAGCAAATCGGCAATCAGCACAGAGATCAAGGGTGAGGAAACTACAATATATATCGGAGCTCGAACGTAGCGTCACTTCCTTGCAGGTACATTTACACATTCCCAGCCTTTTTAAATAATTAAATCTTTTACTATAGTTATGACCTTAAATCGTTTTTGTGGAAAATCTTTTTTGAAATTAAAGACGGAAGTGTCAGTGTTATCGCCAAGAGTCGCGTTCTTGGATCACCAGCGTTTGCTTCTCAACGTCGACAACAGCGCTCTCAAGCAACGAATCGCTGCTTTAGCCCAAGACAAGGTTTTCAAAGACGGTAATTTTTCTCTCTCAATCTCTCTCTTTCTCTTTTTACTTTTAATTTATTTTTTCCCCTTATATGCGTTATTTTTTCGTCGAGGTATGACAATATATGAGCACGCCCAATAATTTTCTTTTAATTTCTTTACTGATACAAGAAATTGCTAACAGAACATTTTAAAAATAATAAATTATTTGCAGCACATCAAGAATCATTGAAGAGGGAAATAGAGAGACTTCGAGAAGTGTATCAACAACAAAGCCTTAAGAAAATGGATATTGCGAATCATTCACCGGCGACAGGAGCCGGAGCTACATCGACCGTCGACATCAACCCGTCTATTGAACAAGATCAGCTCCTCAATGTTTGATAAGTGATTAGTCATCAACAGCTTATATATATATATATATACTCTCTTCTTGGCAAAGTTATCGACTATAAAATCTCTTTAATTAGGCCAAGAATTTAGAAGGTGCGCTTTTTTTATTCTTATCACATTATTTTAAGTTGTGATGAATGCAGTTTGATATACATATCTTATTTTATATATTTTTTTCGTTTTCTTTTTCGGGGGTTAATGGAAGGGAAGTCATAATTTATTGTTTGTACAAAGAACTAGTTGATTTGTTCTTCTTCTTTTTTGATTGTAGGATAAGGATTTGTATACTAATTAAGATACATTATCAGTAGTTGTCAACTCTATATTACACGTTTCTTCTCGCAAAAAGAAGATCATCGTTGTCATTTTTTACTATATAGGTTAAACAAGAACTATGTTTGATAAACAGATAAATGGATATATAAAAGAAAGAAAAAAGTGTTTGAACGGCTAAAAGTAATCTGTAGTTCTGTATCTTTTTCTGTCGCAACAGTTTTTACACTATTATAGGCATATGCCATTTAACGACATTTGACTATTTAAGTAATAAGAACACATGTTGATGACATCATGTAGAATATAAGGTGGTAAATAAAATCATGTAGAGTCAAATTAATAAAGTTTGTACATAATGTTTTTTTTTTCTTCCATGCTATGAGAGTACGTAGGCGCTGCAAATAATCAGAACATATATTTCTACCGAGCAAAACACTTCAGAAAATTAATGCTTACTTAAGTTGTTAACCTCAACCTTCGTGATCTAAATTGTTTAAGATTTACCGGAAACGGTAGGTAGCTTTATAGTAAGTATACTAATTGGGATAGAAATGGGTCAGTAAAAAAGAAAACTTATGGAGTGAAAAGGACATATTTGAAGGCTAAGCTGTGAGTTCACGTGATGTGTTCCTTTATTGGACCACTACGTTCTCGTATCTCGTTACATGATTCGTTTTGGTTTTGGTTTTTTTTTTGTTTAATTCTCGCTCTTATTGATATTTATTATCATGATTTGGGTTTTAAGTGTCTTTTTAGCAAACGCTACTATGGTATTAGAAGACAATGATATACTGACATACTTTAACTGATACATTTTCATTTTTAAAAAAACTGGTCTAGAAAATTTTCAGTCAACAGAATGTACCTTAACGTTCGATTGCTGGATCAAGCTTAGGCTCAGAGAAATAGTTTCAGCATCTTCATCTGAAGAGTCAATAGGATTCGACGGAAAATTTATGGGTGGTTTTCTTTTTTTCCGGTTTCCTGCTTTAGAAACTGAGGGGGAGAAAAAAAGGTGAAAGAGCTTAACGTGGCAGTTTTACTGATTTACCGTTTTCGAGGGGTTAATAAGTATTATCAACTGATGATCTATACTATTAAAACTGAAGCACAACTTAAGAAAAATATAGGGTGTTTGGAAACAGGTTTAAGAAGGGTTTTTTTTTCCAAAAAAAAAAATTCACTGAGTTGACTCAGTAATCCGAGTTGGATCCGACCCGAAACCCGTTTAAAAAACACGCGGATCAAAAAGTATACTTAAATTGAACCGGAGAAATTCAGCTAAACCATCCACTAAATCGGTGAACCAAAGCAATGTAGCAATATTGAAAACATTTGGGGCAATTTTCCAAAAAAGCGGACCTAATCTTTATTGATAGACACAAATATTTTCTTTAAAAACCCAAATATACCTGTATTAGTGTTTCAATTAAATTCGAAATCTTAAAATATTCGAAATAATAACAACTAACTCAATTAAAGGAAATCGTATCCTTAAAGTATTATCACTTTCTTTAAATTTTAAAAGTATTTTCGATCATATTACCTAAACACATATTAATAATAATAATAATGGCCTCAGATCCTGCAAATATGCCCAAAAATTTCGCAGCTAAACTTACAAGAAGATTTTCTTAAAGATTTCACGAGAAGCTTCACCCTCTCCCTCTCTTTGTTATATAAGAGGGTTACTCCATAAGGTTTTTCTTCCGGTTCCCTTTTCTATAATATAAATCCTTTAATTCTAATAAAAACTGTCTTTTGTTTATTTTAGAGATATATCACGGGTTGATTACGAATATGGAGAAGACGAACGATGCAAATCATAGATCGAAACAAATCTATGAGGCAATTTCACTGAATCACTTTTTCATATCACATTCTTGATCTTTTTAATAACGTTCATTTTCAAACTGTTTCAGGATATGAAGAGAGAACATCACATCTCAAACGTAATGAACCTCAATTGCCTTAAGGAGGATGGAGATAAAATGGGTTTGATCTGAAATCGGCACATCAAAGAGAGAGACAAGAGTTTCGTGATACCTGATTTTCTCAAGAGAGTCATCGGAGAAGATGACCGAAGGATGCAACGTTTATCGGAGAAACAAGGTACTGTTTTGTTTTTGTGTGGCTTAGATGTTGGTGATGTTTCTAGGCCATATAACGGAGACCATAATCATGGTGTCTAAGTTTTTTGGAAAGAACGAAGCTATGCTCAGGTATAGTAAAAGCCTTTTTGTTGACTGATTATCTTAGTGGCTGTACTTTGATTGAGCAGTTGGTAAATGGTACTTCTGAAGCTCAGAGATCTCACAATAGCTGAAACTGCCGTCAAGGTAATGCAAGTCTTCTTTCTCTCTTAATTCATATATTTACTAAATTTATACAATAGATTGATCATGTTTTTTTTTTTTTATCAATATACACTCTTATCAACAAACAATAGCTGATGTGCAGCAATAGTAGATTTGCTAAAATCGAAAAAGGTATAAGTTTATTTAATAATTATGTTTTTCATGCCTCATTCTAATATAAATGCAAGAGTTTACCTCAGTGTAACTGATTACGGCTGTTGTATCATTGAATATTTCTGCAGGAGAGCTTCATATCACGCAAGCTTTCAATACATCTAAATTGATAATCAATCCTGCTTTACATGACGTTATAAAATTACAGAAAATGTAAGTGATTCTCAAACTGATACATCCTTATGATGTAGTTTCATATTGCTTATGATATCTTTGGTTATTTTGATTATTGTGTGATTCTTTCTGATATCAAGTTTTTCTATTTTTTCCTGTTTCTCAGTTATTGTGGAAATAAAGAGTGATTCTACCGGCTGGAACAATTTGCAGAATCGTTGTATCAACAAAAGTAAGCTATGAAACACAATAAAGTTTTGTGTGAGTGTAACATTGAAGTAGACAATCAATATATGTTTTTCTTCTTTTCGTCATTTATGCTATATATATAATATTATTTTTATAGAGTTCTTAAATTTGCTCATTATCTTCACTATACAAATCATGTTGTTTGTTAAACGAAACATCCATTTAGGTTCTGATTGTAATTTTGGTTTCTTTCTGATTCTGATTTTGGTTTAAGTAGCATGCATGTGTCATATAATCTTTAACCAAACCTCTGTTTGTACTGTTAAAGAAAAGTGGAGTGCTACACGAGTTCTTCATTTGGGAGCTATCCGAGCTACTAATGTTGGGGCTGGAAAATCTTTGGAATTTCGGGTCAATTAACAACCAGCAGCAGTTCCGAATATGCAGAATGATCAGAGTGACCACCAAAGGTTGCCTCCTCCTCAAGTTTATAACTTTCCAATGAACCAGAGAGAATATCATAGGGTTCCTAAAAGCACCACCACCGTAGGAAGCCTGCTTACATCAACAACCTAAACCAAATCAGGATTAGTTCCAGCCGCAGCTAAATGCCTTGCTCGGACTCCATGTTCGACGTATACTTTTTTCCCCAGGTAAAAATGGAATTGTTTTATGTTCTTCTAACATTATCAAAATGACGAAACTTTCTTAGCTGATTCATAATGGGTTTTTTCGGTTACTCTCACAAATGAAGCTAAATGCACACTTTATCAGATATTCAAGATAGGTTTTTTGCTTTTTATTATATTGCTTTTTGTTGATACAACTTACGATGCAAGCAACAGAACTGACGGATATTCAAAGAATGATAATACAAGAGTTATTGAAAGCAACAGTGGAATGATGATAGAGCATCTATATTGATTTGTTAGTTTAAGAAATGTATAGTTTTATTTAAAATGTTATTGAAACGTTAATGTATTCAATTATATTTATTTACTTTGTTCGTAACATAATTATTCCAGCAAATATGAAGATTATTTTTTTATTGACCAAAGCTTTTAAGTAAGCATCCTCAGATCTGAAGTAAAGGAAATGCTAAATCGCTTACATCAAAAGCTCTTTATCTTTTTTGATGAATACGCGACGTTGTTGTCTCCGAACTTTAAACTCGGATAAATCTTTATCTTTACCGGATTTTCTTTAGTGAATTTATCCCACTGCATCAGATAAAGTCAATTTCACATCATCATTCGAAAAATGAGGATATGGTTTCTCTTTGATGTTTGTATATTGTTTCATTTGTTTATTCGTTAATGTAATCAAATAAAAAATACAATGTATTTGGGCCATAACTGCAATATCTGGAACCTACCAATTTTGCGTTAAACAAACAAGTCAATCATTTTTATTTTAGTAATATCTCATAAAATCAGGTTTTTAATGTCTCCCTAAATTAAACACACAAACACATAATATCTCACTTTCATCGTATAATTGAATAATTTATTTTAACCCTAAATTAGACTAATGATAATTTGATTATCATATTCACCTAATTAGCATACTATAATGTTTGCTTATAAGATACAACAACCCGTGCTGTAGCAGCACGGGTCAAGATCTAGTTAGCCATTATAAGACTGCATTCAATAGAGCTACCATAGTGGCAATATGATCAATTAGAGATTAACTGATTAGGCCCATTAACCTATCAGCAGAGTTAGTGGGCCAGATGATTCTAATAGGGCCCAAACTGGTTTAAACCGAAATTATTGAGTTGAATAACCAATAAGAGTCAAAAATTACATTATTCACCCGCATCTTTACATCCGTCACGGAAAACTCCAAAATCTTATTGAATCTTTCAGATTCACTCTCTTCTTCTTCGAGAAACTGTTTATCTTCCATTTTCGCCATACCTCTTACCATAACTGATCATTCACTTCTGCTTCCACCGCGAAATCTCCGACTATCATAATATCGTCCATCGTTGCTTAGCTTCTAAAAACGTAAATCGATTTCATCTCTCCGAAAATGATCGCGTATTCTCACTGTTTCATAATTCATCTCTCTCTCCTCATCACGGCGGCGGCTGCGCAGTTCGGCGGACAAGTACTGGAGACGGAACTGTGGTGCGTGGGGATGAACAACGCCGAGGATTCGGCACTCCAAACGGCCATCGACTGGGCCTGTGGTCCAGGAAACACCGATTGCGCCGGGATCCAGCAAGGCGGACCTTGCTACGACCCGTCGGATATCCTGAAGATGGCGTCGTATGTTTTCAACAACTATTACCTGAAGAACGGCCTCGCCGATGAAGCTTGCAACTTCAGTAACACCGCAGCTGTTACTTCTCTGAATCCTAGTAAGAGTATAACGGAATATAAGAGGAAAATGCAATTCGATTTTGAAGTGACATTGCGAATTGAATGTTGGAAGTTTGATGCATTTGTGCTGCTCGTTGAAATCAGTTTCTCATCTTTGTTTGCAGGCCAGGGAACATGCAGATTTCCTTCAAGGTAATTGAGTAATGCACATTTGCTTTACCAAATTTCTCAGTCTTTGTTAGTTTCAGGCTGTTTGAAGCAAATTTGGAAAATGATTCCTCGTTTGATGGGTGTTGAGTGAAATTTTGAGTAGCTCTGTTTCGTTAGTCTCTGGCTTAAGAAGGATGAAGTTACTTCTTTTTCCTCGAGATACAATGCAGTTTCTGCAGAACATAGACGAAGTTGCAAACGCTATTTAAAGCAAATAACTTGAAATGTTCTCACTCTCTCTCCATAGGGCTTCGTTTCATTAAGCTAGTTACACTCATGCGCTTGAAGTCTGTTGTGCAGTAAGAGAATGAACAATGGCGCTTTAACGCAGGGAACAAGTGCACAAGAATACTCAGATTTGAGCCGAGCAAGACGGATAATTAGCAGCTGCTCGTTGCCCTTTATCGTCATTGTGACAATCACGCTGATAAATCATCATCTTTAGCTACCAATTTGCGATTGAAGGTAAACCTATTTTTATCTCTCCCTATCCCCCAATCTTAAATTTTATGTAATTAAAATGGTTCTACATATTTAACGGAGCCCTGATAATTAGCTCTTTACTGTCTTACCACTGTTGAAGAGTTAACTAGAAAGACACCAACATTAGCTTTGTATCAATACGGCTGCAACATTATATATAATATTCCATTACACGATAATATCTAAAAAGAGAGAATTACAGATATTTAGAGAGGAGGGTATGGTATTGAATTAAAGATTATCGATGTATGTATGATATTATATGCATTATATGTATCTCTATCTCGACTCAATGTCTCTCAAGATCCGCTACACGATCATGGTCAACACAAGAGTGGTTGATCCTGCTCAAAGATCTTTCTCTTGTCAAGATCCTTTTAAACGAATCTAATCGTGAAACCGACGATCCAACTGTTTTGTTACCCGACGAAGATGCTGCCACCGCTTCCGCCGACATATTCACCCTAACTTCCCCCAACAACGGCGGTGCAGTTGGTGGTGCAGCACCGTCGCCGACTGGTCCTTCTCTTGGCTCAGGCTCAAGTCTCGGCCTTGGCTGAACATCAGTCCGACAAACAGGACAAGTGGAGCAAGTGGTGAGCCATTTGTCAACACAGTCGACGTGGAAGACGTGTTTGCAATTCGGCAGCTCTCTCGCCGTGTCTTGCTCCTCCAAAACGCTTAGACACACCGCACATTCAGTTTCAGCCGCCACGTCACCGATGGCTCCGACGGTGAAAGTAGGGAGGGAAGCGATGACTGTTGGGTCGAGGCCACGTTTTGGCGTCTGAAAAGGGTGGCGGAATACGACGGGGGGGCCACGGAGAGCTTCTCTACGGCGACGGAGAACGAATCTTGCGTAGAGATGAAGAGCGAGGACGATGAGGATAACTGCGGATAAAGAGACGACGGCGGCGAGCATGATCTTGCTGTTGAGGTTGTAAGTAGAAGGACTGGGCCAGAACGAGTGGTGGTTTTGGTTGTTGAACCAGCGATGATCTCTGTCGTCTGAGCTCATTGTGAAGCTTGAAGCTTTTTTTTTTTCTTCGGTGGATTGGGAATCAAAGTGAACAAGATTGGTTACTAACTTCTGATGTATATTATAGAAGGAATAAAAGTCTTACTTTATTTTTCTCAAAGGTTGATACTTTAGTCTTTAGTTGGTGGGTGGAGAAATATATGACGAAGTAGATAAAATAAGAAAGTTTGGGAGATAGCTCATATGCTTTCAAGGGGATTTTGAATATTCACGATTGTTGACTAAACTTTGGATTGTGGAAACACTTAAATCTATGGCTATTGAATAACCAACAAAGAAAAGTTAATATACTTTCGAAAATTATAAGTTTGGAATATATCAAAGTCCTGTGATTACATTTTGTAGACTGAATTGCCTATTATGATTTAAGTGTATTGGGAATTAGCTCATACATATAGACTGATTTATCATCAATTTAGTACATCGTGCAAATTGGTTTATCCAAGCAAATAGAAATCTATCATTTCTAATCGTATAATATTTATTTTAAATATAGAACTTTTTGATGTTTTATTCAAAAAATTATGTATAGGGGCCGGCAAACACGTGATTTCTTTGATTTTGTGCTTTATAATTTCGTACGTTTAATTAAATTCCATTCAATATAATTTTTTAACAAAAATGATTATTCAGATTCAATTTTGTAAATGTCCATGGTCAGGAAAATTTAAAGTTAAAACGTGTGAGGAGGATACCACATCGTTTGACTTGAAGAACAGTCCTCGATGTAGACACGCATTGAAAATTATATTACAAAATTGTCTGGATTGTATATTACAAGTTCAACTCTTTTTTCTTTCTTTTCACACGTTAATCATCAACGGCTTTGTAGTTTGTACTAATGTGTATTTCTTACAGTATCACACAAAAACTGTGCCATTATATTTACACATACGAAAGGTTTGAGTAAAAAAAAAAAAGTTAAGGAGCAAGAGTAACTAGTATACATGAAGTAAAGATTAATTATCAAAAAACAAAAAAAAGGATTAATTATCGATTTATGAAAATGTACTGATTCATTGTCTTTCTAGATCCAATACACGATGTTGGTCAACGTGAGAATGGTTGTTTCTGTTCGAAGATCTTTCCCTTGTCAAAATCCTCCGAAACGAATCTAACCGCAAAACCGATGACCCGCCACTTTTATTCTCCGACGACGACGCTGCTTCCGCCGACGAAAAATCCAACGGCGTTGCACCGGCGCCGACTGCCCCTTCCCTTGGCTCAGGCTCAAGCCTTGGACTCGGCTGGACTTCATTTCGACAAACGGGACAAGTGGAGTGCATGTTGAGCCACGTGTCTACGCAAGCAACGTGGAACACGTGCTTGCAAGTCGGTAACATCCTCGCTATATCTTTCTCCTCAAACAAGGTCAGACACACCGGACATTCCTTAGCCGCCACGTCATCACCGTTGACTCCAACCACGAACGTAGGGAGAGACGCGATGACTAGAGTGTCGAGGCCACGTTTGGGCGGCTGAGAAACGACGGAGAGGGAGATGACATGAAACGCGGATCTACGGTGGTGGCCCAGGACGAATTTTGCGTAGAGATAATAAACGAAGACTACGAGGATAATGATTGAGAAGGAAACGACGGTGGTGAGTAAGATCTTGCTGTTGACATTGTAAGAAGTCGTGTTTTGCCAAAACGAACGATCGGAATCTTGATCATCAGTTCTGTTGACAGAACTCATGATATAGTGAACCGTGTTTTGTTCTAATCGATGAGTAGGAAAGAAACGGAACAAGAACAGAAAGTGGTAAATATAAGTTAAATGTAATGGAGAGATTGAAGAGATCTTAGATGTGTAATAACTAAATGTATTTTATGTTAACTTCTTACGATTTGTTTCCTACTTTTATAAATTCTTTAAAGCATTAGAATATGATTGTTGGGTGGGGGAAGAGAGGCAGTAGAATAGAATTGTGAGATACTCATAAACTCAAGGGCCATTGTTGACTTTACTCGGAATTGTTTTTTAAGTTAGAAACTCATAATCAAATTTATGGCATTTAGCTAGAATCGTAATCTCTTTTCATATGTACACCAATCATAGATAACAATGTCAACAGTATACGACTGTAAAATTGAGCATCGTCAAGAAAAATCCGAGATTTTAAAAGTGAGGCTGCGTGTGGGAACCATATAGCTTCTTGACTTGAAGAAGAGTCTTCGAAATAGACAAACATGTTAATCTATCTATTACAAGTTGCAAATATGTATATTAGAAATTCAACTCTCTTTTTATCTTTTCACACGCTAGCTTCTTTTTTTTTTATTCCTTGTATGAAAAATTCATAATGTTCTACCTTCAAATATATCATATATTTTTCCATTTATCTGTCTAAGACAATGAAATATAACTTCTTTCCGTATAAGATATTTGTACTCTCGTTGAAAAAAGACATCTGTAATTTCGTATATATCACTCACTAGGGTTTGGGCTTCATACTGTCATGCCTTTATATTTTGTTTATCTTGGCCCGGACCAATACTTGTTTTTATTCTTCTTCTTTAACCTCTCAAGTACACTGTGGTTGAGTCAGTGTGGTCGAGTTAAGCGTTTGTGTGTCACATGATAGTTTAGCAAAGCCCAAAGACCAAAACGGTGTGAAGTGTTTGTAGCACGGAACGATTGATCCAACGGTTAGGATCCACTTCGATGGTGAAACCAACGGCAGATCTTCATTATCAAAATTTCCTTTTTCTTCCCTCTCAGCCTCGGGTTAATTTAATACGAAAGCGCTTCACATATTCTTCAATTTCACTCACAACTCAAAAAGGTTTCCTTCCTTCTACAGTAAATCCCAAATCCGTATTCCAAATTAGGGTTTCAGTAAAGTGAAGTAGAGTTACACAATCAGAAATCGTTCAGAGATAAAAAATATGCAGCCGTCGATGGAGTTTATGAAATCCTTAGGAAAAGGTTCGTATGGTTCCGTCGATCTCATCAAATTCACGAAACCCGACGGCTCGAATCCGTTTTACCAAGCCGTGAAAAGCTCATACGCACATGACTACGAATATCTCCTCAAAGAGTTTCAGATTCTCTCTAAACTCAGAGATTGTCCGAGAATCGTGCGAACTTTTGGAACATCTCTGTCGAGAGGCGTCAATGATTACGGAATCAGAGTTTACAAGATGTCTATGGAGTACGCAGCTGCTGGAAGTTTAACTTCTTTCATGGAGAAAACAAGATTACCATTGCATGATTCGTTGATCAGAGACTTCACTCGTATGATTCTCCAAGGACTCGTCTCGGTTCATAATCACGGTTATGTACATTGCGATCTTAAACCGGAAAATCTCCTTGTGTTTCCGCGTCACGAATACGACGAAGAAGACGATGGATGGAGAGTTTCGTATGATTTGAAGATTTCGGATTTTGGAATGGCGACTGAAGTTGGAGAGGAATCGGAGTTTTGGGAGTTTGATTCTCCGTATTTGGGGACGGCTCTTTACATGTCGCCGGAATCTGTTCACGACGGGATTGCCGAGAAAGCGTTGGATTTGTGGTCGTTAGGTTGCGTCGTGTTGGAGATGTATACAGGAGAGCCACCGTGGCCGTTACAAGAATCGGAGGAGCTTTTGCCACTTTTGTTGAACGGGAACGCGCCAGAGATTCCAGAGTCTGATGTTCCTTGGGACGCAAGGCAGTTTCTACAAACGTGTTTCGCAAGGAATCCGAAGGAGAGAGGAAGTGCTTCGGAGTTGTTGAATCATCCGTTTCTCCGGAATGTTTCCGATCAGAGGAAGACGGTGAGGGTTATCGGCTCCGGCGGGAAGAGAAAGTCGGTGGTGGTGTTGAAATCGAAGGATATTGCAAAGAAGCCCCTAAGAGTGAAGATTATTCCACCAAAGCCCCAGGAGTTTAAGAAAATAACAAATAGACCATTGAGGTTGAAGATTATACCTCCAAAACCCCCTGGATGCAATCTCGTTCCTGTTCAGTAGATTGTGTTAGTATTCGTCTTGGTTACTTAATCACTAAACTTGGTGGTTGTTGGTGTAAATCAAGTTAACTACACGTTGATACAAGTTGTAAGGCTACATTTTATCAAAATGTATCCCGTTATTAAATCGAATATAATTTTGAAAGTCTGAATTTTGTTTTGTTCTACTTTTGACTTGTTGTTTAACTTTTTCAGTATGATGATGATATATTGCAGTGTTAATTAAATAACAATTTCAAGTCATGTATTTTTTTCAGTTGTTTAGTTCAAGACTCAAGTTCTTGTGACCTTTAATCTAGAGTAAACATATAAAAATGTCATATTTCACATAGATTTACCTTAAATCTCCAAAGCATCTTAAAAGATTACCCAAATATCTTACAATGGGTCCCTTATTCATACTTAGGCTAAATAAACTTTCTTGCCCTTTCTTTTCAGCTTGTCTCTATACTCTGTTGATGCAACATCTAGAGATTGCTCTATCAACCTAATCTCTTTAGCCACTTGGATCATCTTCGGTCTTTCTTGTTTCCTCCTATCGCAGCATCTCAACGCCAGATCAAGAAATGTATACATCGATTTCTCACCAAACTCATTCCCGCCTTTCTCTTGTAATCCTTTCAAATAATCATGAATATTATCATGACATCCAAATGATCCATCGAAAATAGCAGGTTTCCCACTCAGAACAACCAATAAAAAGATTCCAAAGCTGAACACATCAGTGTATTCACTCACTATACTCGTAGAGAAATAAGACGGATCAATGTATCCAAGTGTTCCCATCACTCTATCTTTAATCCATGACTTACCTTCAGGTAGAGATATAGACAAGGATAAATCAGACAGCTTGGCTGTCCAGTTCTTGTCCAAGAACACATTCATCGGCTTTAACCCTCTGTGTATAATGATCCTAGGAAACGCAGTGTGAAGATAAGTCACAGCATTAGCAACTTCTTTTGTAATCTTTAATCTAACATTCCAAGGCAAAACTTGTCTCCTCTCGCCACCAACACTTCCCTGATCATCCATAGCACCGTTTTCTGCATATTCAAACACCAAAACCGGAAGTGGAAACTCGAGACAACATCCTAATAGCTTGAGGAAGTTATTGTGATTGCTGACTCGAGCAGATATTACAATATCATTATAAACCACTGATTCGTGGTCTCCTAGTACATATTCTTCTTTGAATCTCTTGATCAGGTAACACCGATCTTGGATCATTCCCTTGTGCCATGCAAAGAATCTTTGAACAGATATATAACCACTCGGATCAAAGTTGTTCGTGGCACTGAGGATTTGATCAGAAGAGAATATGCGTATAGGATTTGATGTACCGTTACAGTCAGCGATGAGCTCCTTTAAAAAAGTGCTTCCGTTCTTCAAAAACCACTCGACCCTTTTATCCTTTTCCTTTATCCTCCACAACTTCTTCATCATCATCTCTGTAAAATTTACAGAGCAATTCAGAGAAACTGATCATAAGAATTTTTTTTTTTTTTTTTTTTTTAAAGACAACAAAAGCATTAAATAAGTTAGGTGAGATTGAAGATTGTTAGCTAATGAGATTTCAACAGCTAGTGGACAATATTGTAAAAGCCGCCTCTGTTTTCACATATTTCATCACTAAACGGCGTCGTATTTGTCAAATATTGATCGGTTCCGTTGAATTGGTCAAAGTCGGTTATTATTCGTTTAGAATTTCTTTTGGATTTGGTAAAGGCTTCTCCAAATTTTCCGTTTAGATCAACGGCGATTTACGTTTTCTCCTCTTCTCCAAGGTTTTTTTTTTTCTTTTCTCGATTGATAAACGTAATTTGGTTTCCGTTCTTACAGAAACCTTAATTTCTTGGCTTGATCATGGGTTACCAGAGTTTATCCGACGAGCGGAAGAAGAAGCGAAAACAGAGCAAGGAGGACGCTACTTATGGCATCTTCGCCGGAAACTATTCGAACTCTGATGATTCCGGCGGATCTAGAAGGAAGATGCGTAAAACCACCAAGCCAGTCAATTGGGGAATCGAAATTGACGAGGAGGGTAAGGATAAAAAGGGAAACTTTGAAAAGTTCAGTGGAGGGATTGGTATGAAACTGCTTGAGAAAATGGGATACAGAGGAGGCGGGCTTGGGAAGAAGGAGCAAGGGATTGTTGATCCCATTGAAGTACAATTGAGGCCGAAGAATATGGGTATGGGTTACAATGATTTCAAAGAGAACACTTCACAGTTTCCTGGTTTAAACAAGGTTGAGGAGAAGAAGAAGACTATTACAGTCACTGTAAGTGAGAAGAATCATGATGATAAAAGGAGCAATCTTTGGAAAAATAACAAGACGAGGAAGGAAGTCTATATCACTGCGGAAGAGTTATTGGAGAAGAAGAAGCAGGAAGTGGGTTTTGGTTGTGGACCACAACCAGAGTTACAACAGAAAATGAGGCTTATCATTGATATATCCGAGCATGAGATTCAGAAGATTGATAGGGATCTGAGGAACGAGAAAGAATCAGCCTTGAGCTTGAAGCAAGAGAAGGAGAAGTTTAAAACAGAGGGAAAGAAACAGAGAATGCAGTTTGATAACTTGGTTTACATTGCAGAAGAAATCGATCGGATCGAGTTTGAGAATGCGTCTGGGAGTTTAACGTTGGATTCACTCGCCGATCGCTTCAGGAACCTTCTTTCAAGCTATCCTGATGACTACAAGCTTTGTAACTTGTCAAGCGTTGCTTCCTCACTGGCCTTACCTCTCTTTATCAAGATGTTTCAAGGTTGGGACCCTCTTAGCGACGCGGCGCACGGTATCGAAGCTATATCTTCTTGGAAAATTCTGCTGGATGTTGAAGAGGACGATCCAAATCCTTATAGCCAACTTGTCTCGGAGGTGATTTTACCTGTCGTGATAATGTCAGGAATTAATACTTGGGAACCAAGAAACCCTGAGCCAATGCTGAGAGTTATAGAGACATGGGAAGAGTTGTTACCTTCACATATTCTCGAGACGGTCTTGGAGACAGTAGTGATGCCAAAATTATTAACCGCTATTGAAACTTGGGAGCCACGTTTGGAAACGGTTCCGGTCCATGTTTGGGTGCATCCATGGCTGCTACTCCTAGGTCAGAAGTTGGAAGGTTTGTATGAGATCGTTCGGATGAAACTGAGTGGTAACATTCTCAATGCTTGGGATCCAAGTGATGTCTCTGTACACACTCTTCTCTCTCCTTGGAAGACTGTTTTTGATGCTGAGAGCTGGGAGGAGCTTATGCGTCGTTACATAGTTCCAAAACTAGAGCTGGCTTTGCAAGAGTTGGAGATAAACCCGGCGAACCAAGATTTAGACCGGTTTGATTGGGTTATGAGGTGGGAATCTTTGGTACCTTTGCATCTAATGGTTGGTTTGATGGAGGGATTGTTTTTCCCGAAGTGGCTGGATGTTTTGTATAAGTGGTTGTGTTCAGAGCCAAAGTTTGATAAGGTCAGAAACTGGTTTTTGGGTTGGAAAGGATTGTTCCCGGAGGAGCTATTAGGAAACAAGAGGATCGAGATTCAGTTTATACGAGGTTTAGATATGGTGATGGAAGCTGTTGACCAGGTGGAAGTGTCTAAGCCAGGGGAAAGAGAGAACATAAGGTCCTCAAGTTACCATAAGGAACAAGAGCAGAGGCAGTTCGGGGTTCGTGTTAAGAGTCATGAGGCTCAGATGGATGATGATGACACCAAGGAGCTGAGTTTTAAAGAAGCAGTAGAGTTGTTTGCGCAGGAGAAGGAGCTGCTGTTGAAACCAAAACCGTATAGAATGCACAATGGTCTTCAGATCTATAGGTTTGGGAGCGTGAGTGTGTTGGTAGACTCGGCGAACTCAAAGTTATTGGCTCAGGAAGGAGGATGCTGGTTTCCTGTAGATTTTGAGGGATTGTTGAAGATACATCACAGTGCTGTTGCTGGAAAAACAAAGAAACATATCCCTTAGAAAGGAGGTAATATTGCTTATGATTTCTATGTTATTATTCCTCTGCGTTTTGCTTTATTATCTGTATGATAGATTTTTTACTTGTCAAGTAGATAACAGATTCTTGTGTTTCAGTCCATTGTTGTATAGCGTAATTAGTATTTTAATTTCAGGAACATCTTATAGGGAAGTAAGCAGAAGAAGCTGTGTTTTGGAACATCATGAAGGTTTGAAATTATGAACACTTTCTGGTATAACCAGGAGAAGTCATGGGTGTGGAATATTATGAACATAAATTTTGCTTTTCATATTTCTTTTTTATTGACAGTTAAAACCTTTCACATTTTGTAGTCGCAGGCATCCGAGTTTGACTGTACCATTGGCTTGGCACTTTTGTAACGACTTACAAAAGTCGTTTCTTTTTTAGACAATGCATATTTGCCGTTTATGTTTTTTTCATGTTACCAAACAGATCATGGATGGAGATTATACACTCTTAGATGCTGTGTTGGACAATCCTTGAAGGATGTGCTTGAAGATTTAAGGATAGAGTTTTATAGTTTTTCCATCACGGAGAAGAGAATTGATATCTAAATAACTTTTCATTTTCAACTCTGCAAAAGCTAGAGAAGTGTGTTTTTCTTAACGATCACGACTCTGATTTGTGTTTTTGTTGCTTATTTCAGGAAGTGGGAGAAAATGCTTGGAAGCGTCGACATTCCCTGGACAATGGGTATTTGTTAATGATTAATATATTGACTAGATTACCTGTTTTCTAATGGTTGCAGCTGAGCAAATCTTGTAGAGATATTGAGTTATATACTCTTTTGTTTCTTTGTGCCAATTATGGAACAAGACCTCTTGTATCTCTCTTTTTATTCAAACAATCAATATAGTAGCTCAAAATCGACATCTTTAAGCTCTACACAGGCCTAGGACCATTGTCAATCTTGAGATCTTTTTTGGACTCCGTCATTGTTCAAAACCATATTAGACACAAAAAAATCAACCAGTCTTGGAAAAAATGCAGCTCGAATCCCCACATTTGTGGCCTTTAATGATTTTAGTAGGCGTTTTTGGTTGATGGGTTATAAACTTATAAACAATCGAATATGGTTTCAACAGTAAAATCTGATCAAAACCATGAACTTCATATTAAGATGACAGGGTAAAAAGGTTTGGAACCCAAAAAAAAGATACCTAAAACAGAGTATCTATGTAACAACTATCGGCAAATTCACTTTGCAATAGCAATAGATCCATAGTAACATACTTTACTTACATTTTTACTTAATTCCCACTCATCACTGTCTCAACTAAACCCACATTTCTCTAAGAAGCTTGTATCTTGCATTGGAAGTCGTCTCTGAACCAATAAAGTCACTCGATTTGTCGACGATTGATGTAAGAGGAGAGTCTAGTTCCTCAAGCTCCTCGTCGCTCGTGTACCCTTTTCTCTGAATCATAGACACATTATTCCTTGACAATTTTCCTTGAGCAGCCTCTCCAACTTTTTCTGCTACATCCATGGTCGATGGAGGCATGTAAGAAACAGAGGAAGCTGCATAAGGGAAGCTTTCTTCTGATACCTTCCCATCACCATCGCTCTGCAAATATAACAAATAAAAATTGACAAATTCTACTTTCTGGATTATTAGAAGAAAGAAAATATAAATGTTGAAACCTCAGCAGAATTAAGCTCTTCTAGGACAGCTCCAGGTACATGATCTGGACAGAACTCATCAGGTGTGAAGTTGCAGAGTATTCTTTTGATTAGTGGAAGACTGATTGATGGGCATATCTGTTCATAAACCAATAAATCAGGGACAAAGGTCGATGAAGCTCATAAATGTAATATATATTTTATTAGACAAACCTCTTCTCTAATGGATCTTTCCATAAGCATGTCTTTAGGGAGCATAAGAAGATCACTAAGCTCGTTTAGCAAAACAAAGGCTTTACGATCACTGCCTTGGCTTTCTACATGATGATGATCATCTTCTCTGTTTCTGTTCTCTTTCGCTAAAGAATCGTCAGAGTTCATGCCAAACATTTCAGTGAGGCATCTAGACCAATTTCCAATCTGCAAGGGAACAATATTGTTTCATTGGATTAGTCCAACATCACTCAATCTCCAACAGCTATGAAACATTTGCGCTTTGTTTTTCGTGTTTGTTTACCGCGTTTTTGAGTTGTGCTCCTGAGCCAAAGCTCAAGTCTCCAGCAGGAATAGGCAAAACTTTTGAATCAAGAATAGGATCAGAGACAGGATCAGTTGGAATCTGATGTTCTGACTCTCGCAGAATAGCGTTGAACATGGCCACATCGAATCTACCAATACACTTCTCCATAACCTGTAGCAACACTATGATTCTTATTTATGTCTTCTTGGTTTGGATTGAAACAAATGGAGAAGGTGATTGATTACCATTGTAGCTAATAAAGGTAAGCAACCGCATTCGTGTCCTGCGCCTCGCATAGGACAAAGCCGTTGAAGAGCATCTCTGAAAGCATTTTTCCATAGGCTAATCGAAAACGTTCCTTGCTTCTCATCACCTAAAGAAGGTCCTAACAGTTTCTCAATTGATTTACCGTCTGATGAGTCTTTTTCAGGGGATTGCATATGAGGAGTAAAGACCTTCAAGATACAAGAAGAAGAAGAAGAAGAAGAAGAAGAAAGTGAGATGCTTCATAAGAAGATCCATTATTCAATAAGGACATTTTGTTTTATACCTGCCACCAAACAGACTCAACGATTCTAGAGAAGATCCAGAACTCGATTTTCTCGAGTGCGGAAGTAAATGTCTCGGTTTCTTGCCAATCTTCCAAAAGCTGTTGGAAACCATTCTTCCATCTCAGGTTTGTTTTCTTCCCTGAATCACCATTTGATTCAGAGCTCTGTGTGATGATGCGAGACCGACCAAACGCTTGCGATATGATCTCCCTTAGAGCTACTATGTTTGATAGCCAGAAGGTCAACCTAAGAAATCAAGAATTGTTTAAGATGACAAACTTAGAAGAATGAATCAAGATCTTGAAATTTCAAACTCGCATACCTTGAAACATCATTCCCACAAGATCTTGCTACCAAAACAAGACCAGAAACAGAGTTTCTAGCGATCGTAGCACGCTTTCCCCGAGTAAAATGGTTACAGGCATGGATGTAGATTCTTGAAATACGCCGAGCAGGGGTATGAAGCTTGTGCGCAGAGCTACAATGGTCCGGGACAAGAGAGTAGAGCGAAATCTCGAGCGCAGCAACTTCTCTAAGCTCCTCTTCAAGTCTCTCGATTCTAGTCTCCAGATGCTCAATCTTATTCTCAGCTACATCAGACGCCTCGTTCTCGCTTCCAGCACTAAGAGCACCATTCGAAGCATCTTCCCACACATCGGCATTGATATTACCTGTATCGATTTCTTTACCCAATTCAGATACGGATCTGCTTAAGTTATGCTTCTTCTTCTTATCTGTTTTTTTCAGAGCATCTGCAGAAGCAATGGCGGCTCTATCATCATCATCATCATCATCAACATCATCCAAGTAACGAACATCGACAGTTTGGTAACCTTCAGACGGATCTGATTGTGTGGTTGAATCACTACTTGCTACTGTGGAGAGATTATTAGAGGCTTCCTTAGCATCTAAGTCGTCTTTTTGTTTCTGGCTATTCGTCTTCTGTAGCTTTTGATCTTTTCTTCCACTCTTGGTAGATCGCTTAGACTGGACATTGTTGGTTGCTCTTGCCTTCATCATGAGAATCTTCCAATGCAAGTTCCAAAGTGAGAAGAATTGTGTAACCCTACAGGAAAGAAAGAAGAAAGAAAATTCAGTGATAAGACTCAAAAAGTAATGATTTTGAATTTGAGATTTGGAATGAGCAAGATGAGCAAAAGCATAAAAAACACAGCTGGATATATTCATGTTATGAAAACGACAACACATAATGGAGGGAGGAAAATGACATAAATCAGACTTGCTATGTTTTGTCTTAATCTAATCTACAGTAGGATTTGAGGCCCCAGCAACTTGTTCATAGTTGCTAAAACAGAATACAAAATGAGTGAAATTCACTTTACTCTTATGGATTTACAAGAATGATTTTCTTTTGGGATATGGTTAATTAACCATAACAGATAAAACACAGAAATTCAGGAACTGCAATTCTGTTAAAAGTCTCTAAATCTTGTATCCGTTTGAGAGAGAGAGAGAAACAGAGCAGGAAAGAGGGAGGACAAAAGAAAGAAGAAGAAGAAGACTACACCAGAGCAAAAGGAGAAGTACTTCTGAGAAAGGGGTGTTTCACATGGAAGCCATCATGAAACACATTTGGTTGTCTTCCTCTTCACGACGGTTGCTTTAATCTACTCAGTGTGAAGTCTACTCTCAGATTTGCGTCACTCGTATTAGCTGTCTTTATCTGTAATCCATAATAAAGCTACTTTCTCTCTTTCTCTCTCTCTCTCTGTCTCTCGGAGATCCGAGTGCGGCAAGTTATGGTGCATTTTAAAAAGAAAAAACATGGACCGTGTGCGGTACGGACTGTGATCCCGGTCGTGACCCGTGGAAGGCTGTGTCGGTGGCTCGAGCGTTAACCGGAAATAGCCGGTCGCATTGTCAGAAAAAAAAAGTAGATTCTCATTTTAAATGAAAATGACCGTAGTGTCCTTTTCTCTTTCGTCCAAAACATCCGACTGACTCCACCGAAAGAAAACATCTGATGACCAGAAAGAAAATAGATAAGACGACCAAGTTTCTACACATGGCTTTCACATTGGACTGATCTTGGGTCTCCATATAAAAAGCATGTGAAGGAGCGAAGTCAAGTGATGTCTTCTTGCATTTACAAAGCCTAAATCGTTTCATTGTTACTCAATTATACTCTCTAGAGCGACACGTACGCAGAGAGATGGATTTACTCTCAATAGTTTACCATTCACAGCTAAGATGTATAAACTATAATTACCTTAATGTATGTGAGGATTTTGATAAAGGCTGACGGCCAATTTGAGTGATGTAGCCAAGAGATAATTATGTTTAACCGATTAGCAGCTTTGATTATTAGATTTCTATACCAATTTTTGTTCTTCTTTTAACATTAGTTTCGACGACCAGAACGAGAAATACCGGAAAATTACCCTTTTGTTTACAACAGTGTGGAGTTAATTGCGTTTATTGAATTCAACACTTAGATCAAGAATAAAAGTACACCTTTTTATTGCTTTAGAAAATTAACTTAAAAACTAAAACGTTTTCACTCTTTCAAATCTTCCAGAATGTCATTTGATTACAAAATATGTAACTTTTACGAAGAAGAGCTAATAACAAGGGAAAACATTG
Source organism: Erythrophleum ivorense (assembly GCA_026724425.1). Lineage (NCBI taxonomy): Eukaryota > Viridiplantae > Streptophyta > Magnoliopsida > Fabales > Fabaceae > Erythrophleum > Erythrophleum ivorense. The sequence continues at coordinate 1,677,221 of JAIUCV010000086.1, read as the reverse complement.
TGCCATTGGATTTGTCAACATTATTCACTCTCTAATGGCTACTATAAACATTTGAGCTTTGTTTCGTGTTTGTTTACCGCGTTTTTAAGTAACAACTTTTGAATCAAGGATAGGATCAGAGACAGGATCAGTTGGAATCTGATGTTCTGACTCTCTCAGAAGAGCATTGAACATGGCTACATCGAATCTACCTATACACTTCTCCATAACCTGTTTTTAAATACACAATAAGAATATGATTCTTATTTTATGTCTTTCTTGAAACTACCGACAGGAGCGTTAACCGGAAATAGCCGGTCGCATTGTCCTTCTCTCTTTCGTCAAAAAACATCCGACTAACTACCACCGACACCGACATCAAATTACGTACGATTACGACTGTTGATTTGTTTATTGAATTGTGGAATTTACGGAAGAAAACATCTGATGACCAGACAGAAAATAGATAAGAGGACAGTTTCTTCACATGGCTTTACATTGGACTGATCTTGGGTCACCATTTTTTTTTTTTTAAAAGCATGTGAAGTCATGTATGTCTTGTGACATTCATCAAGCCTAATCGTTTCAGTGTTAATCATGTTCTCAGGAGAGAAGGATTTACCACAGTAGCCCTCTCAATGTGATGCAAAGGCAAAATAACAAATCAAGCTACTACTACTAACTGAAAACAGCAATTATGAAGAATGCTAGCAAGAGGGTATTGGGGTTTCTTTCATTACTTTATCATCATCATGCATGAGCATGATACCAGAGGATGAGATGAACATCATGGCTCGCTAAAGAGCCTACTACTTAAAAGAGAAGACTATCAAGCTACACTAAAGAAAGCTAATCAGAATATTTGGGAAACTACAATCAATAGTACTCGAAATGGCAGTATCAAATACAAGGTCCATCAACCACAATACTTGGTCCATCAACCTCAATTCCAACTCGATACTTATTCTAGTATTTGATCAAGCTCCTTGACCCCACACATGCCTATAACTTTTTCCATAGATAAAAATCATTTCTCATGCTATTCTTAAGTCTTAACTCAGTATTTTGCAGAAAAGGCTCACAATTCAATTATCCACACAGCTAATACAATTGGAAACGATTTTTGGCCATTGTTGAACCATTCAAACATCCAACATTCATGCAATGAGAAGTAAAAGCAATTAAAGAAACTGAAACTTAATTTGCCGAATCTCACTATGGGTGACACTGGGGATTAATCCAGCTACCAACACTGATGCAATAAGCAAGTAAAAGCCTAATAAATACCGCAATTTGAAGAAACTGTAATCTAGTGTGTTGCATCTAACAATGGCTGATGCCATGAGAACTCTACTCCAACCACTCTACCAAAAAAAAAAAAAAAATCTAATTGTGCACGCTGCACAAAGCTATAATCATATACCATGTCGAAAATCTATACTAATGAGCCTTGTTGAAGCATGCCATGTGTACAAAACAGAGGAACATTCCATACCCTAGTTATAGCTATACTATCATCAGCCTCTGACTACAACAACAAGTGAAAAGTTGTAAGATGGATCTAAAAGAGATTCAGAATCGACGAATGTAACCTGGCTATGAATTTCATCAGGAGCACTGCATAACGTAGTCCAGTAATGCAACAATCCAAAAGACCAATCAAATTGCAGATATTTGATCAAAATGAGCAAATAAAGAGTGACCAAATTCAAGAAATGTAATCATAAGTAGAGAGTGAGGACAAGTGCGTCGAAGAAGTTAAAGTACACTTATTTCATGAACATCATTATCGACAGAAACAAAGAGATTGAAACGAAGTTGAAACCCAAACTCTCTAGTCTTCGTGATCGTCATACAACGGAAAAAAGACATACCAGAACAAGCTTCCACAATCCGGAGATCAAACGATGATGCTTAATCGGACGAATCTCCGACGGACGCGAGCTTCTCCATCTCGAGGCGCTCCAGAGCTTTCTGATGAGCCCAAGTCTCGATGGAAAGATCGGGTTTGGCATTGAGTCCGACGCCGAGGATGACAATCGTGAGGAAGCTAGTGATGTAACAGGGGAGCTCCCAGTCTTCCCATTTGCGCGACTGTCCCGGTGCCGGAGGAGTACGGTTCATAAAGTAACCCTTGGGCCGCTCCTCGTGACCCGGCGTCGCCCACCGACTCGGTCCGGCGGATGTAGATCCGGACCGTGAAAAGATCCGATTTCGTAGCGTCTTAGCTGCGACGCTCAAGGACTGCGTCGACGGCATCGCTTTGTTGTTCCGATTTCTGCTGTAAGCAAAGAGAGAAATGAAAATTCTCAGATTTGTTCTGTATACCACCACGACCTATTCTTAACTCGAAACCGGACCGAGAAATTCAATTTAGTTTAACAGTATCGTCGGTTTAATTGGCAATATTCGGTTAATATTTTGGTATAGTAATTGGATTTTTAACAGTTAAGATTTTCCGGTTTATTTCATGCTTTTCTCAATTCGAAATCGGTTCTATCAGTTGATTGTTTGAGTTAAAGCAGATCGAATTATTGGCTACACAATCCATGTACCGTGTCGTACTAGTATTACATAGTAAAGATATCAAATCTTCTTGATATACAGTAACTTAACGGACACACTTGAGACATTCTGAATTCTACATTAAATGACAAGAGACCCACAAAACAGTGGAAGACTTGCCTATACGCGCAGCTGTAAGGACAAATGAAGCGGATTGAGAATGTGACTATACCCAACATTAACATACAAATGAAAAATTTGACCTTATTATATTATGAGAAATAAACTACCTTCCTCGTTTCTGACATCAATGATGACTTTGTTGCTAGATCGTTACAACGGGAAAGGCTTGATGTTTAGACTAGCCATATCTGCTATGCTATTAGTTTCAGGAATGAATCCATGTTCTCCTCAATTGTTTTGCTTTCCTTCATCTTGTAGCATGCAAACATATGTTTGAGGTAGATTCTATTTTATGGATTCAAGATGGAAGAAGAACACTTTTCTATAATAATCCGGATTAATTACTTTTCCAAACGTTTACAAAACTTAAATATTAAAGCCCAAAAGCACATTAAAAAACTCATTTAACCGTATCAAAGAAATTTCTACCAAAAGTGTTTTATGGGCCAGGCCTAATACAAGTACAATTAATCCATTAGAGTAGACTAGTCTTGAATATCAGATCATTTATCTGGGAATAGTTCGAACGGTGGTTGGTGATGATTGATGAAAAAACTCTTACGATGAGTCTCTGATAAGCTTGCTGTGCCCTTGGCATTTATGAAGAAGAAACAGAGAACGAGCAGAGTGAGGAAGGAAGATCAGAGCATCCGTGGAAGTGGCTGAAGAAGTGAAAGACTTGGATTGAAGTAGAGTGTTTGTATTCAGGCCTAATATCTAAACTATGTCGTTTTTACTTTCTCTGTTTAGTATTTAAAGCACCCGACATGTTTAGGGTTTCCTTATCAAAAAAACATCAAACATTAAATCAAGTTATTCAGTCGCTTTCCTTTTCTCTCGAGATTTCCATCACAAGACAGGTCACCGGCTTGTCTGGTAGGTCACGGGCTTACCATTTGGTATCAGAGCCTCAGGGATGTCGACAAACAGAGAAGATCTATCTGTTACCGATCCGACCGAAGGGGAGAGTCCACTACGCTCCTCCGTCAACGAACTATGCGACCGATTTGCCAAAATGGAGAAGGAACAAGTTTGGGTGAGAGAAGCGCTTGGTATCCTAATCCACGGTCAAGCAGGAACAGCGCCACCGAGTGGTTTCACCACACCTTTCGGATCTCCGATCCACCCCCAAAACCCTCGTCCGCCGGGAACGCCTTTCTCTACACCAGGAGAGAACAGTACCAACGCAGGAGTCCCTCCGCCTCCGGTAGCTGTACCTCCACCACAAGCAGAAAAACGGACACCGACGGTGCCCGACGAAACCAAACTCGAGTCTCCGAGAAGGGTCTTCGACATACCATTGTTCGAAGGTCAAAATGCAGAAGAATGGTTGTTCAGAGTTGAGCAAAGCTTTGCAGCGAACAAAACACCTGAAGTTAACAAGTTGGAGCAAGCAACAGCGTGTTTAACAGGAACAGCTGTAACGTGGTTACGATACACTCAGGACCGCGAGACTATTACCAGCTTGAGGGATTTTAAGGACAAATTTCGTGACAGATTTGGGCCTAGTAGAGGTGGCTCCATCGTGGATCAACTGATGGAAATTACTCATAAAGGTTATGTGGATGAATACCGTGAACAATTTGAAGAGCTACTGGTGGAAGTACCTCATGTCACAAACGATGTAGCGGAATCAATGTTTTTGAGAGGACTGAAGAAGAGCCTCAGAGACCAAGTGCTTCGATGTAATCCTGCTGGAATCAATGCGATTGTAGCGGCAGCTAGGATGATTGAGCGTCAAGATGGTGCTAATCAAGGCTACTCTTACAAGCCTCGGTTCCAATACCAAACATCAAGCACTCCCCCATCATCTAGAAGCTCAAGTAATAGCCCACTGAAGAGCGCAGAAGTGTCACCGGCTAGACGCCCGTTTGAGACGGGCAAGGGAAAGTTTGGGAATGCTGCTGAAGGTCGAAAGTCTAATCCGTGCAGACACTGTGGTGAACAATTCTTCAATGGCCACAAATGCAAACTTCAGCATCGATTTAAGAGTTTGGAGATAGAGGGAGAAGAAACGGCTGAGGATGCTTTTGAACAAGAATACAGTAAAAACGACATAGTTTAGATATTAGGCCTGAATACAAACACTCTACTTCAATCCAAGTCTTTCACTTCTTCAGCCACTTCCACGGATGCTCTGATCTTCCTTCCTCACTCTGCTCGTTCTCTGTTTCTTCTTCATAAATGCCAAGGATTGTTGTTCCGAGAGGGAAAAATTGTACTACCTAAGGACTCTTCCTTTATTCAGCAAGTGTTAGAACAATTTCATTCGGGGGTTATGGGAGGCCACGAAGGGGTCCTGAAGACATACAAGAGGCTGTGTAGAGAAGTTTGCTGGAAGGGTATGAAGAAGGACATTGAAGAGTTTATACTGAAGTGTCAAACTTGTCAGCACAACAAATACTCCACACTCTCACCGGCTGGTCTCCTATCTCCACTACCCATCCCTACTCAGGTATGGTCGGAAATCAGCCTTGATTTCATTGAAGGATTACCTCTCTCTCACGGCTATGATGTGATACTAGTAGTGGTTGATAGACTCAGCAAATATGCTCATTTCCTACCGTTGAAACATCCTTTTACGGCAAGAACGGTGGCTGATCTGTTTATCAAGGAGGTTGTGAGACTACATGGGTTTCCAGAGAAGATGGTATCAGACAGGGACAAGGTTTTTCTGAGCCAATTTTGGGCAGCCTTATTCGCTACGCAGGGTACAAAACTTCACAAGAGTACGGCTTATCACCCGCAAAGCGATGGACAAACAGAAGTAGTGAATAGAAGCTTGGAGACTTATCTCAGGTGTTTTGCAGGGGAGAAACCTAAAGCTTGGGTCAAGTGGCTTCCATGGGCTGAATATTGGTATAACTCTTCATTCCATTCTTCTCTTGGAAGTACACCATTCAAGGCGTTGTACGGTCGGGATCCCCCTAAGATGCTGCGTTATGGAGATGTTCCAACGGCTATTGCTGCTGTGGAGGAGATGATACAAGATCGTGACAGCATTCTGGAGGAGCTGAGGGAAATTTGGAGAAAGCTCAGAAACGAATGGAGAATTCAGCCAACAAACACCGCAGGGAGTTGGAGTTTCAGGTGGGTGATATGGTTTACCTAAAACTGAGACCATATCGCCAAGCATCGGTAGCTGTGCGTCGAAATGAGAAACTTGCCCCACGATATTTCGGACCTTTTGAAGTGTTGCAGAGGATCAGTAAGGTCGCGTACAAGCTCAAGCTTCCGCCGAGGAGTTTGATTCACCCCGTCTTTCACGTGTCTCTGCTCAAACGTGCCGTAACAGCACCCAATCAGGTCCAACCTCTGCCTGAGATATTAGCTCCAAATCTGGAATGGAAGGCGGAACCAGAAGAGGTCCTTGACTTTCGCCGAGCTTCTCCTGAGACAGAACCAGAAGTGTTGATCAAGTGGAAGGGACTGCCTTTGTTTGAAGCATCTTGGGAACCAGTCAACAAGGTGAAAGACCAATACCCAACATTTCACCTTGAGGACAAGGTGAGTTTTCTTCGGGGGGGGGGGGGTATTGATAAGCTTGCTGTGCCCTTGGCATTTATGAAGAAGAAACAGAGAACGAGCAGAGTGAGGAAGGAAGATCAGAGCATCCGTGGAAGTGGCTGAAGAAGTGAAAGACTTGGATTGAAGTAGAGTGTTTGTATTCAGCCCTAATATCTAAACTATGTCGTTTTTACTTTCTCTGTTTAGTATTTAAAGGACCTGACATGTTTAGGGTTTCCTTACCGAAAAAACATCAAACATTAAATCAAGTTATCCAGTCGCTTTCCATTTCTCTCAAGATTTCCATCACAAGACAGGTCACCGGCTTGTCTGGTAGGTCACGGGCTTACCAGTCTCTAGGGATGCTATAAGTTTATCTACGGACGCATTAACTGTGGACTGAACTGCCTGCGTCTGGTTCGTCTGGGCCATCTGCCTAGCAATTTCATTCTCATTGAATACCTCCCTATACATAGTAACGATCTGCAATGACAAATGAAATTGGTTAAAAATGTGAAAAACCCAACATATTGAACTTGTTATGAATATAATGAAGTGATTAAGAGAGATAAACTAACCATCGTCGATTCTGACGTCACTAATGCCTTTGTGGGCAGATCATCAAAAGGGGGTATTATATCCGTTTTAAGTGAACCGATTTCTGAACCCAACTATAAGAAAGAAAAAACAAAATCTTCTTAACAAGAACCAATCAAAACAAACCAGATACTTGAACTATGAACTTATGAACTAGCTGTGTCTTCTACTTATTAGATATGGGATCTATCAAGGTTAAACTCTTTGATGCTTAGATTACCTTCTCTGTGCTCTTCTCTATGCTCGACAACAACCGGTCCACTTTAGTCATTAAGTGGTCAACTTTCTTATCCTACGTATCAAAACAAGAAATCAGAAATATGAAATGTTCTTGTTTGAGATAGCAAATGGAGAAATGGAGAAGAGCTTCTTAACAAGAACCAATCAAAACAATTCTAAAGAAGGTTACCTTCTCTGTGCTCTTCTCTAAGAGCGAGAGCAACCGGTCCACTTTAGTCATTAGCTAGTCAATTTTGACTGCTTCCTACAACGCAATACACAAACTCCCAAAGTCAAGAAACAAGAAAAGTATCAAAACAAGAAATCAGAAATATGAAATGTTCTTGTTTGATAACAAGGTCCTAAGACGACTACAAACGCACCTTCTTCAAGAGGATGAGAGTGAGAGTGATAAGGGCTCGGACTGGTCTGTATTAGCAGGATTCTCAGTCTTCTTTTCACCTGATGAGACTCGTAAGGGCTCGGACTGGTCTGTATTAGCAGGATTCTCAGGATTCTCTTCAACTGATAAGACTGATAAGGGCTCGAACTGGTCTGTATGATTCTCAGTCTTCTTTTCACCTAATAGTTATAAAGGGTCCGACTATTCTGTCTTCCCAAGACTTCCCATATCAGCCTTTATTTTATATTCTCTCAGGTAATAAACAAAGTATCAAACCACGAAATCAAGCAAATGAACTCAAATAAGATCAACAATATGAAAAGGAAGACTCTTTGATTAACCTTAGATGCTCACACAAACAAATAAGATATACTATAATTTCGTGTATGAGGATACACGGTATATGCAGTTACCTTGCAGACATTCATAAAAACTTTGTACACACTTAGTACATTTTTGAAAACATTTGTAAAACATGTCATTCATTTATACTTATAATTTCCAATTAGTTGGTTTAAAAAGACTTATTTTCGTTACTAGTATAAATTATTTTAAGAGACCTATTAATATCATAAGTTAATAATTTTTATAATAAATCTTATAAAAATATATGACAAAATATATGACATATGATAATATATTAAAATATAAATATAGTATTATTTGTTTTTATTTAAATTTAAAAACTTTTTGAATTTATCTATAATTTTAGAATAAAACTTTAGAAAATATTATAATTTTAAAAGATTATATTATTTGTTAATAAAAAAAATATTTTAGTCAAAAGTAATAATTTTATAAATTAATAAATTTTCAAAGTGCCAATGAATTTATAAAATTTGTACTGTACTCTACAACAAATAGGTTTGCTTAACTCGAAACGGGACCGTGAAATCCAATTTGGTTTAACAGAATCATCAGTTTAATTGGCCATATTCGGTTAATATTCGGTTAATATTCCATATAGTTAATACATATAGTAATTGGATTTTTAACAGTTCAGATTTTCCGATTTATTCATCCTTTTCTCAATTCTTATTTTTGTTTTCGATTTGACTTTAACTTTTGAAGTTCGAAATCGGTTCTATCAGTTCGATCGATGATTGTTTAGTTAAACCATATCGAATCAGTTACACTAGCATTATCATTATTGGCTTCAATCCATGTACGGTGTCGTATTAGTGTTACACACAGTAAGATATCAAATCTTCTTCATATGCTTAACGGACACACTTTGAAACATTCTGATTTCTACACTGAATCTAGAAAATATAGAGGCCATGAACAAGAGACCCACAAAACAATCGAAACCTTAGGAGATACAATCGAAACCATCTTCTACTTCTAATTCAACAATCGAAACCTTAGGAGATATATAAATAACTCTGATATGTAATTATGTATACACAGCACCCCGGGATTTTTACTTCATAGCTCCATTTTCACCTGGTATTGCTGCAAACAAGCTGAAGCCATCAAGAAATTGGCTTGATGATGATGATCCTCTTCTCTTCCCCATACCGGCTGGTGGTAACCGTCTAAAGGCCATTGTTGTAACGCATGGTAAGACTCTCCATTAAAGCTACCATCCATAAGAGAGCCGTTCTGCATAAGATATTTGGACACTATCATTAGCTCAAATAGTACATAACAGCTTCTGTTAGAGATTATTCATTCAACAAGCCAGCTCTCTTTTACTGTATTTTATCCTAACGGAACAAGATTTTGAAAGAGTGGGGCCTGGTTCTTAAATGGTGTACAAGCTGTAAAAGAACAAGGTCATTTAATAAGCAGTTATTTGCAGAGAAACAAAAACTGATGAATTAGATTGGATAGGTGAAACTTGAAGCAACAAGAACTAGACTCAGACCCACAGAAAAAAAATAATTGTGCAAGGATAAAAAACAGACATAATCAAAACCCACAGAACAGAGGTGGTCCGTGTTTCTGACCCATTTTTTTTCTCTCTGTGATATAATTGAGACTTGAGAGGACTCATTAGTCCTTTCAAAAGATTTTTGTAGTCCTTGCGTAAACAATAGCCTGTGTGTGTACTGCACTTTTGTAAGGTAATGTGTATTTATTTCCTCACGTTGATCTTCTGTTTTTAAGCCTAGTCTAAAATAGAGTCGATTAATGTTGCATCAATAAATATCCAAAAGTTTCTCTTTTTTGTGATACAACTAAAAAGGTTACTCAAAGAAATCTAATCCCTATGGTTACTCAAACGAGCAACATAGTCAATCATAGGCTCTTTATAGTGAATCTTAGAAGAAGATCACATGGAACTTAAAGTCTTGTATGTGATTAGATACTTACTTCTGAAGCCAATATGCTGTCGAGCTTGAAATCGATTCTAGGGTTTACTGCAGCAAGTCTCATAGATAGCATCTGGAAAGAGAAAAAAAGAATAGTTATGTTTGTGATTGTTTAGCTTATGGTTTAATTTACTGAAGAAAACAACAAAACTTTAACTAGGAAAAGTCCAACCTCCACTTGACGCTGTAAAGACTGCACATGGTTAATGATTTCATCTAGTACCAATGCAGTTCCCTGAATCTGCAGGCCAAAGCTTCCTGTTAAGTCAGGTTTAAAGGAGAACAAGCCACGTGTTTTTAGAAACATCAGAGTTCCTAAGCAGCTTTTTTATTTATTAGAGTATCAGTTAGTCAATACACGCAAATCAGCGAGAAAATGAGTCTTAATCCTAACTAGCATGTAAATCGGCTTCAACAACTCCTCTTTTCAACATAATATTACCAGAAAAGCTAACCAGAGCAAACACTCTCGTCTATAAACAAGAGTTCAGAATTCTCAAGATTTTATGAACAAACAATCAAGTCTCAGAGCCCTACAAGTTTTTACAAACTCTTAAAGAGTTGTCACTTATCATCAACTCCTTCCACCAATAATGGCTGCTAACTTCCAAGATAAATATATTATCGATTAGTTAGCTGTCTGCAGGAGTGTCACATCATGTATTCAACCAATTAGGTATTGTGGGACTCAAAGCATATAACAATATTAGTGACGATACCACACTTCTTCACCCTCTTTCTACTTGATAGATACCAAACTTACTAGAGACGATTCTTACACTGCTCACCCTCCATAGAAAGCCTGCAACTTTTTCTACTTATCAATACAAGAGATGGACCCCAAAAACACATTCTGATCTTGATCTATCCACCAAAATCTGTCCCCTCTACCCAAAACCTTAAGGGAACACTCACAGCTAGCATTCCCACATCAATCATCATAAAGCCATTATTTTCATTTATGGAGTAAGCTTCAAGCTCTTAATGAATACACTTTGACAAGAGGAAACAAGAATCGATTGAACAATGTCACATCACTGACGTGTTACTAGTTTACCTAAATGGCTATGAGAGATTCCTCCCAATAGGGAAATAAAGTTTAAATCTTCAAGGAAGTGAAATTACCAAACTAGTAGTATAAGACTTTTAGTCTTTGGCACACCAGAAAGTTTTTTTTTCATATAAAAGGAATTTAGCATTCCAAGAAAGTGAGAAGGATTAAGACTCTTATCAAACCACATCATCAAATTAAAAGAAAGAAAAAAACCTCACTTTTTGGAAGTTGGTCTAAAATAAAGAAAGATTCTGTCCATGAGCGCTAATGAGGATCTAATTATTGATTAGCTTTTTGATTAAAGGTCGATAATCAAGAGACGAACCTTATCACAGCCTGGGACTAGTTCTTGTAGCAGCTTCATTCGTGCGTTTATCTTCTCTCTTCTTGCCTATAATCAAAGAGTTAATGATGAATTAGCGTAACCACTAATTAAAAAAACGAGCATGTTTGTGAGATGTGAGAGATGTGAATTACTCGCTCTGCTAAGCTATGGTTATCGGTAGCTTGACCACGACGAGCTCTAACGTGAACATATGGAAGCTTCTCTGCTTCTTCTGAGCTCTTTGTCTTCTTCGTCGAGCTTTTGACCTACAAATTGAAGGATAGAGAATTAGGAACGAAATTATCGGAGCGAAGAGTTTCATTGTTAACAATTGATATCACCTTCTTCTCGCGCTCTTTCCTCTTGCCAGAAGAATTGTTCTGGTTCTGGGTCGAATTCTGATTCTCCATCATTGGATCGCTCTCAGAAGGCTCGGCCTTGACTCTGTCTAGATTCTCGCCGGAATTCGAAGGTACGGAGTCACCGGAGATATTTCCGTTTTGCTCTGTAGCAATCACCGAGAAACGAGCGGCGCGGTCCAATAGAAGCGAGTTAGAAGGAAATGTCAATCTGCGGAAAGGGTTGTGAAGAGTGTGAGGAGCGATATCTCCGGCGACTCTGTTAACGTTCGCCTGAGAAGACGATGAATCTGTGAAATGGAGAAGCTCCATGGCCTGAGTCGCCGGCATCTCGAGTAAAGCCGTGAATGAAGAGCCGGTATTCTCCGGAGGCATCGTCACCAATTGCCGAAATCCGTCACTGAAATTGAGCGATTCCAGTCCGGTCACCGCCTCTCGGCACGGCCCATCGCCGGATCTAGCGCTAAAACCTTGGGTCAGATCCATAAGAGGAAACTCACGCTTAAACCGGAATTAACCGAATTGAATTTCAGAGGAAAACCAGAACCAACCGAAAAAATTAACGATCAATGGCGATCAAAGCGACTGAAGTAGTTCACTCTCTCTTTCACTTTCTCAGAGCTTAAGTCTTCTTCTTCGTTAGAGTCTATCTCTCTCTATGTGTGGGTTCTCAGAGCTCAAAAGATTACTTCAGAGCCATATGGAGTGGGAAGAAAGCAACGTTAGCTTTGGAGTGCGTCTGTTAATAAAGCCAATTTTTAGAGAGAGAAAGTATCCCATTATGGGGTTGAGGATGAGAGAGAGAGAGACACTTTTGGATCCCAATAGTTATGACTTATGAGTTGGGCCTTTGGGCTTCGTTCGGTAATAAAACAAATTTTGTAGTGGTCACTGTAGCTATAGCCTATATGTATATGCCATAACTAAGGTCAAATCAGAATGAGTGAGCTTCACTGTTGTGATACAAAAATGACTTGTGATGAATGAGGTCCACATGGCGAAACCCCGAAAACGACAGGGCGTGACGTCCCCACCAATCATTCAAGTTGCACGGATCTGAAATTTTTTGGCCGTCTTAGCGATTTATTGGGCCTTTTCGGACCGTTAAAATGAGTTTGCCAGATTTAGCCCATCTCATTTACAGCAGTGGAGTCCTTGTGTTTGTACTAAAACGGTAAGATGTTCGCGTACACTGGCTTGCAGTGCTTGCTGTTTGTTGCTTCAAAGATACTACTTTTTTGACAATTTTTGTTCCATTTCTTTTCAAAGGTTCTTTGACTGAGAAAGTTGTTGATACATTTTTTACTAACGAAAGTTGGATGTATCATAATTTGATAAGTTTGGTTATTATACATGTTCATTTTATATGAAAATAAAATAATTAACAAAAAAACTACTGAAAAAAACTACTTCCTTGCCTCAGTAGTTTTTGGAAAAATTAAAAGGACTATCACACTCTTTGGACTTACGATTTTAAAAATCTAGACCCAAAAATTCTTGAAAACAAACAAAAAATGAATAATTTGGAGTTTAAAGAACGAAACAGAAATAAACACATGTTGCTGTAATATACGAATCATATACATGACATACTCACATTGTATAAATTAGGTATATATTTTGCAGTTACGCAATTAATTAATAGGGAAAAAATCATGTAAAAGAGAAACAAAATTGTGATGACGTCAGTGCAAGCATAGCTAAAGTCTTTTCCCTTCGGCACAAACAATGGCTCTGTCTGGACTGCTTTGGTTATCTTCGACCCAAGCCCAAAACGTAATTCTAGGCTTCTAGCTAGTGCAATGGGTGTTGACTGTTATTTACGGAAGTGCCCAAGTTACTGACATAGGAGCCAAATTGGCATCTTTTAATTGCATGTTTGTGTGGTGACTTTTGTCGGTTGGTTAATGATTTTTCTCTGACACAATCAATTATACGTATTACATACAGTCTCTTCCGACCTTTAATTCGAATAAACTCTAAATAATGTAGCATCCTCCTCAATGGAATTCAAATTCATAGCTTCAAAGCCACACATATGATATAACATTGATACGTTGACCTTGGTGATTTTATAATCGTTGGAATTCTCGATTAATTTCGATTATCGCTTAACATGTGTTCCTTTTTAGTTCTGATACTGTACAAAAAAAAAAAAACCATGGCTCATGATGCCTCATGGTGTCATATGAATCAGATAACATTTGGTTGTCAATTATTCTTTCTTCAGTCATATGATTGCTTATCGTACCATTGTCCATTTTGACATAGCTGTATATATGTTATTGTCTACACAATTGAGACATTTTTATGTTATCCTCTTTACATTTCTGATAACCATAATATCATAGAGATCCCTTTATTATTATCGGTTGCATAGTACCATTTTCCCCTGGAGATTCATTGGCTAATATAGTAGTAGAAGATGTATATATATATATATATATTCCGGTCATTAAAATCAATAACTAAACTTGAAATTTAACAATAAATAATCAAAGAACCACACAAAACCAAAAAGAAACTGAAAAGAAAAAAGTAAATCCCAATATTATCTTTAGATCCATATTATTTTATTACTATTATTTCAAACAATAACTCTGCGCACAAAAAAAATTCAAATTTTGTTGATCATGACTACATAACTCCACGTTGCTACAATGCAATTTATAAAAGAATCCAACCTCGGTCAAATCTCACTTATTCTACTCCTTCGTCTTCACTGTTTATCGTTTTTCTCTGCAACTTCTCGTTGCATAGAGACGACAAAAAGACGGTTTCAAGAAAAATGAAGTTGCTTTGGATTATTCCACTTCTTGTTTCTTCCATCTTTCTCTGCATGAGCTCTTGCTCCTCTCTCAATTCCGACGGTTTGTCTCTTCTCGCTCTCAAATCCGCCGTCGACAACGACCCAACCAGAGTAACGAACTACTGGTCTGAATCCGACCCGACTCCTTGCCATTGGTCCGGAATCGTCTGTACAAACGGCCGAGTCACCTCCCTTGTACTCTCCGGAAAAAGTCTCTCCGGTTACATCCCATCGGAACTCGGTCTACTCGACTCGCTTATCCGGCTCGATCTAGCTCACAACAATTTCTCTAAAACTGTATCGGTTCGTCTCTTCGAAGCAACCAAGCTCCGGTACATTGATCTCTCACACAACTCACTCTCCGGTCCAATCCCATCCCAAATCCGGTCAATGAAATCTCTAAACCACCTCGACTTCTCCTCAAATCGTCTCAACGGTTCACTCCCCGAGTCACTCACTGAGCTCGGAAGCCTCGTCGGAACCTTAAACCTGTCTTACAACCGATTCACCGGCGAAATTCCGCCGTCGTACGGTCGATTTCCGGTTTACGTCAGCTTGGATTTCGGTCACAACAATCTGACCGGAAAAGTACCACAGGTCGGTTCTCTGTTGAACCAAGGACCTATCGCGTTCGCCGGAAACTCTCATCTCTGTGGCTTTCCATTGCAAACGCCATGCGAAGAAATCGAAATCCCTAATCTCGTCGCTGCGAAACCGGAAGGCACGCAAGACCTTCAGAAACCAAATCCCAGTGTAATCAGCAACGACGAAGGAAAGGAGAAGCAGATCACCGGATCGGTAACGGTATCTCTGATCTCAGGAGTTTCCGTTATCATCGGAGCTGTTTCTATCTCGGTATGGCTGATCCGGAGAAAACAGAGCTCCGACGGGAACAAATCGGAGACGAAGACGACGACTGTGGCCTCAGAGTTCGACGAGGAAGCGCAAGACGGTAAATTCGTGGCGTTTGACGAAGGATTCGAGCTCGAGCTCGAGGATTTGCTGAGAGCATCGGCTTACGTAATAGGCAAGAGCAGGAGCGGGATTGTGTACAGAGTAGTGGCGGCGGAATCCTCTTCCGTCGCCGCCGTTGTCGCCGTCAGAAGGCTAAGCGACGGTAACGCCATGTGGCGGTTTAAGGATTTCGAGAACGAAGTGGAGACCATTGGTAGGATCAACCACCCAAACATCGTAAGGCTAAGAGCTTACTACTTTGCAGAGGACGAGAAGCTTCTCATTACTGATTTCATTAGCAATGGCAGCTTATACTCTGCCTTACATGGTAAAAACACTAATTTTTTTCTTAATTTTTCCAGTTTTTTTTAATACTAATCAACAGCTAATTATAAGGTTTATTTGCACATAATTGTTGAAACTTGAAACTACTATTTGGGAGTCAATGCTCTTAGTCTCAAAGTGAAAGTGGAGAGCTTTTTGTCCTTTGTGTGATTGTGGTAGTATAGTGACTGATTTGTTGGCTTCTTCTCCTGGTTGTTCTATTGTTTAAAGCGTTCTTGGGGTTACATGTGTTGAAACTGTTTCAAACAATAGAGATCGAACACAAGCATGTGGATCTCTCTACCTTCCAGAAAAAAACAAATAAACAGATTTGGTTCTCTATATAGTTCTTGAATAGATAAAGCAATGTAAGTATAGTGTGTGGTCCTGTTTTCTTCATGGGAACACATTTAGCCATTGTGTGTATAAGATTAGTGCACAAAGTTGAGATTTTTCCAGAGATTTGTTTGGTTACTTTTCTGAGACGGCATTTGTGTTTTTTTTTTTTTTGTAGGTGGGCCTTCGGATTCTAGGCCTACGCTCTCTTGGGCTGAGAGGTTACGTATAGCACAAGGGGCTGCTCGTGGGTTGATGTATATACATGAATACAGTTCGAGAAAGTATGTACATGGCAACCTAAAGTCAAGCAAAATCCTGTTAGATGACGAGCTACATCCTCACATCTCTGGGTTTGGTCTCACACGTCTGGTTTCGGGTTATCCCAAACTCACTGATCATTTAGACCAAACATTTGCGGCAAGACTCTCAGTAGCTCCCCAAGCTGCTTACCTTGCACCCGAAGCCAGAGCTTCTTCAGGTTGCAAGCCATCTCAGAAATGCGATGTTTATTCGTTTGGAGTGATTCTGTTGGAATTGTTGACTGGTCGGTTACCTAAATGTTCCTCTGACAACGAAGGAGAGGAGCTCGTGAGTGTTTTGAGGAAGTGGCACAAGGAAGAGAGATCGTTGGGCGAGATCTTAGACCCGAAGCTTCTGAAACAGGGTTTCGCTGATGATAAGCAAGTTATTGCAGCCATTCGTGTCGCCTTGAGCTGCACGGAAATGGATCCGGAGATGCGTCCTAGGATGAGATCTGTGTCTGAGAGTTTAGGTCGAATCAAATCGGAATAAGCCTTCGTTGAATGATCCCGGAAAGTAATAAGTATCGAATCTCAGGAGCTTCTGTCCAATGCCAGATGAAGTGTCTGTCTTTGTTTATCTATAATTCACATGTTACTTGTGTCCTAAGGAAGAAAGTTTTGTTGTGTGTCACGATGGGCTACTTCTGTATTGCCTTCTAGAATCTTATATCGTGAGTTAGTGAATAACTGAATATGATAAACATCTGTGTTTGAAAATCTTGTCAACTTAAGTAAGCATAGATTTTAAAATACGAAAGATGTTGACTATCCTTGCTTAGCTTTGCTTGTTAGATCTTCTCGTCCCAAAAAGTAAACACTTGTATAAATATAACCAAGTGGCTTTATAATAATACATGTATTTCAATTGTTTGTGTTTCATTGGTCGATATTAAGATTCGGTTTTGATTAGATGCATAGAATTTTAAGTTTTTGAGAAAAGATGCATGATTAACGAAAAAAACTCAATTGATGCTTCTTAGTGGGATTGTACTAATCTATAAAAGATAGTTAAGAAGAAGAAAAAACACTCAATTGCATGATTGCATCTCTCTTGCGCATGGAGGTCAGCCTATATATATGCTCACATACATACATCATAAATGAACTTTGAACCGATCTTTAGCATTTATATAGATAAGAGAAAAGAAAGGGCAAAATCAAATCTATTTCGAATATATATTTTTTTTTTGTTAGAACATCAAACATGATCACATCCCACACCGTTGGTCCTTTGTTCAAATTCACAACAAAAAGTATTACTTTTTAAAAATGATTTGTGATCAACCCTCTCCATATTGTGGACATGTGGATAAATAAGAAGATGATATGTGGCATATAATTTTTATTTAAAAGAAAAAACAAAACTTTAATGGAATTTCAATGCAACTTTTGGTATTCTTTTGTGTTCATTGTAACTTACAAAATAAATCTTCTAATTTTTTTTTTTTTTCAACAAACTGAACCATGAAAAAATATATAGGATAAAGTATAAATTCTGTAAATGAAAGTTGAAATTACAAAAAAACAATATAATTCTAAAATGAATTAATATATTATGGTTTGTTGGCTACTAGGAAGAGGCTATGACACTAAACTTTCGGATCCACATGAACTATTAGTTTATACCCATCTTTTAATACTCAACTTAAATGATGTATCCATCTCATCTTTGTTAATATATATATACACGTAAATTATGCTATAATGAGAAAGAAATAAATACAAAAAATAAAGACTACTCATAAATTAATAGATTTAGATATTATATCATATTATTTGTATCACTTTATATATAAATGACTGATATGGTGAATAGATAGGAATATGAAGAGATGACTACTTTATAATTTTAATTAAAATATTTATAAAAACCAAAAACCCGCGCGTATACCAACAGTACTCGCTCTGTCAAATATATTTTTTAAAACGCTTTTTTCACTCTCTTTAAAAGTACTCGCTCTGTCTTCTCTCTAGCGTAAAGTCGCTGCCGTTTCTCACAGTGCCGGCTCCGGCGGCTTCTACAACGTCGGAGTCTGGATCTGTTTAGTTGCTTTGTTTTGCTTTAGTTGTTTCTCTTCCTTTCCGCTTGGTTTGTCTTAGGTTGAAGAAGTTGCTGATGCTTAGTTGTTTTTTCCTCCAGATCAGATCTAGGTGTTCTTGAGGCTAGTGATTCCGGATCTGGAAGATCTTCGGTGTAGAGTGGCTGCAATCTTCACTTTCTTTCCTCTTTAGCCCTTAGATCTTGCTCTATATTTGGTTTTTCGCCCTCTCCATCTTTAGAGCTGTTGTTCGTGCTTCTTCTAGCTTCTGTCGAGGTCGCTTGGGTCAGGGTCCCCCTTTGGTTCGTTCTTTCCCATCAGTGAAATCATTGGCATACTGAGTACGGCTAATGACTGAACACCTCGAGGGAATCCATCTCTGTGCAGTCTGAAAGAAGAATAAGACAGAAAAAAAAATATATAAATGGTTGTCAAAAACATTTGATTTATTTAAAGATAAAGAGAACATCTAGAAGGATTTAAAGATAAAAGAGAACATTTAGAAGGAGAAATTACCGGAGTAAATGTACTGGTCGGTAGCACCTGTTGTGTGAAAACACAAGCATTTTCAGACACAGTTCCATGGTCCAAAAACTCTGTTGCTGTCTTAGCTAAATCTTTGGTTGCACCAAACCCAATACCAGCAAGAATAAGATCTGCTCTTGAAACGTAATTCATTAATTCCTGAATGGAGAGAGCCACTGATGGATGCAACACTCTTCTGATCTTCAAAACAACCTCCCAGTTTTGAACATAAGCAATTGCCCAGCAATTGCACACCAGCTGGATAATGGGCAATCCTAGGAGAAACTCCATCAGATGAACCCATGTGAATTCGACCACAAAGTCTGCCATCTCACCAACCAAAAACAGTGTAATCTGTCTCCAAACCTGATCTCAAAACGAATAACACAAATGAACAGAGATGAAAGCTACAAGCAGATAAAACTGGAGAAAATGCAACTAAGCTAAACAATTTATAATCAGATAAAACTAGAGAAAATACGCCGTTCAATTCCAGACCCTAAGGTGAATAATTTCTAACCAGATGTAAAAAATCGAAGAAGAGATCACTTCTTCGAATCCAGGAAACCTCTAATTACGACAAATCAGAAAAACAATATAAAGAGTTTCTCGCCCGGATTTAACTTAAGAGCTTCTCATTACTGATTTCATTAGCAATGGCAGCTTATACTCTGCCTTACAAGGTAAAAACACTATTTTTTTCTTAATTTTTCCAGTTTTTTTTAATACTAATCAACAGCTAATTATAAGGTTTATTTGCACATAATTGTTGAAACTTGAAACTACTATGTGGGAGTCAATGCTCTTAGTCTCAAAGTGAAAGTGCAGAGCTTTTTGTCCTTTGTGTGATTGTGGTAGTATAGTGACTGATTTGTTGGCTTCTTCTCCTGGTTGTTCTATTGTTTAAAGCGTTCTTGGGGTTACATGTGTTGAAACTGTTTCAAACAATAGAGATCGAACACAAGCATGTGGATCTCTCTACCTTCCAGAGAAAAAACAAATAAACAGATTTGGTTCTCTATATAGTTCTTGAATAGATAAAGCAATGTAAGTATAGTGTGTGGTCCTGTTTTCTTCATGGGAACACATTTAGCCATTGTGTGTATCAGATTAGTGCACAAAGTTGAGATTTTTCCAGAGATTTGTTTGGTTACTTTTCTGAGACGGCATTTGTGTTTTTTTTTTTTTGTAGGTGGGCCTTCGGATTCTAGGCCTACGCTCTCTTGGGCTGAGAGGTTACGTATAGCACAAGGGGCTGCTCGTGGGTTGATGTATATACATGAATACAGTTCGAGAAAGTATGTACATGGCAACCTAAAGTCAAGCAAAATCCTGTTAGATGACGAGCTACATACTCACATCTCTGGGTTTGGTCTCACACGTCTGGTTTCGGGTTATCCCAAACTCACTGATCATTTAGACCAAACATTTGCGGCAAGACTCTCAGTAGCTCCCCAAGCTGCTTACCTTGCACCCGAAGCCAGAGCTTCTTCAGGTTGCAAGCCATCTCAGAAATGCGATGTTTATTCGTTTGGAGTGATTCTGTTGGAATTGTTGACTGGTCGGTTACCTAAATGTTCCTCTGACAACGAAGGAGAGGAGCTCGTGAGTGTTTTGAGGAAGTGGCACAAGGAAGAGAGATCGTTGGGCGAGATCTTAGACCCGAAGCTTCTGAAACAGGGTTTCGCTGATGATAAGCAAGTTATTGCAACCATTCGTGTCGCCTTGAACTGCACGGAAATGGATCCGGAGATGCGTCCTAGGATGAGATCTGTGTCTGAGAGTTTAGGTCGAATCAAATCGGAATAAGCCTTCGTTGAATGATCCCGGAAAGTAACAGGTATCGAATCTCAGGGTTTATTTTCAGATCAAGTTTCTGTCTTTGTTTATCTATCATTCACATGTTACTTGTGTCCTAAGGAAGTTTGGTTGTGTGTCACGATGGGCTACTTCTCTATTGCCTTCTAGAATCATATATCGTCAGATAGTGAATAACTGAATATGATAAAGATCTGTTTTGAAAATCTTGTCAACTTAAGTAGAGCATAGATATTAAAATACAAAGGCTGTTGACTATCCTTTGCCTAGCTTTGCTTGTTAGATCCTCTCGTCTCAAAAAGTAAACACTTGTATAATATAACCAAATGGCTTTCTAATTATTACATGTATTTCAATTGTTTGTGTTTAAGATTCGGTTTTGATCAGATGCATAGAATTTTAAGTTTTTGAGAAAAGATGCATGATTAACGAAAAAAACTCAATTGTTGCTTCTTAGTGGGATTGTACTAATCTATAAAAGATAGTTAAGAAGAAGAAAAAACACTCAATTGCATGATTGCATCTCTCTTGCGCATGGAGATCAGCCTAGATATATGCTCACATACATACATCATAAATGAACTTTGAACCGATCTTTCTTTAGCATTTATATAGATAAGAGAAAAAAAAAGGGAAAAATCAAATCTATTTCGAATATAAATTTTTTTTTGTCAGAACATCAAACATGATCACATCCCACACCGTTTGGTCCTTTGTTCAAATTCACAACAAAAAGTATTACTTTTAAAAAAAAATTAAATGAAACGAAACCAAAAACAAAAAGAGAGATCTTCATGGCAAAAACATATATTGCCCCAGCACAATTGATTACTTTCCAAATATAGCAGCCCACTGGAGAAAATTAAATTATAAAAAGAGAGAAACACTTGCTTAATTTAGAAGTTCCTTTTAAAGAAAATAAAATAGAGAGGCCCCTGTTTTTTTAACTTGTTGACAAAAGCCAAAGCTGGACCACGATTCCCCACTTCGGTAGATGTTAATGTATTTTTCAGAATATAAAGTATTTTAAAATAAATTGATTGGGAATCGTTTTATTTTTTATTTATTAAATTCAAATATAAAACGGTAAAGAAAAATGAAATCTATACAACAGAAAGAAGCTAATGGAGTCTCACGTGTTCATGTTCCCATCCACAAAGCCACGGTCCACGGACGAGCTTTGCTTTTTATAGTTTCCTCCTCTTGGCGGAACTTTTTAAATTGGTTTTATTAAGTCCTACATTGCTTCTTTACCATTTTTTATAATTCTGTTTCCGTCGTATCCAGTTGAATTTAGAAGAGAAACGTTAACACTGTTTTTTTCCAAAATGATTCTAAAGAGTTTGTGTTGTAGACGTCTTTACAAAAGTGAGGACCAGAGTTTTAGAACCTAAAGATACTTGTTCAAAAAGTGAAAACATTTGGTCGAATCGATTTAGAAACGAGCTGTTAGATTACAAATCATGTAACATTATCAATAATACGCCAAAATCTTCGACAAATTTAGTTTTTATAAATAGTAAAATGATATTATCTGAAAATCAAACCCATATCCATGCAAAAACAATAACTCTTCAATCAACCATTCGATAAGAAAGATTTCATACATTTATTATTCACTTTCACACACTAGTGTTTCAGAGAGTATATATAATCAGTTTCGTTTTAAAGTGTTAGTTTGTTGTTAATCTGTACAATTCTAAACATCACAGACAATTCTCCCCACTAGGAGTATTTAATTCTCATATGCATAACTTAGTGTATTACTTATGCTTAAATATGTGCATGTGCATGTGCTTGTGCATACAAATTTGTCTTCTTGTTGATTAATTAAGAAACTGCTCGAGATGTTTTAAAATTGTATAGATACTCCAACTCATCGATCTATGTCACTACAGTCTACCCATATATAGAGCCTTAGGCACATAAACCATAGTCCTACACATATATAGAGACTAATATGCGAAATACGATTTTAGATTTTAAGAAGTCCCAATCCACTGGATTTCACTACACACAAATTACTTTAGTTAGTTTTGGTCTTTTTTCCAAGTCTTACAAATGTAAAAGCTAGATTCAGATTGATATATACGAATATGATTTCAGAAAAAAACGTAACCACTTCCACTATTTTAAAAGAGGACTAACAAATTTAAAAGAGGACTAACAAATAATCAATTTCAATTAAAGGGCTGAATCGGAATTTGGTAAGAGAAACGGGTCGCTTTTTAGATATAATTTTTGGAAAGACGGCGCTCGTGAATTATTAAAGTTAAATAAGATAAGATTTATAGAAAGATTTATAGATAATATGAAGGAAAAAAGAAGTGCAAAACTAACGACGGCGGACGGAGTTTTAGTCGAGGCGCAATCTGATGCATTCGTTCACACCGAGTGACATCACTATCTCATCTTCAACCAATGAGAGATTTCAGATTTTAGATTCCATCAGTCTTTGTACTGCAGGTGTACCGTATGTCTCAAACATCATAGTACTTCACCAATCCTCGTCAGACGCCAACTTGCGTTTCCATTGTGCTAACGGCGTCAACGATCTCGTCTGAAGCTGTTAGGTTCCGTGAACCCTAAACCGGATTCGGAAAGCTACACATACATTTTGTTAAAAAGCAGAACCAGTTTTGACACTCTTATCTCTATAAACTGTACTTCCGACAAAAAAATTTCTATTTTAAGAATGCCTTTTTATTCAGTGAAAACCATAATAATATCTAGCTTCTGACTTTTTCTAAATATTCTGATGGGACAATAATAATAGAAAATCTTAATTGTATGATTCGAAATGTAAACATAACAGATATGTCAGCAAAATTGCTGACTATGAAAATCTATGATAGGGTTTCTGAAAAACGAGTATTTTGTTTTTGAAAATAAACTTGATTGATGCTATAAACTTTATAGTCCAATATATAGCTAACTATTTAATTGTCCGGAACATGCCAATTCTTCTGCTCGTATGTTATAAATTCGTGTAGATGTAACACAATTTTTTTCTTTTTGTTAAATCGATAGATGACAAAGTAAAAAACAATAATAGTATGAAAATGATATTATGGATTTTTGTTGTAGGGTTACAATAAGAGCATAAATAATTTGTCACGGGTCCATCACTAAGTCGCAACAATTGATTAGGATTAGGTAGGTATTTACTTCACATGCTCTTCCTGTATTCGAGTATAAAGTTTGTATATTCATCTAAAATTTACACTCTCTTCAACATTTTTTTTTCTTTTCAATATTGTTAAAAATCCCAAAAATGTATTGTTAAAAAAAAAAAATGTAAAACGGTATTTCCGTGAGTCAGCCTCACAGGCGGCTCAAAACGACGTCTTCCTCTGTACTTTATTTTTCTCTGTATTTATTTTTTATTTAATTTTTGATTTTTGTTATGCTTTACGATCCGCCGCTATCTTGAGCAATTAAAGTTGGACGCAGAAACTCAGAGGGAAAAAGACGATAAATATTCATCATCATCTCTCTCTCTCTCTCTCTCTTCACCGTTCTTCGTTGCCTCTCTCTTTCTCTCTGTTTCTTCATCTTTAAACGAAACCTCCTTTGCTTCCTCTTTAAGCTCTTATCTCTCCAAGTTATCCAACCTGCTTACATCTCAAGCTGAAGTTTCATTTTTTTTATCGGGAAAGTGACGCATCAAGAACATGAAACTCGTGTAATCTCGAGAATCCGAAATCCATAGAAACATTTGAAGTTGGAGAGGTCTTAAGATATCAGTGACGAAACAGAGCACTAAGAGACAGGGGAAAAAACTCGTCGCATTTTTAATTTGATTTATGGATTCGAATACCCATAATCATCTCTACGACCCGAATCACATGTCTTCTTCCGGGTCGGGTCTTCTTCGTTTTCGATCAGCTCCGAGCTCGGTTCTCGCCGCTTTCGTTGACGACGAGAAGAGTGGGTTCGACTCCGATAGGTTGCTTTCGAGATTCGTGAGCTCTAACGGCGGAAACGACGATCTGGGCTCACCGAATCCGAGTGAATTCGAGGATACGTCTCCTGTTTCGTTGACGAACACCTCTGTTTCATACGCCGCCACTTTACCGCCGCCGCAGACCGAGACGTCGACCTTTCTGGGTTTGCCGCCGCATTATCCGAGACAGAGTAAAGGGATGATGAGCTCGGTTGGTTTGGATCAGTTTCTGGGTATGAATAATCATCACACGACGAAACCAGTTGAATCCAGTCTTCTCCGGCAAAGCAGCTCGCCGGCCGGAATGTTCACTAATCTCTCAGATCAGAACGGTACCGTTTTGCTCTCTCATCAGAAAGTTTCTTCTTTTTGGTATCTCTGTTTGTCTGAATGTTTTACACTTAATCCAAAATTATTTTTTTTTTGTTAAATATTAGGTTTTTACCATAAGACAAGATCTGGTCTATTTTTCTAGTAGATTTTTTACTGGAAAGTGAAAATCTTCAACTGTGTTAGGCGCAAAAACGATGAAGTTAGGAACTTTGGACCCAATAAATTAACTGTTTCAATGGTTTGTACTATACTTTGCAATTTTGCAGGTTATGGTTCAATGAGGAGTTTGATGAATTACGAAGAGGATGAAGAGAGTCCATCTAATCCCAACGGTTTAAGACGCCATTGCAGCCTCTCTTCAAGGCCACCTTCTTCTTCTTCTCTCGGAATGCTCTCTCAGATACCTGAAATCGCATCCGAAAGCATGGCCACGAATTTTCAGTATAGCCATTGGAACGATCCCTCCAGCTTCATTGATAGCTTATCCTCCCTCAAAAGAGAAACAGAGGACGACGGAAAGTTGTTTCACGGAGCTCAGGTAACTCGGTTCTCTTCCTGGTTTAGTACTACCAAAACCGGTTTGGTTATATTAAAAATCCCTGGCATAGATTTGTTCGGTTCAGTGTCTTGGATTGGGTTTTTAAGAGAATGTTTTTGATTGTTTGTACAGAACGGAGAGTCAGGAAATCGAATGCAGTTACTGTCGCACCACTTGAGTTTACCCAAGTCATCATCTACAAACTCGGACATGGTTTCAGTGGATAAGTACATGCAGTTACAAGATTCTGTTCCTTGTAAAATTAGAGCTAAACGTGGGTGTGCCACACATCCTCGGAGTATCGCTGAACGGGTAATTTCAGTTAGTTAAAAATCGCCATTCATATCGATCAACGCTTCGAAACATAAACTAGTTTGAATCATTTTTGTCACTAAACAGGTAAGAAGAACACGGATAAGCGAACGAATGAGGAAATTACAAGAGCTTGTTCCTAACATGGACAAGGTAACAGTTTCCTGCAACTTCTTTGTACAGTGAGTTTTGACATTATAAAAGAATCGTTTTCTCTGCATTGATTCGGTTTATTGATGTTTTTTTGGTAATATTTATGTTTTAACAGCAAACGAACACTTCGGATATGTTGGATTTAGCCGTTGATTACATCAAAGATTTACAAAGACAGTATAAGGTAAAGTTATTGTTTTTAACCAAAGGACTGATGTAAATGTTAACCGGTTGTATTCATTAGGCTTTGTCTCTTGGTTTACACAGGTTTTAAGCGAGGACAGAGCTAACTGCAAGTGTGTGAACAAGGAGAAGAAGTCATTATAGGGGGCAACAAAGAGTGTACATAGGACTAAAAGAAAGAAGAGAGAAGGACAAGAAAGAAACAATGTCTTCATGTCTGCATATTTTTTAAGCTGAAACGGACCAAATTGTCTTTGTAAGCTCTTAGAAAGAAAAAAAAAATCTGCTTCCATACAAATCCCTAAGCAAGAAATTAAGGCTTAAATCCTTTATTTTATCTTCTGTTTCACACCAAAGTCAACATGGTCGATAGATTGATCTAAACACGATGCAGAATATTGCAAACTTTAGATATTATTACCAAAAAAACAAAGAGGCAAAACAGAAACTATTCTTCCATGTGATCTCTGACATCAACAGAGAAGGTGTACTCCTGATCACAACCAAAGTAAGAATCGGACATGAAGTAGAGTGTATACGACTTTTCTCCTGGTTCAGTCGGTACTGTAAACGCCAGCTTCACCTTCGCCTTCTGTTGCAGAGAGATTCGCTTGATGGCAAGCAACTGGTTCGTCTTGGTATCTCCAACGACTAGCCACCACCCTTCTTCTTTAGCCTTGGGATATCTTGGTGCGTCCACGTGTCCCACCTCGGTCCTACCCTCCATGTCTCTCTCCACCGTTACTAGCAATGTGATTTCTTTTCCAGGAGTTACCTCGTTGCGGTCCACAACCTCGTACGTAAGGTCGATGTTTGGGAAGCGGTTGCAGAATCTGGCAATGTCAAGAAGCTGAGCGTCTGGCATTTGGAGAAGCTCTTGGCGTCTGTCATCTTCCATCTCCACCAGATCGAATACAGTTTCAATGTTGTTCCCCGGATTCTCTTGGCACCTTTTGGCCAAGTCCTTTGTGAAGTAAGGAAGCTGCAGAAGCGTGGAGTCTCGATCCCACATGCCTTGAGTCACCATCTGGCTTACTTCCATAGCTAACAGAGCAAGATTGAGACAGCCTTTGCTCGATATCACATCCACCATCGCCTGAAGAAGTCTTGTTGCAGATAACAGGACCTTGCGCTGATCCATTGCCAGGTTCCCGCTGATTTCTTGCCTTGAGAAATGCGCCTGAAGAAGCGCGTTTGCCTTCACATGAGGGTCTGTGCATTTCGGGTTATCGAAAGAGAACCTCTGGTGATTGATGAGTCTCCGAACTTTTTCCTCTTCACCAAAACGTATAGGAATCGAGTCATACTCCGAAGCTGAAGTCAAGATCTCAAGAAGACCCTTCATCTTGGTTTCGGAAGTCAAGAGAGAACTGAAGCGCTCAATGGTGGTGTAACTAATGTAATAATGCGAAGCAATCATACCGAGATTAAGAGGAGAGAGATCCAGCTCATTGTCTATCTCAATGCATTTACTCACTTCAAGATCAGATAGCGTGTTTTCCACGAGCTCTGAGAGGTGATCAGATAAATGCCTGTGGCTCACCCCCAGGAGATTGTAGTAGTTAGGGTTCTGAGGAAGCCTCCTGTACATGAAGCTCCAGGTAAGATAATCCACAGCTTCTTGTTTGTTCTCTATAACCCGAGCAACCGCTTCTGCGTTGAAATTATCATGCAAGAAATGTTGAAGATGACTCTCAACAGGAAAGGCTTCATACAGAAATTTCTTGTAATACTCTTTACGTGGTGCATGACAGAAAATAACACACTTCCCGGCATTGTCAAGCAGAGGTCGGCTACCACGCCCCATCATCTGGAGCAGATCAGAGATCGGGTAATCGGAATGAGAATTTTCCTGCTCGTCATAGAACTGCGTCCCCATTACGACCACCAAATGCGCCTTCAACGGAGTACCCCAACACAATGAACTAGTCATTACACATACCTGAATCCGTCCAGCCTCGAAAAGCTGAGTCACAATCTCCTGATCCAGACTGCTTAAACCCTCATGCAAGTAGCCAATGCCATGGCGCAAAGTTTCCTTCAGAGTTTTCTCGCAAACTTGGCTAACAAAAGGCTCAAGTTCTTCTGGATTCCCGAACAGGAAATCAGGGCTCTGCGTGTTGTCGAAGTGTGAGTATTCTAACAGATCCACAGCAGTAAGATGGACGTGTTTACGGGTCGGGACAAAAACGATAGCTGGTTTCTTGTTCTTGGCGTGCTGGACTATGGCAGTGTATGTTGGCTTAGTCATCGCCTGCATCCTGGCTTCAAAACTCAATATATCCACCCCTTGAATGTGGATCTCCAGGGGGACAGGACGAACATTAGGCGGGAAGTTGAAAAGGCCACGGGAACTGGCCCCAATCCACTCCCCAAGGTCTTTGCCATTTGCAACAGAAGTCGATAATGCAACAATCCTGATCTTATTCCCGACCTGACTTGAAATATATCTCATTCTAGAGATAATTACCTCCATTACTGGACCACCTTGACCCCCAATTAAGTGAAGCTCATCGACGATAAACAAACTAACCTGCTGAATAGGTTTTCTCTGTTTCCACCTGCGGGACAGAGCGTCCCATTTCTCAGGAGTACTTATGATTATCTGACCTTTCTCAAGCAGCTTAAGATCCAATGCTGCCTCCCCGGTTAACTCAACAACCCGTAAACCAAGTCCCTTTCCAAACTTTCTCTCCCAATCACAAAACTGCGCCTTGGCAATAGCCTCAAGAGGTGCGATATAGACAACACGCATTGTAGAAGCAGGTCCTTCACGATGATTTCTCAATATAGCAAACTCCGCACATATAGTCTTCCCACTTCCTGTGGCAGCGGCAACCAATACACTGTCACTTGTGTTATACAAAACGTCGAATACCTGAGTCTGTACCGGATTGAAGTGCTTGAAATCCTGATACAGAGATTCATAAGACGGATTCTTTAGGGCTGTCACCGGGAGGGGCTGCAAGTCTAGTAGCTCCGTGGGTGGTGGATACTTTTCTGGAAGAATAAGATACCTGAAAGATACAGGCAACACAGTCTGCGAGTCAATCCATTTGTCTGAAACCACTCGGATGAAATACTGTGGGGGCAGTGGCTCAGAGATTGGCACAGTGAAGTTCAACGTGTGGTCCTCACCAATATACTGCTTTTTCAAAAGAAAGTACTCTTGATGAAGGATCTTTTCACCATCATTGTCTTCCACAATTATCCAGAACGGTTCAGCATAGTTATGTACTTTGTCATCCCACTGGAAATCAGGTGTAACAGTGAGCTCCACCTGCAGAATAGAGCAAGAAATCGGCTGAACATGTGCTGCAAGATTCAGCTTTGGGAATTGGTGGATGATTTTGTGAAATGGTCTGCCCATCTTAGGATTGCGAATAAGCTCTCCTAGCTCCTGCGAAGATAGATCATAGTACCTCTCCCACACCAAATCCTTTTTCTCCAACCTCATCAGAATCTCATTGGGAATTATTCCATGAAACTGCCGAAGAGGAGTCTGAACACTCCACATCCTCTTTCCTACCATTTTAGACAAGTTCAGAGTTTTTTCAGCCAGTTGAGCCCATCCCCTCTTCAATACAATCTCAAAAAGAGCTCGTAGAAGACGCCCGGCACTCTGGGTAATATAAACCATGTCAGATGTCAAAGAATGACCCTCAAGCTTTAGCTTTGAAATATATACTTGCAGCAAAACATTAATCTTTGCACTAGGCTCTTCCAGTGTCTCCTTGACCGGGATCGGAACACGATCCAAAAGTTTTGCCAGTTCCATCTTCTCATCTTGTCGAACAGTGACATACTTGAACTCCTCACTGAGCGAGAACAGACGAAAAAGCTCTATCTGACTCATTGTTGGCTTCAAATTCTCATTGTATGTAGCTATTGTCCCATGAGTTATGTAGTAGTAGCTAGCAATGCGTCCCAAATCAGTAACCTGGAAGCATCCACTTTTTCTGTCATACTTAATCAGGTTGTTCTTGTCTAAGATAGTAGCAGCAGAATGTATCAGGTCAGCTCTTCTCTCCTCTAATAATTTGTCTTTTGCAAGGGCATCAGGCGGTAAGCCATACAGTGTCGGATTACGAACCATGCGGATATATAAGTATGTATAGCCAAGCCAGTGCCAAGCTTCTCTAGCGTTCTGAATCGTCCCAAGCACAATTTCAGCATTAAGCTGATCAGCAAGTTTGGAAATAAACTGGCTTTCAATAGGTAGTTTCTCATTCATCAAAGAAAGATAATACTGCAGCTCGCTGTAGCCTGTAATTATTATTCCCTCCCCATGTTTGTCATATTGAGGTCTTCCGGCACGACCAATCATCTGCATTACATCTAGAGGACTCAGCTCCATCCACGCCCCTCTCTCAGGATTATAGACTTGGGTTCCTTTGATAATGACAGTGTGTGCAGGCAAATTCACACCCCAGGCAAGAGTTGCTGTAGAAACCAAGACTTGCACATATCCTAAACGAAATTGATCCTCAACTACCTGACGATCACTCCTTGTCAACCCAGCATGATGAATTGCAAAACCATAAGGCAGAAGATTTTTCAGGTCACTACTCTTGACAAGTTCACTCTGACTCTTAAGAATCTCACGAACTTGACCATCTTCCTTCAAGAATCTGCTGAGGGTATCGTTTGCCATTGCGGTGTCTCGTATTGCTCTTGCAGTTTTAGCTGTTTCATTCCTCGAATGGACAAAAATAAGTACCTGGTGTTTTCCAGCACCAGCCAATACTTTCTGATAACATATATCATTCATCAACTGGAACCTCTGCAATGGTTTTTTCACATTAATTCCAATATACTGCTGAGCTAGAGGCACGGGTCTGTAGCTGTTGTCAAATTTAAACAACCCAGACTTGAGATCCACACGCAAAAATAAAGCCACATCTTCATGATTTGGCACTGTCGCCGATAAACCCACCAAACGAATATGCTCCTTTGTGGTTTCGATCTGCCTAAGAGTCCTAGCGACAATACTTTCAAGCACAGGCCCTCGATTATCATGGAGAAGATGAATTTCGTCAAATATAATAAGCCTCACAAGCTGAGTGTAAGTGCGATCTCCAGATTTCCTGGTGATGATATCCCACTTCTCTGGCGTTGTAACAATTATCTGAGTCTCTTCGATCTCATGCCGAGTAAGGGACTGATCCCCACTGAGTTCCTTCACAATAACTCCATAATCCTTCAAGCGTTTAGATAAATTATCCACAACCTCAACAACAAGGGCTTTCATGGGTGCAATATAGACAATTTTGTAATTCCCATGATTACATAATCCATCTTGGTTCTTAATCATTTCAAGTTGACGCAGCATGGTGAGCACAGCGACATTGGTCTTCCCCGCACCAGTTGGAGCACAAAGAAGAATGTTCTCAGCCTTAAACAGGGCAGTCTCATACACTTTGCTCTGAACCCTGTTCAACTTCTGCATTCCCTTAAAAGCCGGTTGAGCCCAAACTGGCATATCGGTGATTTCCACAAGCTTTTCATTACTATCAACCTTTTTAGAATCCCATGGCACATGATACTCAACAAAATCCTTGCCGGGAATTCTGTAAGAACCAGGGGGAAGCTCACACTTGTTATTTTCACTCACGAAACCACTTTGCTTAAAAGCCATGCTCTCCAGGTCCAGCATCTGACGCTGACCCTGACCCTGACCCTTCAACCAACCATTCTCTAAATCTCTATCTTCAACATCTCTCTTGCCTCTGTCTCCATCTCCATCTCCACCAGAATCATCCTTAAGACCTCTTGCTTCTTCTTTGATTTTCTTTTCACGGTTCTCCTCCCTTTCTTTGGCTGTGGCTCTTTTTGAATGCAACTCCTTCACAATTGCTGCTAACTCAGGGCCCAACTCCATCATCTCCTCCTTAATCTGATTCCGCTCTTCCTGGTCTCTTGCCCTAGCCAAACGAGTGCACCACACAACTTTAAGCCGGTTCTGCAGCAGAAATTTAACAAGGCTGAACTTTTCGAACTGAAGTTTCTGCAGCAGCTTGTTCTCAACATCCCTATCGCCCCCCTCAGAAAGTATCTTAAGCAGCTCTTCTGCGAATACCTGGCACTCCTGTGGATCAATCTTCTCTTCATATACTTGGAATATCTTTCTCTGGAGCCAATAAGCATCAATTTCCTGGACATTAAGACTCGATCCCTCGCTCACGTGTCCTGCATCCTTACCATTTATCGCCACACCCACCTGCACAGCTCCACTTCTGTTAGGTTCAACAGCGTCTTCATCCTCATCATCTTCATCGTTTTCCTCCTGGACCATATCAAGATCACTCTCCTCATCTTCGTCTTCATTCTCCTCAAATTCAAGAGCCACACCCAAGTCACAGTCAAGTCCATCATCCTCACTAGCTTTACCACTACCAGAATCACCACCCTCTTGATAATCCGTGATCAATTTACCAAGCGAAACAAGCCGATCAAAAATCTGATTAGGAATAGCGTTCAAGAGCTTCTCGATCTCCATCTTCTTCTCCGGGTTTTTCACGGATTCGTTCTTGAGAAGAGCTAAAATCTCATCTGCCGCACCACGAGCAATACTTTCAGGTTGCCCACCCAATTGCTTTTGAATAAGATCAAGCATAGCCGCATAAGCAAATCCCGTCTCCTTAGTCTTGGGCTGATAATCGCCAGCATCCGTATCAGTAAGCACACTTTCCTCCCTAAGACGACGTCTCTTGTTATCTCGAGAGAAGACCGTATCATCTGCATCCTCACGCTCCTTCTTCTTCTTCTTCTTCCTCGACTTGTTCAACCTCTCATCTAACTCATGAGGCCTTCCCTTAAAAACGCGATCTCCAAAGGATTTAGGATCAATCTTCCCTCTGAGAGTCTCCGGTTCTCCAGTAGGTTCGTGAGTCTGACGATGACGCTCGTCACTGCTAAGAACCAAATTGGAATTCGCCTTGTACCCATACTGGTTCAATCTGGCCTGTTCCTCCGCGCCGCCATCCAAATTAGCCATCACCGAATCGAAAACAAAAAGCCCAGAAATCAAAAATCAAATCAATGAAAAGAACAGAAATTGGTACGAAACCTCTTTTCTCTGCAACTAGGAAATCGATCGTATTACCTCTCTCTCGTTCTCCTTTTCTTCGCCCTCGACAATTGATTTTCGAATTTTCGTTAACGGAATGAATGAATACATACGGTACGGAGGCACGATCGTTCCGTATTTATAACTAGTAAAAAAGTCTAAACCGACAATACATGTCGGTGAAAGGTCAAAAGGAAAAGCCCAATTTTCCGGTTGTAGATACTATTGGGCCAAAGCCCAGTTAAAAAACTAAAAACTTCCTTTGAAATGGCAAAATCGTAATCTGACAAGGAATTTGACGAATTGTAAATTTTGAGAATGAAATTTGGCGAAATTTGTGTTATCCCGCCTCTGGTGAAAATTCAAAAACTTTTCACACATGTATTACCTCTCACACGTGCGAGCTCGTAAAATTTCATTTTCAATTATAAAACCCGCCCAGATGATGGCCTCAAAAAAATTGCCAGATCGTCTCTCTCTCAGAAAAGCTTTTTCTCTCCTTTTTCCCTTTGTCCCCTCGCTTTACTGTTCACGAAGCCGTTTTGGAGCTCTCACGAAGTAATCTAATTGAAGATTCATAGGTAAATCCATGGTTTTTGTTTCGTTGCAAAGAGTATTTAGATAGATGCTTGGAGGACTTATGCTGTTCTTGATGAAACAATCGACGGTTCGTTGCCATTAGTACTCGATTCGTTTAGAATTAGGTTCTTCGTGAAACGAAGATATTGATGTCCGTTTCTTGTGGTTTCTCAAGTTCGTATTCTCCGAGAAAATCCGATTAAAAATGGAGAAGAAGATTTGAGTTCTTACCTGAAACCCTGGTGCAATTAGTGGATTCGAGATTTGGGATTAGTCAATTTACGTTGCGTTCTAATTGCTTCCGTCTTCGATTTTTGTTTCAGAAGTTAATCACAATGCCAGAAGCAAGAGACCGAATAGAGAGGCCAGTAGATTACTCAGCGGCATTCCTGAGCAGACGATCGAATGGAATCTTACTTGACGAGCCGGCGGCAACAAATCTCAATTTGTTTGGGTCTCCTGTTCAGAGACTGCCATCGGAATCTGCAATTGGTCAAGGATCTATGATGATGGGCAGAGGTGGGCTTGTGAGGGGCAACTTCGGTATTCGGCGGACTGGTGGTGGTAGAAGAGGCCAAACTCAATTTAGAACGCCACAGGGACGAGAGAACGTGAGCTTGGGTGTTGCAAGGCGTGGAAGGGCTCGTGCTTCAAATTCTGTGTTACCTTCTTGGTATCCAAGAACACCCCTCCGTGATGTTTCTGCCGTCGTTAGGGTTAGTTCACTTATCCCCTGCTTGATTTTGATTTTGTTTTCGTTTTCGTTTTCTGCTTATTCTTGGATTTAATTGGTGTATCCATTTACGTCTGGTTTGTGATTCGTATCTTGTTTAGGTGTATACCCAAATTTGATCTGAAAAAGTAGAAGAAAGTCATCTTCTCCCCCTTACATTTTCTCATATTTGTTTGGGGTTTGCACATGAAGACTTGTTTTGCTGCATCTTGATTTGCTTAGCCCCCTTGTTAACTATCTCATAACCTGTTGCCAAGAGGCTTGCTTAGCCTGGCTAAATATTCTATCTACAAAACTTCTTTATGCAGGCGATTGAGAGAAGGAGAGCTCGTATGGGAGAAGGCGTTGGCCGAGATATTGAGACCCCAACTCCGCAGCAGCTTGGGGTTCTTGATACTCTAGTACCATTGTCAGGTGCTCAGCTCGAGCACAACTACTCTATGGTCACTCCTGGTCCATCCGTTGGATTCAAGCGTCCCTGGCCACCCTCAGCTGCTAAAGTCCATCAGATTCTACTGGACATCACAAGAGAGAATAGTGGGGAAGAAGATGCCTTAACTCCACAGAAGAAGCTCCTCAACTCTATTGACAAAGTGGAGAAGGTTGTGATGGAAGAGATTCAGAAAATGAAGAGCACTCCTAGTGCTAAGCGAGCAGAGAGGGAGAAAAGGGTTCGCACGCTAATGTCCATGCGATGATCTCCACTTTTCATAACTCAGAAAAGAAGACCATAGGAATAAAGGTGTGCCTGCACAGTGAGTACATCATCTTCTGATGATATCAAAGAGGGACAAGTGGATCACCTACTGGTGATATCTTCA
Source organism: Erythrophleum ivorense (assembly GCA_026724425.1). NCBI lineage: Eukaryota > Viridiplantae > Streptophyta > Magnoliopsida > Fabales > Fabaceae > Erythrophleum > Erythrophleum ivorense. Next base: position 1,641,995 of record JAIUCV010000086.1, on the reverse strand, counting down.
TGAGCGTGTAGATTTGTTAAGAGTTTTGGGTAATCATTCTCTGATGATATCACTAGAAAGGGATCAATCATCATCTCTCTGATGATATATACTAGGGAGATTCTATCATTTTTCTGATGATGAAAACATAGCAAGAGATTCATCTTCTGATGATATATCATAGTCATAGGGGTAGATAGTTTCGGCTTTAGGCTCACGGATTTTCTGTTTAGGCTTTGTATTTTCCATCCATAGATATGATGGATATTTTCTTGCTTTAAGACTGTAGTTAAAAAAAAAAAACAGATTGTACAGAAGTTTCGTACTTCAGTTTCGTACTGCAGCTGTACTTTTTGCCTGTGTTTATCTGTAATTGTCACAATCTGGGAAATGCCATATATTAAAAAAGCCTAAAATGAATCATTTTCAGAGTTTGACATTGAAGTTATTTATGTTACGCAATACATATAATTTAATATAAAAGGTGACATCGGTTGTTTGTTTTCTTTACAATGAGAATCTAATAAACAAGATTCGTCTGTGTTCTGAAAATAATAAATACTAGCATACTTCAAAAACTGTTATTAATAAACCTGCAATGGATCTACAACTAAACACTAATCTTATTATCCTCATCACATCTTTCGTTTCTGCTTTCATGCTTAATGCTTTCTTCAAATGGTTCTCGAAGGAGCAGAGTTCAATGGCTGCTACGAAGCTGCCACAGAGCCCTTCAGCTTTACCATTCATTGGTCACCTTCATTTGATAGGCAAAGTATTGCCTGTGTCATTCCAGAGCCTAGCTCGCAAGCATGGCCCTCTCATGGAGATCCGTCTCGGTGCTTCTAAGTGCGCTGTGGTCTCGAGCTCTTCGGTGGCGAGAGAGATATTCAAGGACCAAGAGCTTAACTTCTCCTCGAGACCTGAGTTTGGTTCTGCTGAGTATTTCAAGTATAGAGGGTCCAGGTTTGTCCTTGCGCAGTATGGAGATTACTGGAGGTTCATGAAGAAGCTGTGCATGACCAAGCTTCTTGCTGTTCCGCAGCTTGAGAAATTCGCTGACATCCGTGAGGAAGAGAAACTGAAGCTGGTCGAGTCTGTGGCAAAGTGTTGCAGAGAAGGCTTGCCTTGTGACTTGAGTAGCCAGTTCGTGACTTACACCAACAATGTCATCTGCAGGATGGCGATGAGCACGCGGTGTTCAGGTACAAATAATGAAGCGGATGGGATTAGGGAGCTGGTCAAGACATGTTTGGAGCTTGCGGGGAAGGTCAGTGTAGGAGATGTGTTGGGGCCATTGAAAGTACTGGACTTTTCTGGGAACGGGAAGAAATTAGTTGCTGTAATGGAGAAATATGATCTGCTTGTAGAGAAGATCATGACGGAACGTGAGGCAAAGGAGATGAAGAAAGAAGGTATGAGAAAGGACATTTTGGATATATTGTTGGAGACTTACAGAGATCCCACTGCTGAAATGAAGCTCACAAGAAATGACATGAAATCTTTCCTGTTGGTAAATTTCCTCTCACCTGCAATGCAATTATAATCCAAATTTCGATAATGATTATTCTTTCTGATATGATAAAACTTCTTTAGGATGTTTTCATGGCGGGAACAGATACATCAGCGGCAGCAATGCAGTGGGCAATGGGGCAGCTAATAAACCATCCACAAGCGTTCAACAAGTTAAGAGAAGAGATTGATACCGTTGTTGGAAGCAAAAGACTGGTCAAAGAATCAGACGTTCCTAACCTCCCTTACCTTCGAGCTGTACTAAGGGAAACTCTGAGGCTCCATCCTTCAGCTCCTCTGATCATAAGAGAATGCGCAGAAGACTGCCAGGTGAATGGGTGCCTTGTCAAGTCAAAAACCCGTGTGCTCGTAAATGTCTATGCAATCATGCGAGATCCAGAACTGTGGAAGGACGCAGACAAATTCATACCCGAGAGATTTCTAGAGAGCTCAGAAGAGAAGATAGGTGAACATCAGATGGAGTTCAAGGGCCAGAATTTCCGTTACCTTCCGTTTGGGAGTGGAAGAAGAGGATGTCCTGGAGCATCCCTTGCCATGAATGTAATGCATATAGGCATAGGTTCACTGGTGCAGCGCTTCGACTGGAAGAGTGTTAATGGACAGAAGGTTGATCTGAGCCAAGGTTCTGGTTTTGCGGCTGAGATGGCTCGACCACTTGTGTGCAACCCTGTGGATTGCTTCCACACCATCTAAAGTGCTTTAGCAAAGCCACATGTTACCTGTTTCTATAAGACTTCCCAAGAAGTATATGTATAAAGGAACCAAGGTTCTGTATCATTTCAAGGTTCTTTCACTTAAGAAAATGCTCTCCAATATGGTCCCTTAAATCAATCTGATAAATAATACGTCCAAAGTACTGTAACTATACATGCATATAGCAAAGTTCAGTACCTATGCCGTTTTGGAATGACATTCATACTTTATCTTTACTAATCAAAGCTTAGTCAATTTTAAAATTAATTAAATCTTCTTCCGCATCCCCATCCGTGATCTTGCATATCTGAAATTGCTAGTTAAGTCGGTTCTTGGGATAGCAATAAAGTCCCACAAGAAAAGAAACAAAGGAATAACATAGATATTGTAGTGAAGGATACTGCAGCCTCAAACCCTCCCCAGTGAGGGATGAGTAAAGCACTGTGCCTTGAAGAGTGTGTAATGCTTCACTTGAGCAACTGACGTCCTGCAAAAGCCACATATCAAGGAGTTCATCAAAGTCAATTCACTCTTAAGAAAAACAGGATCTCTTACGGAAAACGATATTGAGGAAGTTGTACCTGGAAATCAACAAATGCAACAGGAGTCCCATATGTGCCCTGAATTTTCAGCTTCAAGAATCCACGGCATCTAATACAAAAGAGAGAGTGAAAACTAAAACATCTCTCTCTAGTGGGTTTACAGTTTTTTCGTGCAGGACAGAGCTTTTTTTTACCTCGAAAAAACTTGAATTAGCTCAGATTCGGTGCAATTTGGTCCCATATTAGCTATGAAAAGTGTTGGACAAGGATCAGCACCATTATTCTGTCAAAAGAGCAAAGATGAATAGTTTATCTCACTGTTTTTTGTCCAGACAGAAAAACAATATTCAAATGAAAGTAAAAAATAAGCAGAAGCTTACAGATTTTCCAGTAGTCATTGCCCTCCCAGCAACATTAGCAACTCCTTGACTGAATGAGAAGAAAACAATATAGTGAGACACTGAATTTCGTTAGTCAATAGCTAAGAAAGAACAAGATCTTTTATATCCATAGCATGGGAGCCATGACCAGTTCAGCCAAGCCTTAATAGGTTAGGTTTTGGGGCAGAGATCCAAGAAAAGTGTGTGCAACAGAGAAACAAATTCTAAGCATTCACAAGTAACCAGAAAATGTGATCAAGTAGTGCAGATGACCTCTGTGCAGGTGAATAACCAATTGTGTTGTAAGCAGAACTACTCATTCCAGGAGTGTGAAAGCTGCCAAAACCTGCTAGTGCCCAAACGTGCAAGAATGTGCAGTGTGAGAATGTGAAACCATGTTGAACAACTTATAGCCCAAGTGTGAAATCTTAAACCAAAGAGCTAATATGCATGAGTTTGGGGATCATGAAGACTGGAACGATAAATACTATACAAATATTTGATTCAATAAAAAACTAAGACATAGAAGTTCTCTAAATATCCATATCAAAACAACAGTATGAAGTTCTAAAACATATAAAGCTCGCATGAAGTCCAAAGATGAAGGCTTGTGCCAATGATCTTACCAGATTCAGGAGCGGAGTTCCAAGACTTGGGCTTTTTCAAGCTTTCCCAACCATCATCTATTACAGAACAAAAAAAAAAAAAAATTAACATAGAAGCGAAGATCCGACTTTTATTAAGCTACCGAACAGACAGAACACTATCACTTGCCTGTTCTTGAACGCTTAGATTTGGGGTTTGATTTGGCAAGATCAATGTAAAGAGTAGAATGCTTTTCAAGGTCAAATACCATTCCCTGAAAGGAAAAATAAAGATAGCTTATTGCTCTTAATAAATAAACTCTGAAAATTTCTTAATCCAGGCAAAGCAAATGGCAATAAACTCATTCATTTCAGGCAGAAAAAATCCAGCACTTATCTAATTTTTATAAAACTGGAACGATTTTCAAGTTACTTAGATTGGATAAGAACAACCAAAATGAAATTACATTAATTTCAGGCACACAAAATCCAACAGCTATCTATTTTTTCCGAAACTGGAACGATTTCAAGTTTCTTCGATTGTGTAAGAACAACCAGAAAGAGAGAAAAACCAAAATTTTCGTTCTTTCCGGCATAATTAGCTTCAGTGACTAGTCCGCATGATCTTTCTCAAGCATTCAGATGAGCAAGAAGGAAGAAGACTCACATTGAGAGCGTGCATCACCGCTACAGCTGATTGCAGATCCGAGAACACAGCAAACGCAAAGGGCTAAACAAAAAACAAACAATTACAGTAAGATTCTCTGTATCATCACTCCGGGAGAGTAAAAAAATTGGATTACCTTAGCTCCATCGGAGGTCCGGAGATGGGAAGTCTCGTATCCAGGGAACTCTCTAAAGAGATTGTAGATCTCCCGGGGCTTGACGTCTTCTGGAAGTCCGGCGACGAAAAGCGTCCGAACCTCATCACGACCACCGATTGAAGCGTGTGTAGGCAAGTAGACGGATTGGACTGGAGTAATTGGAATCGGAGCTAATCCCGGCGCCGGAGTAGGAACCTTCGACGGGAGATTATAGTGAGGGTAATAAGCTGACAAATCATCCATTGTTGACGACGAATACAAATTATCCCGTCGCCGGCACAAAATGAGACGCAAATTTTCAGCTGTTAATTTCGCGTTTTGTGTTCAATCGGAATAAAATAAGGATTCTTTGCAAAATAACTTGTTTAGGAATTAATATTTGAAAAATGCCCTTTTTTTTTTTTTTTGAAAACTATATTTTTTAATACGTAAAAATTGACCTTCTTTAAATAAAGCAATAATAAATAATTAAAAATGAAATTCGAAATTAAAGTTTTATTAATATTATTATATTTTTTTCTAGATAAATATATGTTTTTTTTTAGATTTTAAATTTTTAAATAAGATAAATAAATATTTTCAAGTTTATCTTTAATCAAATTTAATTATTTTTGAAGTCATATAAACTAGTTTAATCTCATACCTATAATTTATGCTTCATCAAACTGTTCATTATAATTGTGAGTAAGGTATAAATATGACTATCTATTAATAATAAAGAAGAATAGAAGAAATTGTGAACATAAATTCTAAAAATATTTTTTGTTAAAAAAACTATAAAATATATTTCAGCAAATAGTTAGGAATTTATTAGTTTTAAATGAAACAAAATCAAAATCAAATCATAATATTAATATTTTTTAATTAAATTTAGTTTTTAAATTAGTATTTTTACATACAAATACAAATAGTGTAATTTTCAAACCAATAAAAAATTAGGATATTTTTCAAAATAAAAACTAATATTAAAGTATTTTCCAATAAATTTCAATATTTCTTAATGGGCCGAAAAAGCCCATTTAAATATCCGCGCCTTTTTTTTCTTTTTCTTTTTTTACCATTGTTCATCGCCCGCGGTAAATCCAACGGTAGAAAAAACGAGGCGTAGGTTAATAGCATGTGATTGCACGCACTATAACATTTATATCTCTCTTCTTTCTCGATGACAAGTTTCTTTTCTTCTTCGTTGTTGTTTGAAGATCTGTAGCTTAACAACTGGGCTCTCTCTCTCTCTCTCTCTGTGGCTTGAGGCATTATGACGGAAGAAGTCATCGACCAATCACCACCACCTGACCCAGACCCGATTCAAAGTCCGAATTCGAATTCAATCATTCACCCGAGGCGGGTGCCATTCGAGCACGGCCTTCTCCCGATCCAAAAGCTCGTTTTTACCGACCCGATCCAGACTCTAGCTCCGATCAAGCAAAAGCTAGCGGCTTCCGCGACGAATAACCGCGTCGGATCTGCTGCCATTTCCGATGCACTCCTGATCTCCGGTGACCACGCGCGCCTCGTTCTCGAAACTCTCGGTTCGGTGCTCCATTCCGAGAGTGATCCTCTTGTTCTGGCCAAACCTGAGGAAGTTGATTCGATTGGAGCTGATTTGAGGGATCTGGTTTTGTTTCTCTACATTCAATCGTATAAGAAGCTGCTTCCTAGGACGCACAAGGACTCTGCAGCTGTCGCCGATGTCTGGCCGTCGACTTCTGCTTTCGATGGATACTTATCGGCCTTATCGCCAATTCAGGTAAGTTCGTTACGTTTTGACATTCCTGTCGCTTAGTGGCTCGAAATGTTTTCATTTTATCTCAGTGGCGTATGATCTATTTGGTAGGAAAATGATACCTATAATGGCTCTATTAATTATTTTCCATTTTGCATTGACTTCTACTATAATTTTGCAATGTAAGTTACTTATTTGATGAAAACACTGTAACAACAAAAAAAAGTTAAGAAATTTGGAGACACTCGATTTAACTGAAACTTAGTGACGTTAGCATTAATCAATGCTGAAGAACTACGTCAAATGAGGAGTGTAGATTTTTCCTTCCATGTTTCCACTTGGTGTTATGGTAATTTTGGTCTTAGTCTATGACGAAGCTTTAGGGATAATTATTCTCATTACTGTTTTCCATTATATGGGTCTAGACAGCCTTGTTGCTGTTGAAGCTTGAGTTAGATTTCCTTTTCATCATCTTTCAGCTGGTTCGTAGCAACAGCCGTCGGTTTATGCCATCACCTGCAGATGAAGAAGCTCATCAGTTATCGTATCTGCAAAAGCACATGGCAAACATTATTTCCCTACTTGCAGAGCCTGTGGAGGGAGAAGGAGATGAATCTTCGGTATGTGCTAACTTTTCTTTATCTTATTAGGGAAAGAGTTACTCTTTCTGTTAGATGGATATTGACATCCTATGTTGGAATACAAATGTAATGGGAAATGAAAGAGAACACATTTCTCATGCTAGATGGTTATTTCATCACGGTTTATTTGTTGTCATTTATTTTTACTGTCCAAATCTCCTCCTCAGGTCCTGTCTATGGAGAGTTTTGAGCACATTGGGTTTCTTCTTCATTTTGGTGATAAGGGTACTGATGTACCTTCTTTGAGCCAAGCTACTCCCTTTTTTGCCAATTCGGATCCTGATATGCCCGCTGTTCCCGTTCCTGCTTCCCAAGTGCACGATTGGCTTCTGAAAAACATAGCTTCCGCCTTAGAAAACATTTCTGACAGAATATCTGGGAAAGAAAATGGGCCATCTGATGCCTCTGGTCAAGATGCTGCAATGACAGATGCTTCTGCAGCTCTTAAGAAAGTTTCTTCAAACGATAGAGGTCCATGTATTATCGAGGGAGTCTCCAAGACTTCACTTTTCAAGCAGGCTTCCGATCTTAAGGGTAGATCTGTGAAGGTCCGCATTGAACAACTACTCTTCATTTTAATTAACAATCTCCTTCACATTCTGTAGTTTACAATTCTTCATTCTGTTTATTTCGCTTGTGTATGCACATCAATACATGTTTTCTGTATTTTGCAGGTTGCCAATTGCCATGATTCTGTCATTTATCTTTTAGCGCCATTGAGATATGCAACTGTGTATGGATGTTCTGATTCTACTATCGTTCTGGGAGCTGCTGGCAAGGTATGGAAAATATACTCCTTCCTGCTTTAGTCTTTGTTAGCAAGGTTCGGTTAGAAGATGTAGTGAGAATTTTTTTATGTTTTCTGCAGGCAGTAAGAGTTGAGCATTGTGAGAGAGTTCATGTGATTGCAGCTACCAAAAGAATCTGCATCGCCAATTGCCGTGAATGTGTCTTCTTTCTAGGTGTTAATCAGCGACCTCTCATTGTTGGTGATAACAACAAACTACAGGTGAAGCATCTCTCTAAGATTGAGGGTCTAATTTACAAGTTCTATTTCAGGCTGCGTACCCGCTCTGAGATTAGTTAGGTTATATGTTTCTGTGTTGAAAGCATGTTATACTCATAATCATATTAATAATAGATCATGGTGTTTGGACAATTGAAGATGCTGTTAGAGTCAATTTCTTCAATTGAGTTTATTGGAAGCATCTTCGGATGTGTTGTCTATAACTGGTGGCATCAATTTGACATAGATCTGATCCAGGTTGCTCCATATAATACGTTTTACTCACACTTGGAAGAGCACATGAGCGAGGTAGGGATTGTGCCAACGATCAACAAATGGAATGAATCCTTGGCACTAGGAGCAGTTGATCCGCATGACTCACTGTCACATCCTACTGGTGCCTCTGATAAACAATCTGAATCGGCTTCTTGTGTGGACCCTGACCTGTTCACCAACTTCTTGGTAAAGATTTTCCCTTTTTGTTAGTGATGTTGGTTACTAAGACTGATCACGGTGTAATTTCTCACATCAATGTCTCTGATTTCAGATTCCAAACTGGTTTGCGAGCGAGACGCCTGGTTCAACGAAAGACAATCCGTTTCCATTACCAGATCCCTATATGGCAGTGCAGCAGACAAACGTATGCTCTCTTTTTTTTGCTTTTTTAGAACAAAAGTGCTCTGTTTGTTTTTCTTCCATATCACAATAGCATCTGATACCCAAACTGCATATTTGTTTGACCAGCTTAAGAAGTTGGAAGAAACAAGGAAGTCCTTGAGAGAAACACCTCTTGAAGAAAACCGAAAACGAGAGCTCACTACCGCGTTCCACATTCATTTCAAAGACTGGCTCTACGGTAATCAAATCAGATCCCCCATTCTACTTCATTCACTCCTTTGGTCAATCCAATAATTTATATGTATCTGTTTTTTCCTGGTGACAGCGTCGGGAAATATCCGGCAACTTTACTGCCTACAAGGTGACTAATGAGTAATGACCAATGGAAGATGGAAGATGTCTCAGTCACTGTAGAGTTTTCTTGATCCGTTCCTCTTCAGAGATTGCTAAAACGTATGACATCGAAGCTTTAACTGCACAGCACGCTCCCTAACTCCTAAAGCTCTCCACTTTGTGTAGGAATTTTTGTTTTCTCTGCTTTGATCATATTTATTAGTTAAAATATTTTGTCCTTTCCTTCTTGAAAACATTACGCGATCTTGTCTTTTTAAGTGTTGATTTCTTTCAATTGTTATAAGAAGATAACAACTTTGCTCAATGCCATATATATATATATATATATTGGGTAACTCCTTGCAATTTTCAAATATTGGGTTTCTTTTTTAAGTTACAAGCATCTACAGACTCAAACAGGCTAAAACTGTAAAAACTTCTCTGGATCAATTGTTCTTGTGCTCTTGTCTTTAGCTTGGAGGAAGTAGCTTCTCTGCTTGGTCCGGGAAGAAGGTAATGAACAACAAAGCACCTGCAAGTTCAACAGAGTCTTACTCATAACCAAAAGAAAAGAGCAAACAACAATCTCTATATATTCTTCAACTCTATGGTAGGTAGATTTTTACTTACAGACGAGCACTGTTCCTAAGACTGCAGAGATCTTGCCTTGAACTGTGATAAGCCCTGCTTTGCCTGCATTCTGCAACTCGGTTGAACCAACAGATTCAAATGTCCCTAAAGACGCAACAAACCAGTGATTTCATATTCATCATCCTTCCTCTAACATCAAGAAAATGATCTAAAGATGAAGCCAGAGAATGGAACCAAACCTGGTTTAACAGATTGTAGCCCCGATGTTACACAAGCAATGTTTTCGTAACCTGCTTCCTCCAATTTACTAGCTGCAGCTGCAGATCTTTTGAAATTCGAGAAAATAATCATCAAATTCTCATACTAGACACAATGATGATACATACAGGTCTCAGTGAGACTCGAGAGAGTTTGTTCTACTAACCTGAGACCCTCTTGGCAAACAACTAAAAGTTTGCTGTCTGGTGAAAACTCGTTTTTAACGGCTTTAAGGAATTCCGGATTCATTTTAGTGAAAGGCAAACCAAAGAAGAGCCCTGAGAAATTGTTGTGCACTGTCCTCTTTATTATCGTCCCTGCAATTTTGAAAACACTTAGAATCCTCCTCACAACTATTATAATGCCTACTGTATTTTGTTCAAGATGGGGCTCCATTTCCTTATTCTTACCAAGATCATTGTCTTCGTTGAAAATGAAGAGAGGGATATGGCGGCAAGATTTTATATGAGCTCTCTCGAATTGAGTCTTGTCCCTTACATCCACCACCGAGTAACCTTCCGCTGCTATTAGCTGCTTGGCTTCTTCTGCATTCACGAATCTCACCTCCGCCGCAATTCTCAGGTTTCTCCGGCGAATTCCCTTCTTTCCCGCCAAGCTCCCCACTTTCAACCGCCTCGTGCCGACATCACTGCATCAGAAACTAACCAGATTACATAAGCATATGGAAGAGAATTCTACAAAGAAATTGGCGAATGTTCAAAAAGGAGTCAACTTTCAGATGAGGAAACTCGTTTTACCTGGTCAAGTAAAGAGCCGTAGGGCGAGGGCTTATGATCCCCGCCATTGATACAGAGGTTTCTCGGGAAAAACAGCTTGTCACTGCGATGCGATAGTCACTTCACACAAGAACCCACTAGACTGATCACCACCACAAGAGAATTTAAGATAGCCAATGAGTTATTGCCACGTATTCAACTCAGCTTTTACTTGTAGATATTCAAAATCTACTTGGTCTGATTGTGATACATGATTAACGTTTGTTTCCTACTGTTTAAAATCTATTACAGAGTCAGATAACTTGAGATTAACAGTAATCCAGCAAGTACATATCTCATCACTTTGAGAGCTGTAACACATTTCATACATTTGCAGACAAAGTTGATTTCTTTTTATTTTAGGAAAAAATATTCAGACAAAAGAAGCGAGAAAGTCACTATCCAGAAAAACATAAGGAAACAAGAGTTTTATGATTTCACAAATCCAGATACAGTAGACAAAAAAACGAGAGAGTGGACATGGAAGAGAGATTATCTCAAGAGCCCAGGTTCAGTTCGAATGCACAGCTTTATTAAATTGAGTCACCAAAAGGGAGAAATCAGGAATCAGCTCCAGCTCCAGCTCCAGCTCTTTTCTCGACGGTGTAAGGATAGTATTCTCTGCCATTGTCTACTCTTGTGGTCTGTCCTCCAGAGTCAATCAACGCAGATGTAACAGCTAGAGCTGCTCCTGCAGATATCGCTGTTGGGATGCTCCTTGCTGTACAAAAAAGAAAGGACAAACAAATTTCACCAAAATAAATCAGCTTACAAAGGAGTTTAGCATTACCAAAAGAATGCACAAATCTATATCATATATAGATTTGCTACACCAGTTTCTAAATAACTATTAACTTTGCGGTAAGGAACAATTGAGATCTTCCCAGATAGAAATGAAATCTCACAATTCTTTAAGCTACTCCCATTCAAAACTGTTGTTTGCCCATCAGTAGTAACTTCTACTAAACTCCTAAAATCCATCAACTACACAATTCTAAATTCCAGCAACTTCAAATGCTCTTCAATAAAACCATGAGTGAATAAAGAAACAAGATTTACCTCTATAGCCAAGCACAGAAGCTCCAGCGACAAAACCACCAATAGCACCATTGAAAAAATCTCTCTTGGCTCTATAATGCTGAACCATCTGTTCAACACCGATGTAAACGCCTCCAATGGCAGCGAAAGTCAGGCCGTGAGTTCCCATCACCTTGAGTGTTCTGATGAGTCCTGGGAGAGCCACATTTCTCTCCACTCTTGGCACGTCTTTCCATGTCGCTACAATGGTTCCGTAAATCATCCCAGCGCCGAAACCAGTGACACTTCCTTTCATTGTCTTCATCAGAGGACCATCCTCTTCTTCCAAGTACCTCATTTCAGCTGGATCCATGATGGTTTCTTTTAACGGTTCTAGCAAAAAATATTCACCAGAGAACACGATCAAACAACAAAAACAACAACAACAAAAAGGTGAAAAATTGAATGCGGGATGTGTTGAACGACGCGGATTTGCAGGAATTTCATCAAAATTGAAGTCTTTGCAGATTTATAACACATTCCCAGATCGTCAATATGATCAGTAAGAAAAACAACCATCATCGGATTCAAATATGCAAAATTCATGTAGAGAGACATGGGACCAACAACAACAACAAAAAATCTGAGATTCGATTAGGATAAAAGAAGAACCCTAGTTTAGAGCAGCTCAGTAAGCTCATCAAGGTCGAAGAATTGGAATCCATGACTAACGAAGAGAAGAATGTTACAGAGCAGAACGAAGAGGGATCATAGAAAGGTTGAAAATGGTCTAACCTTTTAGATTTCGAAGAAGCGAGAGACGGAGCAACGGGATCAGGAGCGATTCAGTGGACGAGCTTAACGAAAAATGTTTTGTCCATGTTCTTCGAAGACGAGACTGTAGAGAAAGAGAAAGCCCAATTAGGAACTTGGACCTAGCAGAAACAAGTTTGGGCCATATAGGCCCATTATTAAGTCCATTAATGGCATTCTGTTTCTCATACTCTGTTCTTAATCTGTTTAAGTAGGGTGATTATAGATCAAAATGTGTTTGTGATGGAAGAAGATCTATAATTGATAATTGGGATGCTCAATTTGATCAAGAAGAGAGAAACTACAAGAAGCATAAAAACCAAAAGCCATTTTCTGGCAACAGTATTGTCTAGTTTATTAATTGTAGATTCCAAAAAAAAAAGAAATAAAGCAAAAGATAAAGATATTGCAGAATCGTTCATGGTAACAAGATGATTCTCTGATGAGAAGAGACTTTTTTTAAAGGCAAAAGAGACTCAGAGAGACCAGTTGGTCTGGTGAGAAGAAGAGTCATAAGCCCTTGTGTTATCAGCTTCCATGTACTGTCTCCTACTCTGATGATGGTGATCAGATAACTCGAACTCACCCAACGTCGTCGTACCACCGCTTATCTCTTGCTCGGTGAATCGACCACCCAAATTCAAGACAGGAGACATATCATTCGGACAGCTATTATTATCATCGTCCTTGAACACCCAAGGCGGGTTTAGATACTGATGCTGGTGGCTAGGTGCAGCAGGTGGTGGCTGAGCCATTGTAACCGTCATCGGACCAAAACCTGATGAAGTACGCCATGTGTTGTTGTTGTTGTTGTTGTTGTTGTTGTCGTTGTTGTTGTTGTCTTGTGGCTGATGTGAATTTGACAGAAGAGAGAGAGCACAGTTTGAGTCGCCGCTCCCCTTGTAGCTCTCTAGTTTTGTGTCCATAATCTCTGGAGATAATGAGAAGCTTGTCCCTCCTCCTCCACCAACTGATCCATGACTAAACACATTCATCGGATTGATCTGCCACGACGGTGCTGACAAAGGACGTCTCATCACTCTTGTATCTAACGTTCTTGCACCTGACCATCCCATCTCTTGGCTCCCAAGAAAGCTTCCACTCATTGCACTATCACCGTTTCCTGGTCCATATACATATCTTAAGGTTAGTTAAGCTCTCTCGAATTGAGTCTAGTCATATATATGTCATCAAGCTAGCTAAAAGGATCTAACCGAAAAGCGAAGGTGCGATCCTGCCGTAACGAGAAGACAAGGCAGAGAGGGACGCAGGCTGTGGCTTCCTACGTCGCTCATTATGGCCAGCAAGTCTCCTACGGCAACTCCTTTTCTCTAGGTCAAATTCCGGAAGCTGATGAAACCTAATATGTGAGATTGATTTAGATCAAAGAAAAGCAACATAACTATCTCACAAGATCTCTCCAATCTTAAAAACGTAACCAACGCATCTGTCCGTACATTCTATGGGTCAAAAAGGTTTCATCATCAGTTTTGATACCGAATCTATAAACAACCACGTCATTGATGCCTATGGAACCAGTTTTGTCCCCCTCAATAATGATATGACCTAAAGAAGCAAACATGAGGTGGAATAGGTTTCTTCTTGTCCATTCATTTCATATCCCTTTGGATTAGATATTTTAGAAAGACAATACAACAAAAAAATAAAAATAAAAAGAGAAGCATAGAGAAGTACACGTAAACATATTCCCCAAAATAAGCCCAACGAGTCCAACAAACACAAGACCAGGTTTACAAAACTAAGCTGTAAAGTTAAAAGAGAAACCCTCCAAAGACGTTAAAGCCAAAAAAGCATATGACACTGACAATCACACACAACACACACACAAAAAGTTAAAGACTTTGGATTTGATTCACAAGAGTGAAACACGGAGAGTCTTGGCCGGACTTGAACTCCGGCAATGGCTAAACATGTAAATAAAGCAAGACAAGTAAAGGGTAGAATTGGATGGGAAAAAATAGATTAAAAAACCTGCTGCACTGTTGACAAAACCTCTGTTCGATACCAGCGACAATGACTTTAGGTGTTTTAGAGTGTATTCCACAAACTCTGTGCCTCGAGTAGTAACCCTTTGCATTAGTTAGATCCATTCCACAACCCTCCACTTGGCACCTTGGTATCTGACTCGACTGACCCGACCCGCCTCCACGGATCTTTCTGTTTGACCCGCCGGAGGAAGAAGACCCGGATCCACCTCCAGCGTCCTCGAAGTAGATCTTCTGACCAAACATGAGACCTCCACTGAAAGAGGATGACTCATTGGAGGAACCACCCGACTCTGCCTGACCCGGACCTAGACCCGGACCCGAGTTGGAACCCATCTCCATTTTTGTTTCCTCTTACTCAGACAGAAAGGGAGTTACTCCTCATACTCTCTCTCTTAAACCTAACTGTCTCGGTTTAAAGAAAGGACGAAAGGAGAAGAAAGCAAAGAAATTTTTGGCTTCCCTGATTTTGACTGTTTTGGGTTTTGGAGAAAGAAGAGAGAGAAACACCACAGTAGGAAAAAGAGACGAGAGTGGTAATAGACAAAGACAGTGAAGAAGTAAGTAAAACGGTACGGACAAAAAGATTGTTGTCTGTTAATTACCACATAGCAAAACGAGAGAGAGATGTAGCAGTTTCTAATCTTAGAATTGGAAGAAACTTGAGGAAATGAATATTGGAGAGGTCTTTCGTGTACACATCTTTTTTTCTTTTACTTTATACTATTCACATTTCTACCTTTTTATAGATTTTCTCCTTGCAATTATTTGACAAGTTAACGCATTTTTTTTTTATGTCAAAAGAATAAATTAATGCATGTATTTTTTTTCCTTAGGTCCACCATTGGCATTATGAGGTTGCCAATAAATGGAGATGATATTTTGTGTTTCTCCACAGTCCATAGCAAATCTACCATAAAATTGACTTGGTTATTAACTGAATGCATAACCACCAATACCAAACTTTTTTAAACGAAACTAAACCGAATACAGTTTAAGATAATACTGTATGTTTTAACCGAATAAGGAAAAACTATCTGAACCAACTAAACCAAATATTATATTCCTACTAATTCCGTGATTTACCTGATCCATACGCTTGCGGCTACATTTGTTAGGACATACATCTTTTTAGTTTTGGAAAATATGCAAGACGTTAAATATTTATGTTTGAAAGAAAATAATTTGAAAATTTACAAATTTGATGTACAATTAAGCTTTTTGAAATTAGTTTATAGCGGTTAATTAAGAAATTAGTTTGAGTTTTAAATGTAAAACTTCAAAAATATGGGATACAGAACTTGCATGGTCGATGTACGAATCTCTAAGATCTCAGCATAAATTTGTTGACTTGATGTAATGAGCGAAAACACGCATATGAACGTCAAACCTAGGTTACGACCTCCAAGTACGATCATTGATTGTATAGTCGACAAACTCAACAGTTTAGGTTTTTCTAAACACCACACAACAATAATTGCTCATCCAATTCTCCAAGCTTAGCCCATGCTTCTTTAGACCTATATTTTCTCTCGTTGGTGATTTCTCTTTCCGAAACATGTGCGATCTCATTCTCTCATATGCTTCTCAAGTTTATTGGTTAAGTCTCATATATCTGCCTTAAGCAAATTGTTTCCCCTCCACATTTTTATAACCAATCTCGCATCTAAATTAAAAGCGCTAGTTACCAATTCAACAGTACTTTGTTGTGTATTTAACTATTTATTGTTCGTTTGAAACTGATCAAAATTCTGTTCTCTAGGGAATTTTTAAATTTGTAATAACTACAATGTATAAGGTTGAAAGAGCGATGTATTTTATGTGTTTGTAATAGTTTATTGGTTCAGTGCTATATACTTTGTAAGAGTTCTAGTTCGATGGTTCTCCTTATTGTTGGATATCCAAAATTAAATTTGATGGTGATGGGTCATGTGCGATGTAAGTTTTTTATGGGTCATAAGAGGTGGTGATGTAAGTTTAATTAAAAGTAGTATTAAAAATTTGAAAGAGGCCAGGGAGCAATCTTCAGAGACTTGCATAAAACATCCAACTTTGCAAATCTTAATAATCTGATTTATTTTTTCTGTTGTACTTAAAATAACCTTTTTAGTCTTCAAATACTCTATAGATTCTCTTTACTGCATTGGGAACCAAAAGGAAAGTGCCGAGGAGTTCAGAGTTCTATAAATAGAGGGTTTCTTTTACTAGTATAAATAGTAACTGTAGCAGTTATTTGTTCAAGAGCAACGGATATGATAAAAAAACAAAAAAAAGAATAGGGAATTTAAAATTACTGCAGTAACGATTTTAAATATTTAAATTACTGAAGACTGAAATGTGAGCAGTACAGTTATTGGAACACAACAAAAGATGTGACACTTCAAGGGAACTAGTTGATGTCGGCAGTCGTGCAAGCAATAAATAAATTTAGTACCTATTTTCAAATGTTAGATCTCTAATTCTCTTGTTTATAAGACCAACTGTTTTTGATTAGTTATTTAGGACTACGGTTTGTTTTTTTTCGTAAAAAAATTTAAAGCCACAGTGTTTCTTTATATATTCTAGTCACAATATCCAAAGCAAGATAAAAAAAAAAAATATCCAAAGCAAGATCTTTATTGATTTTGTAATAATAAAAAGTATGAAAAGTGAAATCTAGTCGTAGACATCCATCAGAGTCTGTGTAAACTGTAACACGTAATATTTTATCATAGGTTTAGGTTTGATTTGTTCTTTTTGCTTAGCTTTATTTAGTGTAAGTTGTTTCCATTTGTTTCGATGCATTGGTTAAACCCTGAAACTAAAGACTAACTTCACACAAATACTGTCTGTCACAAAACCATCTATAGGTCTGAATATCTAGACATTGAGAAAAATATTATTTATACCGTCATTATAGTCAGATATGATGCATATACTTGCAAAATCTATTAACTACATTTTTTTTTTTATTGGGCTGGACTGGATTGAATATGGGTTTGGGTTCCTTATATTTGGTTGAGCATAAGCTAAAAATAACATTTGTATCTATTTCCAATTTTTTTTTTTCAGTTTTACTTGATAATCATATTGTTACAAAATTTAAGAATTTTTCTTTAACAGTTTAAGATGTCAGAAACCAAACAGATGATGAGAGAATTTAAAAAAAAAAAAAGAGAATGCAGCTTGATGCTATTGATTCATGAAATCATATAAACACCAAACAAGATTCTCAAAGTTCTCAGCTTAAACAAACAAAAAAAAAAACCAAAAAGAAGAAACCTCAGATTAATTTGTCATTCTGTTTTCTTGAAGTTCTTCAAAAGTAAAAGGTTTCTCAAACTCCATTACATTCCACAACAGCTTCAGCAGCACGTCTCGGCTTGCTTTTCCTCCTGCTTCCAATTTGTCTAAACCCAATAGACGATGTCGATTTCGTGGAATCATCATCGTTGCTTGATTTAGATCCTAACCCGTTTTCTTCTTTATTGCTTCCATTATTAGATATCTTCTTCCTCTCATCCTCTTGCTTTTTACTTGTTATCGAACCATTGTCATCAACTTCTTCTTCTTCTTCCATCTTCTCTACCATCTCTTCTTCTTCTTCCTCCTCCTCTTCGAAATCGTCTTTCATCGGCTTCTGTGGCCTCCCTCTTCTCCTGTAAGCTGGAATATTTTCTTCTTCACCGCTTCCACGATCTTCCTGAGCAGACGCATTCTGCTTCTTCCCTTTCCCTCTTCCTATTCTCATACTCTATGAATCCCACTCAACACAAAAAGCCCACAAACTACTACACAATCAAGAAACCTGCAAGTTAAAAAACACAGTTTTCTTCATTTTAACCAACTCAAAAGAACACAATCTTAATGTCATTCTCAGTATTATTGCAGATTACCAAAGAATCAATCAAGTAACAGTTACTCACTTTTGCATTGCAGATTATAAACATGAAATCAAGATTCCCAATCGTTCTATGCTCTTTTTCACACTAAGCGATAGCATTTTTCTTTTTTTTTAATTTTAACAGTTAAAACTGTTCCGAAGAAGGAAAGAAATGGTAAAAAGCCTTGGGCTCCTATTGCATCACTGAAAAAAGACGATTCATGAATAGTTTGATTAACTCTCTATTTCATTGCATGACCAATAAAAAAATTGATAAAAAGGCTAACTTTAAAGCTTCTCCAGAGCAGCTAAACAGCTATAATAGAAACTAACAGTAATGCAAAACTGAATTAAATAGTCATGACGGAGAAAGAGAAGAAACTCACCTATTTGTGACTAATACCAATCACCATCAGAATCTCCGACAAATGAAACCATTTACTCAGAACCACGATCAAAATGGATTCTTTTTTCTTGGGTTTTTAATCGATCTACTTAAAAAAAACACAAATTCAGTAGGAAACAGAGGAAAGCCCAGATCAGTGAACCACTGAAACTCAGAACAGAGTGATCAAAATCCGTAGAAATCCTAAAAGTTAGAGAGATCTAAGAAAGAGGAAAGACCAAACAAAACAAAAAACAAGAGTTTAGTCAGTTTTCCACACTCAGGATCTTCTTTAGCCCCGTTGAAGATGGGATACGGAGATTTTTTCACATCAAACGCGCTGCGCACTATCAGCGCCTGGTTCTCAGTCCCGCACCTGTTACTACTGTTAGTGGTGCTCTCGAACCGTCTCTGTGGATAAGAATCATGACAGCTCAACCAGCAACCTGAGTAGCGTCCATCAAAGAGAGGTGTATTTATTCAATGGGCCAAATCGAAAAGGCCCATAAAACAAAGTGGAAATGAGGTTAGTAAATGATTGCTTTTTCCAGAGGAAGAGGACAAAAGGAACAAAAGGAACAAAATGATAAAAAGGCAAACTTTAATTTGTACCCAAATTCCAATTTCTTTAAGCTTCTCCAGAGCCGAGCAACTCAACAACTATAATCGAAATGAACAGTACTAATGACGGAGAAAGAGAAGAAACTCACCTCTTCCTCCTCTTCGAAATCATCTTCCTCTTCTCCTAGTTAACTTCATGGTCTAGTAAAGGTGCAAGAAATAGAAACTGAGGAAAACCAGCAGATTCAGTTGGATAATTCTCTTCCTGAAAACCAGTATGCAGGTAGAATGCAATATAGTCCAAGCAACTCTAATCAAACAGAGCCTAGGAAATATCACTCCAAGCCTAAGGAAAATGATGTGGAAAGAATGTAGAATTATGCTTGCAAGTGAGAAAGAGATTAAAGGGCAAGTATTTTTTCCATCTCGTGACTCGAGAGAAGGAGCAGCCAGTAAGAGGACGGATATCCCCAGAGTTACTGCAATCAAGGACCATTTCTTTAGCATGCTTCAAACCCCACTTAGTCTCAGCATCAATAGCAAAGGTGACACTACTAGAATTAGGAATTCTAACATCTTCCATGTAACAACTAATTCGAATGCAACTTTGAATAAAAAGAACAAATTCAATTAGTTGAATGCTAATGAATCACCTGGCTGAGCCGAGGCGTTAGGCATCTTGTATGGAGCTGCTGTTTTAGGAACAGAAGGTGAAGCTGTTGGTGCAAATGTAACATTTTCTTCACTGTTTCTCAAAATCCCCAAAAGAGAAACACCACCGAAACAAGAACCTACACAAAGATCTGGAACAAACACAGAAGAATGCCAAATCAGTTCTCTCACGGGCATTGTATATATATGCGACGCATTGCCAAAACGAGAAAAAAAGGTTAGCTTTCTTCTGAAATCAGATTCAGTGGAAACCAATGCCCCCTTGGGAATTACAACAAACACTTAACAATCAAGCTTCATGGTCACTTTCAATGGCTATAGCACAGATTAAATAATACCGTAAACAGGTTTGCTGCAAAAAGCTTTCACATTACGCAATAAATCCTGCAAATATAGTCCAACTGAATCAAATATACGACGCATTACCAAAACGAGAAAGAAAAAAAAAGGTTAGCTTTATTCTAAAATCAAATTCAGTGGAAACCAATGCTCTCTCGGGAATTTTAACAAACAGTTAACAATCAAACTTCATATTCAACTTTTATGACTATAGCCGTGTAAATTCTAAGCCAAGGAAGCAAAGTAAATCAACAGCCATAAATCCAGGATCGTAGATTACCAGGAAATCACGGAGTCGACGAATCTCGTTACTTTGTTCGACACCCAAACACACGAAATAGAGATTTAAAGCTACTCGAGCTCCGTATTTCCCGAGAAAATTTCTTCTTCCTTTCTCAAACAGCTCCTAAATCAGAGATTTACGATTTGAGTGTGAAATTTTCTTCCTCGTGTCGTACTACTGAATAAAAGAGGAGAAGAACATGTACTATAGATAAAACCTAAAACACACGAAACCTTGCGCTTACCTTAACCGGTTAAAAACCATTCATCAATAACCGATCTAACCGATTTCTCTGAATTTCAAAAAAATTTTCGACTGCTTCAATTCTGATTCCCGCTATAAAACCACCTCAAACCCATATCCATTTCTTTCAGTCTCTCTCTCTCTCTTACCCTCTCGTTTCAACCTTTGATTTACAGAGTAAGTCTACGATCTCTCTCTCCCTTCTTCTTCTTCCTGATTTTGTTTGTTGTATCTGAGTTTACGATCTCTCTCTCTCTCTCTTCTTCAATTCTTCCTGATTTTGTTTGTTGTATCTGAGATTTCTCGTTTGTTTTTTCCGATGATGGATGGTAGAGCCAACAGGAGCAAGATGGAGAACGTTGAGGGAGCAGAAATCGCCATCGACAAATGTAAGAGCAAATTTCGTTTGCTGTTGGTTTGTGAATTGATGCAAATCTCTGATTGCTTCTGGTCTATTGCTGTTCGTTTGTGAATTGCTAGTATTAGATTAGATTAGGAACTAGATTTACATGATTTCGAGTTCGGATCTGGGAGCATAAATTACATATACTTGTGCCGCCAGTAATGGAGCATGGTGTCGAAATGGAAGCTGTGATACTTCTAGAAGAGGCTGGGATCACTACCTTGAGTGCTTTGATGATGTAAACCTTGCAGGTACCGGATTGTGTAGCATAATTACATAAATTCTTAGGCTTACACATTTTGGCTGAATGATTTTATTGTTTTCACTTTCACAGTCCCTCAAAGTCCCTCAAAATATTCGAAGGTTTATCAGAGGCCACAATTGACAAAATTTGTGAAGCAGCCGAGAAAATAGTGGTTTCTCCACAAACCAAATTTTTTCTTAAGGTTGCTGACGGTTTCTTGGAAGAAATTAGTCAAAAGTCAGACTATATGACTAGCGAGCTCGCAGATGTATATAATAGCTGTGTTCAAAGATGCTTCAGCATTGAAGAGATCGCATAATATATGGGAGATGCCTTTAAAACCGAAGACTCGACTGCCAAAGCATTCTTTGAGCATGCGCTGAAGGATCAAGTCGAGTATAAATGTTATCAAGCTTATAATAGCTGTGCTACATTCAAAATACCTTGTTACATGCGTCGAGTGGCGAGAGTGGCGAACAAGCCGGCCAATGCACCAGCACCAGAGTTGTTGCCCATGTCAGCTTGGAGAAGATGCAGCTAACTTTCAACCTAACATGTAACTGTGGTGCAATAACTGTGCTAACATGAACACATCTACGGACTGATAAAACATTTGTTGAATGTAACAGAGATTAAGCAGCTAGGAGCTAGGCCACAATAGTCATTACCGGTAAGCACAAGAGAGGCCTAGATTCACTCGGGGAAAGCATGCTACAATCGCTAGAAACTCTGGTTCTGGTCATGTTTTGGTTGTGGGAATTATGTTTCAAGGTATGATAGTGAAATATTAAGAAATGGAAACTAATATGGCGAAATTTGAGTTGATCATGCTTGAATTTACAATGAAAAAAGAGTTTGTAGAAATATAAAAAGGAGTTCTAGGCCTGTGTAATCATCACAGAGCTTAAATACACATGCTTTTGAGTTTTGGCACAACCTACCAACTCATTGAAAACTCAACCATAGTCTAAAATTTTTTTATTTAAACATAAAATGTTTTTAAAATCTCTGAAGTAAATGAAAAACGCCCCATTATTCCTGGAATAGCACCAATGTGACTTGTTCATCTCGAGTCTACTCATCTGATAAGGGGAATAGGGAGAAGAGGGTAAGTAACAACTACAATTACTACATATATATATATATATATATATATATATATCGAATGCTTTATCAACAATCTATCAGATTTACCTGCAAAAGTTGCCTTTTTGCATGCAAGGAATTGACTAGCAGCAGTTGCCAAATAACTTGTGGCCTTGGCAACAAATTCTAGTTCACCAGTTTGTGCGGAGGCTTGTTCCTTGTTCTTCAAACAAGAACAATCAATAATGCTAGATGTGTTAATACAATACATTGGTTGAAAAACTCTATCTACACTAACCATTTTTCTCTCAGCTGCTTTGTATAATAGGTTTGGGCATTCGGAATGTCGGGTCAGATTTTCGGGTTAGGTATTTTATTTCATGTCTCGGGTATTTTGGTAACCCAGAGAAAAATGATCCGTTCGGATAATTACAAAATTTTGGTCCAATTTGGATATTATCGGATATTCATATACTTTTCAGGTTCACAAATATTTTTTTGTTTTTTTCTTATTTTATCAACCAAATAGTATCTTCTAAAAGTAACTGAAGAAGTATCATATTTATCTGAAAAATATGAAAAAATACTTGGAAATAAATAACTGAAAAATCCAAAAAAATTGAAAGCTTTCAAAACTAATTGAACTTACTTTAAATTACGTGATTTTAAACTTTTACTTTCTTTAACTAGTAACCCCTTTTTAAGGCACTGAATATATCAAACTGCTTCTCTCTAACTCTTTTTGGCCAAGAAATGTCCGTTTTATTTACGTTATATAGCTAGAGATGATATGCCAAAGCTACACGTTAACAACAGCTTGCAATATACTTTTGATTTTTCTTGCACTTTAGTTCCTCTAAACCTAACTCCGCATTTAATTTGTTATATAATTGTGTTTAAGCACAATCATAAATTGCTTAAACACAATTAACACACCCAGTGTATTAGTCAGTTATTTGTGTGTGTGTGGATTTGTGAATTTGAAAATATATATATTAGTCAAATAACGAGGTCGGACAAGGATAAAAACTCCATAAAGAATACAAATGTTTGTTTTTTCTTTCAAAATTAGTTTCCTTCAATGTCCATCGACTCGAGTTGATCCCTTTGCTTCTTTTAAGCTCATACTCTGCAACCGCCTTATCAAAGATGCTTCTCACATGTCTGTTCATGAGCATGAGCTCTTGACATGCATCTTTCAAAACCTCCCTCCCCAGGATCACCTAAAATTTATAGAGCTAACAAGTTACTGTTAGAGTTACTAGCGGAAGCGAAAAGTGTAAATCAGAGTACCGTACCTTGGCCGGTTTCGTGATGTACTTGTCACGGGATCGACTGAGAATGGATGCAGAGATCGGGGTTGATATCACAGATGGAAGTCAACCACAAACCACCGTTCAAGTGCCTTTCCGTTGATCTCTCAAAGCCTTATCTCTCTAAGTGTTTTTCTCTGTTTCTCTCTTTGTGTTACAACACACAAATCCGTGTTGCAACAGTTGCTAACTGTTATGGTTTTCGGTGTCTTGTTGGTTTACGAGAAACAACTCATATATATACTTATCCATCAGACGTGATATGAACCGTTGCATATCTTCGTTAAGTATAACTACCGGTTAATTAGACCGGTTCGGTATGCTACCAAATCATGGGCGCAAACCGATCATAAACCAATATCTCCCACTCGCACATGATGGGAGCATAACAAGCACTAGAGAAGTCTTAGAGTTTAAGCTGAGAATCTTAACTCGGAAAACATACGTCAAATGAACCGTGCGACCCCTGCGAGTACACCTGCACTTGGGAGCTAAGCTATGCATCTGTTAGGAATACATAGCTGCTACAACCCTAAGAAAAACATTTAAATTTCAGCATGTCTCGCTGTTCCCCAAACTCATATACCTTTTACATCAATCTCAACATATCTTATCCCTAAAGCATAAGTTGGACATTTCACATCATGCGTTCACTACATACAAACTCCGATTGAGCGATATAGTGGCTGGCCAGCAAACACATATGTCAATGTAAAAGTAAATAGTTTTCCCTTCCGTTCTCATGTCCATCGGTTCTGGACTAACCGCTTTCCTAGCATGTCCCTTAAGGTTAATTATTTCATCACCATTGGAAAAACATACCAAAGTAGCAGGCATTAGCTCATCCCTTCAAAAAAACATAGCCGAAGGTTCAAGGGTAACTTGTGATACCATAAGTAGGTTTATAGGATCTCACATTGCAAGTGTTAGGGATTAACAAATATTAATCACTTGCTTCCTATTTGGTCGATATAGCACATGTGGTATGACTCACATGTCATAGTGGTTAACCTCTTTCTTTCAAAAGTACATGTCAATTGGATAAACCAAACACCACTATGTGGATCAAGTTACTACCAGCTCGCTATCAAGCGCCTGATTATATGCTTATCCAGCTCACCCAAGTATTCATGATTCTGGGGCAATCATGATCGATACCTAAAAAAAATATCTCATCTTAACTCATTAATAAGGCGACATTGATAAGCATTGCAAAGCAAGCTCCCACTAGCGCTAAGCTTATCGTCTCATCTCAGCATTTCACTAAGAAATCTGAGGCGATTGTTCATGTGAGCGAACCAATCTCCAAACTTGGTGACTTCTCTCAATATTTATGTGTAAGTATGGAAAAAACAAGAATTGACCATTGTCTATAACGTCTGAAATATTATTAAAATAAAACATTCAACGTAAGTACAATGTCAAACTCCATAAGTACATTTCCTTAAATTCTACGCAAACCTAAAGCTCGAACATGAGCATGAAACACATCTCTTGGTATTGGTTTGGTAAATGGATCAGCAACCATTTTATGCGTAGATATGTACTTAAGGACCACTTCTTTCTTTGCTACAATGTCTCTCACGAAATTCCCTTTGATTTCGATGTGCTTTGTCCTTCCATGATACTTGGGATCCTTCATATAAGCAATACAAGCTTGACTATCACAATTAATAGTCACCGGAGATGAAGCCTCCGCTGTGACTTGTAAGCTTTGTAAAAATCTCCTCAGCCATACAGCCTCTTGCACTGATGCTGAACATGCAATGAACTCAGCCTCCATCGTGGATAAGGCTGTACAGGACTGCTTCTTGCTACTCCAAGTAATTGCACCATCACTTAGTAAGAAGACATATCCTGAAGTCGACCTACGCTCATCTAAATCGCCAGCCCAGTCGGCATCGGTATAACCCGTCAAGCGTAAATCACTTCCTTGGTAACACAAGGAATAGTCCATTGTTCCCTTTAAGTATCTAAGGATCCTCTTCACTGCCATCCAATGTTTCTTCCCCGGATTTGACTGGTAACGACTTACCAAGCCAACCGCATAACAAATATCCGGCCGAGTGCACATCATAGCATACATTAAGCTGCCTATAGCGCTTGAGTATGGGACTTCTTTCATCTCTCTTTTCTCATCATCGGTCTTAGGGCACATATCAAGGCTTATGCCTTCACCTTTTGCGATTGGAGTGTCAATGGGGTTACAATCAAGCATCTTAAACCTTTCAAGGATAGTACGAATGTAAGAATCTTGAGAAAGAGCTAATAATTTCCTTGATCGGTCTCGGCGTATCTTAACACCGAGTATGTATTCTGCTTCTCCCATATCTTTCATCTCAAAATGAGATGACAACCATTGCTTAATGGTAATAAGAAACTCCATATCGTTTCCAGCTAACAAGATGTCGTCAACATATAGAGATAAAATTACAAAGGATTGTCCTATGCTCTTGACATAGACACAATGGTCTTCACTAATCATCGTAAAATCATAAGATGTTATTGCTTGATGAAAACGAAGGTACCACTGTCTAGAAGATTGTTTTAGGCCATATATAGAGCGTCTAAGTTTACAAACTTTGTGCTCTTGACCTTTTACAACAAACCCAGTAGGTTGTTGCATGTAAATCTCTTCTTCTAGTTCCCCGTTAAGAAACGCAGTCTTAACATCCATTTGATGTAACTCCAAATCTAATCCGGCAACGATTGCTAGAATAAGGCGAATTGAGGCAAACCTCACCACAGGTGAAAACGTTTCCTCATAGTCTATACCCTCTTGTTGAGTATAACCTTTCGCTACCAAGCGAGCCTTGTACCTATCTATCGATCCGTCCGCCTTACGTTTGATCTTAAAGATCCACTTGTTTCCGATCGCTCGACGTTCTGGCGGAAGGTCAACCAACTCCCAAACATGGTTTTCTTTCATCGATTCTAGTTCTTCTCCAACTGCATCATTCCATTCATTTGAGTTTAGGGAAGAGAGAGCCTCTTGGATTGATCTAGGCTCTTCGTCATCATATAGAGCAACCATGAAGGCTTCTCCTTCAATCTCGAAACGACGACGTGGAACATTACCACGGTTACTCCGTCGCAACACAAAATCTTGTGTTCCAGCCAATGTATCTCTCCCACTAAGTTGTGATAGTTCTCGTGAACTTTCACCAACTTCCACACATTGGTGAGTAGGAGTATTAGTCTGGTCAAGAATCTCTTCAAGATGGAGTTCTCTATCAATCTCTCCCCTTTTAGGAAAATCATTTTCCAAGAATGTAACATCTCGTGATTCAATCTCTGTTACACTTCCATCTGATTGTTCGCCAATGAGCACATAACCCTTAGATTGCTCAGAGTATCTTATGAAGATACACTTCTTTCCTCTAGGACCCAATTTTCCATGAGGATGTGAAGTATCACGAACAAATGCAGCGGATCCCCAAGCTCTTAGATGAGTTAGGTTGGGTTTTCTACCTGTCCATAACTCGTAGGGAGTAGTAGTAACAGATTTGGAGGGCACAAGGTTAAGTATATAGGCTGCAGAAAGCAATGCATCTCCCCAAAACGAAATTGGAAGATTAGCTTGCGCCATCATAGACCTAACCATTTCAAGAAGAGTTCGATTTCTCCTCTCTGCTACACCATTTTGTTGTGGCGTATAGGGTGTCGTTAATTGCCTAGCAATACCCTTTTCATCACACAGCCTCTCAAACTGTTCTGATAGATATTCACCACCTCGATCTGTTCTCAAACACTTGATCGTCCTCTCCAACTGATTTTCGACCAAGGTAATATAGCGTCTAAAACACTCTAGTGCTTCTGACTTGTGAGAAATTAGGTATACATACCCAAATCGAGTGAAATCATCTATAAAAGTGATGAAATATGAGGCTCCATGCCTAGCCCTCACATTCATTGGACCACAAATGTCTGAATGTATTAGATGTAATGGAAATTCAGCTCTAGTTGCTTTTCCAAATGGTTTTCTTATAGCTTTTCCAGCTAGACATGATTCACATGTGTCAAGATCAACTCTAGCGAGTGGGCCTAGTAGACCTTCTCTAGCCAACCTTTTCATTCGATCAACACCAATGTGACCAAGTCTAGAATGCCACACATTTGTTTCATCATTGGTAGAACTTGTGACAAATGAAAAACTATCATTAACATTACACTTAGTAACATTTGTAGTACAATCAAGTACAATAAAACCATCACAAACATAGCCTGAACCAAAATACTCAGACCTTAGAGAAATGTGTAAACACATGTCATGGAAGTTCAAAACAAATCCTAACTTAAGTAATGCCAAAACAGAGACTAGGTCCCGACGGATTTCAGGAGCATACAAGACATCATGTAGTATGAGAGTTTTCCCGCCACTCATGTGTAGCTGACAGGTTCCGATACCCTGTACCGCAACCTTGGAGTTATTTCCCACATATAACCATCTTGTACCTTTGGGCACCCGTCGATACTCCACAAATGCTTCTCGACTTCTAGCTACGTGATCTGTTGCTCCTGAGTCTACAATCCACAAAGGATGAGATTCTGTAAGCATTACACAACTAGAAACATAAGCATACTTACAAGTAGAGTCCAAAGATAATACCTTCTTTGCCTCAGTGCATTCACGAGCAAAGTGACCCAAGGAGCCACAGTTGTAGCATTTAACCTTGGTCTTATCCTTCTTGCCTCCACGTTTTCCACGCTTGACATACTTCTTTTGTTTTTTAAGATCAGTTTGATCGGAAGCCTTGTTTCCATTGTTACCTCTCTTGCGTTTCAAACCAGAGTTTGAACTCGCATAGTTGGCCTCGTTAAAGGGTTTAGCAGCCTCCAGGCGCTCATCCTCTAACTCAAGATGACGTGATAAGTCTTCAAATGTTTTGACATTCACATTGTGCGTCATCTGCATGCGCATATGGTCCCAACTTTCAGGCAACGAGCGGAGAACCGCTTGGACTTGCTGTTCATCAGTCATAGTCTGACCAGCATTCTTGAGCTCTCTTATCATGTTCGACATGATTCTGAGATGCTGCCGCATCGAAAGGTTTGGGCGCTTCTTGTAATCATTGAACCTTTGATTGAGTCTCCTAAGTTTGGTTGCCGAGGTAGCACCAAACTTTTCTTTCAAGGCCTCCCACATGCCTTTCGCAGTTTCAAACTCCTCAAACTCACACATGAGATCATCTTGCATACAACTCAGCAACGTGATGCGAGCAATGCTATTGTTTTTCTTCCAGACATTATATGTCTCAAGGTCTCTCACATGTTGAGGTGTATCACCCTGCTCAGGCTGTTCCATGAAGTGCAAAAGAGTCTCTTTTACTTCTTGCTCCTCGAGGACATACTGAACTTTACGATACCAGATATCGTAATTATCACCGTCCAGTTTGTCTCCACGGTTAAGCTCAGCAATGATGTTCTTACAAGCAGTCACCATTTCTGCTTCAACATCAAGAGACATTAGTTTAACACATACTTTTCACACATAACACAATCTTGCAAAGGACACGAATTAACCCAACATAACGCGATTCACAACATAAGATCGAGAGTTCACTAAGTTCCCAATCATCACTCATATTAGAATCTTATTACGGCAGATCTCTTTGTTCCTCGCAAAATTTTAAGTTCTAAACACAATAGAACTCCCACTTGATCAATGCATTTTCTAACATGGATTAACAAATAAAACATGTTCTGTTATACAAAGACCACTTCCTTGTATCGCATCAACAAATTTGCGATTCAGACGAAACAGAAACTAACTCGCGTCGGTTACTGTTCATCTTCTTCCTAACCAAAACTTTTAAACAGCAATTCTGCCTAAACTTTCGATCCCTATATCTCTCTAAATACGTGACCAAATAATTCGATTTCTATACCGATAGAAAGATAATTTCATTGTCTACACACGGTGATCAAAATCACGAAATTCCGATGTTTCTACAGAGAGATATCATCGAAACAATATTTACGGTTCTCTAACAACTTAAACAGATTTCGTTAATTCACTAAATTCATCATGAATGAGCGTGACTAACACAATCCAATTTTAATTCATGATTGATATTTCAGAAACGAATCCTAATGCTCTGATACCAATGTTAGAGTTACTAGCGGAAGCGAAAAGTGTAAATCAGAGTACCGTACCTTGGCCGGTTTCGTGATGTACTTGTCACGGGATCGACTGAGAATGGATGCAGAGATCGGGGTTGATATCACAGATGGAAGTCAACCACAAACCACCGTTCAAGTGCCTTTCCGTTGATCTCTCAAAGCCTTATCTCTCTAAGTGTTTTTCTCTGTTTCTCTCTTTGTGTTACAACACACAAATCCGTGTTGCAACAGTTGCTAACTGTTATGGTTTTCGGTGTCTTGTTGGTTTACGAGAAACAACTCATATATATACTTATCCATCAGACGTGATATGAACCGTTGCATATCTTCGTTAAGTATAACTACCGGTTAATTAGACCGGTTCGGTATGCTACCAAATCATGGGCGCAAACCGATCATAAACCAATAGTTACACACACAAAGAACTAGTGGAGACAAGTTACAACGAGACCAAGATTAGGGTGAAAACAAGAAAAAGTCGGATGCAAAGTGCATAGCCAAAGTTACTCTAGGGCTGCAAGAATTATAATCAAAGTAATGGTTAGATACATAAACATAAAATGAAAAGACGATATTGCATTCACTGAATAGCAAAGTAAATTCCTTTCTCTAAAATCGCTCACAGAGAAATTGCATATATACAATGAGAATCTCAAAACCAGAGTTATATAACCAAACATATTCAATCGACCTTAAGTTTTTTCATAAAGCACAATGTAATGGCAGAAACACATGGATTGTTCAAACATAATTTGTGAAATCTCTTCGGCTATAACACAAAATCTCAAACATTGATAATTTCACGTGATTATCTTCACAAAGACTTTTAGGAAAAATAGAGTGAAGAACAAGTGTGAGATAAATAATAAAGTGAAGACCTTTTGTCTACTGATGTCTTGTATATACAATAATCTTTCTAAATCGATTCAGCTCCTACTCTACTTCGAACACTATAAAACGTATTTCAACCAAAAGAAAGCCCATTTATTGGATCAGTGTCGGTTAAACCCAAGTTTTCAATTCCTTTTTATAGTAGTTGAAAATCAAAAGTAGAGCAAAGTGCGCAAAAAGAACTCTAAATATTTTTCACGATTTCCCAGTGTGAATAAGTTTTTCACCTAATGTAGCATGAGTGTTGAAATAGCAATATACAAATTGGGATCATTTTTATTAGTTGATTAATCTGCAACCACTTTGTATTGCTTTTCCATACGAAATCCTAATCAAAATGTTTTATTCACAAGCGATCAATTTTGTTCTACACATACTATTTGAATACCGTAGACTCTGAATGGCGTCTATACAAGTCTAGAACATTAATATTACTGCAATCGTAGTTGTATCTATTGATTAATCAAAGTATAATGTCGTGATCAGTACACAATCAAACGTACCAACTATATAAACACATGTTTTAGAAACATTTGTAACTTATAGGTTGGCAGGCCAATTTATTTGAAAGAAAAAAAAAGCCATTTCAATCATTCAGTATAGTAAACAAGAAAACAAAAATCATTCAATAGTTGACAAAAAAAAAAAAATCATTCAATATGTCTAACAAATTAGTGAAATTTCTGTAGTTTAGCATTTTATATTCACTATCAAACGTTGTTTACTCAAAATTCTCCCCTACCAACATAAATATAAATATTTTGTAACATTTGCGCTATCTATCCACTAACTTAATCAAATATCTTCAGGAAAAAAAAAAAGAAAAGAAAGTGACAGCCAAGCAGAATACATCAGAATTTTGGAACCACGTCAAAAGAAGAAAAAAGATCATGGGAACCACAATCTAAATGGCTCAAGCGGCAACGACAAAATAACTGCTTTATCCCGCGTGTGGTCCGAATCCTAAAGAGAGAGCACGAGACTCGTGTTTTTTGCCTCTCGAGTCAGTCTCTCTGGCGCACGGACGCGCCGTACAATCCATAAACCAAATCTTTTACACTGGAGTTTCATATTCAGCTCTCTTTTTTTAATAGCCGTTGGATTTCTTTCATATCTTCACGTGAGCATCCGACGGCTATTATCCGTTGTACGTAGATCTATTTGTATAAAACCCTAAATGACAAATTTATTCATTACAATTCTCAGTTGTTTTTAAATACTATATCTACATCACACTAGTATTTTTTAAAAGTTCTGGCATAAACATAAATATCTTCTTTTTCTTTTGGTATCAAATATAAATATCTTAAATTAATGGTATATGGCTTAAAACATTTTCTTCTTCAAGAAGTATATATTTTTATTTATCTAGTCTGTATAATATATACAGAACGTTGTTCTCTCGTGATAATGGTTCATTCTTTTCTATTTGTTGGTGATCTTGTTTTGGATTTTTCTTTAAGCCACTGTATCATCTGCCCAAGATATTGTAGTCTTGTAGTGTTGGATTTGGATGATCAGTTGGGATTTCAAGATATTGTTAGTCATATCTAATTGAAAACTAACATGCGTACACATAAGATATAGTAACTTCCAAATGAGTTGGCCCTATATGCAAAAGGAGTTCAACAGTCTATAACATCATAATTCGCTGAACTTAGGTCAATCATTCAACAAATTGCATGGTACTACCGTAAAGATAAAATTGATAAATAAAATAAAAAGTAAACCAAGTAAAATCGGAGAAAATAGTTGTCAGGAAGTGCAAACGTAACTGCCTCGTGCACCCGAGAGTCATGGCATTTCCATGTCCCTATATCATTACGTCCGATCTCGTACAACTTTATCTTCTTTTATCCTTTTTGAGATAAAGTGTTCAATCTTATCGTCCTCTATTGCTAAATGTTATCTGTTCAAGTATTGGTAGCTATCATATACGTTTGAATGATTACATATACTGTGATGAACAGTTTACTCATATATATATACGTATTTAATTTAAAGTGTATACAACCAGCTATGAAAATTTGTGGTTCCTATCAATAAACGTCTACATGTTTTACATTGCACATTTTATATTTTCTTTCGCATTATGTTACTCAAATAAATAAATTAATACGTATCTAAGATTCTCGTTGTTAAGGCTGTAATCATAGATTAAAAAAGCTTTTGTAGTGGTCCACGCAATTGTATATTTATGTGGAACTTTATAGATTGTAAATGATAAGGTTGTTGAGTTTGTGTACATTACATGGGGACAACTTTTTGGGATCCTTTAGGTATTTATTTAATAATATTATTGAAGCCGCCTGGAATTATGCGTATTACCTAAACACACATTGCCATATACTAATTCGACTATGTTGACAGAAAAAGATTTGTATGTCAATGTGTGTAAAGGATATTGTATCGATGTGTCAATGTCACATACGTATATACTCCAGCATTAATTTTCTTATGTAATACATAGTTCTTTTTGCACTATATGCACATTTAGCTGTATAAACTCAGAAACTGATTACAAATTTACAAGAAATATGGTAAGGATATCTGATCACAAAATAAAGAAATAAATTAACTAACAAAATATGCTAAAATTTTTATCAAAAAAAAAAAATGCTAAAACGATATGAGATGATTTGTTTAAACTTTAAAGACACTAGATTTTTAACCAGCGCGGATCTGTGTTAATAATTTTATTTAATCTACTAATAACTTTAAATTTATCAAATCATAATGCATAATAGATGTAAAATGTATTTAAAAATAATTTATTATTTTCTACTACTTGTATTTGTATATAAAAGTATAGATTTATTAAGTAAAATAACAAAAAACCAATTAAAAAGGAGAAAATATAGGTTAAATTTGCAGTTGACCTCAAACTATTCCATGATTTTACCTAATTACAATACTAATTTATTTTAAATTAGATAAATAATGTTTGTCTATTTCTGTAATCTTACATAAAACTTTGTAGCAACCTCTCTGAAACGTGCTAGAAATTTTGATAGTTCTTTCATAGTTGTTAACTACTTGCAAAAAAAATAGTATACCTATAATATAGCATGCTGATTTAAAATTTGGATATATTGTTATACTATGTTATAATTTTGTCAAAACTTCATGGTCGTTTTAGTTTGATGATAATAATCCTTAGATATCTTCGTTTGACAGAACTTGGCATCAAATTGTATGTTTATATCGTAGATATCTTCGTTTGACAGAACTTGATCTAAGATATCTTAGATATATTTATATGTTTTGTCAATTGTTTCATAAAATTGACATAACAATATATCCTAAACTTTTCCCTTTCAATAGTATGACAACATGATCAACCTGAACCAATATATTTTTTGAGTGAATTGAGTTAGAAACTTGTGGAAAATAACCTTATAGTTTGCCTTGTTGTTACTGGCCAAGAAAAAATTATTTGCTTGATAATCACCTATTCGATTAGTTTGCATTGTTGTTTATGACCAAGAAAAAATTAATCTTTTAGATTGTACAAACTTTGATTTGCTTCAAAATTGCATATTTGATTATCCGATATGAGCTTCAAAATTGTATATTCGATTATCCACTATGAAGGATTGGATTGTAATTTATTTTTAAAAATTGTATTAATGTTTAGAACATAAGACTTTTCTTAAACTATGTTTTGAGTTAATTTATTTTATATGTTATTTTTTGTTAGTTTGGATCTTTTGATACTCTAACAACATCTCTTTTTCTAAAAATCACCATCTCTATCTCTTTAAAATGACTAAATTCGGTGAAAAATCTTGAATAGATTTATAGGATTATAAAACCTAATTTGAAGAGAAGACAATCACGCACATTAATGTCATTTAATTTATTTTTCGTTCTTGTTCTTGTTCTTTTTTTTTTGTTTTATTTTTCTTCGCTCTTTTCTGCTTTGATTTTTTCTTTGTTTTTGTTCTTAATCGGTTGCTTATTTTTCTTTGCCTTTATTCTTATTATTTTTTCTTCATCTTCACTCATCTTCTACTTTGTTCTTCTTAGTCTTTCTCTTTTTTCGTTCTTGTTTGGTTTCTTCTCGTCCATTCTTCTTTGATTTCTTATCTTTTAATTTCATTTTTGTGGTTTCTTGTTCAGTGTTTCCGTCTTCATCTTTGTTTTTCATTGGTTCCTTTTTTGTTTTTTCTACTTTGGTATCTTCGTCTTCGATGTTCTTTGTTTTCATCTTCTTACTGTTATTCTTCCATATTTTTTTCATATGTTATTTTGCAATATGAGTTTGTGATTCAACCATTTTCCTCAGTAAACTTGTGGCAAACGAACACCTTTCATTAAAACTCTTTCAAGGTGCAACAAAGATGATTACTCTGCTCCCAATAGTTTTATTATTTACTCCTCTCTACCCTTTGATTTTTTTGCAGTTGTAGAAGGCCTGTGACCTAAACCCGTATTTGAATATTGTGGTTTACACATTAAGATAAAATCCTCCCTAAGGTTGTGAAGGATGCCGAAGTTCAGCCAAGAAAGCAGCCTCTGTTTACCCTCAATGTTTGACATACATTATAATTTGGAATACAAAATCTTGTTTTGATGATGCAACTTGATATGTTTACTTAGACAAATGTGGTATGAGATGAATTATCAAATCTCTTCTGAACTCTCCTCTGCTCCATAGCAGGCAAGCATATTGTTAACTTTTTCGGCCATTATTGTTGAAACTCTTGTGATGAATAAAGCGTTATCTAGTGTGCTAGACGTATACGTATTTTTCTTCTCTGAATGTAATTTGGAACTCGCAAAGCTTGATCTCCCTCATCATCTCAAAGGAAACTACATATGAACACAAATGTCTTCTACATGACATAAGCCATCTTTGTTCTTTTGTTTCTATCTCCTTTTATTTCATATATAGATTATGTAATGTTAATGCTGATTTTCTTGCAAAGTTGGCTATGTTTGCTTTGAACAATTCATCAATTATTAGGGTGTAACTTTCTCTTTTTGTTTTTTAAGTTCGCTAAAAAGATTTAATTCACCTCATGGTTTATATAGTTTTTTCCGAATAATTAATTTTGTAGTTCCCCAAATGTTTTTGTATAAATTTTTCAAATCTAGTTACTAAATCGACTTTAAGTTTTAACAAAAATCGGAAAAAATTATCTACGTACTCTTGTGAAGTTTCTAGTTTAAAACCGGTTATATTTTAATTTTGTATCGTTATTAAAAAATATTAATATTAAGGTAGTTTTTTTGGTTGGTATTAGAAATTATAATTTCTTTATTTTATATATTACCTTCTTGAAATATAAAAAATAAATTAATTAATTTAACACATAGCTAATTTTATGTGATGATGTAGAATGCTACTATTGATTGTTTAAAATTTGAAAAATTTCTTAATTCTCAAGATGTTTACGTGGACCAATGAAATCAAATTTTTAAATTTTATGTAGACGTTTTTAGAGGTATTTAGCCTCAAATTTTATATAGTATAGATTTCAACAGGAGAATTTGGTTAGTTGGAGGGGATCCGTGGACTTGCTTTGTATTCATAAATCTCATGTCTTTGGGAGACAGCCTGACACATCTCTTTCATCAATATACACATATATAAATATAATATCATATACTTCTTGTAATTAATTAATTCCACTATAGTTTATCTAATGAATCTAAACAAGACATCAATCAATTTCATTTGCCTTCTATTCAATTATAGGATCTTAGCTACGTTCTGCAACATATAAATTATAAAATAAAACGAAAATAAAAAGACTATAAATATATTACTTATTAGTTGTCACTAAAACTTGTAACTCTAAAAAATAAGTTTCATTTTCTTTATCATTTACTTCTCTCTTCCCCTATATATAACCTTATCATATTCCACTTACCATAAAAATTCACCAACTCTCTCTTCTAATCACATAAAACCTATTTCGTTTCTACAAAACTATGGAAATTGAAGCTACCACTGTTCAGAAAAGAAGAAGCTTATCAACCATAGCCATGCACAAACAATCAAGAACACTAACCAAATCCAAACCAAAGATCCGAATCATCCATATATTTGCACCGGAGATCATAAAAACCGACGTCTCCAACTTCCGGGAACTCGTCCAGAAACTCACCGGAAAACCAGATCATCATCACGACATCCACCACCAAAAGGGTCTCAAAAGAAACCCTAGATCTAGAGGAAGTCATGATCATTATCATCATCAAGTTCATGACATGAACAAGAGCCGAGGATTCTGCATAAACTCAGAAGTAGAAGAGGAAGAAGAAGAAGAAGAGATGGCGTCCATGACGTGGAACGGTAATGGCGGAGAGAGCTCCGGTGGGTTCTTGAACGGCTTAGGAGATTTCGACGGTTTCATCCAGGAGCTAGGTGAATTTCCTTATTTGCCCTTGACCATTGATCCTTCCCTTGCTCCTTCTTCTTCTTCGTCGCACTTACATGGCGGAGTTTTCGCAGAATCGAACCAGTTCGCCTAAATGTTCCGAAACGGTGGCATTTTTTTATGCTATAACTAAAATAGGTTATAAGTTTTAAATATTTTTTTATTTTCTTCATTATAACGAGAGGCTAGTTTTTGTTTTTGTTTTGTTTTGTTTGCATTAAAACTTAAAAGGTTTGATTATTAGGTTTGACTTTTGGAGAATTTCGTGGATCGTGGAGGTTCGGGTTCATGATTAGGATTTCTGTTTCTTAAGAATTTGTCACTAATTTGTCTTTCACTAATTAATTTCTCTTTCGCTATTGCATGGTGAAGTCATAATAACTGTAACTAAAAAAAATTGAAATCATCACTGGCATGACAAATTATGAATAGAATTTTGAAATTTTTGTAGTAAGAAATCCTAATCTTCTGTAATTTCTGAACATTTTTAACAAAATATCATTGTGCTTGCCTGATTAGCTATGAACATAGTTAACTAACACTAGTCGAATACTCGAAAGTCTCGAATGCACGTTTTGAAATTTTAGGACTAGATATTTTTTGTCACTTCCAATTTGTCTTTCATCGCTTATCCATATGGACTGAGAAATAGACGTATTGATTGATTGATTTGAACTAAACATAAGATAAGTACAAATGGGGCCATATTTAAATTCAAGATAACAAATATAATATATTAAAAATACAAATATGAGCCGACAAGTAACCACAATTACAAACGTGTATACACATTACATGTGTATCATGGTGGTGATTTCTGATGATGATGATGCATTGATATATGATGATGGAACCACAAATCAAATGACAACTCTCAATAAGTCAATGTTATATATCAACTAAGTCAATGTTATATATATATTTTTTTCCGACAATATGTCAATGTTATGTTATATGAACTTTCTTACAGAGAGAGTTTATGAAGTTAAAAACAAAATAGAGAATTTTAAGTACTTCTGTGAAGATTGCAGAAAGAACACAGGAGAAGAATAAGTTTTCACATATAGAGATGACCTCAAGGTTTAAAATTATTCACTTTAACCTTTTACAAACACCAACTTGGTGGTTGGTTCTTCTAATAACACATGAAGAACACAGGAACAAAAGCTAGTACTATCTAAGTATCGTATTCAAGAGTTTCTACAACCTTCGGTGTTTCCAACCTCGTTAGAACTTCAGGCACTCCTGAAGTATCTCTTACTACCTGCGCAAGAAACCAAACAAAAATTAACGAAGATCTCGCTTACATGAACTTACACAAGCATAAACTTAACCAAAAATATTAAACAAACTCACAAGAATCTCCTCGTCTAGATAAGATATCATAAAGAATCTTTCGAAGGATCCACCTGAAGCAGATTACACACTAGCTGTTTCAATGCGCATATGAGGAGTAAATGGTTATGTACATGTAACAAACAATGTAGCTTCTTACTCAGGGGAATTCTTAGACCACTGGCTAAAGTATCCTTGATAAGAGCAGGAAGCTGCTGCAACGTTATGGTAGCTTGACTCAACGCGCCTTTAAGCTGTTCAGGAACTGCTTCTTCAATGACCGTTGGAGATTCGAGCATACCTTCTGTATATTCCTCTTTCAGTCTCAGAGGTCCCTCAACAGTCAATTTCGATGACAGAACGATTTTGCTTTCTATCTGCATTCTTTTTTTTTTTTTTTGCTTACTATGAGAAACCTCTTCTGAGACTCAGTGTAGTTTACACAAAGAAAGTATTATTTCAGTATGTTACCGAGTTCAGAAGTTTGATATTCGCGGTCACCTTTGCGTTACCATCCTTGATCAGTATCTCCATTCTTGATAGATTCGCCAGCGTTGAAGGAAACCTCCTGCAACAACATACACAGAGAAGCCAAACACTCAAAACACTTTGAATCAAAATGGTGAGCTTTTTAAGAAGTTAGGTAAAGTGTTTACTCGAATAAGACCCGAGCAGCGAGTAAACCAGGACTGCCAGATCCAAACCACTCGAAACTCCATCTGCCTTCGAAAAAAGGAGACCTGGAAAGCTATAGGAATCAGTTAAAAAAAGACAATTTGTTCTTGAAACCGAAGCAAGATTGTAACCAAAAGTTTTAAAAGGTAAGGAAGTAGCTACGTTGTTGGTCTAGGAGAAGGGTTAAGCCGCTCTAGACTTGTTATCCTCTCATTCACATCGATCCTTTGCATGTTTGTTGTTTTCCCTGTAACCAAAGCCTCAAATCCTCCAGCATCCTTCAACTGTATACATAGATGGTTTCAGGGAATCAAAGATTTCAGAGTTCTAAACACAGAGCTGTTCCTCCAGCATCCAATTTCTGGAACTGAGAAAATAGATGATCAATATTGCAATATTGAAAGAAATATTTCCTTTTTTAATCATCTACAATCTCCATATTACAGCTAACAACTACTCACAATTCACCAAACTTATCGACATTTTCCTCAGAGATACTAAAAGAGAGCCAATTTCAAAAATCAGATGGAAATTGAAAGATCTAGTCAATCATATTCATCATGTAAACGAAGTAAAGGTGAGATTTTTTTTTACGGCGAGAAGCAGAGATTCCTTAGCAGAAAGGCGCTCCATTTCTCTGGCGTAGACCAAAGGAGACCCCTGAGCTGTTTCCTGCACCATTGCTCTTAAAACCATTCGCCGGCACGAATTCCTCCAACCCTTCACCACCGGAACAACGACGGAAACCCTCGACGCTGGCACTGAGCTTGTGAAGCTCAATCGAACCGCAGACGACCCAGAAACCGATCCATGTACCAACGCCATTCGAAGAAGAAGGCTGAAGATTGGGAATTTTTGCAGTGAATAAAGAAAAAACCTCAGCAAATGAGTGAGTAGGTAGGAGACGAGTTTCTTCTCTTAACCGTTAGCCTTATTTTCTGGTTGAACCGGTCCGTTTCCGGTTTAAATAAATCCCTTTTACGCTCGATTGGATAGAGGAAGAAGACAGACACACTCGATAAGTGCCAAAGTTGAAAACTTTTTCTCAAATCTCTCTCTGCTCATTTCTGAGTTGTTTTCCCGCCATGGAATCCATGGAAATCGACTCCGAGAAGACTCATCAACGGAAGCAATCCGATTACAGTTACCTGGTTCGATACCAATTTCTCTCTTTCCTGTATTTTACTTCGAGTGGTGTTGTCGAATCTTTCTACTTTTTTGTGTGCGCGGGCTAGGGTTTGTAATCTGATTCTGAGTTTTTCTTTGTTGTTCAATTGAAGCAGGATGAGAGATTCGAGATACAAAAGGAGATGTACAGAGGACAGCAATACAGTCAGATTTACTTTGCTCGTCTTCATCTCATGAGAACACTTCTCTACTCTCTTGCCCCTACTTGGAAACCCCATTTGCCTGGTGAGAGCTTTGCTTAAACTCGATAAAGGAGAGAAATTTCCAGGTAGTTAAGGTTTTTGAATTACAGATCTGAGTTTGAAATCTCAAAGGTACTCTTTTTTTTCGGTTGCAGTTTGTAAGGTTTTGGGACTTGAAGAAGGAAAAGATTGCATAATTGTAGGAACTTTGTTCAAACACATGAAGCTTAAACCCTGTGTTCTTGATGAATATTCTAAAGAGGTTGGTTGCTTTACAGCCTCTAGTGTTTTTTTATTGTCCTCTATGTCTAGATTGAATTGAGCACTAAAATTGCTGAATATGTTAAAACACAATGCAGAGGTCAGTGACGCCGCTTGTTAAACCTCATAACTTTATGCACCCTGATGATAATCTGATCCTAGAAGACGAAAGTGGGAGAGTTAAACTTGGCGGCTCTGCACTTTCACCTGCGATATATGTAACTGGTATGCACATGGATTGTGTAAAATGTGGCAAATGTGTCTTTTAAAAGATGTATTCTTTGAGGAAATGGATGTTGAATGCACTAGAGAAATTGTAGGTGTTGTTGTTGCATTGCACGGGAAGGAAACTAGTGCTGGTGAATTCTTGGTTGAAGATGTACTAGAAGCTGGTTTACCACCTCAGATAGAGCGACCTTTTGATCTACGTAAGTCTGACTATGTTCTCTTCGTTTTGCTATTCTCATATCTGTAGTTCTCATAGTACATCTACTGTATGTTGTTCTGCAGAGGAAGATAAGTACGTTGTGTTATTGTCGGGCCTGTGCATTGGGAGCAAATTGTCTAACCCCCTGCAATTTCAGCTTCTTGTTGACCATATAACTGGACATCTCGGAG
The DNA here is from genome assembly GCA_026724425.1 of Erythrophleum ivorense. NCBI lineage: Eukaryota > Viridiplantae > Streptophyta > Magnoliopsida > Fabales > Fabaceae > Erythrophleum > Erythrophleum ivorense. The sequence goes on along the minus strand of JAIUCV010000086.1, from coordinate 1,600,625 downwards.
ATGATGATGAGGTTATAAAACTTTTAACTTTTCAGGTTCTTCCATATTTTTTGTTCCTTTAGTTTCTTATGTGTAGTTTTGTTTTTGGTTGAACAGGAAATAGGCCTTGCAGCAGAGATAGTTCATGTGGTAATTGCTGGAAACTCTGTTGAGTTTCCTCGTAAACTATTTAGCGGACATGTAAGCATAACTTTCACCGGTGATGTATCACCTTCTCAGATACAGTTTCCTCGTCAGTTATGATATTTCTTGGTTGGTATTGGCAGAACGTGGCCTCGAAAGATCAGTCAGCACTGTATGAGCCCATCAAAGAGCTTGATATCATGTTAAACCAGGTTAGTCAACCAGATCCACCTGTATGTAAATTGTAATCGATTCTATTGAGATGAAAATTGAAATTCTTGTTTTTTGTTTGTGGACTGTTTTGTAGATAGCTGCAGGAGTTTCAGTAGATATCATGCCAGGCCTGAATGATCCAGCTAACTTTGCATTGCCTCAACAGGTTTGCAACTACATAACAAAACACTAAAAAAAACGAATTTTGTATCGACTAAATCTGATCCATAGGTCCTTTTTTTCATTTGTTCAGCCTCTGAACAGATGCCTTTTCCCTGGATCAGCACCTTATAGCACCTTTAGATCATGTACAAATCCTCACTCATTTGATGTCGATAACATCAGGTATTGTTACAACGTACACAGAGGATACAGTCTCTCTGATTTTACAAGTATAACTGCAATTGGTTGGGTATATCTGAATCTGACTAAAAACCTCTTGACAATTTGAAGATTTCTTGGAACATCTGGTCAGAACATTGATGACCTTGACAAGTACTCAGAGGCAGAAAGCAAGCTTGATTTTGTGGAAAGAACGCTGAGGTGGAGACATCTCGCTCCCACTGCACCTAATACACTCGGTGAAGAGAATTTACATTCCCCTGCAAATTTACGAGTCTGTTTTTGGAGTGCATTGGTTTTGATTCAGTGTCTTATATAGGTTGTTATCCATTCACGGATAGAGACCCTTTCTTGATCGAAACCTGCCCTCATGTCTACTTCGTTGGGAATCAAGATAAATTTGACAGCCGTTTGATAAAGGGTACAACTTCCTTCCCTTGCACAGAGTTTTACATAAGAAGATACTAATAGTTTACTTTTTTTTTTTGGCCATCCGAGTAGGGTCAGAAGGGCAACTGGTCCGGTTGATCTGCATCCCCAAGTTCTGTGAGACAGGAGTTGCTGTTGCGGTGAGTTCCAGTCAAATTTTGAGCTCATTTTTCTGTCATAAATTGTTAAAATGGTCACTCATGTTATTTCGTGCAGGTGAACCTAAGGAATCTGGAATGTCATACTATTAGCTTTAGCACTCAGATCAACTAGTCACAACATTGAGTTGCTTTTGCTACTTTGGTAGATTCCTCCTCTTCTTTCAAGATGTGTGCACTTGTATCTCATTTCTTGAGAAATATCCTTTCTTAATTAAAGTAAATTTTAAACTAAACAATTTTCAGTTCATTACGCTACCACTAACTGATTAACTCCATTAACATATTCTCGTTCGGATATGTTGTCGTCATCTATATTAATCTTTTATTTTTTTTAATACTCCATTAAATTAAATAAAGGGCACGAGTTCACAGGAGTGGAATAAAGGACAAAAAGGGCCGACCAGATAGTTGTCGTGGTCGTTGGTAAGAAGAAGGTGAAAGACTGCAGAAAAAATCTTAAAAAACAAAGAAGACACAGAATCTCATGCAAATTAAATAGCTACTCTCTCTGTTGTTCTCAACGGCTATATTCATTCACACTTATTACAAACCCGTTTCATTATAAAATTAAATATAGTAAGTAGTAGTAGCTCAACAACGCATTATATTCTCCATTATCCTCCAACGGTCCATTTTCCCGCATTTCTTCAACCTTTCCTTTATAACCCCCAATAACTTCATCTTCTTAATTCTCTTTCTTCTTCTCTCTCTCTCTTTGTCACTCTCTCTCTCGATGGATCTTATTGTTTACACAGAGGCTAATTTGACCAAAATCCAACACGTCAATCGGAAATCCTCAGACGAATTGCTCCGTAAGTTCGCTGATCCTGACGTGGACGATTCAAAGTCAACGAAGCGCCGGAGAAAATCAGATTCTTCCAACTCTAGAGAGACCAGCGTTGACATGGTGGAGAGGAAACGGCTCTTGCTTGCTCCGGCGAGTAAACGGCGTTCTCTGTTTCTCCGGCAGCTTGCCACCGGAAAATCACATCTCAGGAACAAGTCTCTCGTCAGAAGTATCGGCAAGGTAATACAACAATCAAAGCTCCCTTTAATTCATTAATCAATTTGTAGAAATTTCTTTCTTAAATCCAATTTCATCACTTATGATCTGCTCATTTGCTCAGACATGGCGTAAAACAATGGAAGGAGCATCTAGAGTTTTCATCGAGAAGCATTATAACAGACACCGACGTCTCATCAACGACGTCGTTTAATCTTCTGCAACTTTTTTTTCTTCTTGTAGTATTCTCCAACAAGAATCTCCAACGTCTTATCTCACTATTTTACATTCGTTTGTGCTCTTGTTATCCTCACGTTACTATTCACTAGTAGAATATTTTTACATTTTCTCAGTTTTTTTTTTTTTTTTTTTTTTTTGTTGAATTTCAATTCGAATCACTTTTACGTTAACTAATGCTATTTGCTACATTTATTACGGTGGGGGTTGGACCGTTGGAGACTTTGTTTTTACTTATTTTGCAAAGATTCCACCAAAATTTTCGAGAATTAATTTTGGTTGTATTTTTTTTTGGGTAAAATGTGAAGATTTTATACCATTTTCAAATTTGTGACAAAAGTTACAGAGATAACTAGAAGACAGAAAGACCAAAAAAGCTACAAGAAGAGACTTTGATTACAACAGCAAAAACAAGTGAACAAACAATAAGCTAAGCACACAATAGAGCGAACCGAGTAAAATTCTGAGAGGAAACACCGATTCCGAATAAAAGCCCGGAAATTTGCGCTGCTGCTAAAGTCCAAAAAAACTTGAGTCCTCATCGTAGTTGCCGCGAGCATCCAAACTCGAGGCCATACCTCAAAACCTCCCCATTTTGGTTGTATATTAAAATGACAGAAACCAAAAAAACAAACACTATTGCAATATGATTACCCCAATATTAATGCAAAAAACATGGACATGTCCAAAGTTTAAACCCATGTTCAGTTTACAAATTTACTATTTTGATTGATTATATGCCAATGCAGAGTTGATTTACATTTTTCTTATTCGTCCATACATTAGCTTGAATTAAAAAAAATGGAAGAGACCTTTTAAGAGTTTAGACTTTAAGATGGTATTTTATAAACAATCGCAAGAATATGGAGATGTTCTTCTGTCATCAGCAAGAAAAACAACAACGATTATCGAACGAAGTCCTTTGACTTGACCACTGTTCACCATCAAACCAAAAAAAAAAAAAAAAGAAGAAGTAATATTCCCTCAAAACAAATTAATTTATTTTACCAAAGCAAGACACCAAAGAAGAAAGCACCAAGAACGGTCATCACTAGATTCACCACAACGAATCTTGATTTACCTATATATGCTTTATAAACTTAGAGACATTTCCTGTGAACAATATTCGCTCCATTTTCTTTATACTCAGCCTTAGTTATCGACTTCTGCAATATAGACATTACAACTTCAATTTATTAAAACTCCAGAAAAACTCGCATTAAACTTAATAAAACCATATTATTTTACCTGGTGAAAGGTGTCCAGAGAAGCCATAGTGGAGCCTCCAGACCAAACACTATACTTCCTTCCCGGAGGAGCCACAACTCTAATCTTCATACCAGCCGGTGCAAGCGCTCTAATCTCTTTGGCCATCCTCTCATTAATCCTAGGGAACATTGTCGTGCCACCACTCAACACAATGTTTGCATAGAGATCCTCCCTTATATCCACATCACACTTCATGATCGAATTGTAAGTCGCCTCGTGAATACTGAAACACTTCTTCCAGATCAAAGACGGCTGGTAAAGAACCTCAGGGCACCTGAATCTCTCGGCTCCTATCGTAATCACTTGCCCATCGGGAAGCTCGTAGGTTCTATCGATTGTCTCGCTCACCTTAGCGGTCTCCAATTCTTGCTCGTAGTCGAGAGATACGTAACAGAGTTTCTCTTTAATGTCTCGGACGATCTCACGTTCGGATGGTGTTGTAAATGAGTAGCCACGTTCTGTCATGATTGTCATGAGGTAGTCGGTTAGGTTACCACCTCCTAGGTCTACACGCTGGATCGCGTGTTGGAGTGCGCAGCATTCGAAGACTGGAACTATGTAACTTACACCATCTCCTGAATCCAACACAATACCTAAACAAGCACAAAATTAACAGATTAGAAACTCAACTTTCAAACGCAATTCTGCTTTGGCGTTAACAAATGAAAAATGAAAACACTCAGATTTAATTTGTATAATATATTTTTGCAGAATACAAATGCAAACGCCGAAATTAAACAGAAACCTTCGTTTCAGTTTTATGTGTATTTAGAAGGAAAACCAACAATTTGCGTGATTGATTCATTAAAAAAAAAAAAAAAAAAAATGAATGTTAACACTACCACAAACTAACAATCAAAGATCTTCATGCACATAGGTATAAATTCTTGTTTCCAACCAAATTATAAATATTACCTAGTCATATCCACCAAAAAAAATACCTTTGCTATTGCATTGTCAGAAAAATCCAACTACCTATAGTCATTTATGATGCAGCTACAAGTTAATGTTTTGAATAGGGCTTCTTATATGTGAATTAACAATTACTGTATTTTTTTCTATAAAAAAGCTGAAATATTTTTGAATAGGGCTTCTAATCTGACATATTTTAGAATCTCTTAAAGATATTTTGACTTTTGAAAACTTTAACTGCAGTTACTGAATTACCCGTTTGATGACCACTGTGATAGATAGAGAGAACGGCCGTATTGGCAACGTACATGGCAGGAGTATCAAACGTCTCAAACATGATCTCTGTCATCTTCTCGCGATTGGCCTTTGGGTTTAGAGGAGGTTCAGTGAGAAGCACAGGATGTTCTTCAGGAGCTACACGCAGCTCGTTGTAGAAAGTATGGTGCCAAATCTTCTCCATGTCCTCCCAATTGTTAACGATACCACCCTCGATTGGGTATTTAAGTCTAAGAATATCTCTCTTGGCTTGAGCTTCGTCTCCCACAAAGAATTCCTTTTGATCCATTTCAACCATCACTCCCTGGTGTCTGGGACGACCCACAATGCTTGGAAACACACATCTTGGTCCATCTTCTCCAGCAAATCCCGCCTTCAAAAATGTTTTATTAATTAACCATTACATTAAATATGCTATCTTGTTTTGCTTGCTTGCGTTTATGCACAACCAGAAGTATTTAAAAAAATATATATTTTTAGTTATCATAGATGTAAACATTTGGTACATATCTCATTTTCAATTATGTATATCTCATTTTGTTTTTTTTTAGTTATTATAAATGTAATCATTTGTTGACAAAATAATGTAAACATATTTTTTGGTAAAGAATAATGTAAACATTTTATTTTACTTTAGTTAGTTATTTTTTTAGTTATTAATATTATACTCAAGATTTGTTTCCGTTTGCATTTTTACTTTGATAGAAAAAACTGAATAAAATTTTATATTTCACAAATATGTAATATTCTTGTTTTTCATGCAAACGCAGAAAATTGTGTTTGAAACAGTCCGAGCCTTGCGAAGTAACTAATAAAGATTGTTTTGATTTTCTTACCTTGATTAATCTACTTCCATTGTCACACACTATAGCCCTGTCATCTCCGAAATCCGACATAATCTATAAAGTAAACATATATTAATAATGTTTCAACAAATTTTCCAAACAACATATCGTCGATCGATAAGAAATTCATTAACATAGCAAAACTGTAAAAAACAAAATCAAATCACAAGAAAGAAGCAGAGAGCGTATATATACAGAGATCATTCTGATGATTCCTAGCAATTAACACCTTCTGAATCTTAATTTTACACCTTACTGAATCATGAGAGACCATATATATCAGGTATTACATCGAAACAATCAACAGAAAATCTTCAGTTTTCCATTAACCGATCATATATATATATATATATAAGTATATATAAGTACACTAGCTCGAAATCCATACAAAATGGCTACCGTACAGAAGGATAAAAACAAACTAATATCCAAAAGGGAGTGAAACGAGAGGTTTAAGCCTCAATTGCACTCGTCGATAATGTTAGATCATATAGGAGCCCTAAATATTTCACTGAGTAATGTGAAACATTAGAGGTAGACGAACGAACAAGGAAGGGATCAAAGAGGAACAATAGTTCTCTTACTTTCAAAGATGGCGTGTCTCTCACCAACAGCAACAAGAATGCGTTTGACTAAAATCATACCGCCTTGTTTTGTTTATAAAGGCCACACACTTGTACGGGAAGAAAAAAAGTGAATCCTCAAATTTGCATTTAAGTTTTTAGCCTTCAAAATATGCAAATCTTTCCTAATCATTGGCTTTTTTTTTTGACTTTTCTTATTTTTTTTTATAGTTTTTTAATAAACAAAATTAGAATGAGAATGAATGTGTACATATCCACATGTATGTTTTGTAACATCACGCGGTCGCATGTCAAATATCTTTAATTAACCCATATCTACTTTATAATATGTCCTTACCTTACAAAAACTAGATTATAGCTTCCCAAAATAACTTGATGCTATATGAATAGCATATATCTTGTTTTGAATGATGTGACATGTAGAATCTGGAACCATCAAAACCATGTCTACTGTGTTTATTTAATATAATTGATTTATTTCATAACTAATTATTTAAATTTAATTTAATTTATTAGTTCTAATTTCATGCATATATAATATATAAAAATTATAAATATATATATATATATATATATCTTGATTTATAATTTAAAATAAAATAAATGGATTTCTTTTACAAAAGTAAAATTAAAAACGTGTCAAAATATGGAATACTTAATTTTATTGGTTTCTATTTTCATACATATACAATATCTGACATCTTTAACTTAAAATATATAATGATTAATGATTTAATATAATCTTATCAAATAAATTAATTCAACCATGTATTTTAACAGAATTTAAATCCAATCACAATCCAATATTATTCAATTAATGTTTAATGATTATGTTTTAAATGCATACAACATAAATATGACTCATAGAATAATTTTAATTAACAGAATTTTGCATATGTTTTATGCTTAATTTCGATTATATATATAACACATACCATCTAAAATAAGAATTTCTGAATATCATAAATAAATTAAAAACAGTTGAAAATAGAAAATCAGTGCCTGTATAACCTTTTATTAATTATTTGTGTTGAAGAAAGATAATTGATTCACCGTGAGTGATAAAATCATGTAAGAGGTTAAAAATAAAAATATTAATATTGATATAACAGATTTTTTTTTTATATATTAAAAAAAAAACAGATTAGTATGATATAGCCTTTGTATAGCCTTGTGTTCAAGTTAACAAAACTTGGCGTTCTCGCTCTGTCTATCTCTATGCCACTAATTCCGTTTGGTGTTCTTTCGAAAGGCTTGGAGAGAGCTGGGAATGGTATTAGCAATGTGTCTTGGTAAAATTCCATCCTCCCTGTTGTTAGGATTGGCATGGACTTGATCATTGTGATCTCTTTGTGATTTAGTTATTGTTTTTCTTCTGTAACTCCGTTCCGAATCAATGAATCAAATATATTTTCAGTGAAAAACAAAAATATATCGCACAGGGAGTATAAAATTTTGGCTATTTCTGAGCCGGGTCTGCATATAACCACTGTTCTAACACCAACATAAACTTGAAGAAAAAGCACAATATAATTAATTTCCCTCAAAACCAATTCATTTGAGCAAAGCAAAACACTAAAGAAGAAATCACCAACAACGGGCATCACCAGAGTCACCACAACGAATCTTGATTTATCTATATATGCTTTACAAACTTAGAAAAAGTTTTTAAAAAGAATACTTAGAAGCATTTCCTGTGAACAATCGCCGCTCCATGTTCATGATACTCATCCTTAGTTATCCACTTCTGCATATATATATATATATATATATATACATCACAAATTAACATTATAACAACCAAAATAAAACTCGCATTAAACTTGATAAAACCATATAATATATATAGCTTATTTTACCTGATGAAAACTGCTCAGATCAGCCAAAATGGCGCCTCCAATCCAAACACTATACTTCCTATCCGGAGGAGCCACAACTTTAACCTTCATACTAGCCGGTGCAAGCGCTGTAATCTCTTTGTTCATCCTCTCAGCAATCCCATTAAACATTGTCGAACCACCACTCAACACAATGTTTGAATAGAGATCCTTCCTTATATCCACATCACACCTCATGATCGATTTGAATGTCGTCTCGTGAATACCGGAAGACTCCTTCCCGATCAAAGACGGCTTGTAAAGAACCTCAGGGCACCTGAATCTCTGGTCTCCTATCGTAATCACTTGCCCATCGGGAAGCTCGTAGGTTTTTTCGATTGCCGAGCTATTATTAGCCATCTCCGATTCTTGCTCGTAGTCGAGAGCTACGTAACATAGTTTCTCTTTGATGTCTCGGACGATCTCTTGTTCGGCTGTTGTTGTAAATGTGTATCCACGTTCCATCAGGAGTTTCATGAGGTGTTCGGTTAGGTCACGGCCTGCTAGGTCTAGACGCAAGATCGCGTGTGGGAGTGCGTAACCTTCGTAGATTGGAACTGTGTGGCTTACACCATCTCCTGAATCCAACACAATTCCTAAACAAGCACAAAATCAACAACACATTAAAAACTCATCAATTGTTCCAAACTTAAGTTCTTTGTTGTTCCAAACATCAATATGAAAAAGAAAAAAAAAAGACCATAAAATATTTATGCAAAATGTAAACGCAAAGGCCAAAATCGAACAGAAACCTTCCATTATGTTTTTGTTTGACATTTATGTGTATTAGAAACAACAAAATCAAATATGTTCTTAAAATAAAACATATGAAGGTATACACTAACACAAACTAACAAGATCCTAATGCCCATATCTATGAATTCTCGTTGCCGAACTAATTTGAGATATTAGCTAGTCATATTATAGCCAGTAAAAAATATTACATTGCGAGAAAAATCCAACTACATATGACGAAGCTATAAAAGTTACTGTTTCCTATCTATGAATTAAAAATTATGTTTTAAAAAAAAAAGAAACCTGTAAAATTTTTAATTGCTACTTTCAAAGATTTCACTAAAGCCCTCTTAATATAATTAAATTTGTATGGTTTTTGTTTTGTTTTAATGTTATGATTAAAGTTGTATAGTTAGTACTTAGTACTATGCCAGCAAAGTCCTATGCTATTTCTACCTGAAAATTATCAAAATTTTATATCTCTAACATACATTACTGAACTTAAAATTTTGCGCTTACCAGTTGTACGACCAGTACCAAAGAGAGAGAGAACGGCCTGAATGGCGACGTACATAGCTGGAGTACAAAAGGTCTCAAACATGATCTGAGTCATCTTCTCGCGATTGGCTTTTGGGTTAAGAGGAGCTTCGGTGAGAAGCACAGGATGTTCTTCAGGAGCCACACGCAGCTCGTTGTGGAAAGTATGTTCCCAAATCTTCTCCATGTCATCCCAATTGTTAACGATACCGTGCTCGATTGGGTATTTAAGTGTTAGCATACCTCTCTTGGCTTGAGCTTCGTCTCCCACAAAGAAATCCTTCTGACCGATTCCACACATCACTTCCTGGTGTCTGTGACGACCCACAATGCTTGGAAACACGCATCTTGGTGCATCTTCTCCAGAATATCCCGCCTTCAAATCAAAATGTTTTACCAATCATTATACTACGTTTATATTCATATGTATATAGGATGCGTTCTTGTTTTGTTTGTTTTCTGTTTATTTTTCTAAATTAATTCACAACCGGAAGTGTTTTAAGGAAGAAGAAAATATGTTAGCTATTATAAATGTAAACGCAAACACAAGATTTGTTTTCGTTTGCCTTTTTAGTTTGATGGAAAAATAAAATGTAGTAATCTTTTTTTTTTTTTTTTTTTTTAATAAAAAACGAAAACATTGCGTTTGAAACAGTCCGAGCCTTGCAGAGTAATAAAGAGTGTTTCTATTATCTCCCTTACCTTGACCATTCCAGTTCCATTGTCACACACAATAGCGACATCCGCTCCAAAATCCTGCATAATCTATTAAGTAAACATATATTAATATTGTTTCAACAAATTTTCCAAACAATATCGTCGATAAGAAGTTCATTAGCATTCTATCAACCAAAAAAAAAAAAAAAAAAAGAAGTTCATTATCATAGCAAAACTGTAAAAACCAAAATCAAATCACATAATATTTGGGAAAGAAGCAGAGACCATATACAGGGATCACAGAGGAACAATATATTTATCTCTTTTTTTTACCAAAGGCATAATATAGTTATCTTACTTTCAAAGATGGTTTCTCTCTTTCTTCTTCTTCGCCAAGAATGCGTTTGACAAAAATCTTTCCGCCTTGTTTCGTTTATAAAGGCCATGCAAAGAGACTCGTGGGGCCCACACACTGGTTAGTCACCTCTCTTTGCAACAAAAGTGAATCTTCAAATTTGTATTTCCGTTTTTAGCTTTCCAAATATATGTAAATCTTTTTTAATCTTTGGCTTTTTTTCTTATTTTTTAGTTTCAAAATTTGTTTAAACAAAATTAAAATGAAAATTTTCTTAATTCTTGCCGACGCGTGTCCAATGTCTACCTTAACCTATATTATCTACTTTATAATATGTATTACTTACCATACGAAAACTAATTAAATAAGCTTATCATCCAAAACATTATTCATCTAACCCAAAATAACTTTATAGCATAATTTGTTTTGAATGATGTGACATGTGGTGGAATCTGGAAACCATCAAAAACCATGTATACTGTGCTATTTTGTTTTCTATATTTTTTCTCTTTATTAATATTTTTAATTTAACTTACTTATTATTAATGATTTTAATTTAATTAACATAGTATATTTCTAGTTTTATACATATACAATATCTGAAATGTTTAAATATATATTTTGAACATGATCAATGGTTTATGTGATTAACAAACGTGTCAAAATATGGAATAATTAAATTCATTGTTTCTAATTTCATACATATGGTTTATGTGTATATGCAATATTTGATATTTTCTATCAAAATCTATCTCTTGATATACAATAAAATAAAATGATAAATTAAAATATTTGTTAAAAAGGTAATTCATACGGTATTTAGTAGTATAAAACTAAATACACATTTATCATGAATATTTATGATGTGTAAAATAATTATAACTCACCAAATTGTAATATATGTTATTCTTAATTTAGATCTTAGGTGTAACAATGTAAATTAATCTTAATTTCCATATTTTTATGTATGAATTTTTTAGATTTTCTCATTGCTATAGACAAAATTATGTAAGGAGATCAAAAAAATTAACATATTTTTTTTTGAATGAATGTAAAATTATATTCAAACAAAAGCCTTTGTTACATTAAGTGTTACATATATAATCTCTGGGAATTTTAACTAAATTTATCTCTTGATAAATTGGTTAAGATAAATAATTTATTATATATCTGGGAGTATACAGTAAAGTATATATCTGTTATAAAATAAAAATAAAATAAAATAAAACACGTGTCAGAAAGGGTAACACTCATATTTAACGGGAAAGCGGCCAATTAGTATCCCAACTCTATCCAAATGTCCTGATTAATACATCAACTTTTGACGTATGTCATTTCATACCCCAATTATAAAAAGTCATCCATTTTATACACCAACTCTTCATCGCTTAGCCAAAACGAGCCTTGACTAAGGTCAAGTTAGTCAACTCCGATTTTCTGTTAACAGAGATAACATGAAAATTAAGAAATCTGTTGATTGGGGGACTCGAACCACCGCCCTCAATGCAAGAAGGAAGGGAAGCTTACCACTAGCCTACGTATACAATGTTGTTAAAATCTACATCTCATACATATATAACGAAAATAAACATACATCATTTTAATAATTTTGTTTAAATATTATAGAATATTGGCTCTCTATTTTAACAAACATAATTCAAATATATATTTAAACGCTAATCCGAATTAATTTATTTTTTGAATTAAAAAAAATTCAATTTAATTTTGATTATATTTTATATTAAAATTAGTATATTATTTATCAGTTTGAATGTATAATTCTGGTTATTATTGAAATATTAGTTAACAGTTTAATATAAATTATATACAAAATTATACATTTATAATAAATAATTATTTTCTTCAGTAACAACCAAAATTATGTCATAAGTCAGCTAGTTATGATGCTTGTCTCCCGAAAATTGAATTTTTTTAATTCAAAAAATAAATTAATTTGGATTAACGTTTAAATATATATTTGAGTTATGTTTGTTAAAATAGAGAACCAATAATCTATAATATTTAAACAAAATCATTAAAATGATGTATACTTATTTTCCTATATATGTATGCGATGTAGATGTTAACGACATTGTATACGTAGGCTAGTGGTAAGTTTTCCTTCCTTCTTGCGTTGAGGGTAGTGGTTTGAGTCTCCCAACCAACAGATTAATCGGAGTTGACTAACGGTACCGTAGTCAAGATTCGTTTTAGAATCTTTTGGCTAAGTGATGAAGAATTGGTGTATGAAATGAGACTTTGGATAGAGCTGGATACTAAAAGATCCCGGTCGGAAACAGAAGTATTAATAGGCATAGCCAAAAGAAAGAGTCCATTTCACTAAGAGGCACTTATTTGTGTTGTTTAACGGAAAAAGGCACTTCTTGTGTTAAAGGCACTTATGTTAGTTTCCCCCTTCAATGTTTCCGAAAATAACCCTGGTTTTATCAGTTAAAATTTTATTAACCATGTGAGGTAAAAACTTAATTATTCACCGACGACGATCTTCAGGTCGTCTTTGTCGCCGGAAATTTTTAAATCCCGTTTCCAATTTTTTACAATCGACGGGTTTGGTCTCTTAGCTGAACAACTAGAACTCCACATTTTCCCCTTCTGATGAATTCTTCGGCGGGTTTGGTCTCTTTGGTCGATTTTGGTGTCTTATCCTTTCTGATGAAATCTTCGGCGGGTTTAGAACCCAAAGGCGGTTTTTTTTATTTTTCAATTCCTCCTTCCTGTTTCCATAATCAACCTATTCCCTTTCCCGTTTCCCAGTTTATTACCTATGGAATTATCAAAAAAATCAACGAGAAGTACGCCATTGAGTTCTGAATCTCAGTTGTGGCTCGTGGGGTTCAAAGTGACTTGCTTAATGTTAGAGGATCTGTAAGGAACTCGAATTTACTTCTGCGGTCCCTTTCTTTGGGCATTTTTGAGTGGATGTGTGTTTCTCCGTTGAAACCCACTATAAACGGAATTGGGTATCTTCTATTGAAATCTCTTGTTTGACATCGTGAAATCTTGATTTAAATTAAGAAATTGCTTTTTTTTTTTTTGCAGCGGGTGTGCTATGTGAAGATCTGATATTGTTTCAGCGGATGATGTGTTTGATAGGAATGAGAAGCTGAAGCAAGATGTCTTCTTTGGCGACTCGCAGAAGGAAAACAGCAGCGGGTTTGTAGATGGTTTGGTAGCGTCCGATTCAGACGATAGCTGTGGTGAACCCCCTGCCGGAGCTTGCGATGTACGACCAGTTGGGTATAATCAAGAGTTTTGTTTATGGATATGCTAGTTGTTTTGTTTGTAATAGAAAACTGGTTCCATTGTAATTGTGTTAAGTGGATATACGAATATGGATATTGTAATTATGATTTCTTAGAAGACTTGGTATACGATATGGAAATGTTAAATTTTGTCCATATGGACTTGTAATTGTCCAGAATGGATGCTAAAATGTGGATATGTTGGTTGTTTTGAAAAGTGATATTAAACGGGTTCCATCGTAATAGTTAGAAGTGGATATACGAATCTGGATACGTAAATTATATTTTTTCTGGCGTTGTTTCCAAAGTTTGTGGTATACAGACATGGATATAACTTACACCAGTGAACTTGTTATTGTTAAAAGTGGATACTAAATTTTGGATATGTTAGTTGTTTTGTTAAGTAATAGAAAACGTGGACGAAGTCTTGATATGCAGATATAGATTTTTAATTGTTAAGAATGGATACTTAGTTATGGATATGCTAGTTGTTTTGTTTGTTTCCATCGGTTTCCATCGTAATTGTTTTTAATGGAATATGGATATGATGAAATTTTGTTTGTTTTAAATTGAAGGCCAGGCATCTCCACATCGTAATGAATACTTTTATAAAGGTTTATAAAGGTGAAGAATTTTATAAAGGTTTATAAAGGTCAATCTCCACATCATAATGAAGACCTTTATAAGACCTTTGTAATGAAGGTCTTTATAACAGAGTGATCAATCATGTTGTGGATAAGCTAAAAAACAGCGATGGAGATGCTCTAATGTTTAAAAGGGAAACACTAGAAAACATCACATGTTTACCTAAAAATATTTCCAAAAAATATATCATCCTTAGCCGATAACATGTTATAACATGTAAAACCTTGTCTATAGTAGGAGATCATTTAGAGATGATACGCTGCATTGGATCATCATCCCATGGCATGTACTTCTGTCCAGTTTCGCGCATTTGCCTCATACCTAGATCGATCTGCTTGGTAAACTTGTGCTATCTCCGAAACCAGAGGGTTTTCTAGTACCGGGTCAGTCAACAAAGAGTAAATAGCAGATGATAAAACCTAGATCCATAACACCAAACAAATTTGTGTTAAAGATGTTCTTCTATTCAACATAATGTGTTGAATATACTAGAATCTCAAACCTTAGATAAGTTGAACGCCGGACTCCATTTCTCTCTGAGTACATCCAAGTCAACGGCTCCATCATTGTTGATGTTGGGGTGGTATATTTTCGTTTGGAAACGTACCTGCCAAAAACAAGATACACTATAAGATTGCTAAAAAGCCCAACGATCATGAATGGAGTTTCATTCCGCAACACATGATAAGTTACTGAAAAAACAAACCCTTGGCGGGCGAAGAGGATACTCTGGAGGAAACACAATGGTAAGAAAGAAAACTCCCCCTGCATAGGGACTGTTAGGGGGACCCATGATGATTGCTTGCCAATCGAACATGTTCTCTTCAGACAGGGGTCCTGCACTGATGTTTGGAGGAGGATCCTTTTGGAAATGTTTACGATCCCACAAAATTCGTTGGCGATACATGGCTTCAGACACGTAGAAAACTGAAACAATCACAATTATTACACGTGTTAAAGAAACCAAAGTAGTTCGAGCAAAGAGTCAAAAAGACCATCTAGTAACGGACCAAAATCCGATATTTATATTATTGTTTCAGAATATGCTGCGATTACTATATGATCTACGAATTCACGTGACCTACAATAATTAAAAAGGTAAAAAAGAGTTAACAAAGTTTGAAGAAAAAGAAAAAGGTAATGTGAATGATCTCGCCATCTTGGCACACACTAGAATTAGGCAAATTAGCGTCTAAGAGAATCACGACGAGACTGAACGGACCAATCGAGAGACACGACTATCAAACCACAAATGCAAAGAAAATTCAAACTCAACTACTTTTACAATCAGAGTTCCATACGTGTAACCAAGAATCAATTTTTGGAATTGTCATCATGGATTGACTCAGAATCAGAAAACAAATTTTAAAATGGTCTGATTGATTCACAATCAGAAAATTGGACTAAGTAAATCATGTCTATATAGAGATTGACTCAGAATCAGAAATATGGACTAACTAAATCATGTCTATATAAATATACGTTCTACTTTTACAATCAGAGTTCCATACGTGTAACCAAGAATCAATTTTTGGACTTTACGAGTCAGTTATATATCATGCTACCAAAAAAAATGCATAGAAATCTGAAACGAAACTTATCAATTCGATCCAAACTATCCAGATCACCGGAAAATTTAGAAACTCCAAATATTTTGCAAGCAACATAACAATCGGCTCAAAATGAAGAACATCAAATTTTGGACTTGTCAACATGGATTGATTCACAATCAGAAAATTGGACTAAGTAAATCATGCCTATATAGAGATTGACTCAGAATCAGAAATATGGACTAATTGCATTAATAGAAACTCGGTTTCATAATGGTCCCTAAAGTGCAGGATATAAAGGGAATTTTTTTTTTACCCAAAAGGATCGATGGAGAAGAGAGACTTGAGCAGTTCGGAGGATTGAACCGGAGAGCAGTCTGTCGTCGGAGGATTGGAATTCGGACGGACGAGACCGGAGATCAGTTGGAGAAGAGAGAAGTGAGAGATATAGATTCCGGTAATCGTTTCCTCGGAATTCAAATAAACGTTTTGTTTTCTTTTTTTCTTTTTCAAAACTTAATCACTTCCCATTAAATGCACATCACTTGGAATTTGTTGATGGGTCTCTTCCGTTTGTTCATGTTCTTATCGGTTAGAATGATATTGAAGAATGCCATCGTCATCTAATAAATGTCACCTAATAAATGCCACCTAATAAATAAAATCCGAACTATGGATATTTATCCATATGACAAGACCCGACATGGAAGAATGAAATAGAACCATCGTAATAAAGCAAGGTAGAAAATGGACAATCTTGTATGGACATAAAGTGTTAATAAATCAAGATAACTAAATGGATACATCCAAATGGACAACCCATATGAACAGACTAGCTTGATATAAGAACAATCTTCTTTGACGAAGCTACTGTGCCGTCTTTGCGGTCGTGGCAGAGGCTGAGATAAGAAATTTGGATTCCCGGCTCTTCATTCTATTCACTCTACTAATCATTGTAGTCTTCCCTTCACTTGCTAATGACTACCAGGCACATAGATTATATATCGAAAGGGGGCGCATAACATATGGACACCCTTATATGGACACCCTTATATGGACACCCTTATATGGACATAGTACATCTCCAAGGGAGACATGAAAGTGTAAATGAACAAAGATAGAAAAATGGGAAGACCTAGAAGGACATAGTACAACGGAGACATCAATGATCCGAGTCCAGACATGAACCACAAGCCAATGTATGTTTAGGTCTTGGTAGAGAAATAAATCAAATCGTTTATCTTGAATGGTGGATTGATACTTAAGATTTTAACATATTAAATGGCATTGAATAGAAGAAAATTAAGTCACAAGGGTATAATGTAAACTAAAGCGTTAATAAATGTAATGGAAACCAACATCGAAAAATATTTCCAGGCTTTAGGGATAGATTTTGTAAAAAATCGACAGCATTATCAAAGAAGGTAAGAGATGTTTGAGACAAAAAAGTGTAAAAATGATAACATTGCACTAAAATCGGATTGTGAACCATATATTAACTCATGTCCACCGATTCATGTCCACGCGGCGAAGTCCACGCCGGTATGTCCACCTTGGTTTTATTAGTTAAAATTTTATTTACCATTCTGAAGTGAAAAAATCAATCTTCCCCGACGACAAGGTAGACGTCGTCTATGTCGCCGGAATTTTTAAAATCCCGTTTTCCTTTTTTTAACAGTCGAGGGCGGCTCGATTTTGTTTTCTTTGCCTCAACAATTGGAAAACATTTTTCTACACCGCATCCATTTTGATGAATTCTTCGGCGTGTTCATAACACAATTCCTTGTTTTTTTTCATTTTTCACTTTCTCCTCCCTGTTTCATTGTCTATGAAATTGTTCAAAAACAGAGGAGGAGCCCACTTTAATGTCAGAACCTCTGTTTTGTGGCTGGGTTGGGGTTCTTGTCGACTTGGTTAGTGTCAGAGCAGTTGTAAGAAACTCGAATTTTTATACTTGGTTAAAACGGAATTGGGTATCTTCTTTGGAAAATGTGAATCTTCTTTGAAAAATGGGTATCTTGTCAGGTATTTTTTTGCTCGACAGCGAGGAATCCTGATTTTAATTTATAAATGGCGGCTTTTTTTTGGTTGCAGGTGTGCCATCTGAAGATCTGATATTGTTTTATGGATAAGAGTTCGTGGATATGATGATTGGATTCCCCATGGTTTTGGCTCCAAAAAAACGTAGAGGTAAAATCAAACCATACAGTCCCCCCAGCCACACGATCAATCTAATGGTTTGCCGATCGTGTGGTTATGTACTGGACACATGGTTTTGGTGGTTGGATGTCTTTTATCTAGTTGTGTACGGATAAAGCTATCTTAACAATATAACCCTACTTAGAGCCGCTTTTAAGCTGAATCTCATTAGCAAACTTAAAGTAACTGAAAATGTCTGAGCATTGTCTGGTTATGTGTGGCGATTGGCGTTGTTCTGCTGGTGGTCAATGGGATTTTTTGGTCGACAAGAGTATGATGTCTCGGGTGGTGGCTGTCTACGCTGGGATTAGCATGGATGAGTTGAAGAAACGTGTTGTTGCCGAGTTCTTTCCCATGGGGAAGCTTCCTCTCACAGTTTCGGTTAGTTACTGGCCGCCTAATACGACTGAGCTCGCGACCGGAATAAGGACTCCGCCGGTTCTTCTGACTAACGAGGGGGGTATATCTTTCTTTTTCAAACACTACAACGTAAACAAGTCCATGAATCTATTTGTTACTTTTGGCTGTGAGGTTGTCGACCCCCCCGAAGCTTGTTATATAACACCAGCGAACGAGGGTAAGAGGGCAAATTTGTTTGATGATACGCACGGTCCGGCAAAGACAGGGCGTACTGCTGGATTCCGTAAAATTAGTGGGGCATCGAGGGATGAGTCTAGTGTTGAAGTGTCTATGTTGAGAGGGAAGAGATTTTCTTTTGAAGACATCGGTGGTTCGGATGGTAAAGTTTATGATAAGGGCAAATCGGTCAGCGAGGGCTCATATTCTGGTTGTGCGCTTAACCCCGTTGATGTAGCCGATGATGAATTTGATAGGAATGAGAAGCTGATGCAAGATGTCTTTTTTGGCGACTCGCAGAAGGGAAACAGCAGTGGTTTTGTAGATGGTTTGGTAGCCTCCGATTCAGACGATAGCTGTGGTGAAACCCCATCTGGAGCTTGCGATGTACGACCAGTTGGGTATAACCAAGAGTTTTGGGCGCCACTGATCAGCGATCCCTTTGGCGGCTCAGACGCTGTTGACATTATGTGTCCCCCAAGTGACGGGTTCGACGGTAAAGCTGCAGCGTTAGGCAAACGGCGCCATGTTTTATCTTCAACGAACGTCGTTTCCGACAACAGTGGTGTGTCAGGCACCGCGTCAGTAGATGTGAAGAGCGAAGGGTCAGCATCAAGGAGGGCTGGCGGCCCTTTTGCAGACGATGGTCGTCGACTTGAACTTATAGACGATGAAGAGTTCGACATTCCTCCTATGTTTGATGATACAAAGTATGTTAGTGATGATATACCAGATCTGGATATTGATGAGGGCGGAGGTGGAATATATGAGGGAAAGTTGTTTAACAGCAAAGAAGAGTGTCAGATTGCATTAGCCATCTACGCAATCAAAGAAATGTTCCATTTCAAACAATCTACAACGAAGAGACACTATTTCATCGTTAGCTGCGTGGATAGGGTTTGTGATTGGAGAGTTCGAGCCAAGGAAGTGGGAGATTGCGGCTATTATGAGATACAGAAAGCAAACCTTGAGCATACTTGCTGTATAGACACTCGGAATGCTTACCGGAAGAAAGCATCTTCTCGTGTCATTGCCGCCGTATTCAGAGCCAAATACGGTGATCCTGAGAAAGGTCCGAGAGCGTCCCAGTTGCAACGGATGGTGTTAGAGGAGCTTCGTGTGAAAGCTTCATATATGAAATGTTACAGAGCGAGGGAACAAGCTAGTATACATGTTAGAGGAACTGAAGATGAATCGTACTTGAAACTCCCTTTATACTTTCATATGCTCAAACTCGCAAATCCTGGCACAGTAACTGATATCGAGACAGAGTTGGATGTGGACGATAATGACCGTTTCCTCTATGCATTTCTTGCGTTTGGAGCGTCGATTACTGGGTTTAGCAGGCTTAGGCGTGTAATTGTCATAGACGGGACACATTTGTGGGGCAAGTACAAGGGTGTGTTGTTAACCGCATGTGGGCAGGATGCTAACTTTCAGGTTTTCCCACTTGCATATGCTGTAGTGAATTCTGAGAATACCGAATCTTGGACATGGTTCCTTCTTAGACTTGAGCGGATTTTGGGCGACAGTTCGAGCTTGGTGATAGTGTCGGACAGAGCGCAGTCTATTTACGCTGCTATAGCCGTAGCTTATCCACTGGCTGTTCATGTGGCATGCATTGTACACCTTGCTCGGAATGTGAGTTCTATTTTCACTTGTAAAGGGCTGGGGAAGCTGGTCACATTGGCGGCTTTTGCCTACAGGCCTGCTGGTTTTAAGCCTGTTTTTGAGAAAATTAAATCTCGCAACATAGAGTGTGCTCGGTATTTGGAGAATATTGGAATGAGCCACTGGGCTCGTTGTTACTGCAAAGGTGAGAGATACAATTTTATGACTAGCAACGCAGCTGAGCAGCTGAATAAGGCTTTGAAAGAGGGTAGGGGCTGTCCAATTGTGGAGTTGTTTAGGTTTATCCAGGCAATGATGACACGATGGTTCAATGCAAGGCGTGAGAAATCATCTAATATCCGGGGTAACGTGACACCGGAGGTTGAGAAGGTTATGAAGGAACACATGGTAGAGGTTGCTGGCAGCCGTGTTAACCAGATATCAAGCTGGTCTTTTGAGGTAATTGGTAAATTTGGCGATCGCAACACAGTCTTGCTGGGTGAGAAGAGATGTTCATGCAAGAAGTTTGACCGTTTGCAAATCCCCTGTGGCCATGCCTTGCTTGCCGCAGATACGGTTGGTGTCCTCCCTAGCACATTGGTTGGGCTTTGGAACAGGCCTTGTAGCTGGAAGGAGACTTATGTTGCTGTGATTACACCAGACGGCAACCCGGGCGACGTAGATCTACCCAGAGAAGTGACTGATTTAGAAATTTTTCCCCCCATGGCCGGGAGAGCAAAAGGGCGCCGTAAGGAAGCAAGGATCCCGTCGAAAGGGGAATTTCCGGTAAGTGTTTGTTTTTTGTTTTTAGTAGTAAACGGGTAGGTTGTTTATTGTCTGATTTTTAAGTCGTTTGACCTGTTTGTAGATTGTTAGAAAGAAGAAGGAAGTGCCCAACAAGTGCACAAGGTGTCTCAAACCGGGGCACAACCGCAGTAGCTGCCCATTTTAGCTTTGGTTTGACTTATATCCACGTGCTCCGTCGATGTGGATAGGGTTCGAACCAATTCGTGTACGACACGCCCCCCTCATGTTATTTTCGGAATGAAATTTTTTTTTTGGGTATGGATTGGTAATTTGTTTGTTTTCTATCCACTTGCTACGTCGGTGTGGATAGGGTTCGAAACAATTTTGTGATACCTTTTTGTTTTTGATGTTTGGGGGTGTGTTTAGGGAGTTTGTTTTGTTTATTCGGTGTATACCTTTGCCTATCGTTACTTTGAGGAGTGATAAGGAGATCTTGTGTGTTTGTGTTTTAATGAAACTTTTGGTGCGGCATCCGTAATTGTGTGGTTATGCGTTCGTTTATTTTGTTTATTGTTTTTTACTCGGCATCCATTTTGGCTGTGTTTGTGAATTGTGTATAATGTCTACGAAAGTCTTGGTATGCAGATAAGGATTTGATGATGTGAAAAATGGATACTTAGTTGTGGATACAAATCCTGGGAAGAATGGATATGAATGTAGCTTCATGGGACCCGTTATAGATTTCTCTTATAGATTATTTTTTCGAGACATGAAATGTATGCACAAATTTGTATCCATATTTAACTTAGTAATAGTGTAATGCCTTGAGTTAGTGAAGCTAAAATTCCCTAAAATCGTTTGTCATATCCATATTTTCATTTCCATATTATCATATCCACCTGTTGCATCCATTCCAGGAAGATACAAATCCAAAACCGACGAACATATCCACAATGTAATATCCATTCGCAAACAAATGGGTATTCTATATCCATTTTTATATATTAAGATGGATATCCACCAGTTGTTTCTATTTGGGAAAAATACTAAGCCTTATGCAGAAATTCCAAATTCCAATTTCAATTATAGATTAGTTTTTCAAAACATGAAATGTATCCACAAATTTGTAACCATATTTAACATAGTAATAGTGTAATGCCTTGAGTCAGTTAAGCTAAAATGCCTAAAAATCGTTTGTCATATCCATATTTTCATTTCCATATTATCATAGCCACCCGTTGCATCCATTCCAGAAAGATACAAATCCTAAACCGACGAACATATCCACAATTTAATATCCATTCGCAAAACAAATGGGTATTCTATATCCATTTTTATATATTAAGATGGATATCCACCAGTTGTTTCTATTTGAAAAAAATACATATGCACATTATGCAGAAATTCCAATTTCATATCCGTCCGTTTTATCAAATCCAAGGGAAAATACAAATCCTGGGAAGAATGGGTACTTAGCTGTGGATATGGTTTTTTTTTTTTAAATAGGATGTAACTGATAAATATGGATACAAATAGTGTGGATATGTTTTTGGTTTTTAAAAGTAATATAAATGAATGTAATTTCATGGGTCGCGTTATATAGTAGTTTACGAAACATGAAACGTATCCACAAATTTGTATCCATATCTAACATAATAATAGTGTAATGCGTTGAGTTATTATCCATATTGTCGTATCCATATTCTAGTATCCACCCGTTGTATCCATTCGAGAAAGATATAAAAACATTTTTGTATCCGTTCTTTGTATCTGCTGCTTCCACTTATGGCAAAAACCAAAACCATGGAACCTGTTTTATAATTGTTAAAAATACATGTGAACATATCCACATATTTGAATCCATATTTAACGAAGAATTAGTGTAAGGTCTTGATTTATTCACATTTTTTTGTATCCATATTTTGTATCCATGCCCTTATGCCACAAATTGTGGAGAAAGTTACTTTCCAAATCGACAATCATATCCACGTTTTGATATCCATTCGCAAAAACAATGGGAATTCTATATCCCTTTTTATATATTAAGATGGAAATCCGCCAGGTGTTTCTATTTGAATAAATGCAACGCCTTATGGACAAACTCGGAATCGATATGCGGCCGTTGTTTCTTACCCACCGGAAATACAAAACCATATGCACAAACCATGAAGAAAAATTGAGTTATGGAAAAAAATAAATAACCATATGGATACTGGTAAATGGATGAAGATAGACCACAAATATACTAAGGGGGATGATTTGTTTCCATTACA
The DNA here is from genome assembly GCA_026724425.1 of Erythrophleum ivorense. Classification (NCBI taxonomy): domain Eukaryota; kingdom Viridiplantae; phylum Streptophyta; class Magnoliopsida; order Fabales; family Fabaceae; genus Erythrophleum; species Erythrophleum ivorense. The sequence goes on along the minus strand of JAIUCV010000086.1, from coordinate 1,577,206 downwards.
TATCTGGGAACATTCCCTAAAACAAAAAGAATGACAACCCAGAAATGGTTAACATAAGTGTCTTGATAGTATGAATACATATAACCTTCAATTCTAAAAGTAAGATAAGTTTAGTAGGAGACAGGTCAGAGGTAGAGAGGCATGATGACTTCCTTGTAGAGGTCAAGCGTGTATTGCTTCCTGAACTGGGTTACAATTTCGTCTGTTAAGCCCGACATGTGTGGTTCGGGATCCCCCGCAGCGTGCATCTCCATAAACTTGACAGACAATGGGCCGCAATCACCTCCACGAATATTTTTATAAAGATCTTTGATGCCTTTCCAAGTGTAACTTTGTAGTCCTCTTGGCTGAGATGCCTGTGGGCAGAACTTATCAACGACGTAGGGTAACATATCTAGAATAGGCTTGAGATACCTTGCAAGTTTTTTGTTGCTGATCAAGTCGGGGTTAGGATCTAGGACCTCAATGCAACCAACGCTCAAGTTGATTGCTAACCCCACCCAATGCTTGTTTTCCAAAATCATTGGCACATAGACAGTATCTGTGTCTTGAACCCATGTCCTTCCTGGTGCGTTAACTATAAGTGAAATCTGTTTATCCCAACGCAGCCTTTTCTTGTTTTTCGCGGCATAGAAATCTTTACTCTTCGCTAATAGGCGGTTAATTAGCATTGGGGAGCATAAAGCACCTGCTTCCGAAGCTGGTAACATAAATTGTCTTCTCGCTATCCAGCTCATGAGCACCTCCATGTGCTGCGGAGACCCTTTTTGTTAGTTCCATAACATGCAATGGTTGTACTAATTTGATAATTAATGTATACGTACGAGTGTGGAAACCCATTTTTGAGGCGTGGCTAGATCGAGGAGGAATGTGTTTGTTATAAGGAATCCGCACTCGGTGTAATGCTCGCTGCGAGAAACATGTTGCAGATAAGTAAAAAAACCAATATCATCGGGAAGAGAAGTTTTGTAGGGGATCATACACGTTGGGGGATTCCTTGAGTATTTCTTCTAGCATGTCAAACTGATGTCCTTGGAAAGGACGAATGCAGTTCAGATGTTGAATTTGTTCTTGTTCCCGCAGTACTTGTGACAATGCAATCTCCATATCTGTTGGTGTATGTTTGATTTTTTGCGGGGGAGGCGAGGAATCACTGACCAACACCGTGTCGAGATGTGCTTCGCTCTCTGTTGATGTGTGGGAATGCTGTATATCGGCAAAAGGTTAGATTTAATAGCATTTGATTTGAAAAGGTGATTTTTTTTTACCTGATTCGTATCACTGCGGAGGGGGTCATCAGCGAACGACATTGCATCCCGAATGATGCGATCATCGCTATAATTCTCAGAGTCCTCATCTGTGCCGTCGTTTGCTGTACCCTGATGATGTTCGATATGTTTGTGAAATGAGTTGGTAACTGGTCCGTATGTATACTGTGGGAAAGCTTACCAGGATTGGTTGTATATGTGATGACTGGTCCGTATTTTTCTTAAGCCTAAGGCGGATTTTGGGGAGGAAGTGTTTGTCCTGGTGCAAATGAAGTAATTTAATCAGGTATGCAAAGATGTATAAGATATGGAAACTGTGTTTTTGCCGTCATTAATACAATTATGGTGTACCTTTTTTGTGGCAGCGGTTTCTTGAACCACCGAGGAGAGATCCACCGACCCCACGTTTTGAGGAGTTAGTGAGATATCAGACGTGTGCCGTGAGTCCATGTAATTTGGCTAACATAAGATTTGGGAAAAAGTGTAAGCAGGATAAGGCAGATAGATAGTAAAAAAATTTCAAAAAAAATAGATATCCATATGGATATCATAGAATAGGACAATTTAAAAATAAGATATCGAAATCAGTTAATATCCCTGCATTTTTTCAGGAAAAAATATGCGGTTTAGCCAAAATAAATGTTAGGCTAACCTCTTGGTCATCTGTTTCAGAAACGCAAGTGATGCACCGGATAATCGAAGACTGAAGGCGGTCCTACAATGTGAAGATATGTATACAAAAAGTTGGTATACAGTTGACGCACATAAATATGTCCACATGGATACCCCAAAAAAGAATGACAGAGAACTATGAGGACTGATAAAAAGAGGATGTCCATATGGAGACCAAAAATTTTGGATATGTGTGAAAAAATTGTGTGTTAAAATCCTTTGCTAAAGTTGAACCTGGTCTGTGTTATGCTTTGAAAGGCCTTCCGTAGCGTCATCGAGATTTGCTTCATGTGTATGCGTGTCCTTAGTTTGGCCCGAGTTTGCTGGATGTCCAGCCTGGCAGATCAAATAAACAGAAACTCATTAATTTCGCAATCTCCATTTGTAAAGGTGGCGTAATGAAAATGAATGGTATGGTTCCACATCATTATTCCTATATCCATATTACCATCTCCATATTCGTATATCCACCCGGCGTATCCATTCGAAAAAAATACAAAATCTATATGCAAAAAAATGCAAACGAACAAACATATCCACAAATTAATATCCATCCTCAAACAAATTGCAAGTCCATATCCATTTTTGTATATTTAGATGGATAGCAATTCAAGCTAACATGTCTAACAATCGTTTCCTAAGTTTATCCACAATTTAATATCCGTTGTAAAACACTTCCGTCAAGACTCTATATGCACATTGTTTAACATTTCCTTATCGTATACCAAGTTTTCGATGGAACAAGTTTTCTATGAGCAGCAAAACAATTACAAGTCCATATCCATTTTTGTATATTCCGATGGATAGCAATTCAAGCTAACATGTCTAACAATCGTTCCCTAAGTTTGAAAAATGCCCTGTGTACCTTAATAGATGTGTGATCTTTGCGGAGTCCGAAACTCTCTTTAAGTGGCAAGTCTTCCCAATGCGATGGCCATAGAAGTCCATCATTGATTTCCGTGGTTTGTGTTCCGGTAGACGTTGATGGGCGTGATTTGGTATTTACATTCACAGATGGGCGCCTCCTCCATTGTCTAATCCTTTGAGTTCTGTAAAACATCCGTTCACGCTCAAACCTCTTTTGGTTTGCAATAAGTTCTGCCACCTGCGCTTTGAGTGTTTGAATCTCTTCAAGAGTCGATGGTTTTATGATGACCGCGGGAGTGGTGGTTGGATTTTTTTTGGGAGGAGTTGGGTCATTGGATAGGTTGTCGTTGTTTTTTCTTTTCCGGCGGTTAAGAATGTGTTTCTTATGAGGGCCAGGATTAGTCTTCGGTGGCTTTGGGAATATTGGTTCAAGGGAAGCGTCGCCGTGTGGCCAGACAGACAACGAGAAGGACTCACCATTTTGGATTTTCTTTTGAAGGTAGACGACTCTGTTGTCTGTAACTTCTCCGTCCCAGTTGTACTGTTCGGTGATGGCGGAATCAGTTGTAGTGAGATAGGGAGCAACATGTAACTGCAAAAAAGGGAAGTTAGTGATAAATTGAAGCAACGTAGTAATGTCGAGGAAGGTTATTTGGTGACCACTTACAGCAGGGTGGGTTTCTGCTAGCAACACATCGTTAAGTTTTAGACCAGCGTGGATTGGTATAGAATTTCCGATGATATGAAAAAGCGTGTGGTCTTCAGCTGGGCTGGGAAGCCAATTGAGTAGGATTGGAATATTCTTGAATGCTAGGAGCTGTAGTGCAAGTGGGAAACCTTGAAGCCGCATAGTCACAGCACATAGTTGTCGCCGGAATTTGGATATGGGGTCTTGAAGTTTGTTTCCTCTTTTTGGTTGTGGCCGCATCGTCTCAAGGGTACATAGGAACGACTCACGGCCCCAGGGATACCGGAGGAACTTTGGTACATCTGATAGCATGGAGACATACCTCGGTGTGGGTTTGGGAAACTGATGTTTGGCAACCAGTACACCGTCAACGATGAGTATAAGTGCCAGCTTGAATTTCCGATCGTCAGACATAGAATGAAATGACTCTTCATTTTGGAATAAATCCGCAATGTCCCCAATAGTTGTGTTTGCGTCATCCCCAACTATCTCTCTCCATGTATCGTCAACAGCATTTGCAATCTGTGGTGTGTCTTTGTCGTTGCATTCCTCTTCAAATTCCCCACAAGGTAGACCCGTGATTTGGGCAAACTCGGGAAGACCAAATCTGATGGGATGGCCACCGAAAACCATCCATAGCTCGTGGTTTTTTTTTGTGATAAGTTGCCTAGTGATAAGCTGGTGAATAAGCTTGCCGGAAGTGGGGCATCTCGGGGAGGGGATGTCGAAAAGCTTTCCAAAGCATGTGTTTCTGATCTGGTCCATGACAGGGCTGTCTTTCAGGTAGTGATGAATGAAGGTAAGGTGGTCTAGCTTGGAATAGACATTAAGACTAGCAACCGGGTATCTACCCGTTGCGAAAAGTCTTGACGGAAGATTTTCATCCCAATACTCGGATGGTTTCCCTGAATGAAAGAGAAGGTTAAAATTAGTTGTAAAACAAAGAAATCAGTTTTGAGAAACTGCAGTCCGATTGTTAAAAAGTTTGGAAAACACTCTATAAAACGTTGATCCAATCTCAAACAATTGCAAGTCCATATCCATTTTTGTATATTCAGATGGATAGCAATTCAAGCTAACAAGCTAAAAATAGATACAACGAGTCTACAAATACCAATATAAGAACCTAGAAAGCAAGCATCTACACAAAGACCGGCAAACAGATTAGCATCACATCAATATTCGTATATCCATATTACCATATCCATATTCGTATATCCACCCGTCGTATCCATTCGAAAAAAATACAAATCCATATCCATATATGTATCCATATACTTATATCCACTTCTGACAATAAACATGGAACCCGTTTATATATTGGTTGACAAAACGTGTAACATATCCACATTTTGGTATGCATATTTAACAAAGTACTAGTGTAGTATCCATGCCCGTATGCCACAAAATCTGGATAGATCGGGAAGAAACTTACTTTTCAACCCAACATACATGTCCACAAATTAATATCCATTGAAAAGCAAAAGCAAGTCCATATCCATTTTGGAATATACAGATGGATAGCAATTCAAGCTAACATGTCTAACAATCGTTTCCTAACATGTTAGGAAACAATCGTTTCCTAAACGTTTCCTAACATGTCCATATCCATTTTTGTATATACAAATGGATAGCAATTCAAGCTAACATGTCTAACAATCGTTTCTTAACAATTTCTTGTTTGTGAGAGTGGATCGATCTAAAATTGAACCTAACATGTCCATATGGATGTGTGTTTATGGAAATACTAAGATGCAAAACCCAATTCCTATAAAATCAAATCGAAATGAAGAAGGCATTCTAAAATTAAACCTAAGTGCCTTCCATATGGATGTGTGTTTATGGAAATACGATGATGCAAAACCCAATTTCTATAAAATCGATTTCGAAATGATTTTTACCTTCTTCGGGGGGAAAAGGAGCCAAACCGTCGGGTGGGGTTTTTGAGTTTTCTCCGGGATCCATGAGGGGGTTATTTGAGAACTCGGATGTAAAATCCAAAAACCTACGTCGCAACTGTGATGCGAACGGCGGTCAGAAATCCGATGTGATGCGAACGGCGGCGAGAAATCAGAAGTAATATCACGGTTAGGGATGCGAACGGCTGCCGAGTGATTAGAGGTTTTTTGGCAGAGATGAATTAGAGAAAATGTGTGATTGGAAAGAGCAGAGTGAAATGTACGCCGGTGAGGTTTGCTATTTCACGCCGGTGACGGAGAGGTTTTAACCGATAAAAGGAGGGTGTAAAAGATGAGAGTGTAAAAGGGGATTTACATAAGGCTATTTAGGTAATTCTATCAAGGTGAAGTGCACCTTAATTGATAAGTGCCTTTTGTTGTTAAATGAAAGTGGATAAGTGCCTTCCAATGTAAATTTCTCCAAAAGAAACCCAAAATCAATCGAATATTCTAATTATCAAGTGGTTTTCACTCAATTTACGGTTATATTAACTTTTTGCCCTCGTGAGGCAGAGAAAATAAACAGTAAAAAAACAAAAAGGGAAATGTTAATTTTTTCCTCCGCTTAAATGTTTATTTGTTTTACCGGTGGTAAAAATTAATTGCCAGCGACGACGAATATGGCCTATTGCAGATCGACCAACTGAGTCAAGCCCGAGTCACATCGGCTTTTGGTTTTTGCTTTCCTTTGCAAAAACGACGGCGAAAGACGCAATCTTTTTCTTCTCCCCCGATCTCACAGAGATGAACGCCGTCATTAGAGCAGCGATTCTCAGACCACAAAGCTATTCTTCTTCTTCTCACCTGAAAACCGCGTTTTTTCATTCTACTCCCGTCTTGGAACGCAAACGCCGCACCTCCTGGGATTCGGTCAGTCTCTCTACCTCTCTCTGACCCTTTCCAAAAATTCGATTTTTCTGTTGACCCTCCAGCTAAATTTCCGTGCTTTGGCATCTCTTTGGATTCATGGATATCATTTTCCGTTGGGTTTGTGTTGCTCGGTTTATCTAGATTGCTGATTTGGATCGGTAGCCATGTTCTTGGCTTGCGGACAGACAAATGTTGGGACTTGAGATGTTTTCTTGTCTAAATTTCGACCATTTCTTAGTGTTTTAGAGTTTGAAGAGGTGGATATATCGTCTAATTTCGGTTTTACCAATCTGCAGAAAACAAATGTTCACAAGAAGAGGTTCAGAAGAATGAGGGAAAAGCAAGAATTGTTGCGAAATGTGAATTCTTTTGCAGCAAACATGTTTACGGTATTATCTCATCTATAGCTACATCACTATTTTTGCTGTTTGGTTTGTTGGCCTCAGCTGTTGTCTTATGTATTTGTTGCTCTCCGCACAAAACAGCTTCGTGTGCTCTTAGCTAGTACATACTGAAAATTTTGATGATTTTAAAAGTAGAAGAATCTGGAGCTATTGAAAGGGAAATGCAAAGTGTGTTGTGCATGACCCTTATTAGTGTTTCTTATTGCTCTTTCTATAAAGAGTTGCATCTGTTTACGCCATTTTGGGATTTTTAACATTTTGATTCCAGAGTTGGCATGATGAGTTTGACTATGATGATCACTCCTCCCGGAAGAAAACCTCGTGGTTCAATAAACACTACTCCAAGGAACCTAATGGAAACCGGAATGGCAAACACGGCTCCCAGAATTGGGGTAAAAGTAAGAGAATGTCTTAGCTCTGTAGTTTACTCACTGCTTCCACAATCAAGATTCACTTTCTTCTTTAGATTTTAAGCCATTGATGCTAATGCTAGAGATTGTAGGTAAAAGGCAGGCCAAATGAATTGTCTATGTGTTGTTGGTTGGCTTTAATCTTGCAGGCTTTGAAATTCTTATACTAGCTTACATTCCAATGTCTTGTTGTTATTTTGTAGAGTCAACAGAGCAACTTTGTTTGGCTGCATACCTCGTATGAATACAATTGTTCCCTTGTTCGTGTAGGGCGTTTCGAGTTTTGTGAAGCTGATGAAGACTTTGACATGGACTATGTGTTTCGAACTGCTTTTGGGGGAGCCAGGGGATTCTCTTTTTCATTCACACATGAAGAGGATGAGCCTCGATGGCAGCATCGCTCGTCGAGGTTTTCCAAAAACTCTAAGAGGTCTTGGAGATCGAGATCTGACAAAGAAGATGAAGATGAAGAAGATGGGTATACTTCAACGGAATCCAGCGATTCTAAGTCTGAGCCAAACCAAGCTTCTCATAGACAAGCACTTGGCCTTAGTCCTTCTGGTCCCCTCAACCTTAAAGATGTCAAACATGCGTAAGTAGTTAGTTCACTTCATCATGTCAAAGCACAAAAGCTTAGTATACATTCTTTCTTCTCACCACTTTACATCAAATTCTTTTTTGTTTTGTTTTGTATATCAGATATCGGATTTGTGCATTGAAATGGCATCCAGATCGTCATCAAGGCTCTACCAAGGTAAAACTAATAAGATCTCCACTCACCTCTCTGTTCAATCTCCATATGATAAGATTGTTAAGTCCTATGTGTTTTTGAATCTGTGATTATATGGAAAACAGGAGGCGGCTGAAGCAAAGTTCAAGCTCTGCAGTGTGGCTTATCAATCTTTATGCGAAAAGCTAGCAGTGAACTAAAAAAGATTTAAAGAAAGATATAGATAGGTTTTTGATTACTTGGAGTCATATCCCTTTTAACAATAATTTCCAAATTGTTTCACTTAAAAACTTACCTCAAAGCAATGCACTACAAGATCCAAGCAATGCCTTTGTTCTGTTTTTCTTCCAAATTTACAAGTGATGTGTTGTAGTTACTATTTATAACTCACTCTTACTTTTTGCTCTGCCTCTGATTTGTCTTTAAACCTGTTATACCTGGTCAGACTTAATCATATGTCGAGCCATTACAAATATGAAATAAATAAAAACGAGATAGTAACAAATGTTAACCCTTTTCCAATTCAAGGCTTAAGATCTTCCTCATTAGGTAAAAGTGATAAGTCAATTTGATATTGAATTTGTGGTATCATTGGAAGCAATTAAATGAACATTATCAATAGACTTTAATGGGGAGAAAGAAGTTGCTTTGCTTAGGTGGAGAAAAAAATTCTCTACTTATGATTTGTGAATAAGAACAGAGCTTGGAGAACAAGCAAAAAGCCAAAAACCCAATAACATTCCATTTTCTGTCTTCTTTTACAAAAACAAAAAAGAAAATATTCTATTTTTTTTGTTTCTCCTCTCTCTTCTTCCCTGAAAAACTCTACCAACTGAGCTCAAGCCGATTAAGAGGCAATGCAGTGTACTACTCTCTGAGAGATCTAACGGAGATGAACGCCGCTTTTAAAACGGCGATTTCCAAACCGCAGAGCTATTTTTCTCAGCTGAAAACAGCGTTATTCCATTCTACTCCCGTTTTGGAACGCAAACGTCGTTCCTCGTCTTCGTCTTCGTCTTCCGTGGGTATACCTAGATCATTGTTATGGATCTATAATATCTTTACCAGTTCTTAGATTTTTAAGAGAGAGTGAAGAAAGAAAACTGCGTTTATGGAGTTGAAGAGGTCTGTATAATACATCTTCTGATTTTGTTTGTGTTTTTGAATTGCTGGCAGAAATCAAATTCTAACAAGAAGAAGAAAACGAAGAAAATTTTGAGGGAACATCAAGAAAAAATACGTCGCGCTGTGGAAGAACTTAAGCGTGAAAGAGAAGAGGTACATGAGTATATTATGATTGAAGAAAAATTAAGAAACACCTTCTGCTACAAAAACATGTTTTAGAAAAATATTATTTCATCAATCACTTCTTCTCTTTGCTTTCCAGAATTTGGTTTTGTAAAGTGTGAAACTTTTGAGGTGAAAACTTGACGAACACACACACACACACAAAACCCCTCATATGCTCTGTTAATCAAAGGAACAGTTTTAGCTCTAGTGTATATAGTTTCTTGACTTGTTCATGACTTAAGTGTATCTTATAATGCTCTTGGTGTAATTAACGTTAGGCTGCCAGAAAAGTCAAAGAAGACCAGAATCATAGGAAACAAGGCTTCAAGAGTACGCGCAAAAGTAAGTGCTTTTTATCTGTTTGAAAATGTCTATTTTGTTGCTTTGTTGAATCAGAAAGTGGAATTTTGTTTTTGATACAATTACTACTACTCATGATTAAAAAACATGTGTTCCATTTTGCAGACCGGCAAATGGGTTACGACGACAAAGAATCTGATTTTGTATTCAGATCTTTATTTGGCGTATCCAAAGGTTTCGAATATTCGACCTGTGAAGAGGAGGAACGTCGTTGGTGGTATCAACCTTCATGGTATTCTAATTACTCTAGGGACTCTTGGAGATCTAAATATCGATTTTATGACAAAGAAGAGGAAGAAGAACAAGAACAAGAACAAGAAAAGAGAGAAGAAGAAGAAGATGGCTATGGTTCAAGAACATCCAGAGACTCAGTGCCTGACCCAATCCAAGCATCTCATAGACTAACACTTGGTCTGAGCCCTTGGGGTCCCTTAAAACTTGAAGATGTCAAACATGCGTGAGTACTTGATTTAACTTCATGTTCAAACACATTATTCATCTAATTCCTCATCAAAATTAACTTGTTTTACTTTTTTTGGAATACCAGATATCGAACTTGTGCATTGAAATGGCATCCAGATAAACATGATGACTCTACCAAGGTAAAACCAATAAAGATCTTATTATCCTCTCTTTTCAATCTCCATCTAAGTTTTTTTTTTTTTTTTTTTATTGTGTTAATAATTGAAACTATAACAGGTGGAGGCTGAAGCAAAATTCAAGCTCTGCACTGTGGCATATCAATCTTTAATCGAAAAGCTACAATCAACTAAAAACATTTGAAGGCAGAGGAGGCTGATTATGAGTTAGATATGTTTTGATTTCTTAGACATTTCTATTAACAAAAAGTAAAAAGAAATGTTCTGATAATGAATGAGTTTATGACCTTATCCCTGATCAAATATAGGATCCAACCAATGCTATGTTATGTATTGTCCTCTCAATTTTTTTTTATTTTACTTATGCTAAATGTATCCTCCTGTTACTCCTGCTTTTGTCACTGAACCGGTTAAAATTGGTCAGAGTGTGTCAAATTAAACCGGTTTTCTTGTCTTAAACAAGCGGAAACCAATATCTGATCTCTCTCTCTCCTCAAATGTCAAAACTTTCGGACGAAATTGATTGGCCAGCGAGGGGATAACAGTCAGTCATTGACGCCGTGAATTGAACAAAATTCCGGTGAGACGCCGCCGTGCGTAGAATGCTCAAGGCCGTCCAGATCTTGGGTTGGTCATCAGGGTTAACCATCTCACAGAGATTGACCAAGACCCGAAAGTCCTCCTCCTCGAGCGTCTCTCTCATCTCTACATCTATAAACCCTCTCAATCTCTCCACCACTTTCTCCTCTCTCACTTCGAGCTCTCCTCCTCGGAGAATCCTCTGTTTCAGCTCAACCCGGATGTCTTCCTCACGACCCGGGTCCGACCCAGTTCCAAATTCTCCTACTTCCGTCTCTGTTCAATCAGCTGTGAGTCTAATTATCATCTCTTGGAAAAAGATCTTTACGGCTCGTTTAGTGCCTTCTTCAATGGTGTCTTTTTGTTGCTGTTTCAGGGCGATGTTCGTAAGATAAAGTTCTGTCAATGGTGTGGAGGGCCTACGAAGCATGAGATACCTGACGGAGAAGAGAAGTTAAGAGCTATTTGCACACATTGCGACAAAATCGCTTACCAGAATCCTAAAATGGTATAGTTTTAATCCGACGAACAAATTTTGTTTTTTGTGGTGTCATCATGAATGTTTTGATTATAAGGGTTCCTTTGTGAAATTGCAGGTTGTAGGTTGTCTAATCGAACATGAAGAAAAGGTTTTGCTTTGCAAGCGTAACATTCAACCTTCACACGGTCTATGGTATAAATACGAATTCAAAATCTTTTCTTCTTCATGTTTTGAGAACTGCTGTAGTGTTGTGTGTGAAGTTAAAAGGTTGGATCTTGTGTGTACACAGGACTCTTCCAGCTGGTTATCTAGAAGTTGGAGAGTCAGCTGCAGAAGGAGCAATGAGGGAGACTTGGGAAGAAGCAGGAGCTACTGTTGAAGTTATTTCGCCTTTTGCGCAGCTTGATATTCCTCTTATTGGCCAAGTATACATACTCAAACATCTCTGCTTTTCTTTTCTTTCTTCTTCATATCATTGTGCTTATGTATGTCTACTTGTGTTTTTGGGAGCAGACGTATGTTATTTTCTTGGCAAAACTGAACAACCTGCATTTCGCGCCTGGTCCTGAGTCATTGGAGTGTCGTCTGTTTGCACTAGACGAGATACCATTTGATTCCTTGGCTTTTTCATCTATATATGTTACCTTAAATTTGGTAAGTATATGGTGGACACTGAAGAATCTCTTAGTCTGCAGTTACTAGATTTCTGAAAAACATGTTTGGTTTTTCTTTTCTAGTACTTGGAAGATCTGAAGAATGGGAAACTAAAGTTTCACTATGGTACGATAAATAAAAGGTGCGTTCTGTGTGGACTTTGGAGTATTTTTTGGAGATACTATTGGTTCACTTATGGTTTAATGTGACTGATTATGTGGTTTCTTCTTTCTCAGGCCTGGAAGTAGTCCTTCAGATATTCGTGCCTTCACTCTTGATTACCATTTGCAGCCGTGACTCTGAGGTTTGACAATCCCTCCCCTCTACATCTATGGTCCTCTATGAGTCCTTTAGTAAAAGTAGTCGCCTTCATAGAGACTTTATCTTTATGATTGAAAGTAACTGACATAAGAGAACTTTTCTCCAACAGCTTACAGAAGCAGCTTCCTGGATCTGCTTCATTCTTCCATGTCGGGTCTTGTCATTTCGCAGCTAGTTGACTTGAGAGGAAGGAAAAAATGGAGTTGCTTGCGTGAGAGATTGCTTGGACAGAGGAGAAAAAGACGGAAGATGATTGTTTCCTTTTCGGTATCTCATTGTAGATGTTACGGCTGAACAAAGTGTTTTTTGGTTTTGGTTTTAGTTGCCCAATTGTAAGAGGAGAAATTCATATGTGAATGCAAAAACATTTTGATCAGTTTGTGTATAATTTAGTCACCATGTTACTGTTATTACTAAATCTTGAGAGAGAGAGAAGAGAGAAAGAGAAACCAAATGATAAGATTTTTTATTCAGACCAACGCACTTGAGAGAACACAAGAACAGAGACATATTGGCAAATGTAAATGCATCAGATCAAACCAACAGACAAAGACGAACACAGAAGCAGCACAAAGATTCTTCAAACGAAAGAGCTTAGATTTAAAGAACCAATCATGTTTGCGAGAGCAGAACTCATTTCAAGCTCAAGCTGAAGCTGCCGAAGTTCAAGTTGTTGCCTAAGAGCTGGATCTTCCACTTGCTCTGCTGCTACAGCTACTTCTTGTTGCGTCTGCATAGTCTCCAAACGAACAGATTCAGCGTTATTCAGGGGCTTTCCTTCATCACTGGTCCCAGACTTCTCAGCAGCAGAAGCAGCCACTGGCTCAGGCTTATTCACAGCACATGAAGCATGAACATGATAGTCACAAGCATAACATTTATAAGACCAAACCCTACCATCCATGGCAACATTACATAGATTGCAGACAAGCTGATTCGCGTAACCAAACTGATTAAAAGACATAGCAGCAGGAGGAGGAGGAGCACTGTTGTAGACAAGAAGAAGACTATGTATAGGATGAGAGTCATGAAACGTGACCTGAGGCAAATGGGCGCATTGAACATGGAGGTCAAAGTCACACAAAGGACAACAGTAAGAGAACCCTTTACCTCCAACGCAGCCACAGGCTCTGCAGAGGAAGGTACCGGCGCTGTAAGTTGTGTAAGGGACTAGAGTCAAGTGGTGGAGCCCTGCGTGGGAAGGATGTTGCATCCCACGAGCTGCGTTTCCACATTGCTCATGGAGATTGAAGTCACATGTTGAACAGATGTATGCGGTTGTGGAATCAGAGATGGTTGATTCGCAGCCTGAGCAGATAATTGAAGAATTATTTGTCTGAATGATCTGTTGGAGTTTTAGAGTGTGTGGATGGCTGAAGTGTTTGTACTCCATTGATCACTAATTTGGAGTTTCTCTCCTTTGAATTAGCAGTCTCTTGTGTGTTGGGATCATCATACTACTGCTTATAAGGTTTCTCTGACTTTGAATTTTTCTTAGTCTGTGTTGTTTTGATTGGTTTAGAGTTTTTTTATTCTTAATATACAATTTGATGTGGAATTACTATTTAGTAGTTTTTGGATAATGAAAAGAACAGAGAGTTGAAAGAATCAAGCAGCGTTGAACTTGAGAAAGTCAACTACTTGAACTTTAACCAACAAACAAAGTCGTCTTTAACTCCGGTTTGTTTATTTTTTTTGTATTTGCAGTACTCTCTTTTGAATTTTCTCCATGTCCAATTGGGATTAATCATTAGATTCCTACGAACCGCCAACATTTAATAATTGCAATGATCGAACGACAGACATTTTAAATTTGATGGGCTCAAAATCAACATTTTTCTTTGCGAGCCTTTTTGGTTTTCCATTTTTTTTTTAATCAAAATTAACTAGCTTATTTAGGCTTTCAAAGTATTGGTTTGGTTGTCGCCATTTCATAAGGTTTTGTCTTTGAAGAAATTTCGTTTTCCACCGACTATGTTTCTGAGGAAAATTACATTTTCCACAAGTTTTTATTCTTTCTAGTTTCTAGTTCTACTATGTAATGGATTATTTAGACCTTATATTTAATATAGTTGCAGTGAACGAGATAGACTAAACTATTTGTAAACTAGACTGCTTATTGTGTCTACATTTTGACTGTTGTTAAAAAGTTGCGAATCAAAGTAGTTAGATCAAATTAACAGAAGTCATGATATCGTTGCATGCAAGACAACCCAAGCAGTAAATGTAAATCATTAGGTAACTAAGCCTTAAGGGGACACTTACTTAAGTAACAAACTTTATGTTGTGTTGTCGATAACGTTTTCCTAACTAATCAAGGATATTGGTGATTCCAGCTTAAGTAGTTTAAGAATTTGATAATACGAGAGAACCTACCCCTACCTAATTAAACTAGTTTATCCCCCACTATATACAATTGTACAATTAATATTAACAAACAACATATCACACAATACACCAAACTAAAGTTATACCCACTTTATAGCCGGCATTATTGTATCTTTTTCAAATATGAACTACGAGACATATGATAATATAAGCTCCAAACATTCCATAGAAAGTCGTGTTAAAAATGACATCACTCGTGGTATATAAAAGAAATAAACAATATTATCATATGCAATGTAAGTAAAAGAAAGTCGTGTTAAAAATGACAACATCACTCGTGATTTTGCTAAACAAATTTGAAAAATAGTTTGAATAGTATTTTTATAATTTATACTTATCTTTTAGAAAAATATATTGATCAAATTTTAAAAACTATTTTCTTTAATAGTATAGATTCTACTCCATTATTTCATCTAAAGGTAATGAAACGAACTTGAAACTTGGAAACTTCCATCAATGTCCACGACCAATTTAACACAGACATGTTCACACACCCAATACATAGAGCTATGTCCATTATCATCATGTACACAAACATATACACATACTTGTAACTGCTGATCGATAGATTTACTTATCAGAAGCACCAAACTGATCAGCAGGTGCACTTATCTCACTCTCAGCAGCACCAACAACATCAGCAACACCATTATTTGTGCTGGTCTGTCCAAGCAAACTACTTATCGAACGCGCCTTTACCATCCCAAGCTTCACTCTCTTCTTCTTCACTTCCACCACCACCGCCTTCTTCTCGCCGCTTTGACCGCCTCGGCGACCGCCACCACTCTTGTTCGTGCTCCTTACCCTCCCTTTACCGAGATGATGCTCACAAAGCGAATAACCGACAAGCGTTTGCTGACAGCATCTCCATCCTCTACCGTTCACGCGGCTACACCGCGATCCTTCCTCTAACGCACCGCTCTTTTTCGCTTTCTTCTTCCCTTTATTACCGCCTCCGCCGCCGCTAGCTTCTTCTTCTTCTTCTTCTTCCTCTTCCTCTTTATGTTCCTCAAAGCTTATAAAGCTTCTTCTCTTCCTCAAAGTAACAACCTTTTCATTCTTCTCGACAACTACATGTTATAAACATACAAATGGTGAATGGTGCAACCAAAGAATATAGGCTTATTTTTCACGAAAAAACAAGCTCTATGTGTACCTTGTGTTGAAGAGTCGGCTTCTCCTGCGGGAATTACGTTCTTGCTGCGATTGTTTGAAGCAAGAAGGAAGTAAAACTTAAATATAAAGAGATGAAAGCGATCTAAGAGTGCAAGAAAATAAAAAAAAAAATAATAATAATAGAGCACACAAGGTAAGGGTCGATATGGGGACCATTCGTATAAGAGTATCCCATGCTAACGTGCACCGTCATGAGGTGTGCATGTTAAGAGTATTATTGTGTTACTCATCGCTAACTACTATTCTTTTGTTCCCAAATGTTTACGGTGTGAGAAGAAGAATGACGATAATAAAACCATATGAGAAAAGAAATCAAACGATTACAAGTTCTGCAAAATACCAATCTACTTATATCCGACCTGATCATCTAATTATCTGCAAAATATTATTCACATATACCAAAAGCTTTCTTCCTACTTCTAAACACCATGAAAGTTTTAATTCTGATCCAGTTTCTGTGTTGGGTTTTTGGAAGATCTTTTATGAAAACTTTGTATATTGTCTAATTTATAAATTACACCACAGAGTTATATATCAGAGAAGAGAAACAATTCTGAATTTCTAATGAATAGTTACACCACAATCTTTCTCGAATTCACTTACCTGCCCGATGCATCAGAACTGTTCGTCACGTCTACATCGCCATCACCATTATCATCATCAACCTTTCAGAAAAAACAAAAGAAAACGAAGATGAGAGCAATTTTGAAACATTCCTTCTAAGATCTGCAAATGAAGAACAATTATTCTCCGGTGTAACTAAATTCAACCAATTATTTCCACACACACACACAAAAAAAAAAAAAAAGAGTTAAACACAAACTGCACCCGAAAATTGAATTTTTTAATCTGTCGATTACAAATAGTAAGAAATGAAATTAGTTGTTTTTAAATTGGTCTCCACGTATAATAAAACTCACCAAAGCTTTCTCATCCTCCTCCTTCTTCTTCTTCTTCCTCATCGCATCTCTTGGAATCAACCGATCAGAAATCGGCGACAGTGGCGGAAGCTGGAGAGAAGCTAGAACTCCGTCGGCGTCTCTAGCTTCGCCGAAGAAGTATCGAGCGGTGGCCGTCGGTGACCGGTTAAAGTAGAGATCTGATAGAGGAACAGGCAGTAGAGACGAGAGAGGAAGAGGCACTTGTCGTTTCCGGATTCTCATCGGGAGAGAATTAGAAAAGATTCTTCCTTCTTTTGCTCTTTCGATTGTGTTTATCGAGATCTTTGCACCAAAGAGGTACTGTAGATATAAAGAAGGAACAAAGAGTAATAATCTCTTTTTTTTTTTTTTCACGGACTTGGCAAAAAAAAAAGTAGAGAAGGCTTTGTGGTGTTGTGTAGTTCTTGGTAATGCTCTAAACTCAAACTCTCTCTCTCTCTAACTTTTTAATTGTTGTTGCACCCAAAAAGCAAGTTAGTAGTAAATTAACGAAGAGGCCACGTAGGAAATGACTGAGAAACCATTTTTTATTTTTCTTCTTTTTTATACTACATGCATTCAAATATTTATTTGTAGAAATAATTCTCAATTGGTAAAAAAAAGAATGGTAATTGACAATGTTTTGGAAAGCAAGACCGCGTACTGATTTGTTATTGGTATCATAGTTGTATAAGCCGATTCAATTAGTAGAATTGAGTTTTCTTAAAACTGTATTTAGATAACATGATTAACTTTTAGACACCAACATAAAGATATATTTTACATAACCATACCATGTCAATTTATCGGAGGGATGAGAAGATTGGAGGAATTATTTGTTATTGGTTTGACTGTAATTTTTTTGTTTGAACCGTTAGTTACACATGTATAATGTGATGATATATTCATGTAGTACATTGATACAAGAAAACAAAAGTTATAAATTGTAGAGAGTTATATGCATTTGAATAAAAGTAGTTAAAACAATTTAAAGCACTAAAAAGCAATAAACATTGAAAATTAACCCAAATATTTATATGAATTTTTTATCGAACCTGAGATGAAATTGAGGTGTAATTTGCGTTGAGGTCTCTTCAAGAGGGGAAAAAAACTGAGTTAGGAGGGAGGCACGTGGAGAGTAGATGGCGCACGTGCGGGGAAACCGGGAGAGGAGGTAACCGGTGGCTCATCTCTCTCGACTCTCGCTCATCGATGCCAGCTTGGACGAGAGAGAGGGAGTGGGTAGGGGAAGAAGTTTTATCCTTAAGGCTTTCATGCGTGGGTCCCTTTTACATCTTTCTCTTTCTTCTCTCATAACGCCCCCTTTATTTTTTGTTTTTTTCGTTTGCCACCCTTTTTCTTTTTCCTTCTCTATTTCGCCACATCATCTCTCGTAAGTACTTCCAGCTGAAATGGTCTATTCACACTTTTATCACTGTCGGAAAGACAGATCGAGTTAGAAAAACTATTTCACGTTTACAACATGGTCAAAAAATTATCTTAATATACATATCCCATAATACTACTATAGGATATGTATGTCAAGTGGAAACTCTTAAACATTTGTTCATTAACGGAGAGGAATCATATCAATTTTAAAGTATTACAAAAGTTAACAATAATAAGAAGAAGGAGATAGAGGAACGACAATGTTGCATTTGCACCCCTCATAGAAATAGGTGGGAATAGGCTGGCATGTCACACATGACACATTAAGCCAAAAATCGACAAAACATTTTTTTTTTTCTTTTTAAGTTATTGCACATGTGTAGGATAGAAAGTATACGGCTTGGCGTCTTAACGTGCACTTTGTTCATTCAAGTCTATATATTTTTATTCATTTTTGAATATCTCGAAAATGATTTTTTTTTTTTTTTTTTGACCAAAATATCTCGAAAATGTTCACAACAGATTTCTCAACTATTGCAGTACTATCGTAAACTTATTATAGTTTTATGCAATTTTCATACGTACACTTCCAGATTTAGTCCATGCTGAAGGGAGACACTGAGTCGTTTATTGTCGACTGTTCTGAATCCTGATGAAAGACGAAACTCGTTTCTACTGTTTTTTACTTTTGATGCACTTAAACTGCTGCTTGAGTTGCTTTATGTGAATGTAACCTTTGTAGATTTTACCGTACATCGATGCAAGTATGATCCATGCATGCCTTTAAAGAGGTGATGTAGCTGGTGATTAGTGGTTTGGAGAGGAATCTTGTAATTCAGACGGTCCTAAGATCTGCCACGAGATGAAAGCATACTTCTCGGTTCTTCCTTTTTTGAATGTCAACAACATTTGAATGCGTTATGTAAGATACTTGGATGAAGAGAGTTTGGTTAAATATTCATCATGCCGATGAGAAAGGATGTTGCGGAGAGAGCTTGGTATTCAATTATCCATCCAAATTTTTTTGCTGACCATATTAAATTATGAATGATATACTATCTCAAACTTACCCCAAAAAACACATGTGTAGTAAATAACATTACTAATTTACTAGAGAAAAGTATTTTACATCATTAGTAACAACTTATTAATTTATAAAATATATTAATTTCATGGAAATAACATCAAAATTTTGTTAATGAAAACTACATACATACAAATAAGAGGAAATTTTAGAAAAAGTATACATATAAATAAATAACCTTTTAATTCACAAGAAAGCTCTACTGAAAACAAATTGTTACACATAGCAATAGCCACATTAATTACTAGTAGTTGTTTATTTTTAGCTAATGAAGCATTAGTTTTATCTAAAATGTTGTTATTTCTTTTTCTTTTCTTTTTTTTGAATTGAATGTAAAATTTATTTCTATCATTACGTTTTATAAAATTATCAGAGAACTGTTAATATCATTAAGAAATTAGACCAATTTTAGATTTTTATATTTAACTAAAGAAGAACACAATCACTACTACATTATGTCCTCTTATATTTTGTATACTTGTCATTCAATTTCTAATCATATTTTTACCAAAAATAAACAGTTTTAATAACTATTTGTTAATTTTTTTGGTAAGACAATTAAACACATAAATAAGCCAAAACTGTATAAGTATGTGGTCAAAGTGACTACGCAACTAATCCTGACCGTCCGGTAACGGCAAAGTGTTATCTTCGCCGTGGAACATAGACGTCACGTCACGCACAGATGATTGCCCTCTATCTCTCCTGTCTGATTAAAATATAATATAGAGAAAGCCTCCGATTTGTTTTCTCTATTGACAGGATTTTTGATCGTACCAGAAGAAGGTGAAATCTATTGACGAATCGGAAGGTCCAAAGCTCTCGCTGACGACTTGTCAACAGTAATCTCTCCGGAGCTGAATCGTCGTCACCCAATTCTCTTCACCTTCTAACCGTAATTGTTCAGCTTCCTCATTCCAGAGTTCTCTTACGTTTCCATTGCAAAATCTGCCTCAATTTCGGATTTTTCTACGGTGATTTCACTGTCCTGAAGGGTGTCTGTTTAAAAGGCAAGAGCTCCAAACTTGATTGCAATTTTTGGGGTTTTTCATACAGGGGATTAGGGTTTCAGAATTGAGGGGAATTTGTGATTATGTTACACCCAAAGGGCTTTGGAGATCCAGGGTTTGCCGGATAATGGTTTTCCGCCGATAGGAACAAAGCAGGACGCAATCATCTTCGCCTCATTTGGGTAATCTCTCTTTTCAAATTCGTTTTCCGATCATCTTTTATATACTGGAAATTTTGTAACAATGTCGTTGAAGCTATGTGTGTTGTTATGATTTACAATTCTGTGTCTTCTTTGTCCTGTGTTTATGAATTCTAAGACTATGCAATGCTCATTTCTTCTACTCTTTTTATCAAGCAGGATAACAAAGATCTAGAGGTGTTGTTATTGATGGGTGAGGAAATATCTAGCGCAGTGAACCTGGATTTGAATCTGGGTCCTGACCCTGAGTTAGGTCTCGACCCAGTAACGATTAGTAGTACTGCTGCGGAGCTGGTTGATAGAGAATCTGAGCCGCTGAGAAGGTTTAGCAGGACTCGGCACCGGTCACGTTTCAGGCAGATTAGTAGGCTTCCGGTTTTTACCGAGATACATAGCCCTGCGATAGAGTTGAGTCAGTTAATGATCAGGTCTGCAAATGGAGCTGCTTTACCATCTGGTGAAGGAAGCATAGCTGGTGGTGGAGAAAGAGTCGACGAGGAGTCCAAAAAGTGCGACAAGGGGAGCAAATTGTTGGAACAAGAGAGTGTGACAGAGGAGAAGAAGGTGATGGAGAAGAGCATTGGAAGCGATGGGAGCTTTTTCGATTGTTATATATGTTTGGACTTGTCTAAGGAGCCAGTCGTCACTAACTGTGGCCATCTCTACTGTTGGTCTTGCCTTTACCAGTGGCTACAGGTCTCCGAGGCAAAGGAGTGTCCGGTTTGCAAAGGGGAAGTGTCTGTGAAGACCTTGACGCCAATCTATGGCCGTGGGAAGAACAAAAGAGAGTCTGAAGAGGCTCCTGATGCCAAGATCCCTTCGAGACCGCAAGCTCGGAGAACAGAGAGTTTGAGGACTTCGCTTCACAGGTCGGGTTATGTAGCGACGGAGATGATTAGACATTTACAGGAGAGGCTTGACAGGGAGTCTAGTGGAGGGGAAATGCGCGCGAGACCGTTTCTTAACCGGTTTATGACTTCGAGAGGAGTGAGAGCAGAGCAGAGCCAGTCCATCGCAGCGTTGATTGCACCGTTAGACGATGTTGATATCGTTAACGACATCGGTCTGATCTCAAACACTACAACAACCCCTGAAAATGATAGGGGAGACCCATACGCGAGGGAAGATCCATACCTGAGGACCCCTTTTGCTATGTCGATCCGGAGACGGTTAAGAGAAGAGAGAGCTGCGAGGATGTCGTCCTCGACCTCTGCTGAAAGATTAGTGGACGCTTATTTGACGACGAATACACTGGGGAGGAACCAAGAGCAAAACCAGAGCGTTGCTAATGTTGGTGTTGAAGACAGAGACTCGTTCTCAAGCATTGTAGGTGTAATGAACTCGGAGAATCAAGTTGATACTGCAGCTGAGATTGATTCTATGTTGACTGTTTCGACTTCTTCGTCTGTGAGGAGACCACATGAGAACAGTTCGAGGGTCTCTGATGTAGACAGTGCAGATTCTCGTCCACTGAGGAGGAGAAGGAGATTGGGTTAAAAATGGTTTATTACTTCCATGGTTGGTTGGTGGAAGATGATGAAGGAGGAAGCTAGGATGATCTTTTAGTTTGAAAGCTGCTATTTAAATTGTTTTGGTTTAGTTTTTTTTTTTTGGTTTTGGATTTTGGATTTTTAGTTTTGGTGTTTTCTGGTTTATGCTTAGGGATGGTTATTGGATCAAAATTAATAATATTCAGCTCCTTATAGAATACACCGTCTATATGTTTCGATTTATGGTAGTCCAACATTTTCTTCCATCTTTTTTTTTTTCAACTCCTACATTTATTTCATTTAGTGAAATTGAACATGAACATGTTGTTGACTCACAGTATGTTGTAATATATTCTTATGTTCGTACAAACAGAACAAGTAGTCGCTTTGGCCGAGTGGTTAAGGCGTGTGCCTGCTAAGTACATGGGGTTTCCCCGCGAGAGTTCGAATCTCTCAGGCGACGACTTTATTTTTTAATTTTTTTTTGCAACTTTTGATCTTTTTTTTTTCTTTCTCCCCAGCAAGTATATTTTATTTCAGAAGAAATTGAAGTCTTTATTTGAAGCAATGTATCAAAAAGAAAATATGTTCTTTTCTTTTTTTTTTTGATAAAAAATTATGTTCTTTTCTTCACGAGAAATTGTGGTTTTATATAAAAAAAAAAAAAAGAATCTGAAAAAGACACCGATGGATGAGTGTGCGCGTGTGTGGGGTGTACCATGTCCTGCGGTTCCATGCACGAGCTCAAGAGCCATTAAGATAAAAACTAGTTTGGATTGTTTTTGGTATAACTTACTTGTCCAAAAATTTGTCTTCATTCGTGATGAAGAAGCAGAAACAAAAACTGAGTTTGAAAGCCTCCACATTGTTTAGGTAGAAGTAGGGCTTGAATACTTTTTCATCTTGGAATTAAATGATGAAACAACATCTACAAAAACTCAACCAAACCTTATATTTATGGCTAATTTGTTAACCGTACCAACCTATGCCCATAATTTGTATGGATCTCCAATAGACTAATTTAGTTCCTTCTCCATTTTCGGTGTTCAAATTGGAGATCTTCTCCGCTTACTCATTTTAAATGGCCAAGATATCAAAACTCCCTTTTTTTTTTTTTTGAGATATCAAAACCGTTTAGCTCAACTAACTATTTCATACATGATCTATTTATTTATACTTATTTTTTTTGATAAAGATATTATTTATTATTTATACTTATGTTTATATAATATATACACTTCCAGTAGTTAGGTTTTTTATATTAAAAATATGTATTGGAATGCTACTTATATCTTACCCTACCTTATTTTTCTTTCAATCCTTGTTGATTTTATAATTTATATGTCTCCATTTGATAAAGACAACCTATCATGTGAATATCTTATTAATCTGTGTAATATTTGCCTAGATATTTGACTCCAATCAAAACGTAAGCAAAATATTTTTATAAACAGAATGAAAATCTGATAGTTTTTTTTTGTTGATAGATATCAGAAAGCTATACAAGTTTTGAAAGAAAAACAAATCATAAGAATATTAGAAAAAAAAACAAATAAAGAGCAGAAAGGAACCAACCTTGGTGAAATTGAGGGTTCGTAAATTCAAAAGTGTAATAAAGATAGAACAGAGCACCATTAATGGCTTTCATCGAAACCAACAACAAGACAGGACACAACTATCTCCGTCTTCTCCTGCCGTCTTAATTTCGTGTCTTGGTAATCCGCGGTTTCTTCCTCTATTTTTTCTTCTTCTTCAATCTCTTTCTTATTTCGTCCTCCTCATGTGAATCTGAAGCAGAAACCTCTATAGCTCGAACGCCACCGTCGTCACGTTTGGAAAATTCCTTCCGGGGTAAATTTTCTCTTCTTTTTTTTTTCATTTCTTTTGTTGGTTCTTCCAAATTTGGGGTTTTTTCTACGCTTGGGTTATTTCTGAATGGAGAAAACAATCAGGAGCCAAGGAATTGAGAGATAGGTTTTCGGTTTTGTGTTGATTTTTTGTTCATGGTGCTCATAATCTAAATCTCGAGAGGCATATTGTGACGAATCTGGAAACTCTTTTGGGAAATTCTCTAATATGGGCTATGAATTGCTCAGCCTTTTATTAATCCTTGATTTTGACTTGAGCTTCATTTTGGTCTTACCCCAACTTATTTGATTTCAAAATTCAAACTTTGCTATCCTTTTTGAAATTTTGAGTTTTTTGAGATCTTGCGTATGAACTCATCTGTTATTATTAGCTCAACAAATATTTCATTCTGATGTTTGTTCTTCTTGTTATTAAATGTTTCAGCTTTGGATCCCTTTCTCTTTGTTCTTGTTAGATCGAATAGTATGGCCACTGATTATATGATTTGAAAGCTCTTTTTCATTTGTCTAGTTGGTTTGATAGCATGTGGTTGCTAATTGTTACTGTAAGCTTTAGCATTGCTCATAGGCATGAGGCATGTTATGAGTTTCTCTAGATGAAACTTCGCTCTTTACAATCAAAGCCTAACTTGTTACCTAACCTTTTCAAAAGGATTGTGAAGAATCAAAGAGGGACCTGAGAGACACGAAATGAGCTCAAGGAAAAGAGAGATGTTGGCAAGTCTCAGCTAACTGGTAATGCACTTAGTCTTAGTCACAATAGTTCCTAAGGCTAACTTTTATAAGGTTGGACCGATCTTATAAGACTGAAATTGATCCTGTTTTCTGTTAAATAAAGAAAGAAACTTGATCAATTTGAGCCAAGTATCTACCTCCTAACCTACTTTTCCTCAATTTTTGAACAACATGTTACCTGCTTGCTTATGATAACATTTAACTTCATTCTTTTTCAAGTTTTTTTTTTTTTTGGTTGAGCTGTTAAATTTTCCTTCTGATGTATATAAAGCTTACATTGGCCATTGTTTCTATCTCTCCAGAAGAATAAAGATCCAAAGGAGTATAATCATCTACGTTTTGGGGTAGGGTTTGGATTCTAATGGCTCCTGGTGGCAGTGCTTTGAAAGAAGCCCTAGAATCTAACTCGACAGGCTTAGACTATGAGGTTAAGATGTCAAAAGGAGAGCCTAATAACAACAACAAACCAGCAAAGTCAAGCAGTGGCTCCTTTGGAAAATATGGGATCCATTCAAGCAATGGTGTGTACGAGCTCCTCGAATGTCTCGTTTGTACAAATCTCATGTATCCTCCAATTCATCAGGTGTGTAACTTTTTTTTTCTCTGGTACTCAGTACTCACTAATGTTCTTCGTCCTGATCTGTATTTTGTTTACTTCCTTACAGTGCCCTAATGGCCACACATTGTGCTCAAGCTGCAAGCTGAGAGTGCAGAACACGTGCCCTACATGCCGCTACGAGCTTGGCAACATAAGATGCTTGGCTCTCGAGAAAGTTGCGGAGTCGTTGGAAGTTCCATGCCGGTACCAAAACTTAGGGTGTCATGACATATTCCCATACTACAGCAAGCTCAAGCACGAGCAGCATTGCCGGTTTCGATCCTACAACTGCCCTTACGCTGGCTCCGAGTGCTCGGTGACAGGTGACATTCCAACGCTTGTTGACCATCTCAAAGATGATCATAAAGTCGATATGCATGACGGCTGCACTTTCAACCACCGCTATGTCAAGTCGAATCCCCACGAGGTCGAGAATGCTACATGGATGCTTACGGTAAATTCTATATCTATGCATTCTCTAGTCATTGTTTTGGACTGAATCTTGAAGTGAATCTTGTTTCATCTGATGATCTTGTTCAGGTGTTCAATTGCTTTGGAAGACAGTTCTGTTTACATTTTGAGGCGTTTCAGTTGGGGATGGCACCGGTGTACATGGCGTTTCTAAGGTTTATGGGAGACGAGAACGAGGCTAAGAAGTTTAGTTACAGCTTGGAAGTTGGAGCTCATGGCAGGAAGCTGACGTGGCAAGGGATTCCGAGAAGTATCAGAGACAGTCACAGGAAAGTCAGAGATAGTCAGGACGGACTCATCATCCCTAGAAACTTGGCTTTGTACTTCTCAGGGAGTGATAAAGAAGAGCTTAAGTTGCGAGTCACTGGACGGATTTGGAAAGAAGAATAAGCTGATGATAACATATAATGATGGGAGATAAGAAGAGAAGAAAGATGATGATGATGATGATGATGATTTGATTGAATTGAAACGGATGATGTACATAGCAGAGTCTTAAGAGCTTCTTCATCATGTGGGACAAAATTTTCTTGGGTTTTTCTTTCTTCAACTGTTTTGTTTAGTATCTATATGAGATTTTACATCTCTCATGCTCGGTTGGAATATTTCTGTTGTTTTGCAATATTACAAACTCTTGTCTTGTAATTTTCCTGATTTGTTGGAAAAATAAAGACAAAGAAAGACGAGTTTTTTTGGTTCTGTTCTTTGATCAATTTTTTTAAAAATTCTGTTTTATCATAATTCATACTCTTGTCTTCTTCATCATCGTACTAACGGAACTAAACCTTGGTAAAAGTCATTCATGAAAGTTGTTGGATTTGTCAAGAAGACACTTTACGTACCAAAATGATAATTTATAAATTCAAACTTCAATCAAATGATGTGTTAGAATTTAGAAATATGAATGAATGATTAGTAGTATGGATTGGTTAGGTGAGGACGTGCAAGACGTGAAGGCAACTTAACATTTTCCTACGTTAGTTATATTAAATTATTTTTTATTGCAAAAACTAACAAGCAGCGAATGTGTTTTTTGTTTCCCGACTTTATCGCGGAACAGAGAAACAGAGAGACTTACAATAATTTTGAGAAACCCAAATAAGAAAATTTATTTCTTTTTTTTCCTTTTCATCAAACTTCCAGATTTCCAAATATTTCAGGCTCGTTGGTTTTTTTTTTTCCAGAAATTTGACGTAACATTATTCAAACTTCCGAGAACACAGATCTTTTGTTGTTTTCTGAAGAATTCAGTCTCATCATCATCATTTTTCTGAATGGCAGAATCGAGGTAACAATCATCAATTTCTTCGAATTCTGTTTTACCTTCAACGTTTTCATAATCGTGATGATCTGAAATATGTATTGCGAATTGACGTTTTAAAACCGATTCTTCTCCACGATTTAGACCCATAAACATAAGAAAGATATATACACAATAATGCACATTTTCAGATGTTATTAACAGATAAAACAAAGATCGACAAAAACAGAATCAAAACTCAAGAATAAGACAAAACAAAGTGTTGGCAAAAGGATCTTGAAGAAATGTTCTGTTGCGGAGGTGCGGATGAGGAACCCGCCGGTCCGCCCGCAAACAATTATGCAGCCCCTCCTAACAAGGCCGGAAATCCAAATTTCGGTGGTAAAAATCCCTAATCTCCCTCCCTAACATATGTTCTTGAGTTTCACATCACCAACCTTAGCGTTTGCGTTTGCGTTCTGTGTGTGTTGAATAGGCGGAAACAGAGGAGAGCCGAGGAATCCGAACGCACCGAGATCAGGAGCTCCTGCAAAAGTTTTGCCGATAGAGATCCCTGCAATTGCATTGGATGAGTTAAACCGAATGGCGGGTAACTTCGGCAACAAGGCACTGATCGGTGAAGGTTCTTATGGACGTGTCTTCTTCGGCAAGTATAAAGGGGATTCTGTTGCTATTAAGAAGCTTGACGCTAGCTCTTCTGAAGAACCTGACTCCGATTTCACCTCACAGGTACACAACACATTAATATCACGAAACTGACGCTAGCTTGGTGTTTTCTAACCTAATAAGTAACATCTATTGGAAATGGAAAGTTATCGGTGGTGTCACGGCTCAAACACGAACATTTTGTGGAGTTGATGGGGTACTGCTTGGAGGCAAATAACCGCATTCTCATTTACGAGTTTGCAACCAAAGGTTCTTTACACGATGTATTACACGGTACGTGAATCCAATTCTCATGACTACTCGTATTTTAGTATCTATGTGAATAATGTGATGTATGTATATGGATTGAATCTTTAGGGAGAAAGGGAGTGCAAGGGGCTGAGCCAGGGCCGGTGTTGAACTGGAACCAAAGGGTCAAGATCGCGTATGGAGCAGCCAAAGGGCTTGAGTTCCTTCATGAGAAGGTCCAGCCACCAATAGTCCATAGAGATGTGAGGTCGAGCAATGTTTTGTTGTTTGATGACTTTGTGGCCAAAATGGCTGATTTTAACTTGACCAATGCATCCTCTGATACCGCGGCTAGGCTTCATTCTACTCGTGTTTTGGGAACGTTCGGCTACCACGCTCCAGAGTATTATACCATTAACCCATCATATCATTTCTTTATATCGTTTTATTGTTCTTATGTTTGCGTTTACAGTTTGAGAAAAAGTGTTTAATTGATACCGGAAAAAAACGTGAAGTAAATATGAAAACTAGTTAACCAATGGATTGTTCATAATAAGGTAAGAGTGTTCTTGTCTTAGGTATGCAATGACGGGACAGATAACGCAGAAGAGTGATGTGTATAGTTTTGGTGTTGTGCTTTTGGAGTTATTGACGGGAAGAAAACCCGTAGATCATACCATGCCTAAAGGCCAACAAAGTCTTGTTACTTGGGTTCGTACACAAACTAAACTAAATATGTTCGAAAGGGTCCATATATTCCTTACGAAGCCCTTTCACCTTTGTCTTGTTGTTGCAGGCAACTCCGAGACTAAGTGAAGATAAAGTCAAACAATGCATAGACCCTAAGCTTAACAATGACTTCCCTCCCAAGGCAGTTGCTAAGGTCCGTTGTACATTTTTCTTTTCATCAAGTAGTAAGATATTTTGATAATTGGTCTCATGACTTATTGACCCTTAAGCATGAGATAGCTGTATGCGAACCTAGTCATCTTACAATATAGAAAACGTTTTGCATTTAGATCACTCGGAAATTTCGTTTGTTGGCCAATTTGAAGTTAATTGGCAGTAAACAAATTGGTGTTATATCGTTTTATATATCAAGTTATATATGTTTTTTTTCCATCTTTGATGTGTAATTCTTAACATTTTGTATACAATGGGAATCAAATATGTTGAGTTTATGAATACATTTGGAAAAGTTTTGTTCGACTCATATTGAGAACTAGAGATCAATGCTTCTAAGCTGATGACTAAAATAATATTATATGGTTAAGTATTCTAATGTTGATTTATCTTTGTGGGTGGTTGGACAGTTGGCAGCCGTGGCGGCATTGTGTGTTCAGTACGAGGCGGATTTCCGACCCAACATGACCATCGTTGTCAAGGCACTCCAGCCTCTTCTTAACTCTAAACCGGCTGGTCCTGAGTCTACTGCCTAAATATACCATTTCTCTTGTTTTGTTGTTGTTGTTGTTATTGTTATGGATTTCTTTTTCTCTTTTCTGTTCAAAGAACTATGATTGTTGGCTATAAGATGTTGTTATTTAATCGAATGTAACTTATACTTTTTTTTTTTTGGGGTATCTAAGCCTTGAATTGAATTTCAATTACAATTTTCGCTATTTTGAGGAGTGAATGCAAGAAATAGTAAAATAGTTTTGAGACATGAAATAAAGAAAGCTAGATTATTTTAGTTTGACCAAGATAGATTATTTTAAAGTGTTGACAAAAAAAAAATACATTGTTTTCAAGTTACATTATTGAATTTCAAGATCTAATGTCAATAAAAACTTTTAAAATTTATGTGGATTGTTTGTATATACTATTAGTTTCTTGACTTAATTTTTGCATATATACTTTAAAGACACATAAAATTGGAGCCACACTAATGAATATAATCATATTATATATTCAATTTTTTCTTTTGATTAATAGGTGACTTTCTTTTGGATATATTGAAAGATTTCTATGGCTTTTTTAATTAGTTTGTCAATACATATGAATACGATGCCATAAGTACTTTGGGTATCTTTGCTTTCTCTTTCGTCTTAAAAAAATTAGACAAGTGTCCACCATATGAAATGAGATATCTAACAGATTTAATTAACCTGTCTATGATAATCGTGACTATGCTATGAAAAAGTTAGATATATCATTAACCTTTGTAATACAACGGTTTATTGCATTCTACCAAAAAAATAAAAGTAGTATGTGAATTTTATGTTTTATGATATGCGATCTAGTAATCTTATAAAGTTATAAGCTTTCATCGTCGTATCGGTATCTCAAATCATGAATAAAACAAGTCACGATTACAACATAATGACCACATCATACCCACACTGGCCACACATTGACCTGACTAGCTCAAGTCCAAAACAAACACTCCACCAATGTAAATAACATATAAAAATATACTTTTAAACGAAAGAAAAAAAGATATTTTACGTTTATATAAGGCAACACGATTTCATTAATTTCATATTGCCAAAAAAAGAGAGGGAACTCTGAAATATGGTTCAAAATAAAATAAAAAAGATTTACCCAAAAGTCCGCGGTACTGTATAACAGGAAAGTACATTTTGAGATATCTCTCTGCACAATTTAGGTCTTTTAACTTTTTTAACAGACCCGTCCCCTCTTTTATACCCAGCAGCTCTCTCTCTCTCTCTCTCTCGTAATATATTTACTTAGCTTCCGAATCTCATCGTCATCGCTCGAGGAACCTTGTTTCGCGTCTCTTTCCAATCCAATCCAATCCGATTCGATTCCTTCCATTCGGGATTCGAGGAGACGTAATCCGGAGAGATATCGTGATTGGGTTATCCAATTTCGTCAGACGATAGATCTCGATCGAATGCTTTGTCCACTTTTCCGATTGAGGAGCTGGTGATTTCGTAGTCCGATTCGACGGAATTGAATCAGACGGAGTCGCTTCTCGTTTGAGTTTCTTAGTCCCGAGCGCGCCCGTGAGGGAGTTGATTATGGAATCATTGTTTGATGAATACAAACGAGTGTAATAAGATGCCGGGTTTAGCACAGAGGAATGAGCACTACTCTTCTGGGTTTTGGTCCAAGGACTCCGATGGAGTCAGCTACAATCAATTGCAGAAGGTACTACTTTCTCCATTTTCTTATTACGTGTTTCGAGATTGGATTCTCAGGACTTTTGGCATTGGAAATTTAGCTCAGATTAGATCGTTGCCTTTGAGTTTTCTTTTTTTTTCCTCTTAATGAGTGTTTAGGTACTTCTGATTAGAGAGAAATGATTAATTTTGTGTAGGTTGTATTGATACTGGATAGTTATATATAGAGAGAAATGATCGCAGGACAAACCCGAATCTGTGTGTTTGGAATGATATTTGAAAGCTGTTAATTGCTATATGTACAGTTTCATGGGTTTGAATTTCTTGTTTACATATTCTTTAATCTGGGATAATGCCCATCAAACCCTTCTTGATGAACTCAAAATTTAACGAAAACTCTTTCAAACCCATTTTTTTTGAACTCTGTATACAGTTCTGGAGTGAGCTGTCGCCGAAAGATAGGCAGGAGCTCCTCAGGATTGACAAGCAGGCTCTGTTTGAGCAAGCTCGCAAGAACATGTGCTGTTCCAGATGCAACGGCCTGCTGCTAGAAGGCTTCTTGCAGATTGTTTCACATGGGAGGTCCTTGCAACAAAAAGGATTGCTAGGAAATCTACCATGCAAAAGATCAGGAGCCTTGAAAGATCAAACTGGCTGTAACTCAGCTGTCACTAACAGATTTACGGGTGAGCTGCAAGACCCTGCTGGTCATCAGTGGGGAGGTCTCACCACAACACGCGATGGATCACTCACACTTCTTGACTCCTATTTGTATGCGAAATCTTTCAAAGGGCTTCAGACTGTAAGTTCATCCAAGATTTCTCCCTATTCTCGGTCGGTCCAGTTTAGCTAGCTAATCTATTGGCTCTAGCAGGTGTTTGAAAGTGCGCGTGCTCGAGAGAGGGAACGTGAGTTGCTTTATCCCGATGCTTGTGGTGGGGGAGGACGGGTATGGATAAGTCAAGGGATGGCTGGTTACGGTAAAGGTCATGGAACAAGAGAAACATGTGCTTTGCATACCACAAGGCTCTCTTGTGATACGTTAGTGGATTTTTGGTCTGCACTTGAGGAGGAAAGCCGACAGTCACTTTTGAGGATGAAAGAAGAGGATTTCGTGGAAAGACTAACTTACAGGTTTGTTATTGTTGATTCACTATGATGTTCTGTTGAGAAATTGTTTTGATATGATCTGGTTACTCTAATTAGGTTGTATTAAGAACTCTAGCCACTTAAGTTACCATACTTTCGATTGAAAATGATTGGGAGTTTAGTATCTCGACTTTGATGATGTGCCTATCAAGTCATTGCATGCATTACGTAGTTGTTTTGTTTTGTTTTTCGTTTTAACGTGGTCTTGTGACTTTTCTTTTCCTTTCCTCAATAACAAGCTGATCTTTCAAACTACAGATTCGACTCCAAGAAGTTTTGTAGAGACTGCAGAAGAAATGTTATTCGCGAGTTTAAACAGCTTAAGGAACTTAAACGAATGCAGAGAGAACCACGATGTACCGACTGGTTTTGTGTTGCCGATACAGCCTTTCAGTATAAGGTCTTTATCTTTCTTAACCTTTTCCTCTTACTTTGTGGGTTCTTATATCTTGTACTACAAGAGCATTGATGTTCAAGAGTATATTTTACCAATATACCTGAGGGATTATATTGCAAGTTAGAATCAGACGTGTGATTGCAATTTCTCAGGTGGACATTGATTCCGTCCAAGCAGATTGGAGTCAAAATTTTACAGAGAATGCTGGATATCATCAGTTTGAGTGGGCTATTGGGACTGGAGAAGGAGAATCAGATATCCTCGATTTCAAATATTTAGGTAGTGATAGGAGTGCCCGAGTCAGTGGCCTAGACCTTCGTGGATTACACGAATGCTACATTACTCTTAGGACATTTAAAAAAAATGGTAGCTCCTCTGACATATCCGTCAAAGCCCATGCGCTGAGAGGCCAACAATGCGTTCACTCCAAGCTTGTTGTCGGGGATGGCTTTGTTTCAATTAAAAGAGGGGAATGCATTCGGATGTTTTTTGAGCATGCTGAAGAGGCTGAGGAAGAAGAGGTAAATTGAATAAGCTTTGTGACTGAAAGTCTTCATATATATTTTTACAGTTTTACAGTGTGATGTCTCCTTGTTAAGATTTTGTCATTGTTTTTTCCATTGCTATATAAGGATGAAGTGATGATAGATAAAGATGGGAATGAGCTTGATGGTGAGTGCTTGCGTCCACAAAAGCACGCTAAGAGTCCAGAACTTGCTCGAGAGTTTCTTCTAGATGCTGCAACGGTTATTTTCAAGGAGCAGGTTTAGTATAGATTCCTCTAATCTTCCATTCATTGTTATTTTGTGCTGTGTTTAAGTGTATTCATTTCTATCTATTCATAATAATATTTAGGTTGAAAAGGCCTTTAGGGAAGGTACAGCCCGTCAAAATGCGCACAGTATATTTGTTTGCCTTTCATCGAAATTACTAGAGCAACGTGTTCATATTGCTTGCAAGGAAATTGTCACCTTGGAGAAGCAGGTTTGTTTGCTGCTATCTTGATTTTTGTTTGTTTTTGACAATCCACACAATTTAAGTAGACATGTTACAGTCTTTTTTGTCCGACAAATCCATCGTCTTACACTCGCAGAATAAACTTCTTGAGGAAGAAGAGAAAGAAAAGCGTGAAGAAGAGGAGCGGAAAGAAAGGAAAAGAACCAAAGAAAGGGAGAAAAAACTTCGTAGAAAGGAGAGGTTGAAGGGAAAAGAACGAGAAAAAGAGCAGAAGGATCCAAAATCTAGTGATAAAGCAGTGCTGCCCAATTTGCCTAGGGAAGAAGAAGGCTCTCTGAATCTTGACGAGGAAACAAACAATACCATAAGCTGCAATGAGTCGGGAATTGAAACTTTCAATGGAGATGTAGAATTGTCTCCACCTGATTCTCCTGATGATCAAGATGGAGAGTGTTTGGATGGTTGCACTTCTCCAAGAACGGAAACCCACTATTTCGATAGCACTGACAGAGAAATTATAGATCATGAAGATGAAAACGGGTGCTTAACAAATGATAATCCAAGACCTGTTCATCAGACAGCAAGGTTCTGGAAAGAACCTCAACCTGATCATGCTTTAAAGTGGTCAGAAAAACGCAGATATCCTGAGAATGCTTCTTTTGTCAGTAGGGCCCAGCCAAGATACTGTAATGATAGATTTGATGTGTCCTCAGGATACTCAAATAAAAATCTGAGAGTGAAAGCTTCGAAGCCCGGGGGTAGCCCAAATAGCACTAATTCAGACAACAGGATTAGTGAGAGGTACGATTACCATTCTTGCAGTTGCAAACCCATTAGTGTATACCGGGAGAAGGTAGTAGAATCCAACAGAGGCACGCGAGAACCCAAAACCATATTCAAATCAGACTCTGATCCGGATGTCTCCAAGTCAGTTAACCAAGCCAATAGGCATGCGCAATCAGATTATAGTCGAGAGTTGAGACCTAGAAGCAAAGTGACCACCAGTCAAAATCCTTCTACGAGGGATCCAGTATATGTGAGGAAGGCCTTGGACTCAATGGAGCTGAAGCATCCACGAAACAGCTCAAATTCTGACATGTCACCAGTTACATGTTCAACATTGAAGGCTCAAGAGATTACTTCTGCTGTGAAGTCAGCTGATACACTGCCTCGTTGCAAGGCTACAGAAATGGTGGGTAATGCCAATCTTAGTGACAACAGCAGGGACTCTGGGAAATTTATCGGCTCAACTGAGGAAGACAGGAAGATAGAAGTGGACATAAAACCGAAGGATGATGACCTGTACTCGAAAGATCCTATAATGAGTAGAACCTCCAGTTCAGACAATTGTTCGTCATGTCTCAGTGAAGGAGATAGCAACACAGCTTCTTCAAACAACGGAAACACTGAATCCTCGTCAATGTCTGATTCTGAAGATACCAGTCTGCAATCTGAAGTAAGAGAGAATCTAGTGGTTACTGGGAATGATATGGCTAACTGCTACGAGAAGATGACAGAGAAAGAGACAGAGAAGGGTATCGATGAAAGAGAGGTTTTAAGGATTAGGAATATGTCTAACCTTCCAGCTGACAACGGGGAAAGTAAATTATCGGGAACTCCTTATACAGTTCCTAGCCAAAACATGGAAAATATGGTAACCCATGTTAATACTGGTTCCTACCTGTCCCAGCCGCAAAGCATGATGTATCCCCAAATGCTTAACCAGAGTATACCGTTGCCAGTCTACGAAACTCCTTCAACAATGGGTTACTATCATCAAGCTCCTGTCCCTTGGTCTGCAGCTCCGGCCAACGGGTTAATGCCATTCCCCCATTCTAACCATTATGTATACACAAGTCCTCTGGGATACAGTCTGAATGGAGAGTCCCCATTATGCATGCAGTACGGAGCCCCGTTGAACCACCATTCAGCAACCCCTTACTTCAATTCAGGGCCAGGGCCTGTTCCAGTTTTCCATCCGTTTGCTGAAACCAACCCAATGATGAGCTTTGTGGACCAAGCTCAAGCTCTTGAGCCATTGGAACACAGTTCTCTGAAGGAAGCAAATGAAAGGAACTTAAACCGAGTCTTTCCAATGGAAACTCCAAGCAGCAGAGGTCTGCAAACTGATAGTGATGAAAACTTCTCCTTGTTTCACTCCGGTGGCCCGGTTGCTCTGTCTACAGGAAGCAAGTCGAATCATGCTCATTCAAAAGATGGGATGATGGTTGGTGATTTCTCCTTGCAGTTCTCAGGAGATCATCTTTTTGGCGATCCCAACGGCAATAACAAGAAAGAGGAAGAGAGCATAGTAGGTGAAGAGTACAACTTGTTTGCGACAAGTAACAGCTTGAGTTTTTCTATCTTCTAAACAGGTTTATACAATTTCTTGGATTGTTTTGCGTCATTAAAAACTCTTTGGTTGTTTCATTTCATGTAAAGATCTTTTATTTTCAAAGGTTTTTGATTTTACTCAAAATGAATAATTCTCCATTGTTGGGTGTATCTCATTACAAACACAAAAGGAAGAAGAAAAAAATCTCAATACAGAGAATAATCTATAATTTTCTGTTCTCTAACATCATATAATAATCTTAATCTATTATTTGGATGATTTTAGAACAGCAAGGTAAAGTCCTTGTTCATCAACAAACTGGGTTAGCTCAAATGAATGCTTCTTAGCAACATTCCTCAATGTGGAATCATCAGGTAAATCAGAGACGATCACATCTGAAAACTCCTTCCTTTGCTGCTTCAAGCCTTCTCTACCTTGCGGGTGACTGATTACTACTCTTGCACCTGTTACAAACATCGGACCGGACTCTGTTAGAAACTAAAAACCAACAAGTGTTATAGCCTAAGAGAGACAGAGAATGAAGAGAAAAGTCAGAAAATTGGTACCGGAGGAACAACGTTGAGACAGTTGCTTGAACACCTCGTCGAGCTCGAATGGCAATGCTGGAAGGAAATAGAGAAACACGACGTCTAACGGAGACCATTTCTCTGGAACATAGATCAACTCTCCTTGCCAACATTTGACTTTGTCGTATTTCTCTTTGACACAGGCCAACACAAAAAGCGAGTCATGGACGATGAGCAAGAGCTGAGAAGGTGAAGACTCCACCAGACGATCAACGAATGCTTCTGAGCTAAACGAAACCAAAACCTTGGAGGATTCGGATATTTCTCCAGCGTTTATGATATTTTCGATCTTCTGTGTATGTTCAGTGGATTCGATTTCCATGGATTCGAGAAAAGACCAATCTTTCTCATGGAAATCGACCACGGAGACTGTTCCCTCTGGAGGAGAGGTAGAAGAAACAGAGAACGCTCTGTAACGAGAGACATTCGACTGTGAGAGTGAAACAAGTTTAGTACTTTGAAGAGGAAATAGCTTCTTTGGTTGGAAAGAGAAAAGACGTGAAGCATCAAAGGCAAACAGAGAAGGAAGAAGAGCAGAAGAAGAAGGAAACGAAAGAGAATGCATTGAGAATTGCAGCTTCTGGTACTAAATCGAAGAAGAAGATAGCAGCAAGAAATTTTGTAGGGCATCTGGAATTGGAAGACGATGACGATTAGTGTCTTTAGTTGGGCCGAAATAAGAAAGCCCATAAGATTCAGTATTGAAGCCCATATCAGTGTTTTTTTTTTGTAGCTTCAGCGACGGTGGAAGAATAATCCATTTCCGAGAGAAGAGAGCCGGTGATCGCAGAGAGAGAGAGAGAGAGAGAGAGAGAGAGAGGATGGGGACGAGACAAGTATACGAAGAGAAGCTGAGGCGTGGGAATCTTGATTATGATCCGACTATGAATCCTGGTCTTGGCTCTGCTCGATGTCCGCGTTGCCTTTCTCTCTTAAGCCCTAATTCAGTGAGCTGCCAAGTTTTTTTCATTGTTTTTTGACTTGGGGGAGATTCTGAGAATCAGTGTTCTTGTGAAAAATTTCTCAGGAGAAAGGAGAGTGGATGATTACTTCAGTTTTACACGATGCTGCTGTTGTGGTTAGTTTTTAGCATTGCTATCTCATTTATCTCTTTCGAATTCTCTCGAGTCTTTGTTTCAATTCTGTCTTCTGTGATAAGCTAAGCTGATTTCTTTGAAATTTGTATTGTTTACTGCTTTTTTACTTGGTATGTAAGCGGGTAGTTGTTCTGTAGTCCTAATTAGATAATTGGGTTGTGGATAATCAGCTGAATTTAGATGTGAATTTTGCATTCTAGCTTCGGCGATTTCTTTATAATATTTGGTTTGCTCTGTTGGGCATGCAAAGGTTCAGCCTTTTTTTTTTTTTCACTGACTTCTGAGATGGCTTTGTTTCAAGGTTATTGTTGATTTGGTCTATTGCAATGTCTCATTAGTATTATGTTTAAGCTTTTTTCACTGGAAATTATTTTTCTTGGCTGTTGGATGCATATCATTATTCATCATGGTCCCGGGATATCAATCTGTTTGCCGATTGGTAATTCAATATTGTTGGTTTTTGAGTTTTCCTTTTAGTGTTATCTGGTTGGGAATGGCATGACGTTTCTTGGCCTTTTGCTTTTGTATAGCACGGAAATCGATTTCTTTGATTTTTCATACAAACTCGGTTATTATTCCCTGTGCTATATAGGCTGGTTCTGGAATTGGTGGCTTGCTTAGTGCCGTCCATGCTTTCAATACAGGTAAGCACATGATTCTCTTGTCGTCAAAAACTTATCATTTCTACAATGGATCTTACATCTTTGGTCTTTCAGGGATCCCCTATCTTCAAAATCGGTTTCCAGGGTCAAAGCGGCTCTCATTTCTTGTGGGGGTATGTATTTTCTCTTGCCTTGTCTCCTAATTCTGGAAATTTGCCTGTTGACACTACTTACCTCGTCATATGAATTTTCTTCGCCTCTCACATTGCTTTTGCTTATAGGTTCCATTGCTGCTAGGATACTCAGGTGTAGGGGCTGTCTTTGGAGGTACCATGATCTTCTTTGGCTCACTCGCTTCTCTTTTGTTTGAACATTTATTATGTATCGATATCCTGCGTTAGTGACTGAATTGGCTTCACATTTGATGTAGCCACTATATACTTCTCTCTGTTTTTTTTTTTCAAGACAGCACCTGAACATATTTGTTCTTGTATAATAATATTTCGTAGGTTATGCTCTTCCGAAGTTTGCTCAGCTGACAGTTACCTCGTATTATGCATCTTCAAGTGCTTCACATTATGGGATCTCTATGCTCACACGCCGTATTGAAGAAGCTCATCTCTCTCGAACTCAGAAAGAAGAGGTAAAATGAAGCAGCAATGCACAGATGAACGAGTATCTATATTCTATACCACTCCTCTGGATGATCACAGCTTATTTCAGGATCTCTTCTTTTCTTTTTGGTTTTTAGGTTACCACATTCTTGAGAAACTCAATCTGAAATGTTAAATTATTCGACATGATTATACAAAATATAAATGTCTTTTAGTTCCTGTCCCATCTTCAGTCTTTGGTTTTGGTTACCGTCTTCAAAACTATTTTCATGGTAGTTGACTTTTGAAGTTGAAGATATTATATTTGTTATTTGTTGATACAAAATCTTTCTCATCCATTTTACTTGCAATCAGCCATGGGACTACATGAACCATATTTCTTCTCAGTAGCTACATGAATTTTTATATGTTTGTCCTGAGTCCTGACAAAACATCATCTTGAGTAATGGAATGTTACAAAATAGATGTTTAAAACTAGTAGTGTAGAAAACAGAGTTCCAAGGATTTAACCACATGGTCTAATGGGTCGATGTAGCTTTGGTTTCCAAAACAAGACCATATTGGTAGCTTGCATTGTTGTGTGGATCAGATTGTGAGTGTTGAAAGGGGTTTGAGATGTGTACTGTTCGAACTATCATCCTCAAGTTGCAACTTTCCTTGGGTTGTGGGCCGATGTTCCTTAAATTCCACTAGTCCTTTTTACATATCTTCAGAAGAAAAAGAAAAAAAAATCAAGTAAGAGCGAGCAGAGAAGAAGTGGTCCTAGAAGGTTTATATAATGTATGTGTATGCTCTTCACACGTCTTAATAATTCGCTTCTTTTATCATGTTGTTCATCACATGCTTCTTTCTCCATTGCATTAAACAAGTGGGGTCCTTTTATAGCTGCTCTTGATGTTAACTCTTTGACACCATTCATACACTGAGTGCTGACTATCCTTAAAAAATTTCCATAATTTGATAAAACCATCACGTAATTCTCACATGTACTGTCTTCTCTGCTTTACCCTCTGCTGCAGTTTATAATAAAAGATCCAAACAACTCTTTCACCGAGGGCAGATATGTCCTTTTTCCTCTTTTGTTTGGTTTCTAGTTTCCCATGTGACTGATAATATTTGAGTCTAGAGACATCCTTATTGCATATATATATAGGCTTATTTGAAAAAGAAAAGAAACTTAGCTCTCATCCTTTTGTTTGACAGGCTCTGAGTTCGCACCGTTTGGTCCTTCCCCGTAAAAATAGACAGCGCCTGTCCTGTTCCTAGAACTTAAGACTTAAGGTCATCAAAAATTGCAATGTCACTTTCTGCTGCTTCCCTTATCACAATAATCTTTTGAGACATGTTTTAAAGCTTTTGGGATTGGTGGTATAATGGGGATAAAGTTAGTTAATTAGCTAAACTATTACCAGTCATGCTACATACAATGTTTCACGACATAATTAATTTTAAGAGTACCAACCAAGGACTAGTTTCTCTTCTGTTCATTCACAGTTGTTGTATCTACAAGACTTCTCAACTGCATTTTTGCCTCAAGAGTATCCAAAATTGTCGGTTTTGAGGATTTTTTTTTTTTTTTTTTTTTTCTTTTTCATTTCCTTTCATAGTAGACTTGATCGAGTGACATTAGCTGTCTTTTAACCTTTTTATATTATTGGTTAGCTTTGGTATGAGATCATGCACCACACAGCTGGTAATTCTAAAGCAAATAGGCATATCATTATGTATCTGTAACCATCATGAGTTTGTGAGTTTGTTGCATATTCCCTAATTAATATATGGTGTGAGAGGCAATGCCACATAAATCTGTAAATGAAGTCATGCCAAAATTGGAAAAAAAGTCAAAAAATTTGAACCCATTTCTTGGTCTATGCAAAAGTCGTATAGGTTGTCTTTAATTTAATGTTTGATTAAGTGTAACACATGAAGGTCAGATGTACGTTAGGTACGAGGATTGATCATATCATTGCTTCTTCTCATCTATATATGTGATCAATATATAGTTTGAGTTTCTTGTAAGCCTTTTTATTGTAAAGGTATAATATATATATGGGCTTCTATCAAAGTTTTGTTCTCTAGAGGCAATTAAACAAGAAACATGGTCATGTCTTGCGGATTCTAATTTTTTTCTTTTTCTTTTTCCATGTCCGTTATATTTGATCGTAGTATATGCGTAGAGAGGTGACCAAGTAGTTATATGGTATACAGCTTGGTTGATGATTCTCTTTGAATTGCCCCAAAAAAGGTTTGAAAAGAAACTAAAGAAGAAAGCTTTTGAGGAAAGGCTTTAGCTTTAGGTTCTGTGTGTTGAGAGATAGATGTGAAAGCTCTCTTTGGCTAACTCTACATTTGTAATATCATGGACCACTTTCACTTCTCAACTCTCTCTCTCTCTCTCTCCCCTTTTGTCTTGTCCATTGTCTTCAGTGATCCCCACAGTCACCGAATCATCATCATCATCATCAACATCAAGAGCTTTCTTCTTTGGCTCTTGATTCGGTAGAACACTGTTTAACTAAACAGCGACTGTAAACGTTTGGATCTAAAGAGATTTGTGGGTTTTAATGGTTAATTAAAGACAAACAACTTAATGAGACAATGATCGAGACTTGAATTTTCTTGACTGTAACAACAGAGAAAGTACGTACGTGTGTGACTTCCATGGCTCTTAATTTAATGTTCCTCTTTCTCTGAAAGTTAGAATCTTGAAAGCCATAACAGAACTCAGAAATGAACAGATGAGAACAAACAAACAAAGATTGATAACTGTATCACTATCATTTACACACACGTGAGAGGAAAAATGGATGAACATATTTTACTAATTAATCAGATATTATTCCCTTATTAATATAAACTCAGAATATGGAAAAAAGAAAACCATGAAAGGTTCAAGATCTACACACCATGCCGGTTCTCCTTTCAAAACATGAACACCGCGTAATTTTCTTTTCTTTTTACTCCAATACTCATCAAAAGAATTGGCTTCGCCGATCGAGAGAGTCTTCATCACGGCTAGGTTAAAATGATGGATGATAATTAAAAGAAGGAGTCATAGATGAAGATCGAGACTCACATGATCTTGTACATTGGGTTTCATCAATCTATAGGGCCAATTCGTCTCCTTAGTCTCCTGCTCATGCGTCCTAAACGTTGAGGCTGATGAAGCTGAGTAAACGCCATGAATAGCGTTTGCTGACGTGGAAGAAGGTACACGCCACAAACCCAAAGGACTTCCGTTGATTGTCGGTGGGATAGAAGGAGGAGGAAGAGTGCGTGAGTAATACGACGACGGTGTTTGTTGTCCTCCTCCTCCTCCACCTCCGTAGACTCTAGGTTCCGTCGTCCACGAGGGGTAGTGACGGTGGTGGTGGTTGTTGAGGAAGCCGTAGACGTGGTGAGGGTTAGGCTGATGATGATATTGATGATTAAGGTATGACGTCATGGAACCGCGTTTGGCATGTTGGCGTTCGCGTTTGTGAGCGTTTTGGTGTCCACCTAGGGCTTGAGAAGTGGGGAAGTTTCTGAAACAGTAGTGACACTCGAATCTTCTGTTATTGCTATTGTTGTCTTTGTCCTTGTCCTTGACATTCTCAGAGCTCTCTTCTTTCTTGGTTGTTGTGGGTTCAGAAGAATCTGCAACGAAGTCTTCTTGTTGAGCACCGGAGGAGTTATCTCCGACGAGCTCTTGGCCGAAGAGACGAATAATGGCGCCTTTTTCTTTGGACGGAGTACGGCGGATGAAAGGAAGCTGAGAGAAGGATTCAACGTTGACGTTCATGAAATCGTGAGTTTCTCTTCGTCCGTTGGTTTCATCCATGGAAGAGAGAGGAATGAGTGAGTTTGAGACGAATGAAGTTGACTGTTTCAGAGACAGAAAGACGAGAGAAGTGGTTTTGCATTAATTTAAAGAGGTTCCCAAATTCTTTTAAGGTAATTATTAGTATTATTATTATTATTTAAACAGCATGGCCGCGTATATTAGGATTTTACGTTTTATCCACCTAAGTGATTTACACATTTCACTCACATATTTTAGGCTTTTTTTTTCTTTGCTCTAAACGATTCTACTTGTTAGTTTCTTTTTTTTTTTTTGGTTACCAAAACGTTCTTTACCGGACTCCAACTTAATCACAGAACATGAGGAGGAGTAAGTTATTCTACACATGAGAATACATACTTGAAATTTCATATAGTTCTTTGGAGTTCTTTTTTCTATTAGTACTAGATATTCGGGTTTGCTGAAGCGTTCAAATTATCTTGGGGATGAAAGACATCTTGATAATTAGAAGTTTTCTGCAAGATCACAAGGGCCAAAGCATCCAAACTGAAATCGAATGACCAAATGGCTCACGTACGCCTAAATGTTTGCATTCTAACTTTGATATGGTTCTTAGTCTTAATAAAACGTTATTTTGATTTATTAACTCTTTATTTTCTTGTTTTCTTATTTTATCACTTTCTAGTTATGAAAGAATAGTAAAAACAAACTAATAAATTGAGATATCAAAACATATGTTTTTATCTTCTGTATATAATATAATAAGTTTCTACCGTGTCATGGTAGGTAAGCTTTTATTTTTTTCTACGAAAATAATAAATTGATATAGTAAAAATGGCCGGATAAATTAATATATAGAGAGGAGTACTCTTTATTTACTTCCCCTACCCAATCACACACACACATATATATATAAGCATCCTTGTCTTCAAACTCCAATCAATTCTTCTTTTTTCAAAGTTATCTCCTTTTTCGTTAGTTGTTTCTCAAAAGTGATTCCTGCAAATGTTGAAACTAAGACAAAAAGCTTACCAAATTGATTCTTAGCAGATGAAATGGGGTCATGGAGAGTAATGAGGTGAACTAAAAAGAGTGAGAGTTTGTAGGTGAGAGATCATTAGAGCACATGCAATGCACAACTCAAGAGAAGCTCAAAGGTGAAAAAAAAAAGGAAAAAAGAAAACAATTAATGAGGTGGCAAAGCTTTTTCTTTGAATCGTATCTGTAGGAAGAGGTTATAGATACGTCTCAAGACAAGCTTGACACATGTCCGCATTCGATTTGTCATCTTTTTGTTTTTTATTTTAAATAGTTTTCTTCCCAAAATCGATTATTTAAAGTAATTTTTGAGAGCTTTTACGCGTATCTGCATTGCCTATGCTCTTAGCAAGGTGAAGTTAGGTATGTACTCTTTTTACATCAT
This sequence comes from Erythrophleum ivorense, assembly GCA_026724425.1. Lineage (NCBI taxonomy): Eukaryota > Viridiplantae > Streptophyta > Magnoliopsida > Fabales > Fabaceae > Erythrophleum > Erythrophleum ivorense. Next base: position 1,533,543 of record JAIUCV010000086.1, on the reverse strand, counting down.
GGACCTATTTTGGTTATTATGTCTATGTATAAGTACATGAATTTTACTACTAATGGATTAGATAGAGAGGAGAGAGAAAGAGAGAGAGACCTAATTAAAGGGAGCTCTTCTCTCTCAAGGACCAGCTTTTTACTCTCTTGGATGTTTTGTCTCTCAAATGCAAAGATGATCTTACAGAGAGAGAGAGAGGTGGTCCTTGTACATGATCATTGAATGATGCTAAATTGCTGATAATCAACTAGTAGATGTCATCACTAGATAATTAACAAAATGTTGAACCTAGTTTTGTAGAGATATCATCATATCATCAATGTAACACATGGATACTTATGTCAACACGATCATCTGGCAAAATTTGATCCACGTACGTCTTCTTCATTTTGAACTACATATATCCTTGACACAGTAAATTTCCATATTTTTGTAAGCACTATTCAATTCTAAAGCATTAATATCGATATTTTTTTCTTGGTTCGTTTTTATTTTCTTCTCTTTACATAAGGAATACATGGGGTATCATCTACATTAAATTATATCTCTTTAAGTTAATCTAATAAACGGATCAGATTTTAATTAATACTTTAGCTGTTTTGTGTTATTTTTTCTTCATCATATACATATGGACAGGTCACTTAATTTTGAAATTGATTGTGTACAAGTACTGCATGGTAAAACAAGTTAAAAAGCATTATATATCCACCAGGACATCCTCAACAGTCAACACTATAAAATAATATGCATTTAAATAAAACTTGTTTATCTGATGGCTTATGTTTTTTATTAACATTTAATAACAGCGGGAAAATATTTATTCGGTACATAATAACTATACATTTCTAAATTCATATTAGTAAACACATCCTGTATGCATTCTAGGGATTCAAATTTCTTGTGAATCAATGCAGACTATACATTCCAGTCGTATATTACCTGCCGAATCATCTCTCGTTGTTCTATATACTCCAATACGCATCATCCCTTTGTGGATTGCTTATAAACTCTTCCTTTTTGGTCAAGAGATCAATTATTGTCTTATAAAGAAAAAGAAACGCCATTTATATTATAATTTTAGATCAAATGATGTAAGAGATTATTAAAAATGTATATATTTTTTAAAAAAAAAAGTTTGGAGGAGTTCCCTTTAAAAGAATTAAAAATCTACTTGTTTTAGTGTAGCTTCCTTGCATAAATTCACTGCTTCACATGTAACGTGTATGTATGTGATACTTATATTATACGAGTAATCAAAACTCAATGTAAGGGAAATAAATTCAACTATGGAAATGTCCATGCGTAGTACTGGTCCCAAAGTACATTAATTTACATACATAATTTTGCAGAATTTGGACTTCACATGAGGAGTCCTTATCTCTTTATTTTCCACAAACCATTACATAAAAGTTAAAAGTCTGTTAAAACCTAATTAACATGCGATTCAAAAATTAAAAACTATCAAAAGCCCTGGAAAATCATAAGAGATTAAGCTTTTAAATATTAAGTACAATATAGTATTTTCTAATAGTATTTTTAGCAAGATAAACAATAAGCATAGTTAGTATATTAGACTTTTTAACAAACAAAAATATATTATTCTTTTAAATATATATTATATAACTTTGAAGATCCGATTCTATATAATATTGAATTCCGGATACTTTGTCTACTCTTAAGTCTTAAACAGTACCTACCGTATTAGTCAATATTTAATATTTTAAAAGCTCACGGTAAAAAAATTCATTGAGAAAACACAAACATATTATAGACTATATAGATCGCAAGACTTCATATAACAAATATACATAAATATATCCAATAAAAACAAAATGGTCACCAGGAAAAATAAAACAAATCTGAGAAAATGTAATTGGGTCCCATGAATGGCATTTGAACCCCACAAAAAAACATGCACTTAAAAGCCCACAAATCTCCCAAACCCTAACAGCAACTCTTCATTGAATCATGCAATTGCAAACCTCTTTGCTTGCCATTAAAGTCACAGTCATACGCTCAGAGATTTAATGGCTTTTGTTGCGGGGACCATATCTCTCACTTTCTTGCCTTCACATCCATTTCTTGGATTCAATTCCTCTCCACTCTCATATACATATATATGTATGCAAATTCCCTAATTATTTATTTTTCTAAAAAGAAAATTTGATGAATTGTTTGGCCAGTAATAAATAAAGATGATCATAAATATGGAAGATGAGAAAAGAGTCTAGATTTTGAGGGACAAGCATATCTTGTCCTTTTCGTTATATGTGACCTCACAATGTTCAGCTATATATAAGGACCGAACTTCAAAGTAATATAGAAAATAAATGGTGAAAGATATTTTTATTTTAAGTAGAAGAAAACAGAAAATAAGAATGAGAGGAAGCCCAAAATTAAAAGCTATAGAACAAATGCAAGTGGAGTTAAAAACAACATGAAGAGCTCACCGGTCTCTTTCAGTGTTAAACAACCTACTCTAACTCTCCATCACTTCATCGAACTCATCATCAAACTCATTATTAATTATCTCACGGTATGATCTTCATTACACATTACAGAGAGGAATACTTTTTGTAGGAAAAAAAGTGTTCTTACTAGTAAATGAAAATGAATTTCTGATAGATTTAGCGAATGAAAAAAGTTCAAAATTAAGCATTACTTGTTCTACAAATCAGTATTAACCGACCCAAATTTTATGAATTTAGTACAAAAAGATAACATCCTATAGCTATATCCTTATTCATGTTCGTCGAACTCCTACAGTCCTACGATAACTTTTAATATTCAAGCATCATTGTTGAAATGTATATATATATATATATAGTCGTTAATTGTAGAACGTATCAGAGACTCGGATAAAGTAATATGAATATATTACCATTAGGAAAAAGAGAGTTGAAAATAAGCATTAGGAAAAGAAAAGAAAAACATGATTGAATGAGGAAGATTTATAGATATGCCGTGACAACAATAGATGAATAGAATGGGCTCTCTCTCAACTCTGTATAAAAGGATAATATGCCTACAAATGTGAAATGTGTATTATTATAGCTTTTGGGAGGTCTAGAGCTTTTGGTGGGTTTGCGATTATCATTATTGTCTGAAACTGATATGGGTCTTGTTTCTTTAATATGGACCACCATTTATGAATATTCTTATAAATAAATTATAAAATATTAACGTATTGTGGGAGCATCTTTTCAGATGATAGTTTAACAATGTATGTGGGGGACTTTCTCCACATTATATATGTCATGTATCCGGCCCTCTAGTCAATTTTCTTTCTTTTTAAAAACAAACAAAATTCAAGACAGAAACATAAACTCTTATTATGGTTATTAAATATATTATAACCCTCGTGCGTGGAAAATGAGTCAGGTATACATAAATTTCTATAGATATTTAAGTTCGTATTAAATCGGTTTTTAATTTTACGCAAAGGTAATATAGTGGTTCCTTCGACTTGAGTCACAAAATAAGGAATTGTATTTGTTACCATTGGGCTTTATAATGGATCGATTCTTAAATTTGCTTTTTTGTCGGCCCATGTATTTGAACATTTGTTTAGTTGATTAGAAAAACTATTATTAAATCTGGAAACTGTATACTTTCGATCAATTTGAGTAAATCGAAAATGAAAAATAAGTGCTGTTCTTTTGTTATCAGCCTAAGCGAACAAAAAAATTCGAAAAATTGGAGATATCTGATAGATATCAATTCATTTCATATAGCAAATACAATCTCAAAATTGAAAAAAAAACTACATTTTTGACAGATTAGTAACAATGGTAACTTCAGCAAAGAAACTACTGAACGGGAACAAAATTGGATCTCGGGGGTCTCGGAGGAAGAATCTTAAGCTTAATTGGTTTTTTCGAAACTCTTTTAAACTGTGAGGACTTTGATGAAATAATCTTCAATTTCATGAATGGCTTCTCTGTAACATCTTCCAAACTCGGCGGAGGTTTTCTGATCCTCAACACCATCCGGTGCCTCTCTCCACCGGTGACAGAAGCCATCTTATCAGCTACGATCAAAAACGAATTAAATTCGACGCAAAATTTCGTTGCAAAATGCTTGAGATCTTCAGGAAATTTTAAAATATAAAGCACCAGATTTCTTGAGTCGCTTCACAAACGAGGTCTGGTTATTAGACCAATCAGGTTTTTTTCTTCTTCTAATTTTATTTTATTTTGGAGCCTAAAATTTCTTAAAAATTATTATAAGACCAACTTTAAAAAAAAAAAACTACATAACCCGGTTTTCTATCCTATTATCCTAACACGTATATATGAGCATTTACGAAAAAAAGTCCTAGTTTCCAAAATATGATTCAGGGCTAGTCTTCTTTTAACTAGTTTTTCAAAACAACTTTGGGGGCCCTTGGTTGTAACTTGTAACCCCTTTTAAAAACACGCATCGTCGTCGTCGTCCACCAATTTAACCCTAGATCCGATCCTCTCGTGCCTCCTCTCTAATCTCTATATCCTCATATCCTCATTCGACGGTGATGCTAGCCTTTCGTAACGCCGGAGGTTAGTCATATAGTTCACCGGCTTTAGATCTCTCTTTTTCACATGAGCTATCTGCGATTGATTTTGGGGCTGGGATAACTTAGGTTTGTTTTTTTGTTCTTTCACCTAGTGAAAAGCATGAATCTCTCTTACGCTAGACTTGGAAAACCAAATAAGGTTAATTTTGGGGTTCGTCTTTGTGCTATTGACCTCGAATTTATAAACTCTGCTTGCATCTGAAATTAAACTTTGTAATTCTCCGTCATTTTTCTTGTGGGATGGATTTTGTTAATCTGAAAAGATGGTTTTGTGTTTTGATGTAATAGCCATGAGTAGGCGTCGTGTTATTACATCAGCCATTGGTAGGTTTGTGCAAGGGCGTCGTATGATTACATCGCGTGGCGACCATGGCTATCCTGATCTGCGACCTAAACGCGAGCTTTATTAGGACCGTCGAATCGGGCCGTTTGATTTGTTTGGTAGGCCCCTGCCTCGGCCCATAATCTCGAAGGCGATTGAGCTTTTGAAAGGACTCACCGAAGAGGAAAAGTACAAATATGGTTATGTGTTCAGTCAACTGCTGGGGCTTCCAAAACCTCCCGAGGAGCCAACCACAGGAACGTTTGCTGTGAAGCTCGTCAAGTATGATCGTGAGAGAAAGCGGGAGGTGCTTAAAGAAATTGTATGGGTCAAAGACACTATAAAAGTGGTCAAAGCATTTTCGGAAATACCTTGTATGTCAATTTTCGGAAAAAAAAAAAAAAAAAAAAAAATTGGAGATATCTGATACATTGATATCAATTAATTTCATATAGCAAATACAATCTCAAAATTGCAAAATGATCTACATTTTTGACAGATTACCAACAAATTCAACAATGGTAACTACTGAACGGGAACAAAATTGGATCTCGGGGGTCTCGGAGGAAGAATCTTAACCTTCAGGGGTTTTTTAGAAGCTCTTTTAAACTGTGAGGACTTTGATGAAATAATCTTCAATCTCAATGGCTTCTCTGTAACATCTTCCAAACACGGCGGAGGTTTTCTGATCCTCAACACCATCCGGTGTCTCTCCCCGCCGCCGGTAACAGAAGCCACCTTATCATCTACGATCAAAAACGGATGCAACAACAACTCCGAAGCGCTTCCTCTCTCCTCAGGTTTCCTTGCGAAACACTTCTCTATAAACTGTCTTGCATCACACGGCACACTCTTTGGAATCTCCGGTGCTTTTCCATCTAATAGTAGAGGCTTCACGTTATCGAGACCAACACCAATCCATGGATGATTACCGGTATACATCTCCAAAACAATGCAACCTAGCGACCACAAATCTAGGGTTTGCTCCACGGAACCACCGTCTCGGATCGACTCCGGCGGCATGTACACAGGCGTTCCAACAAACGGAGAAACAGTTTCCCAACAATCAGACTTCTCTCCGGCCTTCGTCGACAATCCGAAATCCGAAATCTTTAACTCGTTTGAACAATTCCACGTTTCTTGATCGTACCGGGGAAAAAGAAGGAGATTGTCCGGTTTAAGATCGCAATGGACATAACCGTGACTATGAACCGAGACCAATCCTTGGAGAATCATCCGAGTGAAGTCTTTAATGTTACAATCCGACATGTTTCTGTTTCTGTGGATGAAATTTGTTAGGGTACCACCAGCTGCGTACTCCATTGGCATCATGTAGACTTTTGTGTCTTTGCAATCGGTTCCTTGAAGCAGAGAGTCACCAAACGATTGCACGATTCCATGACATCCTCTGAGTTCCGAAAGAATTCGAAACTCTCTGTCGATAGAATCGTAATCGGAGATCTTCACGGCGTTGTAGAACATTGTGCCGTCGTCTTTTGTGTAACTGAAGAGATCGACGGAACCGTACGTGCCTTTGCCTAAAGACTTGACAAAACTCATCTCTGGTTTGCTGTTGTCAGTCACTGATTTGTTTTTGTAACGTCGCATTTTTTTCTTTCTCGCAATTTGATTTTGCTCTGATCAAGTCTCTCTCTGGCTTTCTTCTCTAACTCTTTAGTGCAGGTATTTAACCCACTTATAAACCCTGTAGAAGGTCTAATTACTCGAGATTGGTAAAAAAAAGAGAGTGAAAAACCCTAATTCTGATCAGGATTTGTGATTTTTTGAGTTTTGGTTGAATGAATATTTGTCGCATTAATTTGTTTTGGGCAAAAAGGAAACTTTTGTTGAAAGGGTGGAGTTAATGCGACAAAAGATTCGCCGTTTCTCCCACTAAGCAAGCAGTGGATCCTAACCGTTGGATGAAGACTTATATTTTTTCTTCTTCACAAATTTTGTTTTTGCCACACAGAAATATTTTTATGAAAATTACTTGGACACCTTCAATGATTTATAATCTCAACTTTTATATAATATACAGATTATACAAATCTGGAAAAAAAAAATCAAATCAAATCCAAAACTAACCTCAACAATTAAATATAAATTTTTTTAAATAAGCAGTGAGGTTAGTTTAATAAGCATATTTGATTTGTATTACCTAAGCTAAAATTTTAATAAGCAGTGACAGGCGGACAGCCAAACCATTAGCATCATTACCAGGTGAAATAAATATCTTTTTACCGTCGATAAAGCATCATTACAACCAATAGTACCTATGATAAAAATCTTTGCATCATATCTAATCACTAAATGACGCAGAGTTTAGTAAAACAACTATTTTTTTAGCTAAATATATGAAACAAAAGAACCACAAGATACATTATCATTCAATCGTTCAATCCTTTAAAGTTCTTTAGCCACTTCAATCATTTTTGGAACGTTTCCATTACGACTAATGCTTCTACCTTCAACAAAAAACATATTTTTATCAACAACCTTATCAAATCTCCCATCATTGACCAATTTAATTAGAGAAACGTCCATGATCTTCCACTAAGTGATATGAGTTTATCAAAAAAGATTTGTTGTGGTACTCTTCCAATCAAAAGAACAAAAATAAACGCACTAAAATTGCACAGAAAGGCTATTATCAAATAGGTGCTAGCTAATCTTTGTTTTTTTTTTTTTACAGATTAAGTATCAGATTAGTGAGTCTGATTCAGAGAACAGAAAGGCTATTGCTGCTCTGGCTACCAAGGTAGGTATTTGCTAATCTTTAGGTTGGTTCTACAGATTAAGGATCAAATAGTTGCTAACCTTTGGCTTGTTACAGATTAATGAGTCTGAGAATCAGAACACAGCAGCCATTACTGCTCTCGCTACCAAGGTATTTACTAATCTTTGGCTTGTTTTTACTTTTTTACAAAGTAAGGATCATATAGGTATTTGCTAATCTTTTGGCTTGGTTTGGTTTTTGCAGATGAATGAGTCTCATAATAAGAACAAACAGACCATTGACAGCATTTTCAACAAGCTGAAGATTATGCCCGCCAAATCTGACCTTGATAATCTCTTTATCAAGGTCAAAGAGTTCCAAGAAAATGCCAGCAAGGTAATTCAACATTTGTATTTGACTTTTCTATAGCTAACAAAGTTGCTGACATTTTGTTTCGTTGGCTTGCTTTTACAGATTAACGAGGTGATTACAAGCATTTTTGATAAGCTCAAGTTGATGTCCGACAAGTCTGATCTTAGCAAGGTAATTCAATATTTGTATTTGACTTTTCTGTATTTAATGCTATTTTACTAACATTTTTTATAATTATTTTTATTGATAGCTCAACGATTATAAGGCTTATTTGCAGTGGAAGTGCAGAGCTGATTTGGTTTCTCTATAGAGTTCTTGAATAGATAAAGCAATGTAGTATAGTGTGTGGTCCTGTTTCCTTCATGGGAACACATTTAGCCATTATGTGTAGCAGATTAGTGTAGCAGATTAAAGCAATGTAGTATAGATTTTTTTGGACCTTATCACAGCCTGGAATATAGGATTCCTTCTTTTGTTTTATACGAAACCCGAATCTCGTAGTGATAATTACCAAGCAAAGATGCCCCGACAGTGATTAATTAATTAGGGTCTACAATAATGCAAAACACACCATTAGCAGCTTATTGCACTTATTTTCCAGTTTCCACACATTTCCTATTTTGTCTATATAGTTTTGATTGGGTCACATTCACACATTATACAGGCTGAGCAAGTGAGCATTGTATCATGTTTTTTGTATGTCTCCAGCGGAACAAACAATGTGACATGCGCTGAATAAGCAGACTAATCATCATGCATGGTTCATAACATTTTACGTATACATGCTGGCAGACGCATCGGTGAGGTAAAGAACCAGCTGGCATGATCAACGCAAGTGCCGGTCCGTAGTGTTGAAAAGCACAAGGCCCATTAACAAATATAGAAAGTGACAAAATGTTACTACTGGTTTCGAACCCTGCACCTCCTCTGGAGGAATTTAATATGTACTTTACCACTATATTACTAAACATTTTATTTTCTTGTATTTGGCGCCTCTAAATTAGTGATATTATTTAGCGCCTAAAACCGTTGTTTCACCAGCTTTAGCTCAGGGCCGGTCCTGATAAGCGTTTCCATTTACTCCCATTCTACCCCAACGTTCTTCTATTTTTTTATACGTCATATTATCATATATCAGAGATCTTCAGGAAATTTTAAAATATAAAGCACCAGATTTCTTGAGTCGCTTCACAAACGAGGTCTGGTTATTAGACCAATCAGGTTTTTTTCTTCTTCTAATTTTATTTTATTTTAGAGCCTAAAATTTCTTAAAAATTATTATAAGACCAACTTTAAAAAAAAAACTACATAACCCGGTTTTCTATCCTATTATCCTAACACGTATATATGAGCATCTACGAAAAAAAGTCCTAGTTTCCAAAATATGATTCAGGCCTTTTAAAAACACGTATCGTCGTCGTCGTCGTCGTCCACCAATTTAACCCTAGATCCGATCCTCTGGAGCCTCCTCTCTAATCTCTATATCCTCATATCCTCATTCGACGGTGATGCTAGCCTTTCGTAACGCCGGAGGTTAGACATATAGTTCACCGGCTTTAGATCTCTCTTTTTCACATGAGCTATCTGCGATTCGCGATTCATTGGTTGATTTTGGGGCTGGGATAACTTAGGTTTGTTTTTTTTGTTCTTTCACCTAGTGAAAAGCATGAATCTCTCTTACGCTAGACTTGGAAAACCAAATAAGCTAGGTTAATTTTGGGGTTCGTCTTTGTGCTATTGACCTCGAATTTATAAACTCTGCTTGCATCTGAAATTAAACTTTGTAATTCTCCGTCATTTTTCTTGTGGGATGGATTTTGTTAATCTGAAAAGATGGTTTTGTGTTTTGATGTAATAGCCATGAGTAGGCGTCGTGTTATTACATCAGCCATTGGTAGGTTTGTGCAAGGGCGTCGTATGATTACATCGCGTGGCGACCATGGCTATCCTGATCTGCGACCTAAACGCGAGCTTTATTAGGACCGTCGAATCGGGCCGTTTGATTTGTTTGGTAGGCCCCTGCCTCGGCCCATAATCTCGAAGGCGATTGAGCTTTTGAAAGGACTCACCGAAGAGGAAAAGTACAAATATGGTTATGTGTTCAGTCAACTGCTGGGGCTTCCAAAACCTCCCGAGGAGCCAACCACAGGAACGTTTGCTGTGAAGCTCGTCAAGTATGATCGTGAGAGAAAGCGGGAGGTGCTTAAAGAAATTGTATGGGTCAAAGACACTATAAAAGTGGTCAAAGCATTTTCGGAAATACCTTGTATGTCAATTTTCGGAAAAAAAAAAAAAAAAAAAAAAATTGGAGATATCTGATACATTGATATCAATTAATTTCATATAGCAAATACAATCTCAAAATTGCAAAATGATCTACATTTTTGACAGATTACCAACAAATTCAACAATGGTAACTACTGAACGGGAACAAAATTGGATCTCGGGGGTCTCGGAGGAAGAATCTTAACCTTCAGGGGTTTTTTAGAAGCTCTTTTAAACTGTGAGGACTTTGATGAAATAATCTTCAATCTCAATGGCTTCTCTGTAACATCTTCCAAACACGGCGGAGGTTTTCTGATCCTCAACACCATCCGGTGTCTCTCCCCGCCGCCGGTAACAGAAGCCACCTTATCATCTACGATCAAAAACGGATGCAACAACAACTCCGAAGCGCTTCCTCTCAAATCAGGTTTCCTTGCGAAACACTTCTCTATAAACTGTCTTGCATCACACGGCACACTCTTTGGAATCTCCGGTGCTTTTCCATCTAATAGTAGAGGCTTCACGTTATCGAGACCAACACCAATCCATGGATGCTTACCGGTATACATCTCCAAAACAAGGCAACCTAGCGACCACAAATCTAGGGTTTGCTCCACGGAACCACCGTCTCGGATCGACTCCGGCGGCATGTACACAGGCGTTCCAACAAACGGAGAAACAGTTTCCCAACAATCAGACTTCTCTCCGGCCTTCGTCGACAATCCGAAATCCGAAATCTTTAACTCGTTTGAACAATTCCACGTTTCTTGATCGTACCGGGGAAAAAGAAGGAGATTGTCCGGTTTAAGATCGCAATGGACATAACCGTGACTATGAACCGAGACCAATCCTTGGAGAATCATCCGAGTGAAGTCTTTAATGTTACAATCCGACATGTTTCTGTTTCTGTGGATGAAATTTGTTAGGGTACCACCAGCTGCGTACTCCATTGGCATCATGTAGACTTTTGTGTCTTTGCAATCGGTTCCTTGAAGCAGAGAGTCACCAAACGATTGCACGATTCCATGACATCCTCTGAGTTCCGAAAGAATTCGAAACTCTCTGTCGATAGAATCGTAATCGGAGATCTTCACGGCGTTGTAGAACATTGTGCCGTCGTCTTTTGTGTAACTGAAGAGATCGACGGAACCGTACGTGCCTTTGCCTAAAGACTTGACAAAACTCATCTCTGGTTTGCTGTTGTCAGTCTCTGATTTGTTTTTGTAACGTCGCATTTTTTTCTTTCTCCCAATTTGATTTTGCTCTGATCAAGTCTCTCTCTAGTGGCTTTCTTCTCTAACTCTTTAGTGCAGGTATTTAACCACTTATAAACCCTGGAGAAGGTCTAATTACTCGAGATTGGTAAAAAAAAGAGAGTGAAAAACCCTAATTCTGATCAGGATTTGTGATTTTTTGAGAAAAAAAAAAATGGAAATTTGGAGTTTTGGTTGAATGAATATTTGTCGCATTAATTTGTTTTGGGCAAAAAAGGAAACTTTTGTTGAAAGGATGGAATTAATGCGACAAAAGATTCGCCGTTTCTCCCACTAAGCAAGCAGTGGATCCTAACCGTTGGATGAAGACTTATATTTTTTCTTCTTCACAAATTTTGTTTTTGCCACACATAAATATTTTTATGAAAATATACTATGCCATTAGGAAAATTACTTGGACACCTTCAATGATTTATAATCTCAACTTTTATATAATATACAGATTATACAAATCTGGAAAAAAAAAATCAAATCAAATCCAAAACTAACCTCAACAATTAAATATAATTTTTTTTAAATAAGCAGTGAGGTTAGTTTAATAAGCAGATTTGATTTGTATTACCTAAGCTAAAATTTTAATAAGCAGTGACAGCGGACAGCCAAACCATTAGCATCACTACCAGGTGAAATAAATCTCTTTTTATCGTCGATAAAGCATCATTACAACCAATAGTACCTATGATAAAAATCTTTGCATCATATCTAATCACTAAATGACGCAGAGTTTAGTAAAACAACTATTTTTTTAGCTAAATATATGAAACAAAAGAATCACAAGATACATTATCATTCAATCGTTCAATCCTTTAAAGTTCTTTAGCCACTTCAATCATTTTTGGAACGTTTCCATTACGACTAATGCATCTACCTTTAACAAAAAACATATTTTTATCAACAACCTTATCAAATCTCCCATCATTGACCAATTTAATTAGAGAAACGTCCATGATCTTCCACTAAGTGATATGAGTTTATCAAAAAAGATTTGTTGTGGTACTCTTCCAATCAAAAGAACAAAAATAAACGCACTAAAATTGCACATAACTAGTTTTCCTTTGTATTCAGCCTATGGATAACCCTATAATATTTGTATGTGTTATTTCATTTTCATTATTATCATTATTCTTTTGATATCACAACTTGTATGATAACTAGTATGTTTCTGATAATCAATATTCTTTTTGATAATCTTTGTGTAGGGGGTAGAGGTATATGCGTTACAGGTGGCATAGTATCCAGAATCGATGCAGAAACATACTATCACAACACCATGAGCTATTTTCCACTTCCAAGGCTTCAGGTGGATGCGCCTATTAACCCCGGAAATAGCGGTGGTCCGGTGTTCTTGGGAAACAAAGTGGTAGGAGTAGCGTTTCAGAAGCTACTAGATGGAGATAACATAGGGTAATTGACTTTGCCTTTTACTCTTAGTTTATGGATTGTGCTTTTTTATATTTTTGTTGTTGTTTTGTAGGTATGTTATCCCATCTCCGATCGTTATCAACTTTCTAGTTTGTATGAAGGGATCAAAAGAAAACTGCGCGGTTGGTTTTTGCTCACTAAGCGTCACTACTCAGCCAATGCGTAACGAGATGATGCGTGACTCCTTAGGCATGGATAAGGGAATGAGAGGTGTGATCGTTACTTCTACGACTGGTAAACAATCATCCTTGAAGATAAATGATATCCTTCTCGAGATTGGTGGCATCCCAATTGAAGATGACGAGAAAGTATGCTTTGAGAGAAGGCTGTGGATAGAATTAGATTCTATCATAGCCATATGAAGAAGTCTCTCTCAAGATTTTGAGAGACCGAAGACCCCATTACATCGACGTCTCATTAGCGCCGGTGAGCGTCGTTCTGTTTAGTCTTTTTGCAAGTAATTTCCATAATTTTCTGTTAAATTTTTTAATTTTTGTTTTGTTTATCAGACGCGTACTTGGGGTATAGCAGATTATGGTCCTCCTAGTTATTTTATACTAGCTGGTTTCGTTTTCACCGAATTCCCAGGTGGTGGTGGTGTGAAGATTTCTCAGGTATTTTTCCTTTTTTTCTATATCAAGTTTTAACTCTTAATTATTTTATTATTTTGTGTTTTCTTATGCTGAATTTATGTTTTATGTAGGTGTTAGAAGATGAGATCAACCGTGGTTATACTTCCTTCGCCGGTTTCCAGGTACATTAATACATTTGATACTATTTTTCAACTTTTGAAAAGAAGCTAAATGATTATTAATTTTTGTTGTTGGAATTAGATAATTTATGTAAATGGGGGGAAGCAACTGTTAAATCTCTGGCAAATGTGTGAGGCCATAGGAGCCTGTTCTGCCTATTCCGATTAGGCGAGACTGGATTTAGAAATGAATCAGGTTGTTGTGATCAAGCTAAGCTCTCACCGAGAGACCCACCGTAGCATATTACAAAGGCATAGGATAATGTTTGGATGTTCCAAAGACCTTGAAGAAGCAGTTTCTGTCCTCCACAAAAAATCATCTCCTTGACTCCTTCTCTTCTCTCACTTTGTTTTGTTATGTCTCATAAATGTTTCCGAGACAAGAATATTCTCTGAATGTTGTTTCTTTATGTGAGATATTGCTGAGACTCAAGAGAATATTTTCTTTTGAATGTTGTTTTTTATGTGAGATATTGTTGAGACTCCGAGAATTATTTTCTCTGAATGTTGTTTGTTTATGTGATATTGTTGAGACTCGGAGAATATTTTCTTGTATATTTATGGCAACTGAATCATTTCATATCCTAGAGAGAATCATTGTAAAATCCTTGATTCAAGTGTAAACGAGATACAAATCAAGGCTTATATATACAAACAAAAGTAAACCAAAGATTAACCCTAACTAAACCATCTCATACATACATTTAGGAATTAATTGGAAAATTAAAACTTGGCATTACTTCATGTAGGAGTGACGATGAGCTTCATGGATACATTGTCAAGGTTTGATTGTGTTTATGTGTAGTTTTGTTTTGGATAAAATCAGGGGAATTCGGGTATAAACGGGTATGAACGGGTAAAAAACCCGTTTAATACCCGAAACCGACGAGTATCCGCAGTTTCTCGGATAATTTACATTTATTTTTGTACAAGACCCGTTAGACCCAGAACCGAAAGGAACCGACCCAAAATAGTAGCGGGTCCTATTTGGATAAATAATTCAAATAACCGTAGGACCCAGAACCGAAAGAACCGACCCGGAACCGAACCGAGTACCCATTATGCCAATTCCTAAATTAGGAATTAGAGAATGTCTTGTGTTTTAGAGAGGCAAGTGAAATCACAATGATCTTCAAACCTGCACTCCAAACACACAAGTGAACCGGTAAGAAATTCAAAGTCTTACTTTTAAAACTACCAAAACACCCAATTCAAACACATGCTGATCTGGTAATCTTGAGACATCTCAACCTTGTCTTTGACTACAATCACACTGAGGGGCATGGATGGTATCAAACTTGTCTCCTTGGATGAAACCAGATCATCAAGGCACCATGTGTTCCTCACAACTGAAACACAATCACGCGATTGCTCATGAAGTTCTTCCACAATTAGCGATTTTGCATTCTTCACCAGATTTGCCTCCAGAACATCATTCATTTTGTAATCGATCCATTCATCAAATTCACTTCTGGTGGAGAAGGTCGCTTAACGGTACCAAATCGAGAAGCCAACCTTTCTAATTTTCCAATTATTTCTGGTTATGTTGTTAAATTGTCTTTTCCATTTATTTATATTTATACGTTTAGAGTATTCACCTCGTTGAACGTTTATTTGAATGTTCATATGGAAATTATTTCAGATTGAGAGGCATGACCAAGAGAAATGTAGAAATTGAAATTAAGGCATGCATAATGACTAATGCTTTGGTGCAAGTGCAATGTATCATGTATGTAATTACTAATTAGTGGTTCTGTATGTGTGAACGGTGCGGAATATATGGCCTAAACGTTGAAACAGTATTAGAAAGTAGTTATGAGTATTAACTAGTTTTTGTTTGCTGAATTATTAAATAGTAATCCCCAGAATAGAAAAGTGAACTATCAGGCCTTTCGTTAACCCAAAAAAATTGCCAGGTAGATAATAAACTTTCATTTATTTTATTGTAGCTCTCCATTAGTAGTCTTCTAAATGTTGCTCTTCTCAACAAGCAAGAAAAACAGGCTATTATTAATAAGAATGTTTATTTCATCTAATTACGGATAGGCCAGTGTCACAGAAGATTACTTCAAATGCTCGTAATACTATACAATATATTATAAATATTGTGGCTCAAACAAAAGTTTTGCTGGCTTGATAATTACAGCCCCTCGATCTCGCTGTCTCAGAGTACGACGACGAGGGCTGGAAACTCTAGGTGGCATTTTCTCTTGATAACTATTTTCACATTTTCGTTGGTCAAATATTTTAATAACCAAAAGTCAGTGATTTGTTGAACTATCTTTTAGTTGATTAAAACTCTGGAAATACGTAACTATTCACCTTTTAGCATGCAACTTCGTACTTACTTGTTTTGATTTTGGTTTTATACACATAATTTCGTAATATCTTGATGTTTTAAGAAATCAGGATTACACCATTACAGTTCCGCACGTAGTTAAAGTACGAGGATGTCTCATTCTAGAAGGCTTTCGTTAAATATTGTATGATAATTCATTTGACTTAACACGACGCAATGTATGATAAATATTCCAAATTATTTAGAAAACGAAGTCCATTGCATATTCACAAAAGTCTAAATTATGGAAGATATTTTTTCTTCGAATACTGTGTTCGAAATTTCAAAGTCAACTATTTTTAGTTGTCCTTCAACGACAAGCAACCGTGAAGACACGGGAGGGAAGAGAGAGACTCGTGATGAACAGCATAAGAAGATCAATGTCACAATCTTTTAATTTATCAAAGGTTAATCAAATTTTTACAAAAACCAATTATTTGATTTTTTTTTCTCAGCTTCATTCCTTGCTTCCTCCTTTTCTATTTATCACGAGATATAGCTGTATCCAAGTCTCTCGTTTCTTGAAAGACACCAACGGTCATATTGTTAAGTCAATATTTGACTTTTGTTCCTTGACACTCCAACGGTCATACGAGAATCCAACGGCTCTTTCACTAATCATCACATGTGTCTTTGACTTTCATTCTTCTCTTTATAAAGGCTTATAAAACTCTTTATAAAGGCTTATAAAACTTTCTTTGCTTAACACTCCCACTCAAGCTAAACCATAAGTGATGGAGGTTTAGCATAGAGGTTCACCTCATTAAAAACCTCACCATGGAAAACCACTTGGGATAAAACCATGATGAGGGAAAAAGAGTATGAGCTCATGGCTTAGGGGCTCATGATATTGAATGGCTGATGAAGCAATGGTTGGTGGTGAGAGATGCTTGGCCTTCTTCCGGCCTTCTCACTCTCACTCTAATAATGTCTTTGTTGGTTTTCTGATAATCAAGTGAGAGAGTTTACTCTCATCTTAACATTCTCTCAATCTCACTATTCTCTCTCTCTTCTCTCCTGAAACTAGAAACTCTCTTTAATCTCTCAATCCATCTAACAATCTAAATCTCTTATTCTCTCAATCTCTTTATACTCTCAATCACACTTCCGCATAGTTACTGATCAAAATCTTACATCAACCACCCAAACATTGTGCGGCTAAGAGCTTACTACTATGCAGAGGACGAGAAGCTTCTCGTTACTGGTTTCGTTAACAATGGCAGCTTATACTCTGCCTTACATGGTAAAACACTAATCTTTTCTTAAATCTTCAGTTTTTTAACATTAATTAATCAAAAGCTAATTATAAGGTTTATTTGCAGTGGAAGTGCAGAGCTGATTTGGTTTCTCTATAGAGTTCTTGAATAGATAAAGCAATGTAGTATAGTGTGTGGTCCTGTTTCCTTCATGGGAACACATTTAGCCATTATGTGTAGCAGATTAGTGCACAAAGTTGAGATTTTTTTGGACCTTATCACAGCCTGGGACCAGTTCTTGTAGCAGCTTCATTCGTGCGTTTATCTTCTCTCTTCTTCCCTATAATCAAAGATTTAATGATGTATTAGCGTAACCACTTATTAAAATTATTGAAAAAAACGACCATGTTTGTGAGATGTGATTGTGAATTACTCGCTCTGCTAAGCTATGGTTATCGGTAGCTTGACCACGACGAGCTCTAACGTGAACATATGGCAGCTTCTCTGCTTCTTCTGAGCTCTTTCTCTTCTTCGTCGAGCTTTTGACCTGCAAGTTAAAGGGACAGAGAATTAGGAACTAATGTGTCGGACTCGGAGAGAAGAGTTTTTGATTGTTGACAATTGTATATCACCTTCTTCTCGCGCTCTTTCCTCTTGAGTCTTGCCAGAAGAATTATTCTGGTTCTGGGTCGAATTCTGATTCTCCATCATTGGATCGCTCTCCGAAGGCTCGGCCAAATAGAAGCCGATTCAGTGACTTGTTAGCCATTGGCGTAGCTCAGAAACGGAGCCAAATAAAATTTCCCTAAAGAGTGCTTAGAGCAAGTGCATTGGTCATACCCATATGGATTTCTTTAGACATTTTATATATTTAAAAAAAAAAAAATTAGTCGAAGAGATTTGGGAAGAAACTTGATAATTATGTCACAACATTGGTCATACTCATATGAGTTTCTTTAAAATTATATATATCTTTTTTATTTTTTAAAATTAACATATGAAAACATGATTAAGAAAATAAGAACTTGTTATGATCCCTTTTTGCAAAAATCCAACAAGAATTACACATGTTTTGTTTATCTTCTTCCTTGTTCTATTGATATTACTTGTTTAGAAGAAAAAATCAAGAGAACAAGAAAAGCTCTATAGTGATTAACATCTTCAAAGAAAAGAGACTGATACCTCCTCAAAGAACAAACTGCTCAAGATTCAAAGTATAACCTGGCCAAGATCAAAGAAAGGAACAAAATAAGTAGATTTCTCAAATGAAAAGCTTAAGCTATTAGATTACATACTAACATAGTCATAAAAGCAAAAAGGCATATTATATGTCTTCATCTAAGAGAATTACGCATAAGATTGTTCTGAAATACTAACCAATTCACATACTACATAGTCATGAAAACTCAAGATCTCATACTAACCAATTCTCATACTACATAGCAAAGCAAAAGCTCAAATTGTTCAAAATACTAACCAATGCGCTTGAAGCGTGTCAATGGAGCAAAGACAGAGAGAGTAGTAATGAGAAGAACAAATGTTCTTTTGTTCCACCAAGTTTCTCCAAACCATCCATCAAGCATACCAGCATGGTGGATTCCATATTCATTCTTCCCAGCCAAAACATCACCTTTTCAAGATCCAACAAAACCACTATTCAAGAAACTAACACCAAAAATCGAATCTTTAATTACATTTCTGAAATCAGAATCAAAAGATAGAGAGAGATGAGATAAGAAAGTACCAATGAAACGGACCTGCACATGGTCTTAGGTAAGTGTAGCTTCGAAGAAACGACGGGGGCGTGGCAGGATAATCGGCGCGTGCCGTTAACTAAAAACAGCTTGGCCGAGCAAATCGGAGAAAGACAAGCAACACCGCGACTGGACTTCAGTGATTCACCGCCCATCTAGACTTTTCCAGTCAGGCTTCTAAACAATTATGGGCTAAATTGGGCCTATTCTCGGCCCATTATAATCCTGTTAACGTAAGTAAAGAACCGGGGTATTTTGGTGAAAGAAAAAGACCATTTTGTCATTATTTGCCTTTTGGATCTCATATTTTAGGATAAATGGTAAAACACTCCTGAAATAAAATAAATCACAGATTGAAACCCTTTTGTCTTCGAAGCGGACCGTAGAGAGCCGGGTATTTACGTCTTTTCGCGATCGAACATTATCACTAAAAAACCCTAGTCCGATCATTTAACACTAAAACCCTAGATCCGGCGATCTTTCTTTGGCGATCTCTCTTTTTTCAGCGATCCAGCGATGAGTGACGATGGGACGCTCTCTGTTGAATTATGTAAGAAAATTAAACCACCTATTGCTCTTGATTTTGTTTCAATTCTCTGCTAATTTTTTTTTTCGGTGTCAGTGGAGACATACGTGGGTGATGCTGATCTGTTGGCTAGACTAGTAAACGATTTCAAGACCTTAGATGCTCTAGATAGAAGTACAGAAGAAGAGGCAACGAATTTGGGTTATTCCCAAACCCAATGGGTCAAAATCGGGAAAGCCATTAAGAGTGCAGTTGAGTCGTGGAACAAGTCTGGAGATGCATACGTTAGTGAGTGTATACAGAGAATCGACCTTGAGGTCCAGAAATATCCTGAGATAGTTGTTTGCAAACTGCACTTTGATAGTTTGAAGAAATGCCTCATGGCTGGCGAGAATCTTACACGTATTGTGAATATCCATGGTGATCTCTTCTCTGATGCGGCAAGACGGGTTCTCCGCATTGATTTACTCGAAAAAAGGGTATACTGTGAGAAAATGCATTGTTACATACTTGGAAGTACCTATAAAACCATGAGGAAGGAAGCTTGGAAAAAGTCAAAGAACGCTAGGAAGAAAGCTCTGAAGAAAGCAGCAAAGGAAGGTGATGCTACGGGATCCCAAGTATTGGGTGTTTCTGGTGCTGGTGCTGAGAAAGATGGGGAACTTCTTGAGAAGGATACGGTATTGGCTGGTTCTGGTGCTGGTGCTGGTGCTGACAAAGATGGGGAACTTCTTGAGAAGGATACGGTATTGGCTGGTTCTGGTGCTGGTGCTGGTGCTGACAAAGATGGGGAACTTCTTGAGAAGGATACGGTTGAAACTTCTGGTGGGGAACTTCTTTCTGGTGCTGGGCTTAATAAAACAACTGTTAAAACTATTTCTTTAACTAAACATATGAAACAAAAGAACCACAAGATACATTATCATTCAATCCCATAATCCTTTAAAGTTCTTTAGCCACTTTAATCATCTTTGGAACGATTCCTTTACGACCAATGCATCTACTTTCAACAACAATCATATCTTTATCTACAACCTTATCAAATCTCCCATCCTTGACCAATTTAATTAGACAAACGTCCATGATCTTCCACTAAATGATATGAGTTTGTCAAAAAAGACTTGTTGTGGTATTCGTCAAGAAACGCCCGAAAAATGTACAGATCAAGAACAAACACATATTTGTCGTTGTTGACAGATTATTTTGTGTTTTCTTAAGCATGAAGTTGTGTTTCTGTAGGTGTTGGAGGACAAAGTAAACCAAAGATAATTAACCCAACTAAACCATCTGTATACTCTCTAATACTACCCCTCAAGATAGATTACATAATTTACATCTTGGAATTACCAAATGTCTTGTGTTTTTGAGAGGCAAGTGAAATCACAATGATCTTCTGGTGGTCTCGAACTCTCGGTAATGAAAAATGAAGAAATTCAAGGATTGATTAGAATGAGCCACAATACAATAAAACCACAATCTCGACTCATTGGGTTAAATAAATCATTCGCAAATCTATTGGTCAAATAAGAAACTATACAATCGACATTCGACCATTGTTATCACTTAAACAAAGAAACTGTACAATCGACTATTTGCAAATCTATTAATATTTGTTACAGTGACTCCAAACTGCACATCGTACTCAGTAAAAACAATATTTTGATTGATTTTTTTTCTTTCTTATGCATGAAATTTTAGAAGAAACACAAGGAAGAGAAAAAACACATATATATTTTATTAATCAGCATTACATAAAGATGTCTGACTATAATCAAATGATTTCCTCTTCCGTCTTATTCACTTTGCCTGTCTAAATAACACATACAAAATCGGACATAGAAAAAATTGATAGAATCAATATTTCTTTTTCCTTTCAAATATAAGCTTAGTTCAAGTAGTAGGCGAAGAAAGACACAAGGGAAGCCCCCACCAAAGAGCCAAGAGCCGGTACGGCTACGGAGGCTCCGCTTGAGGGTCCTGGTGCTGGAGCTCCGACCTCTGCAGCCATCACGGCGGTCATGGAAGCAGCAGCGAAAACAACTCCGCAGGCAATCTTCTTCATCTCCATTTCTAGTTGAGACCTGAAAGGTTTTTGTTTATTTTTCTTTTTTTGTAGTTTTGTTTGTTTTTTTTTTCTTGCAGGTCTGAAGAGAATTAGATGATGTTTATGGGGATTTATACGAGAGGTAGTTAAGTTATTTTTAGGAAATTTTGTTTTTAGATATTTAAGTCTTTCTAAATATTTAAAATTTACGTCAATAATAGAAATCAAGGAAACTCGCCATTGAACTTTTATTCCATTGTGTGTGGCTTTGAGTCATTTAAGCGTTTCCATCCATATTATTACCGGGTCAAATGTGTATTACTGCTCAGATTGTTCTTCTTCCGAATTAGTTGGATTGTTGAATACTTGAATGTTTGAATGTCCTTGATGGATCTTACGAACACAATGACTTTATTTTATTTTCTTAATCTATGGACTCTTTAAAGAAAAGCCCACTAAGCAGACATAATTTGCGTTTCAATCGGTTAGAGAAAATTATTTTGCTTCTCTCAGATTCTAAGTTGTTTAATGGTTGTCATATATCGAAAATCTTAGACTCTTCTGGTATAGTAGATTTTGCTGATACAAATATTGGAATTAACTTTGTTGATGAAAGACAACAAAGTTATCAAATGTGATGACTTTTGGGGAAAAAATAAGAGAAAGAAAGTACAAAGAGAATAAATAGGGGAATAGAAGAGGAAGAAAGAATGAATTAGCTTCTAATATGCTTTTTCTTCATTCTACTTTTTCTGTTTATGCTTCTTTTGCTGCTGTTTGGTTTTGATTAAAGCTGCGTCCAAATCAGCTTTTTCTTTTCTTTTAGGTTTTAAACCAAAAACATTTCTTAGGAAAAATGGAACAAATTCTTAAAAACATAAGAAAAAATTATTCGTGAGTATAATATATTCTCAATAGGTTTGGTGTTATCTTGAATAAGATACTCCACATAAGTTTGTGCTTTGTGCTTGTTTCACCGCAAAGATTTTGATAAATTAAATATTAATGGAAATATAAAAGGTGATAAAGAAAAACACGTAGAACAAACATATGCACCGAAAGTTGATCACTGAAAGGTGACGATCAACTATTTTTTCTTTTCCTAAATCCATTTGCTTTCTTTAACTAATTTTTAATATAAAATTTAAACATCATATTGTGTGATTGTATACGCTCTAGCAAAAGAAGACAAAAGACGAGAACAGAAAATAAATAAAAATGTTCCCCACTAATCTTGGTTTCTCATTTTTCTGATCAAAGAATAATGATATGAAAGAGTCCAAATAAAACAGTCACGTGAGCTCGAGGACTGAAATTGGTAGCACCAAGGAGAGAAAAGAGATTACAAATTTATCAGATTTAGATGTACCTGTTAACAAGAATAACCGAATATTAAATCAATCAACCAGGCCACCACCTCTTCACAAAGCTAAATCTGCATATTCCAAAGCATTAAAAAAAATGTAGTTGATCAGCTTATCAAGATTAACAAAAAGGAATGAACTTACTTAAGAATCTCTATTATATTACATTTAAAGATATATGTATATCACTTTCATCTGCCCCATATCCACATCCCTAAGAAATCCATAATAAGCCCTTTTTGGATTTTCCCCACCCAGCTCTACGCATCTACCTAATAAAATTATGTTTATTTATAGCACTAATGCTCAACTGAATATTTTAGTTATCGAGTCATTTAGTAATAAATTGACACATGCTTTAGTACGATTTACATCTAAGGCTCCTCTTAAATAATGCATAAGGGATTATTTAAGAAACCAGAATTTAATTTCAGGTTTCTCACTCATAACAAAAGATAGTCATAACAATAATCATAATAATATTAAAAAAATAATAATAATGACAATAATAATAATAATGATAATGATAATGGGAGAAAGAAATCCTAAAAAAAAAATATGAAAATGGGAGAAAGAAAACCCATAAGGATTTTTTTCTTCTCCTTTCTTCCCATAAGCCTTTTTTCTTGTTTTGTTCCCTTCTCTTCTCTAAAATAAATTAAAAAGAAAACCCTTCTGTTTTTTTTATAATGAAAATTAATTTGACCAAAAACAAAGAAATCTTCTTTCTCTTCCTTCTTTGTTAATCTTGTTACCCTTCTACCACCACACCACCACCTGTAAAAAAGAGGTTTTGTTTAATATCTACCACAGAGAGTGACCACCATACCACAAAATGTGATTCTCATTTGGTTTGGCCTCCTCTCAATTCTGCTGAGCCACAAGCTGATCGAGCTGCATTTGCTCAATCCAAGCTTCTAGACCAGCATGATCCACTACTCCTTCAACAACCGCTGTTGGCTGCTTCGCGTTTTCCCCAGAGGTTGAAGACGACGCTGCTACGTTTTCTTTGGCTTCGTTTGTCACCAGTGATTGCACCCAAGACACATCAGGCTCATCACCATCAAACGAAGAAGAAGCTCTCATCTTACCAAGTGCCTCTGAGCTCATTCCCCAATCCGGTTTACCATTTGAAGATCCCCATTTCGATGACCACGCGTTGTTGTTGTTAACCGGTGAACCAACAACTGGGCTTGAGCTTGTTCTCAGCTCCCTGGAGCTAAGGCTACGAAACTGATGTTGCTGCTGCTGCTGCTGTTGCTGTTGCTGTTGTTGCTGCTTCACGCACTGAGCCAACATAGAAACCCGAGCACTCATTGGTGAAATTGGCTCAACCACATTCCTCGGAGACATCCTTCCTCCACCGGAAAACAACGAATGGTCAACACTCTTCGGTGAAGAAAAGCTCGTGTTGATCGGAGACAACATGCTCTGCTGCTGCTGCTGTTGCTGCTGAAACTGGTTGAACACAGCAGACTTGTGCGTCGGCGAGAAAACCGCAGAAGCTAAAGCGGAATCAGTAAACCTCGGAGACGAAGATCCTTCCGCCGAGAAAAGATCTTCAAGATTCGACGGAGGCATCGATTTCATCCGACCAGAACGGCTCAATGAGTTCGAAAACTCGTTGAGAAGCGGCTGCTGCTCGTAATCCGCCAACATGTTAAACTCGTCCTGAGGAATATCTCTTGCATTGAGAGAAGATCTCAGCCTGCTCGACTGCAAGTTGCTTCCAGGTAAATGCAGAGCAGGAACATTCGGTTGCGGCCACGCCATGTTCGAGTGAGGAGACATCCCGTTCCCTGCAGCAGACGGCGAGAGCGGAGACATGACAGAGACACCAGACGGAGAGCCAGGAAGCAGACTCAAAGCCGCTGCATAGTCAGCATTCGAACGAGGAGAAGGAACAGCAGAGCCAGTCGACGCGTACAAAGGTCGAAGCTCCTCTGGCGTGTGCGCAAAGAAACAAACGCGACGAGCACATCCAGTGCCGTCTTTGCAAAGACGAGTCCGGTACTGAGCCGGATGAAGCCAGCATTCAAACACACCGTGTGCGTACTCGCACATATCTCCTCGTCTACAAGCACCTTTCCTAAAATCCGGGCAGGGGACGCAGCTGTAGTGAAACTTCCTCGGGTCTCTTCTCCTCGCATTCTCCCCCGGGTGGACGAAAGGACACTCTGTCCAGTCGTGGGAATAAGCACGAGAGCAAGGACGGACCTTGAAGGAATACATTCTAAACTCATCAGTCGCGTAGATACTGTTCTTGATATCCGGTAAAGACGGATCAACCGGATACTCTTTCTTGAACTCAGTCGATTTCTGCTTAAACGGAGAATCCAGCGGCGACCCGTTCTCTTCGGTGGGAGAAAGAGTCGGAGAAGTGCTGCTTCTGTTCGGAACATTCGTCACGACTCGCAAATTCCGTTCCGCGGTCGACGATCCATCAGCGGAGAGAAGCTCCTGAAGCATGAGCTTCACACCTTCAAGCTTAGGAGGAACAACGATAACATCTCCAGCTCGTTGACCTTCACCATCCAAAACATTCAAGTCGGCTCCAGCTGCGAGAAGCAGCTTAACGACTTGGATAGCATTCACAGCTCCTCCAGAGGCAGCGCAGTGTAGCGCGGTGGTCTGATCGTTCCCGCAAGCTCGGTTCACGTTAGCGTCAGTCAGAGAGACGATCAGCTTGATCACGTCGATGCTTCCGTAAGTAGCAGCGACCATCAACGGAGTCCTCTGATCGTTGACCATGGCTTTTGACCCTTTTTGACGGCCGTACCAGAGACCAGCTTCGTCTACGCAAGATGGGTCTCTCTCAATAGATAGCCTTACGCCTTCCACATCGTTGTTTGCTGCAAGCTCGAGAAGGCTCGCGAAGGTGTCCTCTGTTTCGACTCTCAAGTGATTCATTTCTGTGTTGGTATCGAGATTGTTGTCTTCGAAAGAAATCGGCGACGAAGATCTTGATGATGACTCGATCTGGTTTAATCGGTCTGATCCACAGCACATACTTCCATCTGTCGAATCGGATTCTGTTTCATCATAAAAAATAAAAATCAAAAATCAAAATTTTAATCAGAAAGACCACTCGCATCGATCATAAGAGAATCTTTCTGACTATTGAAAACTAATAAATCAGATCGGAATACTCAAATTAAGATAAATCTCAGGTTTTAAGTCGTTTTCAGACAAAGGAGGAGGGTTTTGTCTTAAAACAAGACCATGTCTAAAACGATTTCCAAAAATCAACAGTTTTTTCTTACCAGCAAGTCAAACAGGTTTCAAAGAAGAATCAAGCAAAGACGATTATGTTGAGATGCAAATTCTAAAAATAGAACGGGAAACGCACGCACGGAACTACTAAGAAGTAGAAAAATCCGATCAGAAAAACCCACACAAAATCTTCATCAGATTTTTTTTTTTTTTTTTTTTCGTAAGCACCAAAGTCAAATAGGCAAATGGATATTGTTGCATGTAATTTATCGTTATAATTTAACATCCACAGAAATAAAAACGAAAAACGATAGGGAGAATCATGAGATTCCGATCGAAAAACGAAACAATAATCACCGAAAATTTCGATTCTTTCATGCCCACATCAAACTGGTGGAAACAGCCGATTGATCAACAAAATCTCACCTTATTGATCTCGATATAAACAAAATTAACAGAGGGCTAACAAAGCCATCTCTTGGAGGAAGACTTTTGATGGTTAATCGTTAAAATGAATCAGCTTCTAGTAGATCTAGAGAAGAAGAGAGAGAGTGATAAAGCAGCACAAGTGAGGAGAAAGAGGAGGAAAACAATTATTTTCCCGTGAAAATCTGGGAGAGAAAAAGGAATAAAAATGAATCGGTGAAAGTCTTTTGAGAGAAGAAGAAGAAGAAATGGAGAGAGCTTGTTCTTCTACACCATCTCCATTACCCAAGCTCAGATCTCACACTAAGAAAAGTATTCACAGCCCAATATATAAAATTATATTATTTATTTTCTGAGAAAAAGATGCAATTTATTAAATTTCGCTATCCAATGGGAGAAAGCTATTAAATAATAATAAATTTATTTAATACTTTATAAAAATATAATAAAAGACAAGCTGCTACGAGATCTTATTCTAACCCCTACCCGTATTACGAATTGTTTAATCAGACCAACCAATAGGAACTGTCCACGTCATAACTACATCGAAGAACCCAAGGGTACAAGTGTCAGATAAAATTCTAACTGCTGAGATGGAAGAGTGTGATTGGCTGACATTGGAAGTGGACACGCATGTATCCTATTGAGCTTTTGTTCCGGGGTCAAATTCTCCGGTAATTCCACTTAAATGCAACTTCCTAAAATAAGGAGTTAGCAATCTAGTGAGTCAAGTTACATCGTATTGAATCCTCTAAATCTTATTCTGATACGTGGCAACATGTGTATGGATGGCTATTCAGCTTTTTCGACATATCCCCCGTTACAGAAATCTCTAGACGCTCTGCTTTCTTCATCAGGTTTTTTCCCAAATTTCCCAAATTGTCCTTAGCAAAAATATCTAAGAAGTCGTTTTTACCCCTTTTTCTTCATTTGAGGAGACACGTGGAATAAAAGCATTGAGCAATGAGCACAATTTGACACAGGATTTTCAATGGACGCGAGCTTTTAAGATGTTACCGGGTGTACCGGTGAAGCCGGTGGTACGGACGGTGAGTTTGAATGGAGTTAGGCTGCGGGAAGAAAACGGGACCAACCGGTAGCCTGTGGCGAGCGTAATCGAGAGGTTGATTAAACGATATTCAAGAAGGGTAACTGGCGTCCACCAAGCGTACGGGGAACGGACGTGACACATTTTATTTAATTCCAGTTTAATTGTGGAGTCAATCATAAACCAATAAAGAAATAAAAAGTGGGCCCAATGTGTAAATAAATATTTTAAAGAAACTAAACGAAATTTCCAAAATCTAAAAAGTAAAAGAGGGAATTAAAGATAAATTGCCATTATGGGTGATATTTCCCATTTATACCCCACAAACATTTTTTCCAATAATTTATTTCCCACTATTCTTAGGTGGTGATTGGTTAACCCGCTACCATTCGCAAACGCAGCTTTTGCGGGTAGTAACGGTTATTGGCGTTTGACAACAATCATCGCAAACACTTTCAACCGCTTCAAACCGTTCCAGATCCCTCAAGATTCCTCAAAATCAAAAGCTCCTTCCCAGCAGCGTTTGCGGTTGCGGGTGGTTGCGGGTGGATAATTAAAAAAAAAAAAAAATCAAAAATACAAATTTATTTAAAATTTGAAAATAAATAATAATCTATACTAAAAAAATTAAGAATATCTATAAAAATAAAAATATTTGATATTTTTATGGTAAAATTCATTAAAAACATATTACAATTTTATATTTCTAAGTTCTACAAATTAAAATTCTCTTCATAAATGTTCACATCATACTAATATATATATATATATATATATCTAACAAAAAATAAAATGGTAATCTAAATTTAATTTCCACACTAAATTTAATAGAAATCACATTTTATCTAAATTATAGAAATTAAAAGATGAACATAAATATTATATACATATTATTTTTTATAAATTTTTATTATTAATTATGTTGAACTATAAATTTATAATTGTTCAATATAATATAGTTTTATTGTTTTATAATTATAAAATGTGTTTATATTGTTAATTTATTGTTAAACTGCTATTTTACCCGCTGGTCAACAAATCAAAAATATTCCGCAAACGCATCATCTCTCAATCGCTATACCAGTCGTACAAACAACTTAATTACGCGTTTAATCGCAAACTCCCACTTCAGCAAACTCCCGCAACCGCAACCGCAACCGCAGCGTTTAAACCAGTCAGGTCCTTACAAGGAATTACTTATTTATTCCTCTAAATATCATGGTATTAATGTTAAAATTATCATCAATCTGGGAAAAGTTATACCATCAAACTCTTTCTCAATTTTGTAATACATTTATTTGTTAGTAACATAATTATAATGCTGTCCAATAGCCTTGATATTTTACTTCAACATATAAAAATATTTTATTTATTGAATAAATTAATAATAGTCCAAAACCCATCAAAAACGAAGTTGAGATTACGAGATTACATTTGCCTCTATTGAAGAGCTTATATTGAAAGATTGCTTAAACTTTAGTTTTTCTTAAAGCTTCTTAAAATTGTAACTTGATTATTAGTTTATTAGTACAAAAAAAACTCTCTGGTCACTCAGGTTCGGCATAGAACATGTTCCCAATCCCAAATGATGGATAAAGCATTGCGTCAAGATGAACATTAGTAGGAAAAAAAACAAAACTAACCGAGAAATATCATCATCGTCTATAATTGGAATGATTTGTTGGAAGTATCTAATAATAGAAGAACCTTTAAAAATAATTTTTTTTTATAAAGTAAAATCTAAACCAATTTCAGGCGAAATCAAGTAAAAATGAAATTTTACCTACTACAGTTTATTTTTGTATAACCTAAAGAATCTCAAGCGAAATCTATATCAATTTTAGGCATTGAAAAAAAAAAAACCAGGAATACGTAAAGAAAATATCTTGATTAAAATGTCTATAGTGGTCCAGAAAAACCATCAGCCGACCGGAATTTTTTTCTACTTACCTCAAACAGTCTATAAACTTTTTATGACTTTTCAAGCTTTCCACCCGAGTTCAAGTTTTGTATTTATAAATTTGTAATTGTATTGATGTAAAGAAGTACTGATGTACTAAATTTTGTTTACTAATTATAGTGTTGATTGGTTTTTGTTGACAACTGTTAATTAGTATAGTGTTAATAATACGTGTTTTTTTATCGTCTATATCTAACTAAAGTGAAACAATAATGGTTAATCATACATAATTATGGCTCGAGTTTTGACTTCCTCATCCCGTGGGAGAAAAACATTAGGGGGCTTCTTCACTCCCCCACTAATCATTGTTAGTGACAATAAATTTCTGTGACCAATACTCAATGATGGTGCATCCACTAATATACTTACAATGGTTATATAAGGAAATAAAAGTATATAAAAATCAGTAAAGCATTATCCTGATGCACGAGATAACGTTTGATCATGTGGATAACATGATAATAGAATGAGTCCGACATTAATTAAAGACCAATCATCAAAGTAAGGTTAATTCTAAACACTAAATTGTAGTTTAAACGTTTTTTTTTTTTTTACAATAGCAGTAGGGTACAATAAAATCGTAAAAAACAAAAATTTCTAGAACTATATAATACAAAATTAACATAACTAAAAACAACATATTTCTAACTGATAATCACTGAACATTAAACTATATAAAACTCCTGTTCACATATTAGTAATCTGATATTGAAATTGGAGTATCTTCCAACTAATAACCATGGTGAATACAATTTCAAGAATACCAATTGATAAGAAAAAAAAAAGAGGAAAGGAAGTGACACGTGTGTTAAGATAAATGGCGTATGAGAAGTAGGGGAGTATGTATTACCAATAATGGAAGGGGCCCGAGTGACCAAACTTGTGCAATGGGAAGATGTGAGTGTAATGTTTACTTTGGTGGTGTTTTGTCTGCGTCCCTCTTTTGTTTGGTCTCCACGTGAAACACTTACCAAACTCTAATCTCTTGTTGCATCCACAGGGCGCAACTTCTTCCAACTATCCCTCTCCCTGATCATATGTTTGTTTAAATGCATTAATTCTCTTTGGTTAGGTTAGTTAACGAGTGTTCATAACTACATATATATATATATATATATATATTAATTTTTGTTAACAATTTGTTTTTATTAATATTGACCTTTAAGTCCATTAGTTAATCTCTCTAGCATTTGCAACGGAGTGAAATCTATACTCGGGTTTGTGCTGATGGTTTGCATTTTCAGATAACCGGTTGGATTTACCAACATTAGTTTTGTTCCTGTAAGAGCATCATTATCGGACAAACTCAAATTAGGTTCTTTACATTAGTTTAATAATAAATTTAGTATTATTTTAATTTGAGAGTTTCATGATCAATTTTTTTATTTTGAACCATACATTGGAGAGTTCATATGGGGTTCTTTAACATATTTTTTTTTGTTTTTTACAAATTATTCTAAATTTATAGAAATGAATTTAAATCAAAATATGGGACCAAATGGAATTGTTAAACTCGTGACCATAACCTGCAATAAACAAGAAGATTAGTTATTTGTTTATCAAGTTAGTAAACCAGTATGAATATCCATATATATATAAAAAGAAAAGGATACAACAACAAATGGGAAGTTATCGATGACAGATATTAAGCTTAAGCTTTTTTGGAGTCGTGCAGGTAGATCATAAATGAACTGTTCTTTTTGACAAATACAAGTTTTTGAGTAAATTCATAAAAGCAAGCAGCA
The DNA here is from genome assembly GCA_026724425.1 of Erythrophleum ivorense. Classification (NCBI taxonomy): domain Eukaryota; kingdom Viridiplantae; phylum Streptophyta; class Magnoliopsida; order Fabales; family Fabaceae; genus Erythrophleum; species Erythrophleum ivorense. The sequence continues at coordinate 1,502,258 of JAIUCV010000086.1, read as the reverse complement.
TACAACTCTCGTAATAATCAGGTGACAATATAGCATGTAAAACGAGGAGCTACCAACAATGATTCATTACATACGAAGAAGATTACGTGTCAGGTGCAGTTTCTTTATGTGTTCTCTCTTTTCAAAAAGAGAAGTGTTTCTATATGCAGTTTCTCATACATTATCTGCAGCAGTCATTTGCGAGATCAAACTATGAGTTCGTGACCATAAACATAAACTTAGAAACTTCAACGCAAACATAAACTTAAACACAAACATAAACTTAAACACAAACATAAAACTCAAGATCAAAGATACAATCTCAAAGATAGACAAAACATAAACAATAAAAAAGATGTTCTAAACCGTGAAACACAATACACTTTTAAAGTCATTTAAACTCAAGGATACATTTCACTAATGAGCTTATTCTTAAGATATATATCTATCTCCGACAGTGGCTCAGGCTTTCCTAAGAGACTATCAAGAAGTTTCTGTTTAGATAAACGCTCCTTAATAGCCAAGTCCTCTTTTCTAATTTCCCACACGCTCTCAAGCCTCTTTACATTCGCATCTCTTTCATCAGTTGTTGGTATACCACTCTTTTTGCCTTTCGCCTTTGCCGCCTTCACTCCCATTGGCCTCTCCATTGTTTGATCTTCCATTGGGCAATCTTTGTTAGATGGTGAGGAGCTTGCCCCAGATTCATCTAACCTTGCTCTTTTCGACTGTGATTTACGTTTCTGGCTAACAAGACTGCACCACTTTTGATCGTGGCGAAGCATTCTCCAGCAATGCTCTAGTGTAAAGTTGGCTCTCTGATCTTGGAAATATAACTTGTACGCCATCTGAAATATATCATCTTCCGACTGCCCACTAGAGCTTTGACGTTGAGCTTGGTCGTAGCATCCACAAAACTTGAGAACAGACTCGTTTATCTTTCCCCATCTCTGCTTACAGTTATTCCATTCACGCTTCTGAAGATCCTTAACTGCAGGACTTGCAGCAAAATATGCTGCAACTCGCTTCCAAAAAGCTCCTGCTTTTTGTTCATTCCCAACAATGGCGTCCTTGCTGGTGTTTAGCCATCCGCTCACAAGGACACCGTCTTCAAGGACAGACCACCTTCGTCTAGCTTCTCTCGCAGCCTCCGGTGAGTTCTCCTCTACACCAGTACCATCAATGTTTTGGAAACTAAACATTGGTGCTCCTGGTGTATTAACTTGGGAAGTAAACAGAGGTGTTTGTGGTACACTTGTTTCGTTCAAGAGGTCTGTGAATGATTCACAGTTGGTAAAAGGTGTGTTTTCAGACATTTAGTAAGTGAGAAAGGAAAGGATAATGTGGTTTTGGGTTTTGGGTTTTTAGATATGTAATTTTTGACGACAAAGGATCTTCTATAAATAGAAGAGATGATTTTTTCTCAGTAAATGAGAACCACTACCATTCAATTTGATTAGACACTATCGAAAACTTATTAGCTAACTACCAATTAGAAACATTTATTACCTAACTATTAGTCCTAAGCTAACTAAAAGAACCAGTCATCACACACACACACACAATGCTATCAACGAGATCACAACTACACTAAACCCACAACAAGCTTTTCAATAAGCATTAAAGACACTCACAACTACACTAAACCCTAACAGTCATTTATTAATAGCTAATACTATCAACGGTTTAAATGATGTTAAGAGCATGTACCTTTGGTGCCAAAGCAGTTGTAACAGTAGCGATACAGTTGCAATGCCTGCAGCTTCTGTGTTGTTTAAACAATACATTCCTGTTTCCCACTTTCTCTTTCTCCTGCCACACAATGATCAAAGTAGTTGAAGCAGCAATCCAGGGGAGGGCACAACATCAATCGAGGAGGAAATACAATTGGGAGTAGCAAAGACACAAAGAGAGTTACTGAACTATCTTCATCAGGGTCGTTTTGGAATACATAGAATATAGGTGCTAAAATTTCGTTCATCCCTTGAACATATCTGATGCCTTGATTTAACTTGGCAAACACAAGCAATATATTCTTCATAGATTCCTAGACATGTAAATGGAAACACAACTACATTTGAAATAACACTCATTTATTACCACCTAATAGCTAACACTATCAACGGCTTAAAGGATGTTAAGAGCAAGTACCTTTGGTGCTAAAGCAGTTGTGTCTCACATCATATTGTGAATTAATAGACATTGCAAGCAAGCATTGATTTAAGAGTTAGCTCTCTGAGAAAAGCAGTTGTGTCTCACATCAGATTGTGAATTAATGCAACTAGACATCAGTAACTCACATCAAACAAGAAATAACAAGCCCATTAATCTAAACGGATACTAAGTTAGTAGAGACATACCAATGGCCTTATGCCGTGACTTTTCTACGGCAACGTTTGCTTCCTCAACACACACTGGTTTTTCCACAGGGACTTCCTTTGTTGGAGAAGCCGCTACAAAACAAGAGCATGACTCAAACCATAAACTCACAGTGAAACAACTGACCATGTTGAAGCTAAATAAGAAAATTCCACATATCCATTGCAAAGTCGAACAGTTTAAGAGCTCAACTAGAAATTAACATCAATCAATGAGCTCAATGTTTAAACTTTATAACGAATTCAGAAACAGAAAGAACAAAAAGAAAAAATTGCCTACCTCTAGCTCAAGCCACCGTTCGATTGAAAAAGCAGAGGAAACCACCGAACTCGCCGACCTCATGCATGTCTTTCAAACATCGATCTCGATTACAAAACCTCTATGAAATCAGAATCGAGATCGGAGATACTGCGTCGCCTGGTTGGATTTATTGTCTCCAAATTACGAATTAATCGAAGAGAAGAAGCACAAGAGGAGGAGGATTGATCGAAGCAGATGGAAGACGACGAGAGAAGAAGAGAGAAGAAGAAGAGAGAAGAAGAAAAGAGAAAAAAAAAAACCAAAATTGTGGCGTAGAAAAACAAAACAAACAAATAAATATTATCAGAAAATTAAAAAACAAAACCAATAATACACAGCCATGTGTCGTCAACAGTAAGGAAGAGCTGAGTAAATCGCATACTCCCACAGAATCGATTCAGATAATTTAGAGCTGCCACCTCATTTTCAAATTCATTTAATCTTTTGTTTTTCATCTCAGAACCTGTGATAATCTGTCCGATAATGATGCTCTAATCATGTTATGTGTTGTTATATTGACAGGGCACCACAACTACAGATATATATTTAAGCGAAAACTTGCGACTTATGCAATTCATATTCATATATAACAAATTTTGCTGGGCACGTTTTGGTTAATAGCTAAGAGTAGGAGCCTAGGTAGGAGGTGATTATCCATCAATAGGTTTGTGACTAAAGTACATCGTTAGTACATCGGTAGAAGGCAGCTATACATATAGTTTTTGTAAGCCTTTATAACTTGGCATGTCGGTGATGTACACGTTGACAAAATGTTTTTTTTTTATCGAAGCTCGTTTTAAGTAATTTTGAAAACTGAGGGAAAACATGATAAGTTTGAGTATAACTCATTTCATCATCAGTTAGGTTTGAGCAAAACTTTCATACAACTCTGTATTGAATTTAGTACCTAATACTAATCGAGTATACAGTCAAAATTATTGAACGGAATCTGATAATTGAAAGAATTGGTTATTCATCTTTTCGAATTCAACTTTTAGATGAAATTCGTGAATCTTCACAAATCTAAGCAGATATGTTTATATCATCTATTGGAGACGTTTATGCAATTGACGTCTCGTTTCTATTTGGAAAGGAACAGTTTTTTTGTACCGTACTCTAAAATCAATCCCTAAAAAATATCCAGGAAACTTACTTTAGATGTTTTATGGTATAGGCATATACCATAAAATTAATCCCACCGTTCTAAATGATAATATGGTGGAGATGTTTTTTTTTTTCTTTTAGAACGGTTACATTGGAGATTTTATTTTATTTATAAAGTGGAGATGTTATATTCGTAATCGATAATTGATCGCTATGAAGCTATCACTTATAAATTATTAGTTTTTTTTTTTTTTTTTTGAGTAAATTTACATTTTCCTATGTGCCAAGAGACAAACTTAAAGAGAAGGTCATATGGTGAAATAGCTACCGAAAAGAGATATGTTTCGCTTTCAAGAAGCTTGGTGATGTTGAGTCTGGAAATATAGAGGGACAACACATATTCTCGTTTTTTTTTTGTCGTTTCTAGAGGATAAATATCGAATATATTTAAAAAGCAAACAACAACGGACTAAGAAGAAAAAAAATAACGCACCTCATCATATATATATTTGTGTTAGGACTAAATCTTGTTTGCAAGTATTTCTTTCATTTTCTGAAAAAATACTAAATACTAATTTTGATTCTCTATATTTAGTTTTTTGTTTGTATTTGTAAAACAGAGAAAAATAAAATTAATAGAGGTAATAATTGAAGCTAGTATTGTGTTTGTGTATATATATATAATTAAATGTATATCTAACAGGGTACACGTAAACATTGAGGATATTTGGAATTTAGAACTATACGTCAAATGATTTGAACAAGAGAAAACAACCGAACCTAATAGCATCTCCAAATCTCTCACCCATAATCTCTAAAAAAAAAAAAAATTTATTATATTACATAGATATACAAATAGTACAGAGATTTAGCTAAGAGTTTCTTATTACATACACATAATACAATAATATAAATTTTGATTTTATTTGTGAGAGATGCTCTAACACTGGTCCATTTTCGGACATTTGGGATGTTACGAACCGTAGATGCAACTTTCTTCTGATCTCTATGTTTGTGGCTCCTCTTTTTTCATTTAAAAACAAACAATTTTCTTTAAAAACTAGGGGGTCCACCTACTTGCTACCTTAGACTAAAGGGAAATAGAAATACAATAATATTTATTATTATCATGAGACTAGACCGATGAATAATACTATTGGAAAAATGTGGGAGCGGTTTTATGAACGGAGCAAATGAAGAAACCCAACTCCAAGCCCACTTACCCAATTGGTGAAGACAAATGAGGCCACAACATGGAATTAGAAACGAAATAGGCCTAGTTCATTAATTTCCTGTCAATTAAATCATTATCAGCCGATTTATTTACGGATTCTAAATTATTTTGGGGTCCCGAAAGCTAGAAGGTTGTATAGACTTGTAGTGTGTCAATATTAGAGACACCACCAACTTGTTTTCATTGTTTTTTTTTTTTCTTTTTTTAAAGGGTCTTTAATTGTTCTTTTTCTTTCCGCATATCAACTTTTAAAATGTGTGATGTTTTACTAGAAAAATTGGTCAACAACGATTTTCCGCTAACAAAGATGACTCAGTTTGACACGTCACTTAGCACGTGGACAAATTATCAAAACGACATAGTTTTGATAATATTTGAAAATAAGAAAACTAATGCTTTGGAGAATCGAATTCATATCCTCAACATCAAAAGAAAACGCAACTGACCACTATGCTACGTCTATATTATTGTAAACATTTACATCTCATATATATATAATGAAAGTAAGTATACATGATCTAGATGATTTTGTTCAATTGTTGCAGATTATTGGTTTTCTATTTTAACAATCATAACTCGAATATCTATTTAACCGTTAATCCGAATTAATTTAACTTTTGAATTTTGAAAATTTTAATTTTCGGGAGAGACCAATAACATAATTTTGGTTGTTACTGAAGAAAAAATTATTTATTATGAATGTATAGTTTTATATATAATTCATATTAATATAATTTTTATTGAAACATTATAAAATTTATTAGTTTAAATACATAATTTATTTTAAATGCATAATTTATTAGTTTAAATGAATTATATTGGAATTTTGGTTAAAAATATTTTAAATCCAAAAATTTAATTAATTCGGGTTAACAGTTAAATAGTAATCTGTAACAATTGAACAACATCATCAAAATCATCATGTATGCTTTCATTATATATATATATATATATATATATATATATATATATATATATGATGTAAATGTTTACAACAATATAGATATAGCCTAGAATAATTAAAATATATATTTGGCATAAAAATGATACATAAAATTGTCGATTTATTGGCTGCTGAAAAGTAAAAACATACTCCTTCTTTTTTTTAATAGTTGATGTTTTAGATTTTGCACATATATATTAAGAAAAAATTATTATTTTTATTTAATTTTTAATTGTTCATAAATACTCTTCTTTCTACTTTTCAGTTCTATTTAATCATTTTTCAGAAATTTCCAATGAAAAAGGTACTTTAGTCAAGTTAAAATTCATTAAATGCAGTCTATAAAATCAAATGATAAGAAAAAAAACACAATCTAAAACATCAATTTAATAACAGAGGAGTATAAATTATTAAATAAATTACAAAAAGGGAAGCAATTAGTTCAAGTATTCAACTGCTCCATGCTTAAAATGGAGATGGGTGATGAATTCATGGACCCTTTAAATATACAATATGACAGAAGACCCACCCTCTCTTTATGATTTCTTTCTCTGGTTAGGCGTAATATTGCTTTGACTTTTTTATCATCGAATTTTCATTTTACGAAGCAATTGCTATACTTATATGGTATTTACCTTAAAAAAAAAAGATTAAAGAAATGTGATTACTTTTTCTTTTTATTTAATTAACACTCATGGATTGTGTAATCTGCATGTAACGCTTAGACTTTATGACAAAGTGATTCAATTTGCATTATTTCTCTACTCAAAAAGTGAAAGAAAAGGTATCTTTTTAAAACTTAAAGAAAATGAAAAATCTAAAAGCTTTAACAAGGGAATCTCTCTCGGCTTCCACTCGTTCATTATTTTGTAATATTTCAACAGCGAAATATAAAGAAAAATTAACTATATTTTTTCTTAGTATATCAGTACGTACCAACACGTAATTGTTTGCTCCACATATAATTATACAACTGACATGCTTTGACGTCGAGATACGATGTAGTTTAGTTTTTTCTCTTATTGAAATGGCACGTATAGTTTATAAATTCTCTAAAATATGATGTAACTCTCTAAACTGAGTATCCGATCACTTTAATTGCATTGGCGCAGAAAAATGTAAAAATAGAACAGTAGAGAAGAGTGATTTTTATATTTATCAGAAAAAGTAGTGATTTTTATATTCACAAATAAAAAAATATTTTAATTTTACTTAAAAAAGTGAAAAGATAAGCAAGTGAATCTGAGACACACGTGCTAGACTGCTAGGACCCGACATTCTTCAACCGAGGCAAGCAACTCGTCAAACCCTGCTTGTCCAAAGCTGATCCTCTAATTATTAAATTACCTATTTCAAATTTACTCAAAGCACTAAAACTTTCAATTTTTCATTTGGTGAAGACATTTCCAGTTATAATGGTAATTAATAGTACGTAATAACAAGTATCAAACGTAAAAATGCAATAACTACTAACTAGAGTACTATTTTGAAAATTATTGTCTAAAAGGAGTACACCTAGATATTCATTATTCGTCCAACTAATTTTATTCACTATTTTACTTACTGGTTGACTGGGATCCTATGCGAATCACAGAAGAAATCTACCGGTTCTGGGTCTAATATCAAATCACTAGTACAAGTGTTGTTTTCGTAAATCGTCATTATTGCTGCTTTTTATTTTGTTGCTAGAATTATTGGTGCTTTATTTTCATTATCATCATAAATGTTGTTATCATCTAAATGTAATCAGAGATTTAAAGACCTTCAGTGACGACGATGGACCACCGTTTAAGTTTCTTATTGTGGAGTCTGCAGACTAACAGTCTAATAGAGACCATGGTTAACTGTTTTTTATTTGGCAAAAAGTTTAATACTCTAAAAGTGTGAGCTAAAAAATGAAAACGAAACATTAAACTCGTTGAATACTTCATTCATAGAGAAGGTCGACCAGCAAGTTTATTATATAGAGCTTTTTAGCACTATTGTTTATAGGTCAAGTGATTGACCATTTTTAGCACTAATTAATTTACACATGCAATCAGAACTTACTAGTTGTGAGTCACAACTTGTGACAAAAAAAGTCACTAGCCACACTGGTGATAAATCATTAATGATACATATCCTTTCAAATGATAGCAATAAGCACTGTTAAGTGTTGATCAGTATTTATGGACTTAGATTTTTGTTTTTCTTTCCAGTATTTGAGTCACATTTACCTTTAAAATATATTAAAAGTAAAAACCACTGATTATATATAAAAATCTGAAAAGTGATTTTTTTGTGAAATAAATATAAATTAAAAATATGCAGTTTGAAAACGAGGGAAATGTTAATATAATTTTCAAATACTAACCGCATATAAAAAATATGGATATATTAACTGAAGACACGCACAACTCCTCATCTACCCAAGAAAATGATCTTCCTAATCAGATGTAACATTAAAGGTTTTATAATTCTACTTAATCTATCAGATACTATTATTTATGCTCGCACTTCAGTAACGATCCATGAAGTCTTTAACTGTTAAAGACGTAATCCGTAAAGAATTACACTCTTTTTTTTCTTGTTCAACAAATTACACACTCTTTTGTTTCCATTCTTTAAAAGACAGCTCGTAACGAAAAACGACAAAGTTCAATTAAAAGCCTTTTTAAGAAAATTGTTTTTCTTTTGTATAGTTTACCACTTTCCTCTTTCACACTAGCCAAGAGAACTAGAGAAGAGAAGCAAAAGATTCTTATCAGATTCACCTCGTTGCAAATCTCCCTAAATTTCTTTAGAGGTTTCTCACATTATTGCACCTTCTTATGTGCTTCAATTCAGTTTCCTCCAGCTAAAACCCTTGAGAAAAGACGTCTCTTTCAATCTATGTCGGCTTCTTCGTCTACCTACTGGGTGAGTGCGTCTTCACTGTCTTCCTCTTCATATTCACTCACAGCTTCATTCTCTGATATTCTTCCAGTAATCCACTCAGAGTTTTTAAATCCTTAATCTTGGGTCCCATTTTAAGCTGAAAGTCTCTGTTTTTTCCAGTCAATCTTTACAGTAATACCCTTCCACATTTCTTCATTGAAAGTTCAGTTAGCTTTTCCTGGGGATAAAAATCAAAACTTTTTGTTTTTTTTTTGTTTTCAACAACACTATTTATTGCTCTGGTCAAGTTTTTGAGTCTTGGTGATTTGATACTATTGTGGGTCCAAAGGTGAGAAATTGAAATTGAGCTCCTTCATGTGCCTAACCTGTAAGGTCCTTTTTTTTTTCTCCCCTTTTCAATTTTGGATTTTCTCTTCTCAGGAAATTGAAACACAGCTTTGGATTTTTGGAATGATGTTGAGATGAAACCAGAGTCTGTTGTCTCCTTGGATCTCTAAACCAGACACAAACATGCTTCTTCGAGCTCTGCTTTTGTCTCTCTCTCTAGGGCTCTGGGCGTTCAAATTCGTGGTTTCGGAGATTCAATTGGGTTCTAGACTCGTCGTTGGTGAAAACAGCTTGTGGGTATCCAACAATGGTGATTTTGCGCTTGGGTTTTTCAATCCTCCCGATTTGCCTAACCGGTTTAGCATCGGTATCCGGTTTAACTCCGAATCCATCCCTTCCGATCAGCGGAAAGTCGTCTGGGTTGCTGGAGCAGGTGTTTCCGTCACCGACAACACCTCTTACTTCGAGCTAAACCGTGATGGAGAATTGGTTTTGTTTGATTCCTCTTTGCGTGTTCCGGTTTGGAACAGCAAGACGAACCCGTTCTCTGTGTCCTCTGCTCTGCTCCGTGACGATGGTAATCTTGTGTTGTTGAAAGATAGTGATGAGATTATTTGGCAAAGCTTTGACACTCCTGCTGATACTCTGCTTCCGAACCAAAAGCTGTTAGCTTTAGAGATGCTTAGAGCTGCTAGTGAGAGTTCTAGGTCAAGCTATTACAGTCTTCACATGAAAGATTCAGGGAGGTTAGAGCTGAGATGGGAGAGTAACATTAGTTTCTGGTCAAGCGGAAACGAAGAAGCCAAGAAGAAGGAGAAGATTGGTGCTCTTCTTACTTCAGAGGGAGCTCTGTTTCTTGTGGATCAAGATCTGATGAAACCACCTGTTTGGTCCGTTTTCGGAGAAGATCATAACGACACTACTGTGAAGTTCCGGTTTCTCAGGCTTGACCGGGATGGTAACCTGAGAATGTACTCGTGGAACGAGGATTCAGGGGTTTGGAAACCGGTTTGGCAAGCTGTTGAGAATCAGTGTCGAGTTTTCGCCACCTGCGGTTCGCAAGTTTGTTCCTTTAACAGCTCCGGAGACGCCGAATGCAGTTGTCCTTATAACACTTTCGCACCGGTTTGGAATCCGAAATGCTTGGCGCCGTATCAGAAGCTAGGATGCAAATCTAGCTTCGACATGGTGAAATTCAAGAACTTGGACTTGTATGGGATTTATCCGGCGAATGTTTCGGTTATCCCTCGGATTAGCTCGCAGAGATGCAAGAAGATGTGTTTAGAGAACTCTGCTTGTACTGCAGTTACTTACACCAACGATGGTAACGCTCAATGTCGCATGAAGCTGACTCGGTATATCAGCGGTTACTCTGATCCGTCTCTGAGTTCGGTATCGTATGTTAAAACATGTTTGGATCCAATTGCTGTGAATCCAAATGTGTCAAAAGGTTTGTCACCTGTGGATGTAACAACAAAGTCTCGTAGTATCTGTCTTCCTTGTCTTGTTGGTGCGACTTCCACTACGCTTGCTCTGTTTCTCTGTTTTCAACTCGCTATCGTTGTGTACATGTACCGGATGAAGAAGAAGCAAGCGAAAAAGAAAGCGGATCGGTTTTCGAAAGAGGCGAATCCAAAAGGCGTGATTATATTCTCTGTCGATGAGATCAAGGCAATGACTAACAACTTTGAGCATAGCATAGGACCGGAGATATTCAAGGGGGTTATGCCGGAGAATGAAGAACTTGTTGCGGTTAAAGAAATGGGAGCAAAGTTAACAGAGGAAAGGAAGTTTAGGAGCTCTGCAGCCAAGATAGGAACAATGCATCACAAGAATTTAGCAAAGCTTGAAGGTTACTGCTGCGAGCGAGGCAGGAGGTTTGTGGTTTACGAATACGCTAAGAACGGGTCTATACTAGACCATATCGTTGACCCTTTGCGAAGCAAGAAGCTAACATGGAGGAAGAGAACAGAAACCTGCTTAAGCGTGGCGAAAGCTCTGTGTTATCTCCACACGGAATGCAGAGAATTCGTCAGTCATGGGGACTTGAACTGCGGGAACATTCTGCTCGGCGAGGATTTAGAAGCGAAGCTAACAGAATACGGATTCGGTTCGTGTGCGGCAGATAAAGACGTTGAAGATTTTGGAAAGACGGTTTTAGCTGTGGTAACTGGTAGGTACGAGGGGGAAGGAGTAGTGAGTGAATGGGTGTATAGAGAATGGATTGAAGGGAGGAAAGAAACCGTTGTGGACGAGAGATTAGACGGAGGTTTCGATGTAGAGGAGCTCGAGCGGGTTTTGAGGATCTCCTTCTGGTGTGTTCAGGCTGATGAAAGGTTAAGACCATCAATGGGGGAAGTAGTGAAGGTTTTGGAAGGTACATTGTCTGTTGATCCACCGCCACCGCCTTTTGCTTGTGCAAGATCACCATCGCCGACTAACTCATCAGAGTCTGGTCAATCGTTGTAAGGGAGTCTCTTAAGAGAGTGTTGAAGTATTTGTATAGTTTGAGGATCTATCTGATTTAACAACAATTGTAGTGAAGAGACTGATGATTGTAGTTTCTATTTCTAATAGTCTTTTTGGCTCTGATCTTTGAATCTGTTAAAGGAAGTGTCTTTTGCCTTATTCTGTTGTGCCTAAAAGCCTTTTATGGGCCAATCATTTAACATGTCCCTTCTTGTATGAACCAATTAGAGAATGATGTTTGTTTATTCACTAGCACCATTTTCACCATGGTAAATCTTACTCTAAATCAAAGCCTGAGAGCCTCTGGATGAGAAGGAGGCTTTGTTGGTCACTCTTCCTGCGCGTTAAGTCACGCGCTTGAGTCTTTTGTACAAGTGTGTGTAATGGTGGAGCAGGACCAGGATGAGGACCAGAACCATTAGTTGGCTTACACGAACCATCCTTTCACTACAATCCGACCGACCTTGGCCCCACAAGAGTGAGTCTGAGCTCAAAGATGCAAAAGCAGTTGTGATATATGAGAGGTGTAGAGAGCTTTGCTTTCAAAGATGAAAGGACATGGACACATGGAGATTCTGTTCCAAAGTCCCCAACTTGTTCTTTGGTTGTCTCTTTCTTTTGTCATTCCTCTTTAGACACTCTTTTCAATTTCATTGGCTGCTTTTTCAAATTTCAACTGTTAACTGACACTAACTGCTGTCCTTTTTTCTCCACACAACACACAAAAGATTAAGCTTTTTGTACATCCAACTCTAGAGTCATGTAATATCACTGAACACTGTTTTAATACCCAATTCAAATATTTTCAAAACCCACAGCTAAAAGTATTCAACTTTGATTCTTCTTCGAGTCTGGTCAATCAAAACTACAAAGAACATTGTCAACGTCACCAAATCTTTCACCATCATCCTAACTCTTTGAAACTAATATTCACTCTCTACAATTTTTCTATTTTTTTTAATTCGAGAAAAAAAATTATGAAATGAATGGAAAAAAACAGTTTTTGTTTTTTTCCCGTTAAGCCTTCCATTGAAACCAGACGCTCTGTTTTGTCAGCTTATTACTCAATGGCGTCAACAAGAATCCCTCTTGTTCTTCGCGGTGCTCCTCCATTAAGCGACGATAAATCCAACACAATCCTGCATGCCATCATTTACCAATTATATTTACCAATTATAATCTTTTACAAGCTCGGAGAGGTTTATCAATAACATAATCATTAGCTGCTTACTTGTTCCCTTTTGCATCTCCTGTTTCTTGAACAATGATCTTACCTTCCATTTTTTTATACAATGTGCTCGTTGCGAATATTGATTCCTTCTACTGCAGAAAAAAACAATTACGAAAGCAATTAGCTCTCACATTCACTGTTTTTTTCTTTGGCATCTTATTCAGTTTCTCACTTTCTACACCATTGACAAGAGCGTCTCCATCTAATACACCCCCCCTTCAACTATAAATTAACATTTTAATAATTAATATAACACTTCAAAATAATCTTAGGGCAGTGTATTGAAAAAAGGGATTTGGAGTGATTTAAGGTAATTTGTATTAAAATGACAAATCCAGTGTTATTCAAAATTGAATTCTAAAAACCCTTTTAAAATCCAGTCTTATTGAACTTGTGATTTTAAAATCCACTTTCAAATCCACTGTTATTGGAAATAATTTTAAAAGTGGATTTTAAAAGAAAGATTTGATTTTAGATTGATTTGGGGAGATTTACTCGTTAAAAATAAGATATTTCAAATCACATGGTTTTAGGTGTGATTTTACAATACTTTAACTAAAATCACTTGAAATTCTATGATTCACACAAAATCATTTAAAAACTCCCTAAAAATCAAATCACCCTAAATCACTCCAAATCATAAGTTCAATACATCCCCGAAGATCCGAGTGTTTAGTTTCTATTGTAGAGTTCCATAGCTAGTATAAATAATAGTATTCAAAATAAAACATAATATAATATTTTCCTACTGAACGATCGACCACAAAAAAAAAGTAGTATGAGAACAGGTAGATTCTATTAACAGCTTTTCCAGATAGATGATAATCAAATTTGGGTTTGTTAGTGATATGAATAACTCTTTTGTTTGTTTATGAAATATAGAATTCTACCAAAAATAAATGTAACGATGATTCCATGTGAATGAATTCAAAGTCAAGCATCTTGAACATAAGGAACCAAGAATGATGTATATATATTTCGAGGCCTTTTTTATTGGTACGTTTCAGATTGAATAATATATTTTTAGATGAAATCAGGTTGGCCCGTTGTTCAACAATGCCACATTCGACTATTAGGGTCGACTGATTTTGGGTACGCGATTACCTCGAGGATTAGCAAATACGCATAGTGAGTGTTAATTATGCCTACGGTGATTCTGCTGTATCCAGTAGTGTTAGCGATTGTTCCAGAAGAAATGAAACAAAAGATACGGTAGAGCTAGGACATAAATGCACCGGGCACCTGTTTTTAATAAGATAAAACTCTTTAAAAATTCAATGGGCTTTCAAGATTGGGACATTTTAGTTTTTACTTCTAATATCGGATGAGGCTTGCATGGACAGCGTGAATCATGTATGTTGGATCAATGTTCTTCACATCTATTGGACCAAAAAAGAGTAAGATTTACTAAGCAACTACACATAATCAAAAAGAATCAAAGACTTCATGAGATATGTCAACCAATCTTTTGCTTATATCTTACCTTTTGTTGAATGTACACACCAAAATCACAAAGTATTGTGTTTCCAGATGCATCTTTCGCATTGGTTTTCTCGAGTAATTTCTGCAACAACATGGCAAGATTTAAGCCCTTTAACAAAAAACAACATGGCAAGATACGTAATATAACTTTTGGGATAATAACTAAAGTGGACAAAAAATCTCCTTAATTGCTTGTTTACATGCGTTTTTGTAATATCGTTACCTGTCCAGCTCCTTCTGCTACACAGATCACAGCAAAGTCTTTTGTTTCGATGAGGTACTTCAAATGCTTCAGTACACCATGAGGCCCATGAAGATTGAAGGGAATCTTGAGAAGCATAGGATCTTTCAGAGCAAGCTCATCAAATCATGTTTTTGTAAATGAAGATGATAGCAAAATAAATATACCTCATGAATCAAACATATGTCGACTTGTGCTATAGAGGCTTGCATCGGAATGAAACCACTGTTAGGACCCATCAGTTTTACAACAATGATGCCATGATTAGCACTAGGCCTGATTAGCACTATGTGCCTAATACTCCCTCTCTTCCTTAATATTTGATGTTATAAGTTTTTCACATAAATTAAGAAACATTGAATGTTAAGTTATTAATGAATTATTTTCTTAAACCAACTACTTTTCAATCAATATTACCCAATAGTATTCAAGTATTCAAATACTTTTAGTTAATTGTTTTTGAAATTTGTAATATTTTGTCATTAATTAACAAAAAGTAACTTTAAAAAGCTAAAACATCATATAATATGGAACAAAGAAAAAAAGCTTAAACATCAACTATTAAGGAACAGAGGGAGTACGTAACAGCGATGGTTAAGTACTAAAAACAAAGAGACAGATTAGTGAATATCCATAGAAAGCTAAATACAAGTACATGCAAGTTTTACCTCAATGTAGGCAGAGTTGATAGCTCATTGCCTCATCATTCATCATCATAATAAATCATCATCATCTTAGAATAAAACTATACTATATAAAAGTTGAGGCTAAATGCTTCTAAGGGTGTCCACATCAGCTTTTAATTTTTTTTTCAACCAATTAAAGTATGCCAAATCAGCATCTTTAAAATTAAGAAATTTTCCAAATTTTAAACAATCAATAATATTTTTCTATATCATCATCTAAGATTATAAATTTTCCAAATTTTAGATTTAGAATATCGATAGATTTAAGAAAAACATGTATAAGTTTTTAGTAACACCAAAAATCTACTTAGATTTATATTAGGAAAATTTCTTAATTTAAAATAATGGTTTTAATTATATAAATAATCACTAAAATTTTTTAACAAATAAGAAAGAACAAATTTATAAAGCATATATATATTTTATATGTGGACACTCTAAATAACTTATGTATCGATATCAAATTATAAAATCTTATGTTAAAATTAGTTTACAAATTTTAATGCAAAAATGAATAAGAAAAAACCAGATAAAAAACTTGCGAAGAAAAATTTGAAGAGGAAATCGAATAAAAACGAAGGAGAAGAAACCAAACAAAAACAAAAAACTTGCAAAGACCAATCTAAAGAAAAAAGTGAATAAAAACGAAGGAGACGAAACCAAACAAAAACAAAAAAAAAAAGAATAAAAAAGAAGCGCAAAGACAAAGAAAAGCAAACGAAAAGATCAGTGAAAATGAAGAAGAAACCATATAAGAGAAAAGACAAAGAAGAAATCAAAACAGAAGAGACTGAATAAGAATGAATCAAAGAAAATTAAAAAACATAAAAACAAGAACGAAGAAGAAAATGAAAAACAATGATATATGTCGATTAGTTTCTCTTCATTTTGGTTTTATAACCCTAGAAAACCTACCAAAATATTAGCTTATCTTGTAGCTTAAATTTGTTTATACGTACATTTTCATTTTTAAGTTTGGTTTGGTGTATCAGATAATGAAAATATGTTCTACATAGAATTAATGAGACTTATGCTAAAATATGTACAAAAGCAATAGAGTGAGGAAAACATTAGAAAGGAGAATAACCAATACAAAGAAGAAGAAAACAAATCTAGCAAAACATTAGTATTTTCGATGGAAATAATTTATCATAGAAGAAACATAAGAATAAGAACCAAGAAGAACAAAAATAAAAAGAAGTAAATGAAGAAAATGAAGGACGAAGATAGCAAAGAACAAAGCCATAAAAGAAACTAAAAAGATAAGGCTAGAGAATGAAACCAAATAAAAAGATGAAACTGAAAAATAAGAAATTGACAGCTATGCGTAACTATATCTCTATGATCGCATAAATTAAAGTATTTATATTATTATTAGACATTAATTATTACATGTGTGAATATGTAATTGTACCATCTCTAGCTTAATTTTGTTTCCGTGAATCTTTTTCATTTTTAAGTTTGGTTGGGTGTATCAGATAATTAAATTTTTACTTTACATTATATTAAATTAAAGATAACTACAATAAAACTATTTATAAAAGGGATCAAGTCATGGAGAATAATCAAGAAAAATAAAGAGAATATGCTAAACAAAAGAAATATAGCAAACTCCTAGCAACTTCGACCGTATGAACTAATCATAGAAAAAACGGAAGAACAAGAACCAAGACGAGGACAAAAATAAGAAGAAACAATAAAAAAATCCAAAGACAATTATATTAAAGAACGAGGACGAAAGATAAACAGAATAATAACAAAGATGAAGAAAGAGATCGAATAATAAATTGTAAGGACAAAGAACTGAAAAAGAAGGAAGACGAGGAAGAGTAAAGATGAAGAAAAAAAAAATCAAATAAAGAGCGAAAGTAAAGGAAAAAAAAAACTAAAAAGCATGAAACAAAAGAAGAGAAATAAGAACATTGATTCACTACAATCAATCATGCTACCGACGAAAAAAACTTATCAATAAAAATATTTAATCAAATTATTAATACAGACCCGCGGGTGAAAAACCTAGTAATGATAAAATATGGCATCATATTGTAGGGTTTGAAGGCATGATTGATTAAGCCTAATGACATTCAAAAAACTAAAAAAGTGAAATTACAAAAAAGTGTTGATTAGAGATGGTATCAGGCCCTGGGGAGAGCCAGGTGAGTCATTTGGCTATGCCCCCACATTTTTGTGAAAAATATTTATTGATTCTGGCCCCAAAATAAAAAAAAATTGATAAAATATGGTATCATATTGTACGGTTTGAAGGCATGATTGATTAAGCCTGATGACATTCAAAAAACTAAAAAAGTGAAATTACAAAAAAGTGTTGATTAGAGATGGTATCAGGGCCGGCCCTGGGGAGAGCCAGGTGAGTCATTTGGCTATGGCCCCAACATTTTTGTGAAAAATATTTATTGATTCTGGCCCCAAAATAAAAAAAATTGATTTTTGGTCCCAAAATTTATTAAAACTCTATTAAATTATTCTGGTCCTTTAATTTTCGGGCCAACGCCTGGATGGTATATATGTGAATCTTACTATTTTCCAGAATAATTCAGTCTCGTGGTTTTCCATGCTGGTGAGTAGTACAAATTCAACGAAAAACCCCAATAGCACTATCTCTGGTCATCGTTTGGGTAGTCGTCTTTGTAAGATAGGTCTCCAACCTAACTACTTCTAGCGCAAGAAAGAAATAAACCTTGGAGTATAGGTCAATTTTGAGCTTCACAAAGTCTGATTTGACGGACAACGTAACCGTGTGCCACAAGCTAGCAATTGAGACGATAATTAAGAGGTGACTTGTTTTTTTCTAAGCAAGAGGAATGTGGCCGATTAGGGTGGAGACTTAGGTAGACTCAGTTTCTGCTACCTACTTGTAACACTCGAAATTGTTTGATAAAATAACTTTGGTGTAAAAGTTTCTGTTACCAAATTTTGTCTACAAATCTCCATACAAAGTTTAAAAAAGATTATGATTTGATTTCTATCAAGTGTCAAAATGTTGGGTAAGACAACAAATTCTGAGCAATCCTCTAAACAAGAAGGACAAAAAGAAATCTCTATTATTGCATTTGACATAGAAATGGTTTTCTCATGCCTTTTAGTGAGATTCTTCAGATACGGTACAAGTTCCTGTATGTTTTATTTATATTACTTCTTTCAACTCCAGTTGCTTCCGAAACATCTGCAACATCATCAAGTGTACATCAGTTAGAGAAAGAGAAGAGCTAATCAGATTTTGCTCATGGCCTGCTAATTAGAAAGAGAGCTAACTAAGCACGAGCTCAGTGCAGAAAAAGCTCAAACAACTCACAATAAAGTCAGCAGCTTAGACTTCCAATAAAGTCAGCAACCAATTCTTGTCGATGTTTAGCGTCTCAGCAGTGATCCCAATTGCCTTGGAAATATCATACATTGTGGCTTCAGCGACAGCATAGAATATCTCTACAATAAAAATAAGGTTTTGAAGAGGCTGATTCAACTACAAAAACAAAAGCTATATCAAGATTAAAGGATCCATAATCTTTCAAGGTTTCGATTATATATATACCCTTCGGAGAACGAGTCATGTCCTCAGGTCGACAGGCAATGTAGATACAAGCAGCATTAAAGGCAATTCGATTCTTTTCTGTGCATATCTTCTCCACTTTCTTGAAGATCTCATTAGCCTTATCCTACAGATCAAGAAACATACTAATTCAAACTTATCTGTATAATAACTATGTATTCGTCCAGAATTGTTTATAGACGGAGATTGGAATCACCATTTCAGGCAGCAGAACAGACTTGAATGATCACAAAAGTGGAATCAGCGCAGCTAACAACAACATATACAAGTCTTCCCAACATGCTTATTCAGGTTCTCAAAGCAAATTCCAAGATTGAGAATGCTAACTTCTATATCCAATTTGCAACAAGCAATTCTCCAAGGTTCCAACGTTCCTTTTTTTTTTTTAACATCGGTTCCAAGGTTCCTAGTCCTACAATTTGCAACCAATACCCTAAAAATGCTTCTATATCGACTTTGCAACAAGCAATTCTCAAAACAATCAGCAACAACACTATCATTATGTCATTACAAGCATCAAACTTAAGAAGCTACTGCAAGAAGAAATAGAAGAAAGCTTACATAAGAGAGAAATCAAGCGACGATTTGATTCTCCAATTGCCACCTCGAGCTATTTCCTTCTCCTCTTCCTTATCGCCACCGTCTCATCTCTCGCTTCCGCCGGTTCTCCTCTGTCAATGACGCCGCAAGATCACCAACACGCATACAGAATCATCAAAGCGATGATCGGAGCCGGAGATTTCCGTGACTGGGCCGCCGATTTCCTCTCTGCCGTCGACGACCACTTCGGAATTCCTCATCCCCAGCGATTTCAACGCTGCCGACGTATCCTCCTCCAACGGCGGCTCTAGTTCCGGTCGTCTCTCCGTCGCTTACCACGTCGTTCCTCAGCGTCTCTCGTTCACCGGTGAACGTAGCTTTCCAATCGCATCAGAGACGAAGAATCTCCAGAGAGAAGGAGAAGAAAAAAATCGAAC
Organism: Erythrophleum ivorense; assembly: GCA_026724425.1. Lineage (NCBI taxonomy): Eukaryota > Viridiplantae > Streptophyta > Magnoliopsida > Fabales > Fabaceae > Erythrophleum > Erythrophleum ivorense. The sequence goes on along the minus strand of JAIUCV010000086.1, from coordinate 1,482,461 downwards.
GAGTAAGAGAAAAAATTGGACACCTGGCACAAATAGAAACGTCGCTTAGTTTGCCTTATATAAGAAACGTTTGCAGAGAAATTAGGTATTTTTGATTTATGTTTTTTAGTAATTTATCTTAAGAAATGGTCTTAGGAGACCCGTTAATGATGGTCTTAATACAGAAAATTAGGAAATCAAATGAATAATTTAAAATCTAATTTCCAAAAAAGAATGATCATTCTCGTTTCACTGGCTCTAGCTTTTTCTTCTCTTTTCTTTTCCATTTTTGGTGAAAATAATTATATTTAGAATGTATTACGTATATTTATGATGGATGTTGACAGCTATAAAAACCACGTACTTGCTACAACTTTTTTCACAACTAAAAACAGAACTTCTATAATCAACATTGAGATATGAGGTCTACTTCTATGTTCATGGTTTCTTTGATTGTCATGTCACTTCTTCTAAATCATGTTCAAGGTAATCTAGCGATATACTTTAGTTTTCATTTGAAATAAAAGAACAAAAAGAAAGAGTTATAATAGATTTTTTTAAATAATAAATTTTATATTCTACTAATTGTTTATCTACCAAATTTTAATATACCCTTCAACGTACAATTTTTTTTTCTTTTTCTAGCTGTGCAAGTCAAAGAATGTCACGTGAAGGTACCGTATCCAGGTGGGTGCAACAATGATGATGCTTTTTGCAATAACGAAGTAAGAGTCGACTCAACTTCTGTTAAGTTCCACCCATATGCTGCTAAGTTACCATATATTAGATGCAAATGCGTTGAAAACGCTCGATGTGAATGCCGATATCCTTGCCCACCCCCACCTGGCCCACCTGAAGAAGAATATTAAATAAAACAGAAGCTATAAAAGCTTGAAATATTAAATAAAACAGAAGCTATAAAAGCTTGAAGTATTAAATAAAACAGAAGCTATAAAAGCTTGAAGTATTGAGATGTGAGACAAAAAAATATTATCATGACATTCTCATTTTATTTTACAATTTTTTGGTTTTTGTTTTTCTTACATCAATTTACTATCGAAACCATATTTCATTAATTTGTGTGTTAATCATTTTATGCAATGTTCATTTGGTAATATCCAAGTTCCAATTTATTTCTTCACAAGCACTACTTTTATTTGCATAGTCAAAAATTTTTAAACAAATGTTTCATCCAAACATGTTCCGCAAAAGTTCGCCCTAATTATATTGATTCATAGTTTTCTACATAACTGGTTAGTACACACTAAGTTCAATACTAACAAAAAAAAGTTTAATCCATACGTTTTTTATAATACGATGTTACTCAGAATAAAAAAAGATTAATACACAAGTACTCAACTAAAAAAACGTAAACTTCATAGAGGCCGAAAACTATTCAAACAAAAACAATAAACATGCAGCGTAGACCGATCGTTCAATTCAAGTGAAAATCACACTAGGGTTCCCTCTTGTATTCAGAAACTCGTAAGAATTCCAGAGAAACATAAGAATATATGTTAACTTTGTAAGAAGAATAACAAAAAAATATGATAAATAAAGAAAACAAAAAATCATTCATAGAATGCTTCAATTCAATTCAAAAAAAAAAAAAAAAAAAATTGAGGTAACAGAGATAGCTTAAAAGAAACAAATTTCAATCATTCATATAACAATTCAATTCAAATTTCTTTCAAACAATTTTTTTTTGAAAGAAACATTGATAAATTCAAGAACAATTTTTTTTTGATAAATAAATTCAAGCACAATTGATGGATCTTAAAGAAGGGGAGAAAAATATCCAAATGAATAGCAAGAAAAGAAACCGTGCATACTTCAAATTTGACACTTTAAAGAAGGGGGAAAAGTATCCAAAAGGATAGCCAAAGAATAGCTCGACTTTTAATCCAGAAGTGTTTTTGACGTTCAAAATCAGGAAAGTAAATATCTTGGGACACCATGGACACCAAATTTGTAGCATACAAGAAATGCTCATTGTGCTAACATTTTGAAAACCAAAATTTGCCATTCACCATTTGAGGATTCTAACGTAACCGTCGTAGTTACACCGATCAAATCTTACCATATTAGCACCGTCGTAGTCTAAAACTTAGAGTGGCTGTGATTTAAATCCGCCCTTCGCCTGAAAATATAACACGTATTATAAAAATAACTTTTATAATTATATGTAGGGCTTTAAATGTTGAAGATAATATACATCATAGTATCATACGTATAATTAAAAGAAATATCAGATAGATACAACTAATTGACAAAATCACTAACAAGCCTATCAGAGAATGATGGATTTAGAATGATGGATTTAATTGTTAGGGGTGAAATGAGCACATTTCCCCAAGCCCATCGCAATAAGTAACAGCGCAAAAAGCCCGGCCCGTCTTCAGCTCTAGCCTCCTCACAGAAATGGAAAGCCTTGAGGAGGAAGGTAATACTTTAAGCAAAAAGGAAAAAGCAACAGCCGCCATTCGAAGAAAGGAAAGAAATCAAGAGAAGAAAAAGATTTCCTTTATGATCAAGAGGAGAATATTCAGCAGAGAACCGCCTTAACTCAACTATATAAGGAGAGGTCTTCATTCCCTGAAAACCAAGTGAGAAAACCCGGCACAAACCCGAAAGCATTCGCTTACTTCTTTTCTGTTCGCATTACGTCTCGTCAAGGCTTGTTTGACGAGACGATCTCTTGTATTCAAACCTTCTTTTGAGTAATAAATCCACGGTTTCCCAATTCTCCCATCCAAAGTATCTCGTCTTAAAAACACGTGCTATTTCTGGACGCGTAGCTTCGCATCTCTCAAAAAAAAAAAAAAAAAAAGACATGTTCACTGCACGAACACTTGTAACGAACTACGAATGGCTTGATCCCGACACGAGTACGTAGGCAGCCTTTTCACCGAGCCGCTGCTGTAACTTAATAAAAATAAAAAGCTGTTTTATTTTATTAATTCGCTTCTATGCATGCATCTTTTTCTGAATCCTTGAGAAACATTCCATCTCGGCAGAAAAACTCAAGCAAGAATTTCCTGATTGACTTAGGTCAAAACAGATGTTTTGGTGTGCCTAGCGAGCTCCGCAAAATCAGACTCATAAAATTCCTTTAGTACTCGGTAAATTAATGAGTCTCAAAGCCTCTGGAACTCGGCAGTATAATGAGTCCTTGTCTACGAGCTCGGCAAACAAAGAGAGTCTCGAAGCTACTCTGAAGCGCATGCACAAAAGAGTAGTGTCAACGTTCTGGCCAAACGATTGACCGCACATCGCACCCAGTGGACTGATCATCCACCATTCTTTAAGAATGAAGCACTACAAGTCGAGAGCACGCATATCTTGCACGACCCTAAGCCATATGGGCAAGAAAAAATCGCAATCTTGTTAATCATATTCGACTTAGCGGCGTAGGAGTAATTCGAATTTCTAGACTTCGATTCCTGTTACCAGTCTAAAAAGCGCCACCGCAAACAGATCCAACAAGCACGGATCGCTGTCTCTTAAAAATGAGAATTCTGACGAGCTGCGTGACATCGCATCTCGTCAGATGCATAGCATTGTCATAGCGAGTAGCATCTCATCACGACAGAACTTGAGCATGCTGAGGCGTCTCAGCAAGTTGAACCACTTGTCTAATGACGATTAGACACTTGAATCATTCCGCTAGATTGACGACATAGCGCACCTCATTAAAGGATATAGATTAAAAAGCAGGATGTTTCAGAAAGCACGAAATCATCAACTATATTCGCGATATTCATCTCGCACAAAGCAAAAAGATGAACGAGGAAGTAAAGCAAATACTTAAGTTTTAAATCCTGAAAAGCATACGGATTAAAACCCTCCCGGGCAATGTTGACATCGGCATGAACCGCCGAGACGAAGAGAAAAGTTCTAAAAATACACGGAAGCATCCAGACCCGCTCCCATCCCGTCTTCAGCGTTAGCCACTCCTGAACTCCCTCTCGTCGGCGATCCACCAATTATCACCTCGGCAAGATTGGGCCTAAAAGTATGATACATTGTCCCAAAATGGTCAAAACCCCTCGGAGTAACCCAAGGGTTATCAAAACAAAAATCGGCAAGATGAAAGAGGCAGTCTAGCCTGTGTGGCGCTTCATAATCGTCCGCGCCGATATCAACCTCGTCGATCTCATCCCCGGCAGCTCTGCTCTCCTTGACGTTAGCCTCCAGATTTGCAATCACGGCGTCAAAATTCAGGGAGACCCCCTTCGTCTTCCGAACGTAGTCGAGCAACGCCTCGTCGACCGCGATCTTGACAACAGCCTTCTGCACCGCTTCGCGCTGGCCGACGAATTTGCCGAGACGATCCAGGCGAGGAGCATACCAGTCCTGCATGTCGTCATAGACACGAGTGGCGACGTACTCAGCCTGCTTCTAGCGGGACTGTCGGAGACGGGAAGCCTCAGCCACAGCATTCTCTGTATGTCGGCGAGATTTCTCTTCGAGCTCCGCAACTTGGGCGCGCAACTTGGTCACCTCGTCCTGAAGGCCAGCTGTCTTCAGGATCTCACCATTCAGGGCGCCAACCTTCCGCTCAAGGCCAGCCCTCTCCAGCTCAAGACACTCCATCCTTGCATCCTTCCCCTTAGATTGCTCGGACTGCAGCCTGCTAATCTCCTCCTGAGCCGCCTTCAGCATAGTGTCGTACTGCTAAATAATCTAAGAAAACTTCCCAGCAGCACTGACGAGATCCGCAGAACCATCGCAGAAGTCATCCTTCAGCTCGACATTCTTGAGTGGGATTCCCCAATGAGGCTTCGGCTTACAGCTCCATACCAACTCGGCGCAGAACTTCGGGTTAAGCATGAGAGGCACACCACCCGACCACACTATGGACACTGCGTCTGGATCTGAAGCCGCAGGATCAGCAGGCTCAACCTTGGGGCCCGACGAGTTCGCCCCAGTATCAAGACCAGAACGGCCTCCTGGTCGATGAGACGGATCCTCGCCGAGCTCGTCACCACCTCCTTGACGAGATGGGTCGTCACCACCAGGAGGAATGTCTTCCTCATCAAGCACGACCTTAGGTGTCGTCTCGGCAGCAGGCGACGTCTCCTTGGCCTTGGTCTCTCTCTCAAGCTTGGCCTTCTTCGCAGCCCTGCAAGAGCAACGTTACATTCGCAGCATTTACTAAAGCTGTAGTAGAGAATCAAACCCGTCCTAAGAAAACTTAAATCGTCCTCGAAGCAATCGAGGAAGCCGAACGCTTAGATGGATTACTCGGCAATCGAGGAAGCCGAACGCTTAGATGGATTACTCGGCTCAGCAGCCGATCTGGTCTTCCTCTCCTCTGGGGGGGGGGGGTCGGGTATAAGAATGGTGTCGTCAACGGCCACTGGAGTTCTCTTCTTAAGCACCATCTTCTTAGGACGACGAGACGGTTCAGCTGCAAAAACATATCACGCAAAAATCACTAACAAGCAAATTCGCGACGCAAAATCTAAAGAAGCAGGAAGCAATCATGCCCTTACCAGTAGATGGAGTTGACGCGGGTTTGGTCCTCTCTCGCTTCCTCTTGTTCCTCTCCTCAAGTTCTGCGACAAAGTCAGCCCAGATGATCCGACTTCGATCCCGCAAGAGCTGAAACTTCCTCCGGAATGCAGTAGATGCTGGTCCCAGCACAACTCTCTCTGCGAGACAAAAACGAAAGGTTAGCACAAAAAAAAACCATCGGATGCCGAGGTAAAACCTATAAGTTATCTACCAGCTTCGCGAACCCATCCCGTAAAAACGTGGTCGGGGTCAAAATCCCCAATTGACGCGCTGTTTTTCTTCACAAAAAAATAATTGCGCGACCAATTGTAAATCTTGTCCCAGTGATTACCAAAGACAATGACGTGCTTCATTGTCGTGCAAAAGCGTCGGAAGTTTCCCTCCTTCGCACTAGCACGAAGATCGGTGACGCGCTCAAAGAGCTCCCGGTCAAAGGTAATCCCGAGATGATTAGCGAGAGCCCCGGTAAAAACCATATGGAGAACCACGCCGTGAGTCAGCTGACTCGTAGAAATGCCGCGCTGGAAAGCATAATCCAGCAGGAGGCGAAAGAGGGGAAACCGCACCCCAAACTCCGTGAACCAGCACTCGTAAGCGCAGAACCATCCCGGCGGAGCATCGAACGGCCTCTGCTGGGCTGACGGAATCTGAATCTCCACAGCATCGGAGATCGAGCATCTCGACTTAAGTGCTGCGATAATTTCTTCATCAATCCAAGACCGACCATCGGCGGTCAAGGAGGTTGTCGGAGTGCGCCAAGGCATCTCGATGGTCGGCGGAAGACCCTCGAACTCGACCTGATCCAGAACCGGCACTTTGTCCAGTTCAATCTCGGAATCCGCATCCGAGTCATCCTCCGGGATCCCGTCACAGTACCCAGAACTCTCAGAATCCTCATCCCGCAAGGATGGAGCCTCGAGGTCATCGCGCACCCGGTGAGAAGAACCCTTAACCTCAGACGCTCTCTCCGCCGCCGCCGCTTCCTCTGCCACCTTGCGACGACGTTCCATGATCCGACCGACTCGGACCGCATCCCCGAGAAAACCCGGGACTAGACTTGAGAGTGGGACGTCATCGTCGTCCCGCACGATGGCCTTCCCTTTCCCTTTTCGGTCCGACGGATCCATCGCGCACCAACAGACGAGAATCGGAAGACGAAAAGCCAAAATTCGACGAAGAAAAACCCTAGAAATTATGACGAGAGGAAGGATTGAGACGAGAAGAGAAGAAATTCCGAGTCAAGAAGCAAGCAAATCTAAGACAATTAAGCAAAACCTATCGATTTAACCAAGCAACGCGACTCGAATTCGACGGAGATGGAAGAAGGAAATTACCTTTTCTCTTTCAGGGCAGTTGAAGGCAATGAGCAGGCAAAAAAGGAATTAATGTGGAAAAGAAATCCGAATGGTCTCTTTCAGAGAAGTTTAGCGGCTTTCGAGAAAAAACTTCTCTTCCTTTTTCCCGCTTGGAAAAACCTAACGGGACTTGGGCCTTTTTTGCAAAATCTCAACCGCCGACCCACTTTTGCAGTTTTAATAAGATGACGTGGCAACCCCACTCTTGACGGGATGCCCATTGAATAGCATAACATCCACCCCGACGAGCTGGTCCGACAAATGGAGTTAAACAGTTAAATCTCCTTGACGAGCCTATGTCAAGTTTGAGAAAAAGCACTAAAATGCATGATCTTTTGCGGACAAGATGACGTCAACGTACTCTTTTCCCTTCTTATGGTTTTTATCCCAAACCGGGTTTTTCCATATCAAGGTTTTAACGAGGCGGTACGAATCTAAAGTCAATCGCATCGAAGACGAGCTAGCGTTGGCATCTCGCACTTGTTACTAATAACTCTTAAGCTCAACTCCCATTCATGAAGTTCGCCGAGATCAAACTGCATTTGACTCGCCAAACTGGGGGGGGACTTATTGTTAGGGGTGAAATGAGCAAATTTCCCCGAGTCCATCGCAATAAGTAACAGCGCAAAAAGTCCGGCTCGTCTTCAGCCCTAGTCTCCTCACAGAAATGGAAAGCCTTGAAGAGGAAGATAATACTTTAAGCAAAAAAGAAAAAGCAACAGCCGCCACTCGAAGAAAGGAAAGAAATCAAGAGAAGAAGATTTCCTTTATGATCAAGAGGAGAATATTCAGCAGAGAACCGCCTTAACTCAACTATATAAGGAGAGGTCTTCATTCCCTGAAGACCAAGTGAAATCCTGGCACAAACCCGAAAGCATTCGCTTACTTCTTTTCTGTTCGCATTACGTCTCGTCAAGGCTTGTTTGACGAGATGATCTCTTGTATTCAAACTTTCTTTCGAGTAATAAATCTACGGTTTCTCAAGTCTTCCATCTAAAATATCTCGTCTTAAAAACACGTGCTATTTCTCGAATCAATATTAATCGGAAGTGATTTCTGGTTAGTGGCCACACGCACTAGTAGCAATGTAGATTCTCCATTCCCCAAGTCATTTTAGGATGCGGACATAGTTTAGTTGGTTTTGTTTTGCGGGAACGTTTAACTAATCAAACACGACCACGTTGACAATAATCTCAGTACTACTGACACGTGTTTTATCTTCTCTTTCGTGGTGGGATCCAAACTTGCCGACACTCTCGCTCTTGAGTCTTAACATTTAGTTTCTTCTCTTGTAAATTTGTCCCTCCTACCAAATATTTCATAACAAAAATGACAGATTTATCCTACAAAGAAAAATATATTGCCTAACAAAGCTTCTTAGTATCACTATTACATTTGTATTGTCTTTTAGAGATTACTGCATCACTTTAGACAGCAAAAAGTGAGAAGAATGTGTAAATAAAAAAGAAATTTATTCGATTCCGTTTATTTAATTGTCTCTTGCTAACCATCATAAACAAGCACGTCTCCAAAGATTTAATGCAGTCGCTAATTACCGGACGTGCTTGTAATAGTTTACAATATATCCCATCTTGAAAATTCCACACTTCATTTGTTTTTGTCGTCTAGTGTTCTTTTCCTTTGAAGTTTAATCTAATTAAAAAACAGAGCTAAAACCTCCAACATAACTATTGAAGCCAACATCCACAAAACACATTAGGTTCGCAAGAGAAGAGAGCAAACTAGTTTGGTCAGATCATGATCTTTTTCTTTTTCTTCCTTGATGATCCCAATTCCTGAACCCTAATTCTGTAATTATGCCGACTCTCTACGGTCAAGAAATGTCACCAGACGCCACAAGAAACAGCCCCGATGAGACGCCAGAGACTATCATGAGAGACATCCACGCTCTAAGTCCGACGGTGCCAGAGGATAATTCCCGGACGATGACGGCGTTGCCTCCACCGCCGGCTTTCCGAGGCTATTTTTCTCCGACGAGGTCAACGACGACGATGAGCGAAGGAGCTTCTTCCGGTGAGAACTTCAACACCATAAGCAGAGAGTTCAACGCTCTCGTTATCGCCGGCTCCTCCATGGGCAACAACAACGAACCGGAGGCTCGTGAAGTCACGCAGCTTGACGATCAGAGACAACACGACTTGATGAGGATCCACGAGGAAAGGGTTGAAGAGGAGACGAATCCTTTGGCAATCGTGCCGGACCAGTATCTGGTTTCGAGTTCGGATCCGGGAAGTGGGTTTGGGTCCGGTCAGGATCGTGGTCCGGCTGGGATGGCGACGGGGACGGCGATGTCGGTGCAAAGTGTGAGGAGGGAAGAAGTGGAGGCGAAGATAACGGCGTGGCAGGCGGAAAAACTGGCTAAGATCAATAACAGGTTTAAGAGGGAAGACGCCGTCATTAATGGTTGGGTTAATGAGAAAGTCCACAAGGCCAATTCTTGGATGAAGAAAATTGAGGTGAAATATTTTGTTATCTATCTAAATGTATAAATTACGATTTTCTTAGAGTAATTGTCATAATTTATTTCAGTAACACCAGACGCTATGTTTTACTCGTGCTAAAATTAAATTGAAGTAAGTTTTGGTTTTAATAGATAGTTCAACCATATATGTGACTGTGGTTGGAATTGGATGTATAAAAAACATCATAATCTTTTCATTTGAAATTTTGTAAGCTAACGTATTCACAATGATAACAAAATCTTATATTCGATTTGGTACAGTGGGTTATAAATTTCATTTTATAATTAGGTGAGAGATGGTTTGATATATCTCATATTTTAGCTGCTCAAGTTCATTTTAATTTTTATTGTAAATGTCTACTTTGAATATTTACCCTCGTCATTTCCAATTATACAAACATTTATGATACTTAATTAGGGGCTAACAATATGAGGTGGATGCAGAGGAAATTAGAGGAGAGAAAAGCAAAAGCGGTGGAGAAAACGCAAAATGATGTGGCAAAAGCGCAGAGGAAAGCAGAAGAGAGGAGAGCGACGGCGGAGGCAAAGAGAGGGACAGAGGTAGCAAAAGTAGTTGAAGTTGCTAATCTCATGAGAGCCGTTGGACGTCCTCCTGCCAAACGCTCTTTCTTCTCCTTCTCCTAGCTTTTAGTTTAGAGTGAATTTATTGAATATACAAAGTTGACCAAAAATTTAAGTATATAACACAGATAATTTGAAAATTAAAAAACTAACAAAGAGAAAATAATTATATACCACAATTATCCTTATAGTTCAGACTATTTACAAAAATACCATTGATCTGAAAAAAATATATTTGTTACATCAATTTAAGTGTTAAAGTGTTAATCCAATTAGCATATTATAAAATGTGTGTTAAACTAGTTATCATATCACTAAAAATACGCAATTATTATGTTAACTAAGTTATCATATCATTACAAATATAAAATTAGCATGTTAACTAAGTTAGCATACCATAAATTATCGTTATTAATCTAGTTATCATTTTAACTATGTTAACTATGTAGATTATCAGATTAATCTAGTTATCATTTTATAAAAATATGAATTATTGGTTAACTAACTTTGTTATCTTCACAAATTTATGCGGAATTATATTGATAATTGACTTAATTAACCGTTAACAATGTTATAGTTATCATTATTCTCTTCTTTTGTTTTATTTCATTCTCTTTTTCCTTTTTTTTTTTATAAAAGAGAGAAACAAAGAAAATTAGACAAAAAGGGCAAAAAAGGTTTTTTGATTATAGGTCAACTCGTGAATAGTACTATAAGAGAGAGAACTAATTTTCAAATTATTGGAGTATATGCATTGCAATTATTGTTTAGTTTATATATACTAAACCATTATTTTAAGTTTTTAACCATTAGCTGGATTTAAAATTTATCAGTGTATATTGTTATATATGCTTGATATGGGCATTTTATTTTTTGCTATATACACACATATATGAGAGTGCAGTATTGTTGTGTGGTTGTCTGCTTTTCTTACACCATACAAAAAAATGTGTTGTGCGATCCATGTCCAGAACCAAGAAAATAAAAAGAAGAATTATTATATATATAAGTATAAGCATTTCTTGATAGAGATATAAAACATTTCTGAAAGATTGACAAAAATAAAAATGCTGTGGTTGACAAAATAAAAAAAAGATGTTGGATGAGACTGGACTTGTACAACGTTTCTTCATGAGAAAATGCATTCAAATACAAGCACATTAGTGAGCCTTCGTTAATAAACTGATCTAAATGCTCATGTTTGTGTACGCTTTTCTAGCGATATTAAAGTTTGTGTACATTATTTTTTTTTTTAAAATAAGTCAATAACTAAAAAATACACCGGTAGGACGAGTACATACAGAAATTAGACCCAGAGAGCTACAAGTCTACAACCACAATTTCAAATATTATTCCGCTGCTAATTTCACACAACAATAAGTTTTATTAATGCAACTGGATTAAGAAGACAATGAAAAAGCAGAGTATTTAACACATATAGTGTATGTAAGAAATACAGTGTGATAGTTTGATATATGGTTTTAGATAATTTGGTGGGGATTAAACCTTATTTTACTTTTTACATATCCTGATTATCTGCCACCAAAAAGTCATCTCTCGAAACCTTAGATCTGGATTTTCGGATATAAACCAGGAGCCAACCTAGGTTTCGCAGATGCAAGTAGAGGTTTGGCCATGAACAAGTTGCTCTCTGCCGCGATGAGCTTGACTTGACTTGCACCAATAGGGAGAGCCCATTCGAACCCTTGGAGAAGTCTGGCTAATAACATGATGGTCATAGATGCTCCAATCTTAGTACCTGCACAGCCACGTCGACCGGTGCTGAATATCACGAGCCGCATGTCCGGTTCCATCAGAGTCACCCCCATTGAGTCCCTATCCTGGTCATCAAGGTGTCTCTCTGGCTTGAACACGTCAGGTTTGTCCCATATCTTAGGATTCCGACCAAGTCCTGAACGACCACATGTCATATAACGGTACTGTTCGATTGTTTTATGTTGAAAAGTCTAGTTGACTAGCACGTTCTAGAACTCCGATAAAGGCATGAACATTGTAGATCCATAATTTACATTCGAGTTCCAAGCCTGTTTCAAAGTTTAAATTAGATAATCCGGATGTGAGGTGATAAACGTAAAGAATTTAAAATTTTGCGTCCCCTTTTGTATTCACCATACATAGTAATGAATATAGGATCATGATCCAAAACTCTTGGTGAGTCAAAAAAACGTTGATGATCGTATAAAAGTCTTTATGCCAAGATTCAATTATAAGCGCACGATCGAGCTTTCTTATCATAGATTCTCGGATTGGTTGTTCGTCCAAGTATAATGGACTCCACTGCTTAGTAAATATACAATCTGGTTGGATGTGAGACAGTGGTGGAGGTCGTTTGCACCAGCTAGAGAGAGTTTAAATGAAATTGCAATGATAGGTAGCGATTTCTTTCTGATCAAAGATCGATGAGAAAGATTGCTCATACATATTTGATAAACAAATAAATAAATGGGAAATTATCAAAAATACCACAAAATAAGTTTACGTTCCAAAATTATTATAGCTAGTTTCGTTTTCCAAATTACCACAACACTTTTTTCCAAGGATATCACAAAACTAAAACTAAATTTTAAAGCCTTAAAAGTACACTATTTAAACCCTAAAAATAAATCATATACCCTAAAAACTAGAACCTAAACCCAAATACTCAACCCAAACCCGAATATTCAACTTATTTTTCTTCAAAAATCATTTTTTGATGTTTGTGGTATTTTTGGGAAAATTCATTTATGTGGTATTTTAAAGTATTCATCGAAATATATCTTGAATCTATACTATTAAAACTGAAGCACAAAGGGTATTCCAGTCAGAAAATTTTCAGAGGAAAAATGACTAAATTACCAAAAAACCAATCAGTTAACAAAGAAAAGTTGTTTGGAAATAGGTGTAATAGGGGCTATTTTTGGGAGAAAAAACGGAGTCCACTGAGTTAACTCAGTAATTCGAGTTACCCGACCCGAGATCCATCTTAAAAAAGTGCGGATCCTTTCATTTAAATTGGACCCGAATACTTAACCGGATGATATCTATACTATTAAAGTAGAGACACAACTTAAAGATTCTAACTTAACAAAGTGCCTATCCCTGTAGCCAAACAGCCATAACCCGAAATTAACAAAATTATCCGACCCAATGGAAGAAAACAACACGCGGATCTTTTGTTCAACTTAAAATAAACCGGCGAAACAATTTGATTCTAAAACCAAACCGGACAAGAACAATTCCTTTACAAAAACTTTCGTCATAAAGGAATTTTTACAAAATAAAACGTAATAACTTTCATCATAAATTTCGAATTTAAAGTACTCCAGCTCCGATCACCGCACAATCTGCAACATCTTTCCAAAAAGATCGGTTAATATTTACTTAATAAGTGCATTTCAAATATCGAATCCAAGATATCACTAACAGTAATTTCCAAGCAAAATCTAAGGAGTCTTTCCACTAACTACGCAAAAAAAAAAAAAAAATTCCATAAAAAATCAAAGATTTATGATTGAATATCCCTCCCAAAAGAATATGCGTGTGCTAAAGGGTCAAAACCCTAAGAAACCCTCCCATCTGTACTATAAATATACTGAATAGAAAACCTAGAAAAACACATCGCTTTCTAATACTCAAAGTCTCAAACAACCAAATATGACTATTGGTTCAGCATTCACAAGCCTTATTGAGATCAAACATTTCAAATGGTTGTTTCTTCCCTTTTTTTTTACATTATAAATCCGTTTATTCTAACAGAAAAACTATATTCTGGGTTTTTACAGATATATCATCACGCATATGAAGAAGAAGGCCAATGCAAACCAGAGATCAAAACAATGCTATGAGGCAACTTCACTAAATTACTTTTTTTATATCACATTCTCGATCTATTCTAATAGCAATTTTCAATCTGTTTCAGGATGTGAAGAGAGAACAACTTTAAACGTTTTCTCAAAATTTGGCTTTCAAGTATGATTATTTCTCAAGCGTTTACAAAGCTTAAGATATCAAACCTTTCAAGTCTTCTTGGTGAATCCGTGTGAAATTTTTTCACATTTGGAGGCAGTTCACGGCACATTCTGGTGAAACAATGGAGGTCATACAGGCAGACGAAACTGTAAGAATCCATCCAATAAAACTATTATTTGTTTCACATGGCCTTTCAAGTAGTAAATGTATCAGTTTCGTGTTTTGCACCTTTTTACACGTTTTCAGAACTTCTACCAAAACCATGGTTGCACCACTTCCCAGTTCTTTCCTAAACGACCTCAAGCCTTTCCAAAACATTTGGAAAATCCAAGTTGAAGTCCTGCATTCATGAAAACAATCAATCAACTAATCAAGAGGGCCATGTTTCAAATAGGTATTTCGGAATTTGGGTGTCTCGGTGTTATAAGAACTGTTTCTTATCTTCTTTGTTGTCTCAGGACTGAATCAAGAGATAATATCTCATCAAAGATCAAACTTGAAGAAGACTGTAAAGATGAAATGCACAGCTAGGGAAATATATATACATCTTAAAAGTTCCACTCTGAAGTTAAACATTAAAGCGGGAGTTGTTGGAGGAAATGCACAGCTAGGGAAAGCTTAACAATCGAGAATGTATTATATTCACACAAAAAAAAAGTAGCAATGAGTCGATTAATTTTGACATTCTCCTGTTTCTTATATTACTATGATCTTTATATTATTTGAATCATTTGATAATTAGTTTGGTTTTATATCTACAGCAAATAAATGCATGATTTTTAGAGATTTCTTAAAGTCTTTAGTTTATCTTCCAAGCGATGATCATAGAGTCTAACATGTAGACTTTTATTTCAAATACGAACACATTCATATTAAAGAGTAGAAGTGGCCTGTATTTAAATTACATGTCCCTGCTTCTTTCTATCTCGATTTCAATCAATATAAAGGTAAAGGAGTGAACATTTTAACAAGTCTCGCTTTTTAGTTTTTTTACTCATCAAAAGAAAACTTTTTAAGAGATCATCAAAACAAAGCTGTATATCTAATGCAATTCAGTTAATCTGGAAGAAAAAAATATAAGTGTATAAGATGAGTAGCATTTGTACTAACCTTCAGAGTTGCATTACTCTTACCTCAATTTCAGACGAGAATTGAATCCGCTCTAACAAGATTCGACAGTCCAAAAGCGAAATTGCCTTCGATTAGTAGAGGAATCACAGAATTCCGCCACGAACGACAACAATTCGACGATTACGACATTCTCTCACTCTATAAACCCCATAAATGTTTTCCCCCAAATCGGATTTTCGAGTTCTGGAGAAGAAGAATGAAAATGTCGCTTCCCCTATTTTAACCAATTGGTTTTGTTGACTAATTAAATTACTCCGGTCCAATTTTACTAAACCGGAGTTGAACTGAAAATCGAGGCACAATAAAGCCATGGGCATATTAAAAATATTTTACTTTTCTATTTTAAAAGTACAGAGCTATAGATTAAATCTATTTAATATTAAAAATATTTTTATTACTAAAATCAAATACTACAAACTATAAATCTAATATTCACAAATTTAATTAACTGTTAGTAACATCACGAGTCAGAACCAACATTCTTTTAGATCCAAGTCTTTTCAAAAAGACAGAAAAAAATGGAGGTGACTAAATGTGAAAGTTTGTAATATTGAATTTAACATGTCTCATGGACAAATTTACAAATAAAGAGAAAATAAGAAGATTTAATCTACATACAAGAGTATCGTTTTCTTGATCCAAATGGCCAAATTTCTCTTTTAAAAATGAGCTTCACACTAACACCAAAAAATAATACTGATGGAGATGGTTTAATTCTCTTTAATCAAACGTTAAAATAATATCCAATTTTAAAAATCTAATATTGACAAATTTAATTAACTTAAAGGTTATCAACATCACAGGTCCGAACCAACATTCTTTTAGATCCGGGTCTTTTCGGAGAGACAGAAAGAAACAATGGATCAAATGTGAAAGTTTGTAATCTTGACTTTAACGTCTCATGTACAAATTTATAAATGAAAAAAAAAAAAAAAGATTGGATCTACAGACAAGAGTATCGTTTTTTTGACACAAATTGTCAAATCTATACTATTAAAAATTCATCATCATATATTCTAAATTGCCAAATCTATAGATTCATCATTATATATCACAAACATATTATTATTTACATAATTACAATATTAATTATATGAATACTTTAGCATTCTTATCGAAAATTGCAACATCCCGTGCTTCTCAAGCACGGGTCAAGATCTAGTAGTAAATTATGAATGAAACACATATCAAGACTACTGGATAATTACACCCACGATAAGAAAACAACATAACAAAGGCTAAATCCCAAATTTTCTTATGAATGCGAGTCTTCCTTTATTAATGATCAGTTCCATTATCCATAGGAATTTTATTTTATGACAGACGCATATTCTTTTGGTTACTCAAATAAAACACAAAAAGATAATGAGGAAATACAACAAAGAAGCAAAATAAAATAAAATACAACAACTATAATGTAATAAATACAGTATGATATTTTGGTATACGATCTCAGAGAATTTGGTGGGAATTAATTATTGCTTTGTATATACCTTAGTATATACCTAACCTTGATCATGAAATCTTAGATCTGGATTTGGGATATAAAGCAAGAGCCAACCTAGGTTTTGCAGATGCAAGTAGGGGCTTGGCCATGAACAAATTGCTCTCCGCCTCGGTGAGCTCGACTTGACTTGTACCGGGAGGGAGAGTCCATTTGAACCCCTGAAGAAGCCTGGCTAATAACATGATGGTCATAGATGTCCCAATCTTAATACCTGCACACAGTGGCGGATCTAGAAACATTTTTAATTGGGGGCACAAAATTATAAATATTCAAAAAAATTCATCAAATAAAATAAAGTATTCAAACCGAAACAAAACCATAGTACTAACATTTAAGAAAAGAAATCAAATGATAAAACAAAACCTACAAATGTATCCTACGAGCTTCCATATTTAATAAAAATATTTAATAAAATTTGTCTAAGCTATAAATTTTTTTTTAAAAAAATTCAGTAGGGGGCACGTGACCCCGGTGCCGTAGTGCTACATCCGCCCCTGCCTGCACAGCCACGCCGACCGGTGCTGAATGTCACAAACCGCATGTCCGGCTCCATCAGAGTCAAACACATTGAATCCCTAGCATTATCATTAATATGTCTCTCTGGCTTGAACGTGTTAGGTTCGTCCCATATCTTAGGGTTCCGGCCAAGTCCTAGACGGCTCACGAGAATTTGACTACCTATCATACGTACCAAGATAACAAATACCACATGTCATATAATGTTCAAATATGATGTGAGTATATATGTCATATATATAATGTTTGACAAGAACCTGCTAGAATATAATATCCAATAAAGTATATGTAAGTTACAAACTATTAGGAAGTCTTTAGATACACATGTTATATTGCTCACTTTTTTCAATGTCCATAATAGTGGAGAAACGTTGATTTATTTTTATGTTTAAGACAAAAGCCGCTTCTGAACTTCTCACATATAAGAAGGAGGTTTACCTTTAGGGACGAAATAACCAGCGAGGGTAGTATCTTCCCGGGCTCCATGAGGAGGCATCAACGCGTTAGCTGGGTGAAGCCGGAAAGATTCTCTGCTACAAGCTTTGATGTAATTGAGTTTTGGTATGTCTGATTCTTGCACAAATCTGTCTTTACCAACTACCTTGTCTAATTCATTTGTCGCTTTCTCAAGAATCTCCGGGTGATTCAACATCTCGGCTATCGTCCACTCCACGTTATTCATCGTATTGTCGATTGATGCAACATTGATGTCCTACATACATCATGTTAAATGCATATAAATATGAAACTTTAATTTTTTTTTCCTTCATGGATGTATTTCCCCTATATAACCAAATTCACATGCACACTAACCTTGCATTGAGCTCTAATCTCATCAAAAGTGAATAAAGGCATTCCTTGGTCATCTTTTAGCGTGATTAGAATATCGAGCCAATCTTCTTCCGTCTCTTTTCCGCCTTTCTCACTCCACAGTTGCATTCTCTTGTGGATGATTGGATCGTTGCACCTGTTGATAATATGGACAGCTTCTCTTACCTCTGCCTCCTCTCCATCGATGTTCCATCCTCTAAGGAAAGGGATGTAGTCTGTTACGTTAAAGCTGAAAAAGCAATCAAGAGCTTGGTATATTGCGTCCATATTCTCGTTCTCTTTCGGCCCGAGACCGCCGTCCTCGGCTGCTTCATCAAAATGCCTCTGGCCAAACAGCATCCTCATCATCACGGCGTGGCAATAAATCAAGGAGACATCCCTCACGTTAACCGTCATAGATCCTGATTGGCATAAGTTGAAGATATACGTGACAATGTTATCTGCTTCTAGGGTTCTATCACCGAGGGCCTTGTTCAACGTTGTAGGAGACATAAGTTTGTTGACCATCACTTTCTTCGACAGCTTCCATCTCTCACCGTAGGAAGAGAAAGCTACGCCTTTGTAGCCATTGCTTATGAGATTGATCGAGTATGACTCAGCTCAGTCTGCGAAAGCCTCGTCTTTTTCCCTAAGAACTTCTCGGGCAATCTCGCTTGAGGTTATGGTGATGACGTGGGTGCGGAAAAAGCGGAAGCAAGCTATTTCCGTTTGCATGTCTTCCATGACGCGGTGGATCCACAGGTGTATCGGTCGGTTCATGATCATGTCGAACAAGTTGCCAATGATTGGCCATCCTCGTGGGCCCGGAGGAAGCTGACCTTTTGGATTTTTGGATCTTAAGGAACGTATGGCGAGAGCTAGGACTAGCGTAATGGAAAATAGAACAAGTATGAAACAAGATGGATTTGTAATACTCATGTTCATAGCTAAAAGTTTTGTTGTGTATGTATGATCTTTTATTGGGAGCTGAAATGAGGTTTTGTTTTTAAGCTAGTGTAGTGGAGATCTTTTACTACAAAATGAGTACCAAGAACATCTACCTAAGTGTCTATTTATACAATTCAAGTTTCATTTACGGTATATATAATCCTATAGAATATTGTTGGTCTCCGAAAAACTATTATTCATCAAATAAAAACCCTAATGAAGATTGACCTAGGTAGTGGTAACAATTAAATACTAGTGTTATGGTCATTTTTTTAAGATGGATATATCATATATGTACTATACTCCTATTGGTTGCCATTTTGTTCCCAAGCATGAAGTCGAATATTCTGGAGGTCCGATTTTATATAAATCAAGCGGTGTAGTAAAAACGTTTTTGAGTAAAGCTATCTCTTAGAGTTATTTTTGTGAAAATCCTACAATATTAGTTGTGATTGCTTTCTACAGAAAAAATATATTTAATACTCCTTAAAATAAAACCCTAATAAAGATTGACCTTGGAAGTATTAAATTTAAGTTATGTCAGTGTCCACCTTAAAATATGCAAGAAAATTATTAGTGCCATGGTCATTTGATCGACGGACATATGCCTTCTACGTTTTATATTTTTTTTTTGTTTTTCCTCCCCGAACATAAAGTCAAATATTTTCAAAGACTGGTCAACTTCTTTTTTCTTTTTTTTTGCCAACGAAGACTGTTCTAGTAGAGATATGATTTTGTAAAGAATACTATAATTTGTGTTCGCACAATTTTTAAGAAAAAAGTGCTATATACTGAAGTGATCTATTTTTGGATTTTTGTTGTTGTATGTAATTACTAATTTTAAACATTACACCAAGTAAAATTAAAGACAGGATTTTACTCTTGGGTTACGATCTACTGGCATACCTATTTTACGTTCTTCAAGTAATTTTTATAAGTTTACTAATTAGTTTGACATATTTTTATAGATTATTATTGCCTTCTTGTTAATTGTTACCTTCTTAGTTTTCGGTTTGTCGGTAGTGCTTTTTAGCACTTATTGATGCAGAGTCTCTATTGTTTAAAGAATTATAAGACTCACTACAGGAAAAACGGGTTTTAATAGCAGTCGAGTATAGCGTTTTAGGTTAATATGCTATCTTTAACGAAACACTGTTTTTTTAATAGCGTTTGTTTTTTAATAAAAGCTATGATAGAATCACATATTAAAAAGTTATAACCCCGCATTACGTTTTCCGTTGCATCATTAGTCTATAATAACATATTTAATTGTAAACGCTATTAGAAATAGTGGCGGACAAATATTTTTTCGCTTCCCTCCACACTTAATAAATGTGTGATTTAGTGGTCCTATTTAATTTTAATGTATGATTTAGTGGTCCTATTTAATTTTAATCTCGCTAATACTAATAATAACATTTTCTGGTAGATACCAACTAACTCAAAAGATCACTCGACTAGGCTGAGATGGCTTGCTTTTGGACCACGACATATTGCACACACCTACAAGGGATATATTGTGAATGGCCATCGATTTCATACAGACGATGTTAAGCGGAAAACTCAGAATAGTGGAGTCACATATGAAGCATTCTCGATGTGTAGGTCAAGTGCAAGAGATTCTAGACACATGGCAGACATAGTCTTGTTCTATGGCGTGGTGAAGGAGATCATCTTGTTAGACTACCATATGTTCCAGATTCCATTATTTAAGTGTATTTGGGCCAACAGAGGGAATGGAGTGAAAGAAGAAGATGGCTTTACACTAGTGAACCTCCATATGAATCAGTCCGCCTTTCTCCAATGTCCATATATCTTACCATCCCAAGCAAAACAAGTTTTCTACTCTCGCAAATGCATCAGCTGGTAGGGTTCATATTTGTGATTGGAATTTGGATGGTGAGATTATTGGTGAAGGCATATTATGTTCAACTAACCCAAAAGATTTGGTAAACAACATACCTCTGGGTCCGAATGCCGCAATTGTGAAGGTTGTACTTGTGCTTAAAGAGAAGGCTTTTTTGTGGAGACCAAGTGCTGAAATGTCAGAGATGGGTGATGCACTTAACGAGAACATCGCATGGCCTATGGATAAAGTGCAATTGATCGATGAGTCCTGCCACACCAGCTGAAGAAACATCGAGGAAATCACATGCGGTAAGGTTCTTTACATTCTTTGTTTGTCTGAAAATTATGAAATGCTTGCTGAGCTGATATTCTTGATGATGATATAATGGTTGAATGATGAGTCTATTTAAACTTCTTAATACCATAGTGCAAGTAACAGTACTAGCATTAGCAAAGGAGTAAAGCAGAGGTGCATTTTGTTAGACTGCAATGGCTCAGGAGAAACAGTTGCACAAGGTCGAATATCTTCAACTGATCCAGCAGATAAGGTTCATTTTGTCCCTTTAGGTCTCAATGCTAGTAAAGTATGGGTAGAAGTTTCTAAGCGTGATAGTGCACGAGTGTGGCGACCTAATTCGGAGGTTGAGTTCATCTCTGATGCAATAGGAACAACAGTCGCTTGGCCCAATGATAAACTCATATTGCAGTGAAAAATCACAATTGCTGTTATCTTTAAGTACTATGAATTTATGCTACTTATGTATCTCTTTTATTGGATCTTTTGACTGATATTCAATAAACTTCTGTTTTTTCTTGGCAATATAACTAGTGTGTTGGATGAAATCTGTAGATATCTTATTCAAATTGATTTTCGGATAATTTTTTTATAAATATTTTGTGTCATAACATATATTATAATTAATAACGCATATCAAATGCTATAGTAATTTAGTACATAACAAATATCAAACGCTATAATAACACAATACATGACACCAAAAGAACGCTGTCGAAATAATATTAATAACAAAGAAAATGCGCTATTGAATAGTAATTTATTGCATAAGTATGTCCGCTATCTTATGTAACGATTTAATAGCATCACACAAAACCGCTATCTAAAGTGTAAGACCTATTATCGCGGTCGATGATACAGCGTTGAACTCAACGCTATGATATCGTTAGATAGCGTTTTTCCGACGCTGTAAATACGCCTTTTTCCTGTAGTGACTAAATTTAAAGGACTAGTCATAAACAAATATTGATCAATTGACTAACTATGGAGTTTACTTTTATTATAAACTCTTAGAGTTTCCAAAGCAAGTTCATAAGAGCAGTTTTTCTCCTGATTATTAAATGGTAGTGTGCTATTTGAAGATACGCGCATGATGATGAATAATGTATTAACGGCTAATTAAAAATTGGTATCATTTTCACAGAAAGTTCTGTCTGTTTTATATATAAGATCTAGCCAGCTTCTGCAAAAATCTATTTATTTTTTGCGCATATCATTTGTTATCCATTAGAGAATCCATCAACCATTGTTGCCCTGGTTAAATATATAATTGTGATATTCAATTTTGACAATGTTATCATGCTACTAGTTGTAATAGTTAGAGTCGTTTCAAACTATTTAAATGTTATGTGAAATTTTTTATCAACCATATATTTAAAAAATAGGGGTCCCATATTTTGGATCTTTTACGATTTATATCATTTATTTATATATTCTATAAGCTTCAACAATTAATTAAAGCATACGTTTATTTAATTTTAAAAACAAAATTGAGGGTTAAGTCTTTTAAAAAAAAACTTAGGACATCAGTCAATATCCTTTATATATTATAGCTCTAATTTTCTTAGTTTTTGACCTAAAAATTAATCAGATCTACGATAGTTTTTATATTCAAACATTGTCATATAAACTGATCAAAGCAAAATTTGGTTATTCTCTTTGGGACAATGTTCTCCACATATCAAACACGAAGATGATCGTTATTTTATTTGGTGGTTTCTTTTCTTTTTTACCAGATTTGTTCGGACATTACGGAAAAAGAAAAAAGGGTCCTAATAATAAATTATCAAAGTAAGACATATCTGAAAAAAACAGAAATCAGGATAACAAGAAAACACAGAGAGATTAGGGAGGGAAGGATTTTTTTTTTTTTTTTTGTTTTGAAAAAACCCTTCCTTCCGTATCTCTCTGTAAATTTCGTATATCTAAAAAAAATTGAAATTTGAGGAGAAACTATAATTGGCTTCGTCTGTTCTTTCACTTAGGGTTCTTGTTCGATTTTCAAGAAGAATTTAATCTGTTTAATTAATTAATTGCGCTTTGTATATATAATGGGGAATTGCTGTGGAACGGCGGGATCATTGATTGGAAATGGCAATCAAAAGAAAGGTTTTAAAATGGCGAATCCTTTCTCAATCAATTACGGTCACCACCACGACGGCCTTAAGCTTACCGTGCTCAAAGAGCCAACAGGTTGCGAGATCAAGCTGAAATACAAATTGGGTCGCGAGCTAGGTCGAGGAGAGTTCGGTGTTACGTATCTATGCACAGACATCGAGACCGGAGAGGTTTTCGCATGCAAATCGATCCTGAAGAAGAAGCTAAGGACGAAGGTTGATATAGATGACGTTAAGAGGGAAGTGGAGATCATGAAGCATATGCCTGATCATCCCAACATCGTGATGTTGAAAGAGACTTACGAGGATGATAAAGCTGTGCATTTAGTTATGGAGCTTTGTGAAGGCGGTGAGCTTTTCGATAGGATTGTGGCCAGAGGGCATTACACGGAGAGAGCTGCAGCTTCGGTGATTAGAACAATCATGGAAGTTGTTCAGGTTCGTGTGGTTTTTGATGCATGAATCTTATTTGCCAATTTAGGCTGCTTGGACATGAATTCTTTATGTCATTGCTTGAAAGGCACGTCTTATGGCGAAGCTGACTATTGTTTTGTTCTGTTTAGTTTTGGAACCTAATTTATCTGTTTTGTTCCATTTGTGTTGCAGATGTGCCACAAGCATGGAGTAATGCATAGAGATCTAAAACCTGAGAACTTCTTGTTTGCAAACAAGAAGGAAAATGCATCTTTAAAGGCGATTGATTTTGGTCTCTCTGTTTTCTTTAAAGAAGGTAATGATGTGTATCATCTTGGATGCATAATGGTTTTCATACCATTTGAAGCAATCTTTGACCAGGTAATGTGTTTTTGTTTGCAGGTGAGAGATTTAACGAAATCGTTGGGAGTCCTTATTACATGGCTCCTGAGGTATTAAGGCGGAATTATGGACCAGAAATCGACATTTGGAGCGCAGGCGTCATTCTTTACATATTGCTCTGTGGTGTTCCTCCTTTTTGGGCAGGTTTGTCAAATCACCTTGTTTTGTTTCAACAAAAAATTACATGTTTTTGCGTTTAGAAAATTTCAAAGCATTTTCAATGGTCAATATTTTTGTTACTTGGGTAGCAAGAAACTATGCTTGACTAAGCGCATATACAATAATTTTTGCTAGTAATCGCCAACATTTCCTTAAATCTCTCTCTCTTTTTGTTGGAGCACCTCCGATAGTGAGATATCCATAGAGTATATCTCATCATATGATAGTAATATTATTAATGTAGTTTAATAAGATGTGTTTTCTTTGTGTCACTTTGTATATAGAATCATTGAAAGGTAATGAGGCGTCTTCTATCTTGTTTGATTGTTTGTAGAAACCGAGCATGGAGTCGCAAAAGCGATTCTTCGATCTATAATTGATTTCAGAAGAGACCCCTGGCCTAAAGTTTCTGGAAATGCAAAAGATCTGATCAAGAAGATGCTTCATCCTGACCCAAGGCGTCGTCTTACAGCTCAACAAGTGCTTGGTACCATATCCAACTCTTTTTCTTTCGTCCTCACTCATATGAAATCAAACGTTAAAGACTCAAATTATTTTTTGGTTTGAACAGATCATCCATGGATACTGAATGGTAAGAATGCTCCCAATGTATGTTTGGGTGAAACCGTAAGAGCAAGACTTCAGCAATTCTCTGTTATGAACAAGCTCAAGAAAAGGGCACTCGGTGTATGTTACTAAACTAATCTCTTCTCTTGAATACAATTTGGAAAGAGTTTTAAGATATGGTTTTATAACATTCCTTCCAATAGGTTATTGCTGAGCATCTATCGGTTGAAGAAGCATCCGGAATAAAAGAAAGATTCCAAGTAATGGACACAAGCAACAGAGGAAAGATTACATTCGATGAGCTAAGAATCGGACTGAAGAAACTCGGGATTGTCATTCCACAAGATGACGTTCAAATCTTGATGGACGCGGTAAGCTACTAACTTATTAAGCAATTACTACTGATTTAATAAATCATCAAGCGCAACAATGCATTGACTTTGTGGCTTGGTTTGTTGTTTACAGGGAGATATTGATAGAGATGGATATTTAGACGTTAATGAGTTTGTAGCCATATCGGTACACATCAGGAAGATGGACAACGACGAGCACTTAAAGAAGGCCTTTTCGTTCTTCGACAAAGACAAGAGTGGTTATATTGAAATAGAGGAGTTGCGAGATGCTTTGGCAAATGAGCTTGACACTAGTGAAGAAGTTGTTGAGTCTATCATCCATGATGTCGATACCAATAAGGTAAATATCTTTATATATAAACATGTAAAACGACTAGAAATTTGAATGTTCTTGAATTGTAAAACTTGTGCAGGACGGAAGAATAAGTTATGAAGAGTTTGCAACGATGATGAAAACGGGAACGGATTGGAGAAAAGCTTCGAGGCAGTACTCGAGGGACCGGTTTAACAGTCTTAGTCACAAGCTGATCCAAGATGGGTCATTGCATTCTAATGGGGATACAAAGTAGAGCTTGAAATCTGCGAGACACATATATACTTATTCTCAGTCTCAGAAGAAATGAATTGATCCTGATTCGAAAGGAAGAAAAATATTTTATTCTTTCTTTTGGTGTTGGTTTTTAATTTTCGCTCATAACTTGTTAGTTTTCGACGGGTAAATCAGTTAAGCTTTAGGCATTTATATTCTTCAAAGATCGACTGATCGAGCATGTGATCAGGAGAGGCCCGTCTGTAAAGATATAATTAATTGTATGTGGGAGAAAATGAAGAACAATTCATTTGTTTCTTGTTAATTACATAATTTTTCATTACTTGTTACCAATTAACAAATTTTCCTTTGGTGGAAACAAGTTGGGGTTTAAGCATGGTTCAGTGAACTATATTTGACCAAGAATGTGAGTTTTCTATGGCTCCAATTCTCCAAATGCTAAGATTTTATTGTATTTCATAATGAGATTATATAGTTTGTTATATAACCAATTACCATATATAAAAGAAATCGTTTAATCATTATAATTTTAAAATACCACAACTACGTCGATACTGCCTCCAAAAGATTTCGTCCGAATTTGATATAAAAAAAAAAAAAAAAAAAAAAAAAAAAAAAAAAAAAAAGCCATGAAGGAGAGAGTCGTATATGTTCGTAGAATTTATTTACAATTTTTTGTTTTTTTTTTGATTAAAGAGAAAAAAATTGTAACCGGCAACAGAACATATGATATAGTTGGTCGATAAAGTTAGAAAATTGTATCCGGCAACAGAACATATATATATATGTTTTGTTTAGTGAGTAATTTCCAGATTAAACCGTTTGTGAGTTGGTTGATGGAAGAGAGGAGGGAACATATCAAAACGATGAAACAGAAAAGGATAGAAATGGAAACTAAACTAAAAAAAGATGAAGAAATCGTTAGCGTCTTTGTTGTCGGCTCCGTAGAATGGTCTGCTTTCTTTTTGCATTGTTTCAATTTTTCTGGTGTTTTTGTTTTAAGTGGTAAGCTGCAACTATATGAATTCTATCTCTAGGCGTTTAGCCAAACACTACCTTATCATTTGCTATAAACATCATTTAATTACAAAACCTCTAACATCCTAAACGACCGAACACTAGCAGAACACTACTAGATATGTCGGATTTGCTTACTACATAGTGCGCACGCACAAACTTAAAGAGACTCGAGTGATTCCTCACCTAACTCTAGCTGCTGGTATCAGCCTTTATAAATCTCTAGCGAGTCCACTAATGATTGAAACTCGGGGTTTGACCATTCGAGAACCTCTCCTGTCTTATCCTCCACGTCAAAGTACTGCAAAAAGATTATCACTGGGGACAAAGTTCGTAAATAAGATGCACTTGCTTCCGAGCAGCAAAAGCTGCAAAACCATCTCAAGAGTCTCCCTTTTTAGAAACTGAGAACCACTGAGTGGTTTCATATTGACAGCTAAGAATACCTTTCTCCGCGAAATTGCGTTGAATTCAATCTTATCACTAATCCATATCTCAACTCTATGCATATATCCACAACTTGTCGTATGAATGCGATCGACAATAAATAAATAAAGAGGAATGCAATTGTGACTTGTGATTTTGTGGCCATTCAATCCAAACGGTTAACCAACTAACATAACAGAAACTCATTTTTTATATATTATATTTTGATTTAGTTGTACACAACACCCCTTCCTTAACTTTTATGGGCGTTTACACGTTTCGAAAAGAAATTTATATATTGAATTTTCTCTTTATTATAACGAATAGATAGCACAGCTGCACAAGAAGTATGTATGTGATCCTGATCCACAGTAGTTTACGAAATGATTGATGTCTTTCTGATTTGTGTTTAAATTTAAGGAAATTCGAAATAGTATCATTTGGAATACTGTGCAGAGGCCGGCTGATGTTTGATGATTCAATCTAAAAATTTTCGTTACAAACTGTTTATCTATGATAATTTAAGATTTTCTATTACTCTTCAGACTTTTTTCCTTATATGTATACATGTATATTATGTGCTTTTGTGCGTGCACGAACAATATTTTTCTATTTTCAAAACATATCCAACTAGTGTTTTGAAAACCGGACCGACCCGGTAGTCGGACTGGGTTCGACTGTGAACCGTACATGTAACCGGGTTGGGTTTCCGGTCTGGTTTATAAACAATTAATATGATCAGTTAACTAATTATATGTTACATTAGAAGTTATTTCACAAAATTAGGTTGACTTTAATTTTTCTAATACTATTATATTTATATTTATACTTTTATATCAACTCTTAACTATTTATAATATGTATTTTAAAATTTCTATATTTAAAAATAAATAAACATAAATTATTATGAACCGAATTCTATTTTAAAATTTCTATATTTAAAAATAAATAAACATAAATTATTATGAACCGGATTCAACCCGGTCGAACCAAATTGAACCATGACCCGGATACTTATCCAGTTCGCCTTCCGGTCCGGTTTTAAAAACATTGTATCCAACTAAAGAATTCAACAATAACTTGTGACGAGTAATTCTATTTGCATTTCTTTATTCAGAATATTTAAATGCCGTTTTCTGTGGATAATCATATATTGCATAGAGTAGTTGGATCCTATCCAAATGCCAAAGCAAATTGGGTAATATTATATTATTTAGTGGTTGTTGTATGAAATTTACTTGTGCAACAAAGAATATGACATAATAATTACATATATACCATATAATCTAATGTTTATGCATCGAACTATTCTAATATAATCAAACAACAATTCCAAACGTACGTGCAGTGCCGTGTTCACGCTAAAATGGGCTTAGGGCAAAAAATTTAAAATAAAAAGCTTTTTGAAAAAGAAAATAAAATAGTAGATAAAAATGCAAAATTATTTTAGAATAAAATGAACAATGAACCAATATTTTAATTTGGGGTATTTTTTCATTGTAAAATCTAAATGAATCTAAAAAAATATAATAAATCCACAAAAGTTTTTTGATTTTCTTTCTTAAAAAGCCTAACTAAGAAAGAAAAAAAGATTCATATCCAAATAGTCCAATTTGTGATGTAAACTAAGAAATATTATTTATTTAAACCAATATACTATGTAATTTGGAGGTCTTTGAATTTTTAATTAGTTTGGGGACCAATACAAATG
This sequence comes from Erythrophleum ivorense, assembly GCA_026724425.1. Lineage (NCBI taxonomy): Eukaryota > Viridiplantae > Streptophyta > Magnoliopsida > Fabales > Fabaceae > Erythrophleum > Erythrophleum ivorense. Next base: position 1,453,803 of record JAIUCV010000086.1, on the reverse strand, counting down.
CACTTTTTCTTACATGGTAAGCACGGCTCTGCGTACGTGTTTTGATTTTTTTTCCTTGAAGCTCGTGTTAGAAATCAAACGACATAGACGGCTTACAGATACATGGTTCATATATATATGAGAATTACTGTACATGTAGTTTTTCCCATTTTAGGAGGATCCGTTAACTAAACATGAAAAAGAAAAGGGAAAAATTAATGTTTGTATACGCAGAAGGATAATAAGAATATTGAATCAGATATCCAAAAGATGAACAAGAACCAATAATTAAGGAGCGTTATAACAACGACCAGGAAAATTTCCCAGAAGTCATGCTTTCGTCCATACCTTTGGTCTCTCAAGCAAGCTTCACACATGCCTTTTGATGTATCTATACGTTCTTTTATTGTATATCTAAATTTGTATTTGTTATAGTATATAATCACCCATCGTTATGTTAATATTAAGTTTTTATTCAGAAACTAAATGTTTAAGACATAATTAATATTATATGTTATAGTTTGGGACTGCAAAGTTTACGAATTTCGACCAGTTAAATAATATATACATACGGGCATGCATTAGTCTTTCCCGTAATTATTGGAAATCCATGTGTTGTATTTGTTTTGTTTTTTTGGATCCTTAAGTCAAATTTCTTTATTAATGTTATGAAATTGCCTTGTGTTTGAAAATTAAAGTCGCACTAGAAATTAGAAAATTCTTACTAATTCTAAGGGTTCATGCATGATTCTTAACATTCTAGAAACAAGAAATGTTTTACTGCTCAATCATGTGATAAAAACACATTGAAACTTTGACCACGTGTTCATTTCAAATATCGACATTTCAAACTTTTGAAACTTTGACCACGTGTTCATTTTTTTAACTTCCTTAAGTCTCACGTGCTGCGCCTAATTTTGCTTCCCATACGCCATGCGTGTGCCGCGCAATTTCGTTGAACCTACGACGCGCTTCATTTGAAACATTTTTTTTTTGGGGTAAAATGTTAAGTATTCGAAACATTTTATCTTTGTAAAGATAAAAAATTATACTGTATCTAGTTTTTTTATTAAAATTATATATAGACTAGAGTTCTGTCTGTTTTTTTTATTTTAAATGGTAGATATCAACGCCTAGATATTTTTTTGTCTTCGAGTTTTGGCGAGTAAAAAAGTAACCAAAAAATGAGAAAAATTGTTCACTCTTATCATTTATATATTTATAGCTTCAAATTAGTACATTCAACGTTATGTGGGTGATGGGATGAACAAATAAATATACATATGCATTTAGTAATCTATGACGGGCCAACTTGACAAAAAAAAAAAAAAAACAATTATGTCTAATCAATGTGACGTGATATTTTTTGACCAGATGGCATATTTCATTCTTTCAATAAGCAATGAGCAATGAGATCAAGAAAGACGAAAATGCGACGGTCACGTGAAGGTAGTTATCTCAACTACAACTGAACATTCGCGATCGTATAAGTTCGGTTTTTTTGTTTACTAAAATTACGCATCCCTATTGTACACGAAATTACGACTTTTTTTCTTACGACTAATGCTGTTTTCGTATTATTTATATCTCACGTAACATTTAATTTGTGGGGGCTTAATTACCGATAAAAATGTATTTTCATCAGACGGCACCAATAGATGTTTACTTTAGCGACTAAAGGTCTAATCAATAGATGTGACGTGATATTTTTTGACCAGATGGCATATTTCATTCTTTCAATAAGCAATGAGCAATGAGATCAAGAAAGACGAAAATTCGACTAGCCCTGGACACGGATATCCGGAAAAAACTCAGTATCCGTGATCCGCTCCATCCGATCTGGATAGTTGATTTTCTGATCTGCTTTGATCCTGAAATTTTCGGATATTCGTATGTTTTTTTTATATCTGCGGATATCCGATCCGATCCGTTAATTTTTATTTACAAAAAAATAGAATATACAAAAATAATAATAGAAAAATAGATAGGCACACCTCCAGAAAAAAATTATTGTTTCATAAATCATAATAGATATGCCTTCAAAAATAAGTTCCAAAAACATAAATTGATTAATCACAACGGTAAGCATATCATCGCTAACATTATAACATAAAACAAAGATACTTTTAAAGTTTTAAACATATTATTTGTTAATTTTTTTTATTTAGTCACGATATTCTTAATTTCTAGTAATTATGTAACTTACATTATTAAACATATTTACTGCACAAATGAGTAGATTCTATTTGTGAAGATACTATTTTTGTTAATTCATATGTTTCTAAAGACAAAAAGAGCAAATTTATACTATGATCTGCATATATATATATATATATAGTTATTGTAATATACGGATCGGAGCGGATATTCGGTTTTTTCTAAAATGATATTTGCGATTTGCTCCGTTTTTAACGGATATTGAATTTTAGTATTTGCTTTACTTTGTATCAATACGGTTATCCGGATTTTTCGAATCGAATCGAATCGAATAACGGATCGAATCGAATCGAATAACGGATCTAACGGATAATTTGCCGGTCACGTGGAGGTAGTTATCTCAACTACAACTGAACATTCGCGATCATATAAGTTCTGTTTTTCTTTACTAAAATTACGCATCCCTATTGTACACGAAATTACCACATTTAATATCTTACGACTAATGCTGTTTTCGTATTATTTATATCTCACGTAACATTTAATTTGTGGGGGCTTAATTACCGATAAAAGTGTATTTTCATCAGACGGCACCAATAGATGTTTACTTTAGCGACTAAAGGTTACGATTTGATTTTTTTTTTTTTTTTTGGGTGAAAGGGTTAACTTATTATCTGATATTTTAAACATGATTTTCGTCATATGTATTCTAGGTATCATTTACAGAATTTATATTCAAATGCAACCGTTAATGGATTTATTTTTCATCTTTCCGTATCTTTGTTTAGAATGTTTATATGAAATTTGATCATTTTTGTTATTTTTTAAAAATAACAAGCAAAATATATATACAAACGCATAAAAAGCAATATTCGTGAATGTTTGTAATTTCTTAACTTTCTAAAGATATAAGAAAAAAACTGCAGAACATACATACTTCCTATGACAAACATGTCAAGTACTGGCCAGTGATACTTGGCCAGTGATTGTTGATACGATGATAGTAATGTGACTGACATATATTGAACCATCATAGCAATATCCGTCGCTCATCACAATAGTTTCTGTTCAGTGTATGTTCAATTCACATTTTGACCCCCCCAATTTCTTGAATGAACAAATTATACAGGTAATGATTTTAGTCAATCTGTCCAATAATCTAGCTGACACTATAATAGTTATTATAATAAAATCTCCAATTACCTTAAATCCTTAAGCGATGTTTCTTGCAGAAAATGCGATAAGCATGGCCTCGCTAAGGGACAAAAAAATCTTTATAGAAATAAAACAAGAGAGAGTAAACATATGGAACTCTAAAGGAAGAAAAAATAAATAAAGATAAATATAAAAATCGTTGCCTAAAGTAGTGTTACGTGACAATCTCAATTTCACTCCATACCTCGAACTCATTCAAGCATAAGAAACCTAACTTTAATGTTCCTTTTGATTTGTCTATAAATACATAATACACTTCTCCAATTTCAAAACAAAGCAACACAAAGACAACAATCACATACATCAAACATTCTCAACCTACTCCCGAAAAACGACACGCATTCCCTTTCCAAAAAACCTATTTCCCTACCAACCTCAATGGCCCATTATTACAACCTTTTTACCGTTTTCCTATTATGGGTTCTTTTGATGTTCTCATGGTGCGAGGCTTCAAGAAGCAGCTTAAATGGATTTGATCATTCTTATGGAAGGTTCAAATCCGATAGCTTAATCAAGCGAAGAGACGATATCACACGTTTGAAAAGCTTCGTAAGAGCCTCTTTGCGATCAACAACCGTTAGTGTTTCTGATTTTGGAGCTAAAGGAGATGGCAAAACCGATGACACGCAGGTATATACATATAAATATTTTCTCTTATTCTAAAATGGTTTTGTAATTAAATTTCTGGATATCCATATTTTTTTAAAAAAATAACATCGAAGTAATATTATTTTAAAATAGATTTTGTACATAACCTCTAAATAATTTGAGATGGTCATGTACATATATGACTTCACGTTCTTTGTACTAATGATCCATGCATGCATGATCTCCAGGCGTTCATGAATGCGTGGAAGAAAGCTTGTTCTTCAAATGGAGCTGTTAATCTCTTATTTCCCCAAGGGAGGACTTATTTCCTTAAATCTATTCGATTTACTGGTCCATGCAAATCAATTCTCACAGTTCAGGTAAATTACAAAGTTTGCTACTTGATAATTATAAGATACTATAAATATTTGAATATGATTATACATATATGGATTTGAATATATAAATGAGCGTTTGTCAATGAAACGACAGATATTCGGAACGTTATCGGCATCTCAACAACGATCGGATTATAAAGACATCACCAAATGGATCACGTTTGACGGCGTTAACAGTTTATCTGTGGATGGCGGCGCCACCGGAACTGTCGACGGAAATGGCGAAACGTGGTGGCAAAACTCATGCAAGCGGAACAAAGCTAAGGTGTGTGTGTGTGTGTTTGTATATGTTCCATTTCCATATAGTTAATGTAATTGAGTTCTCTGAAATATTGACATTCTCTCTTTTTTTCTTTTTTCATGCAGCAATGCACAAAAGCCCCAACGGTACGTTTTAAAATAATGACTTTCATTATAAAAGAAAATAAAAATAACAATAATGATTGTTCTACGATCATGTTTGACATGAAGATACTGTTTATAATGCAGGCTCTTACTTTCTACAACTCGAAGAATTTGAGAGTAAATAGCCTGAGGGTGAGAAATGCGCAACAAATTCAGATTTCGATTGAGAAATGCTCCGATGTTCAGGTCTCTAATGTCGTGGTAACTGCGCCCGCGGATAGTCCTAACACCGACGGTATTCATATCACTAACACACAAAACATTCAACTTTCCAAATCCGTTATTGGAACAGGTTAATTATTATATTTACATCCTCGTCATTTAAAGAGAGTTGCTTGCACATCAAGGAAGCTCAATTTTAGGGATTGATCTAAAAGGAGTTTTTTTTTAATGGTTGCTTTTCTATTTAGGCGATGATTGCATATCTATTGAAAGTGGATCACAAAACGTTAAAATTAATGACATTACTTGCGGCCCCGGTCACGGTATCAGGTATCAGAGAATTGTTTTCAGTTTAAGATATAATTAACCTAATTAACTGTTGTCTTCTAAATTAATTTAGTAATTTCTTTTGGAAAATGAGCAGCATCGGGAGCTTAGGAGATGACAATTCAAAGGCATTTGTCTCGGGCATTACTGTAGATGGTGCTAAGCTCTCCAGAACAGACAATGGAGTTAGAATCAAAACCTACCAGGTGGAACTGAAATTCACGAACTCACCCCTCACGTTTAACTAATCTCTCAAATTTGCCCCATTTTGTTTTCGATTTATCGATTAACCCAATCCTATTCATTAGGGAGGGTCAGGAACTGCGAGCAACATTATATTTCAGAATATTGAGATGGATAATGTGAAGAATCCGATCATAATCGACCAAGAATACTGCGACAAGAGCAAATGCACTGAACAGGTATATTCACTTGAATAAGATCAAATCTTTCAATAGTCATCATCTTCATGGTAATAAACATTTTTGGGTCTAATCATAATTAAGAACATATTTTCAGAAATCTGCGGTCCAAATAAAGAACGTGGTGTACCGGAACATAAGCGGCACGAGCGCAACGGACACTGCAATAACGTTTAATTGCAGCAAGAACTATCCATGCCAAGGAATTGTGCTTGACAACGTGAACATTAAGGGAGGGAAAGCAAGTTGCAACAATGCTAATGTTATGGATAGAGGCTCTGTTGTGCCTCAATGCAAATCCACTAAAATTAATCAAGGACACACATACATAGATATGTAATACAGATAGCTAGCTAGATACAAAGTATACACAAAAAGTATGATAATCTATACACATACTTGTGGATATATATACATGCATGGACAATCATTTGATAGATATTGTTGTCTCACTGTTAAATTTAGCATAGTATAGGAATACATGTAAACAATATGTTCGACAGATTTGTTGTTTCATTTGTATACCACATACTACAATGTTCTCATGAATATGAATAATGAATAATAAAGAAATACATTTTTCAAGTACTATGTTATTATCTGCTCTGATTAATGTACGCTGTAGATTCATTCTATTGACCGAGTTTAAATGGGCTGAAAATATCAATGAAATATTGGGCCCATAAAGCCCTTTGACTTTTAATCAAGTGAATTGGACTCTGCTAGTGACAAGGCCTTTAGAAACCCTAAATCCTCATTTTGTAGCAGCTGAGCAATATATAGCACAATTTCGGTGCAGCTAGGGTTTTCTCTTCTTCACGCCCAACACATCGCAGCGATTCAATTGGTAAACTCTACGCAGACATCGAAAATGGCGGAACGTGGTGGAGAACGTGGTGGAGAACGTGGTGTAGAGCGCGGCGGTGAGCGTGGTGGATTCGGACGTGGATTCGGAGGCCGTGGTGGTGGAAGAGGTGGTCCCAGAGGCCGTGGTGGTCGACGTGGAGGTCGTGCATCTGAGGAGGAGAAGTGGGTTCCGGTGACCAAGCTCGGCCGTCTCGTGCAGGGAGGTAAGATCAAGCAGCTGGAGCAGATCTATCTCCACTCTCTCCCCGTCAAGGAGTATCAGATCATTGATATGCTCGTTGGTCCTTCATTGAAGGACGAGGTGATGAAGATCATGCCTGTGCAGAAGCAAACCAGAGCTGGTCAGAGGACGAGATTCAAGGCCTTTGTCGTCGTCGGTGACGGAAATGGCCGTGTTGGATTGGGAGTCAAGTGCTCTAAGGAGGTCGCTACGGCGATTAGAGGTGGGATTATCCTCGCGAAGCTGTCTGTGATTCCGGTGAGGAGAGGTTACTGGGGTAACAAGATCGGAAAGCCACATACGGTTCCGTGCAAGGTTACCGGAAAGTGTGGATCCGTGACGGTGAGGATGGTTCCGGCTCCGAGAGGTGCTGGTATTGTGGCGGCTAGGGTTCCTAAGAAGGTTCTTCAATTCGCTGGAATTGATGATGTTTTCACTTCCTCGAGGGGATCCACCAAAACTCTCGGAAACTTCGTCAAGGTCTCTTTCTTTGTTCTCCTTTATTTATAGCTTCCTATTGATGAAATGTGTTTCGTTTTGATTGGTTTCTGAGAATAGCTTTGTGAAATTTGAACTCTTTTATGTCTTCTTAGATCAGTCATTGGCATAAATGATGAAGTATCACTGGGAATGTTATTTTTGTATAGATTGGAGTACAAGCGTTTCTCTTTAGTCCAGTTATTCTCCTAAGTTGAAATGTAGCAATATTAACATTAGATTTAGGTTGGTATCTCTGTAATTATTTGGTAATCTATCATTATATTGATAGATATTTGGCTGAAGCTAAGTTCACTGATGATTGGTTAAAATCCATCGTTGATTAATCTTCTTTTGCGTGATATGTTTTTGGTTGCAGGCTACATTCGATTGTCTTCAGAAGACTTACGGATTCCTGACACCAGAGTTCTGGAAAGAGACGAGATTCTCGAAATCGCCATACCAAGAGTACACTGACTTATTGGCTGACGAGCGTCGTCCAAGCAAAGCAGTCATCGCCGAGGTTGAAGACAAAGCCTAAATGATGATGCCCCCACCTTGTGCTCTTTTTGGATTATCTTTCATGAGTCGAACCTTTTAATAGTATATGTTGCTGCTGGATTGAATTCTCTATGTTTTCATCTCTTTCAAACAGTTTTATTTTGTCTCAGTTTTAAATTATGGATGATTATGTTCTAGTTTTGTTCTTCTTTCTTTTTTGACTATAGCCAAATGAAAGTTTATCTATGGTGCCAATTTAATTTAATTTTCTCCACTAGTCTACATATATGCTAGAAGTTTATCTTAATTTTGATTTTCGTTTACTAAAAATCATGTCATTACTCAATTTGGCCAAAATAGTCGTCATTTTGCTATTAGAGACCAAAAGAGGTAATGGTTTACATTTTCTTCATTAGGCTTTAAACTTAAACCAGGTCTGACTTGTATTAATTGCATTGGTTGACTGCGTAATTGGATTGTTTCTGAGAAAGATTGAGACTTTGAATAGAAGAAGAAGAATAAAGTTGGATTGTTTCCTTCAAGCTCCGAAATTTCTGGTCATCTAAATCCGCGGAATTTCTGTCTCGCCGGATAAACCCTGATTCCAATTCTTGTGGGAAGCTCAAGGTGGTTTCAATGGGGACTCCGGAATTTCCAGATCTGGGGAAACACTGCTCCGTCGATATTTGCAAGCAGATCGATTTCTTGCCTTTCACCTGCGACCGCTGCCTCCAGGTCCCTTTCTCTCTCTGTTTGAATAACATAAGAAGAATCGAATCGCGATTGGTTTTATGTCATTTCTTGGATTATCATGCTGCTGTTTATTATTTTCTCGTTGGTTTTGATTTTGTGTGTTTAGGAAAAAGAGAAGAGTTTCGTATAGGATCGAGTTTAATTGGGTCCGCAGTCTCGATTTCGTTATCACTGGAATCCTTTTTAGTTATCGTTTGTTGTTAAGTTGATTGAATAGAGAGAGTTCTTCACCATTTCCACTTTCCAGTCCCAAAACCTCTGCTCGAAATGAATGCAATGGTTCTTCTGTTTTATTGCTCATGTTTCTCATTCAAGATTGGATTTCTAGTTTATGCCTTGTGGTGGTGCTACATCTGGTTTTCTCTAAATCGAATGTCAAAAATTGTTTCAGGTGTTTTGTTTGGATCATCGAAGCTATATGAAACACAGTTGCCCCAAAGGCGATAGAGAAGATGTAACCGTGGTTATCTGCCCGCTCTGTGCTAAAGGAGTCCGGTTAAACCCGAACGAAGACCCAAACATAACATGGGAGAAACATGTCAACACTGATTGCGACCCATCAAACTACGAAAAGGCCACAAAGAAGAAGAAATGTCCTGTTCCAAGATGCAAGGAGCAGCTTACTTTCTCCAACACCATCAAGTGCCGGGACTGCAATACCGATCACTGCTTAAAACACCGGTTCGGACCTGATCACGCTTGCCCTGGACCGCGGAAACCCGAACCAAGTTTCCCGTTTATGGGTTTCTTGAGTGGTGGTAGTAGCACTAGGAAAGAAACCAAAACAAAGAGACCCAACAAAGCTCCTGCATCATCTTCTTCTTCTTCTTCTTCTTCTTCTTCTTCTTCAAGATGGTCTAATCTTCTTTCGTCAGCAGAAGCAGGAATTAGCAGACTTGGTAACGATATTAGCCATAAGCTTCAGTTCTCGGGCAGCAGCAGCAGCAGCAGCAATGATGGTATCGTGGAGGTGTGTCCACAATGTGGTGCGAAATTCTCTTCGGTTGCTATTCTTGTGGAACATGTAGAGAGAACACATGAGAGGAACAAGAAGCAGAGTCACGGCAGCAAAGTCACAGTCGATGTTTGTCCGAAATGTAGCAGAGGGTTCCGCGATCCAGTGGATCTTGTGAATCATATCGAAAGAGATCATCGAGGTTCTTCTAAAGCATAGCGTCCACATTTCTTATGAAATACTACTCAAAAGACAAAATTGTATTTTCTTTTTCTCTCTTTTACTGGCTTGAAACACAAAGAAGAAAAAGTCTCACATTCTTTTTAAACTTTTAGGGTCAGTGACTCATTTCCAGAAATGTAGACCATTGTTTAACATATGCTATTATTGATAACAAAGTAGAATTAAGAAATTGAATTTGCTGAATGGGAAAATGGTTCATGGTTAAAAATGTTAGTTGTCTGACTCTTGACGTCATTTTTACCCGATTTGCGCGCGCGGTAATTTAAAACAATTACCGTTTGGTCGTTTTATTTTGACTTGGCTCTGACGTCATCATTAGCGTGTTAACCGCGGGAATTAATTTTACTTGCTTTGCGCGGTAACTAAAAAAACAGATTACCAACCCCACGTGGACGTCATGTGCAATTAACGACGTTGATGTAAGTGGCAGCGAACTTAACGGTGCAATAAAACGTTTATGAATTTGTCACAAACATTTTTTTTTTTCTTATGTGTGTACTAATAAAACGTGATCTTGTCGAAAGCATTGAATTGCATTTTGATTTTGTCACGAATATTTTTAATCTAACATTCGGCTTACAGAGTTATACATAGTTTTTTTAAAAAAATAGTTCATTTGACTCATTGACTTTGTTCTACTAAGTACATAAAATATTTTTCACCAAAAAATAAACTCCATATGTACTTTTACAGATCATGCACACACACAGTATGAGTAATTAACTAAGTAAGGAATAATTAAAGATTTTGTTAGCTTTATTTGCACTGTGTGAGCTGGCGAAAATGCCATAACTACCTCAACAATTAAGAAAATTAAAAAATTCAGAAGGAAATAATTAAAGACTCTGTTATTCGCATCCGACGGCTGAGATTCCCTAACTAAATGTTTTCTAAGTAATTAAAAGAAATAAATAAAAATCGATATAGCAACGAAACGGCAGAAGGTGGAACCCGCGTCGTGCCGTTGAAACGTATCTGAAGAAGGAAGGAAATAGAAAAATATCAGAGCTGGAAGCTTGAGGGACGATCCGGCGACGCAATTCTACTGAGAGAGAAACGATCTCCGTTCTCATATAGAGAGAGAGAGATTAAGATATTTGAGTTTTCTGGCTTATTTGAGCTTTGATCTGAGGTAAATTGGTGTTTTTTTTGTTTTTGTTTTGAGCAGCATTACGTTGAATCAATCTAGGTGAATGTTATCTGGGTTTTTAAATCATTCATTTCTCCGGATGTGATGTGATGATTTTCAGACTTTCCGTAATTCATTTTCGGCGGAATTCTGGATCATATGATGAAAATGGGTTCCGTTTGATCATTTTGATCAGAGGAATGTTAGTCCGTTTTTGAATTATTATTTTTTTTTTGCAAATTTTGGATATTTCAGGCGAACGATTGAGTTATTAAGGAGTGCCTTGGATTAATCGTCGAACTCTGTTTTCCTTCTTGACCGAGGAAGCTCTAGGGCTTTTTCGGTGGATCAAGAGGGAGGAGATAATAAGTTAAGAGATTTTAACAGGATTTGAGAGGAATTATTATAATAATCAGTGGGGTTTTTGGGCTAGAATCTGGGTTTGAAGAATGAGCGCAGTCTCGGGTGTAATCTCGAGGCAAGTTTTGCCTGTTTGTGGTAGCCTTTGCATTCTTTGCCCTGCGCTGCGTGCAAGATCTCGACAGCCTGTGAAGAGGTACAAGAAGCTCATTGCTGATATCTTCCCTCGTAATCAGGTTGGTAGTTCTGCATTTCATATCGCTTTGAGTCGTTGTCTACTGAATGAGACATTTCGCTTCCCTCTTGGTTATCACTTATCACTGCTTACGATTTGTGACAGGAGGAAGGCCCAAATGACCGGAAGATTGGAAAGTTATGTGAATATGCTGCAAAGAACGCTGTGCGTATGCCAAAGGTATACAATTTATCCATTCCCAAGTCTAGAGACATTAATAATATTAGCAATTCCTCGACATTTGGTATTCGGATCAGATTACTCGTTATGTCAATGTTGTCATGTTGCTTAAATTTACAATTTAACAGATATCAGAGTCTCTCGAACAAAGATGTTACAAGGAATTGAGGAACGAGAATTTCCAGTCGGCAAAGATAGCCATGTGCATTTACAGAAGGCTTCTGGTCACTTGTAAGGAGCAAATGTGAGGTCATCCTTCTTTTTGCTTTGCTTACAAACACCTCATATGCTCTCTTATGTCCAAAAGGCTTAACATAAGAACCCAATAAATTTAACTAATAACTGTAACCTATCATGGCAAGCAGAGGAATTTCGGATAGCTAACTTTATCATTTGCTTGTGTACTTTTTTTCCAGGCCTCTTTTCTCTAGTGGTTATTTAAGGACGGTGCAAGCTCTTTTAGACCAAACTCGACAAGATGAAATGCAAATAGTTGGATGCCAGTCTCTTTTCGAATTTGTAAATAATCAGGTCAGTCTCTCTTTATATTGTAGCCACATGTCAGAGTCCATTCAGAAAGAATGGTTAAGGACATATGAGATAGCATGATTGATTCACGCTATCAAATTTTGCAGAAGGATGGCAGTTCCCTGTTTAACTTAGAAGGCTTTCTCCCAAAGCTGTGCCAATTAGCACTCGAAGGTGGGGATGATGACAGGTCCCGGAGTCTGCGTGCAGCAGGACTTCAATCCCTTTCAGCAATGGTAATTCGGTTATGTCTCTCTATATACTATTCCTCATTATTGATTGTAAATCTACAAGTATCTTCTGATGCATTCTGGTCTGTTTTATCTGTTTCCAGATTTGGCTGATGGGTGAATACTCTCACATTCCAAGCGACTTTGACAATGTAAGTAACTCTCAGGTTCATGCACTAGTTTTAGGTAGTACATGTTAATTTGTGTTAACTGATAAATCCAATACTTGCATGGCAGGTTGTCTCAGCAGTCTTGGAAAATTACAGTCAACCCAAAAAATTAACTAATGATAGTGGCAGAAAATGGGTGGATGAAGTCTTGAAAAATGAAGGCCATGTAGCTCATGCAGATTCCCTCATAAATGTTCCTTCTTGGAGAACGGTTGTGAATGACAAGGGTGAACTAAATGTGAAAATGTAATTTCTCCTCTAAGTCAGTTGTGTTCACGTTTGCCTTTTTGGATTCTCTTCTTCTCTGATCAATATATCTTTTCTGTTTTCAGGGAAGATTCTTTGGACCCTACCTTTTGGTCCAAGGTTTGCCTACACAACATGGCCAAGCTAGGTGAAGAGGCCACTACCATGAGACGTATACTAGAGTCTTTGTTCCGTTACTTTGACGAGGGATATCTATGGTCAACGGAAAATTCGATTGCTTTCCCAGTTTTAAGGGATCTGCAATTTCTGATGGAAATATCTGGTATTACATTACGCTCTCGGTATCTTTCATTCAGCCCTTCCCCATATGATCAGTGAAGTGCTCTGAAATAGTTTTATCAATCTTTCAGGGCAAAGAACACACTTTATACTGTCCATGTTAATTAAACACCTTGATCACAAAAGTGTGGTTAAACAGCCAAGCATGCAGCTCAACATTTTAGAGGTTACCTCTTCCCTTGCTGAAAATGCAAAAGTTGAACACTCTGCAGCAATAGTCAGCGCAATCAGTGATACCATGAGGCACCTGAGAAAATGCATGCATTCTTCTCTAGATGAATCAAATTTGGGAAGTGAAGCAGTAAACTCTAACAGAATGGTCAGTGTAGCTGTTGATAAGTGCCTTGTCCAACTAACGAAAAAGGTATATCACTTACCAATTCTCAGAGCATATTTTATATTTCGTCTCCAAAGAGATGTGTGGCTGATATGTCAATTTTGCTAAGGTTGGAGATGCTGGCCCAATTCTAGATGCTATGGCAATGATGTTGGAGAATATCTCAGCTGTCACAGACGTAGCAAGAACCACAATTGCTGCTGTTTTTCGCACTGCTCAAGTTACAGCCTCAATACCAAATCTGTCATATCAAAACAAGGTAACATCTTGAATTAACTAATATTAAACCAGTTCTGATGAAATATCTAAGCTTTTGTTACCTTTTTCGTTTCAGGCATTTCCGGAGGCCTTATTCCATCAGTTACTTCAAGCTATGGTCCATCCAGATCATAAGACAAGGATTGGCGCCCACCGTATATTTTCTGTTGTGCTGGTACCAACCTCAGTCTGCCCTCGTCCGTCCTCAAACACTACTGATCTTAAGAAAGGAATGGGTCTTCCTCGTTCACTGTCAAGGACCGCGTCTGTCTTTTCCTCCTCGGCAGCCCTTTTCGAGAAACTGAGGAAGGATAAGTTTTCGTCTTTTCTAACTTCTGATCAGAACCAAAACGAAATTCCTGCGGAAGAATCTGGAATCAATAAGGGGGAAATCCTGGACAGATTGAAATCTTCATACAGTCAGTCATATAGCAACTGGAATCAACCAGTGATCTCGGTAGCAGATAACTCTGTGGCTGTTTTAAACTCTGAGCTGGTACTACATCTTGATTTCTGCTAACATTTCTAAGGACAGCTTGGATTAGTCTTCATTCTCTAATTTGATTTCTTATATGCTGCTCAGGATGCTGTTTATGTAAGGCTGAGTAGTCACCAGATAGGTCTTTTGCTTTCATCAATATGGGCGCAGTCCATATCTCCTGCAAACACACCAGAAAATTATGAGGCGATTGCTAACACCTACAGTCTTGTATTGTTGTTCTCTCGTGTCAAGGTAACATATAATGTCATATCTCAATACTTGCTACCTCTGCACTTAAGTGTTTCTTATTGTTTAGGACCAATGATCAAAGTCTGATTATATATCCTTATGAATTACTTGTTTTAAACATACTTCTTATCTTTCAGAATTCAAGTCACGATGCTTTGATTCGAAGTTTCCAAATGGCACTTTCTTTGCGAGATATTTCTTTAATGGAAGGAGGTGAGCTTCCATTTTGTTTTGACTCGTCCCTGCGTCCTTTATCCTTGGTTTTTGGTTTGGAAACTATGATGTATGATGTAGTCCTCAACTACTATTTCAGGACCACTTCCTCCATCACGACGAAGGTCACTCTTCACTCTGGCTGCATCAATGGTTCTTTTTTCCTCAAAAGCATTCAACCTTTTTTCTCTGGCGGATTTCACAAAAGTAGCACTTCAGCGACCAACGGTACGTTGATCATTCTTTGGTGAAAATGTTGCCATGTTGATGTTTTGTTTCTCTTGGAAATCTAGCTCTTAAAAGTCGCACCAGACTTCAATGCTTTATATTCTCATGACAGAGTTTTCCTTAACTTCCTCTTCTACCTGATTCAGATCGACCCATTCTTGCACTTGGTTGAAGATCACAAGTTGAAAGCTGTAAATTCAGATCAGCTACTGACAGTTGCTTATGGATGTGAAGAAGATGATGCTTCAGCTTTAAATACTCTTTCAAACATAGCAGTCTCCACTGAGCATAGCAGAGGAACCCTTGTTTATGAAATTGTCAAAAGCTTAGAAGATATGTGCAATGTAAGCGTTTCCTCTCACTACCTCACCACTTACCATTCCATATTGTTGGTAAGTCAATTGATAATCACAGTAAACTAACAAAGAGTACACTATTTTCTAGTCTGAAATGGAGAAAATGAGAGAGCAGTTGCTCACTGAATTCATGCCAGATGATGCATGTCCACTTGGAACCCGGTTTTTGGAAGACACTCAGAAAAGCTATCAGGTTGATTCTGGAGATGTTAAACCTCAAAAGGTGATAAGAAGCTCTTCTTCTTTCCATAATTTTCCTCATAAAACCTTGAGATGAACATTGTAATAAAAAATTGTTGTGGATGTGTTTTCAGGACTCTGCACTCTTCTCTCATGAGGATCAAGAATTTGGAGATGGCATTGAAACCGTTGCAAAGAATAATCCTGTAACGTTTTCTGAAATCCCAGAACTCCTGACCGTAAATCAGATTCTAGAATCTGTAAGTTTACATGTTTCGTCTTCATAGAAATTAGATTACAAAGCTATCACCAAAGTTAACATATCATATAACTTAAGACTATACTTCTTGTGCTATGTTGGAAGGTCGTGGAGACAACACGTCAAGTGGGTAGAATCTCTTTCCATACTGCAGCCGATGCTTCATACAAAGAAATGACGCTTCATTGTGAGAATCTGTTAATGGGAAAACAGCAGAAGATCTCGAGTCTTTTGAATTCTCAGCTACGACATGAGAGTTCTGTAAATTCCTCTCCACGACAACATGATGAAGAGATTAGGGTTGCAACTTTCCATCCTATGACCAATTCAACATTTTACACCGAGGTATGCCTTTGCTAGAAACCAACAGTTTGGTTTAGTATTTGGTCCTGAAACCAATCAAGCCTCCGTTTTCATCTTCCAAGACTACTCTCTAATCAGTTTTTCTGTTGATTAATAAAAATTTGTTCAGGTCGAATCCCCTTTACTGTCGAAGGAATTTGACATGAGATCGCCAAGAACACCAATGGGAATGAAATCGCCAAGAACACCAATGGGAACTATTCAGACACAGTGCTACTCAGAACTCCAAAACAGCCCACAAGCATTTAGACTACCAGCATCAAGCCCTTACGACATCTTCCTTAAAGCTGCTGGCTGTTGATCATCTGCACGATCCAAACCACCATGATTCGCTTTGAATACAGTCAAGAACTCAAAAACAATATAGGTGTGCTTGGTTTATCAAAAGTCTTGAGTTACGTTTTCTTAGTTTCTTAGCATCATAAATCGGAATAAACTCCGTTGTGCTATACTTAGATCATTCCTTGTAGGTTTCTGTTGCTATCTTCTTTTTTGCTTTCTCTCTTATTCTTTTATCCAATTCATTTGTTCCTTTTTTTTGGTGTGAAGTGTATAAATTTGAAAGAGGCCATCCGGTTTTCAAATGGTCGTGTAGTCTTAAAGATTGAGTCTACAACAAAGGGTTTCTTGTATATATAGTGTCACCAAGATGTACATTGACTCTTCAGTTATCTGATTTACAATTTGTGTTATCAAAATGAAAATTAACCATAAGTGACCTAAGACTGAAATTCATTCATTAAAAAACTTTAAATAGTCTTTTTCCTTTTTTTTCTCTGTATGCTATATTCCTTTTGCTCTTTTATGTAAAAGCCTTGCATTGCAAGCAAGCTCAGATGATCAGATCCCATGTACAGTACTTCTTGACAGATTAATTAGGTATTGAGATCAATTGTTTTTCAATGAACGTTTTCATCTGAATGAACTCCTTTAATATATGATTTGATCTAAAGATCATTAACCATTCAACAAGTCTTCTTAATTATTTTGTGGTTTCTGCTTAGCTTGAATGTGATCTTTTCTTTCCAACATTTTCTAGAATGACTCTACAAAGGCTTCCTTGAACAGTATCACCAAGATGTACATGCATTGACTCTTCAGTGATCTATATTACAGTTTGTGCAATCAGATAAGCAAATTAACCATAAGCGACCCCCAAGATTGCAATTCGTTCAAAAAACTCTATATAATACACAGATGAGAGAAGCTCGCATATATAAGAATGCGTCTTTTTGTATATGAATGTCACAAAAGGCAGGAGCTATATATATATCATCATCATCATCATCATATTTGTACTCTCATTTGCTTTGCTTAACCTCTTGAAGCATCTCAACTACTTTCTTCATCTTTGGCCTTTTTGCAGGTGTCATGTCTGTGCAAAGCAATGCAACTTTCAGAGCTGCAAGCATCTCTCTCCTCCAAGCAAAGGACACGGTGCTAAGCTTGGCATCAAGTATCTGTTCCGGTGTTTCTCCTCTCGCTGAAGCTCCATGCACCCATTTCACCAAATCTACTCCTT
This sequence comes from Erythrophleum ivorense, assembly GCA_026724425.1. Classification (NCBI taxonomy): domain Eukaryota; kingdom Viridiplantae; phylum Streptophyta; class Magnoliopsida; order Fabales; family Fabaceae; genus Erythrophleum; species Erythrophleum ivorense. The sequence goes on along the minus strand of JAIUCV010000086.1, from coordinate 1,436,310 downwards.
CGCCAAACTCTTCCTCCACAGGCGCTCTTGAGGTTAGAATCTCAAGCAACACAACTCCGTAGCTGTAAACATTCCCCGGTGCAGTAACTTGCATTGTGTATGCATACTCTGAGAAAACAAAAACAAACACAAAGGAAATGAGTTTGATTTTCTGAAAGTTGTTGCTAACAAAAACTTTAAGACTTTTACATACCTGGAGGAATGTAGCCAAAGGAGCCAGCAACAGAGCTAATACTTGCAGTGCCTCGAGATGGATCCAAAAGTTTCGATATTTCGATTTCCCCAAGCACGGCTTTGTAACCAGAGTCTAGCAAGACATTGCTAGAGGAAACATCGAGGTGGATAATCGCAACATGGTGGAGAAATGCTAAGCCTTCTGCAACTCCCACGGCTATGGACAGTCTCATTGGCCAGTCAGGTTTATACTCTGGTTTCTTGGTGGATTCATGAATCAGCTGAGTTAAGTTACCATTAGGTAAATGCTGATGCAACAAGAGAGCAACATCGTCATATATAACAAACCCGATCGGTCTAACCAAATGGTCATGGCAGAGTTTGCTGAGCCTTTCGAGTTCTCTGATCATCTTGTTCTGATGATGAGTTATGGCTCTGTCCATAGACTTGAGCTTCTTCACCGAGACAATCATCCCCGAAGGCATAACGGCTTTATAAACCGAACTGAAAGTTCCCGTGCTGAGTTTGTTCGACTCCTTCATAGTTGCTTTCACAACTGCATCAAGATCGATTCCTTGTTTAAGATTCTCAAGGAAGACATTTCCGGCTATAATCGCCGGTTGCTCATCCTCAATGTGTTCTTCAACGTCGACGTTTTTAGCAGCCGCTTTCTCTTGTTTCTCCCTCATCATGAAGAGAAGAACAACCACGGTGACTGATACAAAGACAGCAACACCTGAACCAATCACTGCAAGCACAATCCTGTAGGAGACTCTGTGATTGTATCTCAGATGATCAAGATCATCAGAATATCCGCAAGAAGAGCTCAATGGCGCTCCACAGAGCTCTTTGTTTCCCGAAAAGCTCGAATTTGGAGACTTTTGAAAGGGAACAAAGACTGGAACTGAACCGTTCAAGAGGTTGTTTGAGAAGTTAACCTCGATCAAACTCATCATACCTTTTAGTAGCTGCGGTATCGATCCTGTAAGCAAATTGTTTGAGACATCCAATGACACGAGCTTGTCGAGCTTTCCTAACTCTGGAGGCAATGATCCATGAAGATGGTTGAAGCTTAAGTTGAGAGCTATCTGCAGATTCCTCATACGACCAATCTCGAAAGGGATGGTTCCCGTCAAGTAATTCCGACCTAACTGGAGCTCAAGCAGCTTCACACAGTTTCCAATCTCATGAGGTATGTCTCCTCTTATGGAATTCTGATCAAGAAGCAAGTACTGAAGCCTCGGCATGCTGCAGAGTTCCTTAGGGATGGTTCCGTTGAGTCTGTTGTTACTCAAATCAAGCTTGTTGAGGTTCCCACATCCAAGAAACGATTTAGGTATCTCCCCAAAGAGACTGTTACCTGAGAGAATCAGTTCTTGAAGATTCACGAGCTGTCCAAGCTCTCTTGGAATGGTTCCAGCGAAACCATTTGCTGCCAGATTCAGCAGAGTGAGGTTAGAACATTTTGAGAACTCTGCAACAATCTCACCTGAGAGATTGTTATTGTCTGCTTCAAAGTAAGTTAGTTCACTGACGTTCCCAATCGTCCTCGGAATGACTCCTACAAGCTCGTTATTCCCAATTCTAATGCTCGAGAGGCCGCTGCAGATTCCCACCGCTTCAGGGAGCTCACCGGACAATCTGTTCTGTGTCAAGACCAACACTTTAAGCTTCCCTTTCTCAAAAACCCCCTTTGGAATCTTCCCTTCAAGCTGGTTTGAATGAAGATTCAACAATTCTAGTTCAGAAACTGAACCTAACCCATTCGGTATCTCACCTCCCAAAGCATTCTCATAAGCTGTAAACACTCTGAGACTGCTCAGATTCCCTACCCAGTGAGGTATAGAGCCACTCAAGCCATTTCCAGAGACCTGAAACTCCTCTAACCTCTCTAGAACCTTAAGCTCATCAGGTATCTCTCCCACAAGCAAGTTATTGGAAACGTTGAATGCTCTAAGGCCTCTAAGCTTAGTAAACTCAACCGGAATTTCTCCAGCGAAACGATTGAGAGACAAATCAAGAAACTCAAGCTCAGATAAATTGCCAAGAGATGCAGGAATCGGTCCGTTGAAGTTGTTACTAGAGAGATCTAGATGCTTTAAGCTTCTGAGGTCAGAGATTAGAGTGACATTACCTCTAAGCTGAAGCCCTGAGAGATCAAGCATTTCAACAAACGAGTTGTTGGCACCACACTTGAGCCTAACCCAATTACAATAGTCTGTGCCATTGTTACTCCATCCTGGAACTCCAAGCTCTCTGTTAATGGCTTCCAATGTGGCTTCATCGCTCAGCTGAGCTTCGCCAAATTCAGATTTTGATAAGAACCCAACAATCAGAAGAATTGACATGCACCAGAATCCCATTTTTTCTGGGAAATTTCAGGTAGAAGTAAAATAATCAGTCACACGCTCTTGTTCTTCTTCCCACAAACACACAAAGGAGAGTGATTGATTGACAAAAACACCATTTGATTTTGTGATTTTCTTAAGCCACTGGAAGTAGTAGCATCAAGAAAGTGAGAGAGGAAAAGAAAAGTCTTGCTCTTTTCGCCATGAAACCCGGATTAAAGCTCTGGTTTTGGAGTCAAAATAACTGTTTATCGCTGTTTCCGAACAAAACCCATCTCAGATTTGTGAGGGAAAAAAAAGGAGTGCTTTTGAGTGTGACTGTGAGTGTGCAGAGACAGATAGAGAGAGAAAGAGAGAGAAAAGCCCATAAATTCAGGGAGAAAAAAAGATAAAACCCATCAGAGAACAAAGGCAAGCAAAATTTGATGATATAGAGTAGTAGGGTCTATGCGTAGAACGGTAGAAGAGAGAAGAGAATGAATTTCATGTTTTTTTTTTTAAATATATATCACGAAATTATTGTTGCAGAACCAAACAAAGATCCTCACTTCTCAGAGAGAGAGAGAGAGAGACTCCACAAAGCAAACGCACTTGGAAAGGAGGGAATTTTTCTTCTTTCTTTTTTTCTTTTTCAATATATTTAAATATTAATATTAATTTCTGATAGAAAGTTTTATTTTTTTCACGAGACAGTGCAAGTGATGAAATGAATGAAAGCTGCATAAATATGTCTGACACATTTTTTACTTTTTTAAAAAAACAATTAAAGATTAAAAAAAAAATGTACAGTGTACGTTTTGATAATTCTTTTTTCTGACGTTTTTTTCTGCACCATACTGTCACAATGTACAAAACCAAAGAGGTAAAAGATATCTTTCAAATCTATTTCTTTCTTTTTTTTTAAACTTCTTTCAAATTAACTCTTCCTAATATATTAGATCAAGAATGTTTCGCAAGTTTACACACGCTTTGCAATTTGCAATTATCAGTTTTGTTATAGGCTTATAGCACAGAGTTGAGATTTGAGAGCAACACATTAACCCTAACTGGTATACCAAGATTAAGTTTATTTTGACTTTCAGGAGCCAAGCGCGTAATTGGCTAAAATTGCGAAACGATTTAAACGTCATAACTTCGACATATAAACTTGTTCGAAAAAAATATATGCTCACGTCTTAAAGCCTTTTATAATGTTTAGAAATTTAACCTTGAATCGTGTAGCATATATTCTTCTATGTTTGTATTTTTTACACATACAAAAAAAAAGAAAAAAGAAAAAAAAAAGAGAGTTGTTTTAAACAGAGAAATGATTTGAAATTGTACTCTAACCATATATTCATTGTGGTTATTAAAAAACTATTTACGAATTGTTATATTTAAAAAGAATATCTACAACTTGAAATATTTTCTAATCTCTATGATCTCTTACATCTAACGTTTGACATGCAATTAGCACTTTTCCCATAGGGAATCTACTTTCATGAGATGTTTTTGTTGATTGCTTTTAAACACGACTGATGTTTGGAGTTACCAATCTGATGACATATCATGAACTTAATAACTTAATATATTAATGGATATGATTGGTTTCCGAACTAATAAAGAAAAATACAAAATGATTACACATAACAATAATTTGTGAGATACTCCTATGTTAATAAACGATTTTGTCAAGTCTTGAATGTCGTCGGTAGAAGACATGTTTTCTCAAATGTCCGTCCCAAACCTCGAGATTAGTCTCTTTTAAATCAGGATGATTATCTATGCATTTTGTCTCTGAGAATAAAATTAATGTTCTGCTGCTTCTGCATAACAAAAATAAAACATAGCAACATTCTACTAGTAAATTTTATTTTTTCTATGGAGTTGTGTCTTAAGTTTCCGATGTTTCTGTACAAACGACCCAAAACATCGAATACACCATATGTGTGACACTTTAACTGTGTGTTATGAATGCGTCTTTAACTAGTTAAATTTTGATAACAAGTTATATAATTATAAACAGCATATTATTCTCCGATGTTATAATCTGATTGCATTCTATAGCTACGCTATGCTATCTTTGTAGAAGAAAAATATCCATTTAGCCGCTCGTTTTGCATAACCGAAGTTATGAGTCAGTATCAACTACCAGTCTGTTATCTACTCTCGAGAGTAAACAAACTCATGCCAATGAGTTTTCCACAATATAACATACATGATTTAAATCGGATGGTAGCATAACAACGATTCAATCCATAACGAATCATAATTTTATATTGTAACATTGATTTTATCAAACAATCGGCACTCTGATATGTTGAAATCTATATCTGAATTTATGTCCAGTCACCATAGTTTGGAGTTTGAACCAATAACCGGTTTGGTGGTTGTTTTGATCCGTTAGTTGAGAGTTGTTGTGGAAAGAGTTTCTTCAGATCTTCACCACGAACAAAAAAAACTACAATTAAAATATTTATATACAATGTCTAGTCATGCTACTAATATTGATGCTACTACAGCCTACACATGAAAGCAATAAGAACAACACTGTGGATATTTTCCGAGTGATCTTTAGCTAAATTTGATCACATTGATGTATCTTTCAAACTAGTTGATGGAAGTGATAACACATACCAAAATATACGTTTATACGACCCCAGCTTTCTGTTCAATGTTTTAAGAGTATCATGTATTTAATGATGAAACAAATTTTTATTTCCTCCATCCTTTGAAAAGTATATTATTGGAAATATGAGTACTACTATTAAAAAAGTTATTATTGGTCAAATATTGAGAAACAAGTCATTGTAAAACAAGATGAATAGAGTTATAAGCTGTCAACAAATATTCCTATATGCTGGAAGAATTAGTGAATTATATTTCTTTCAAATACTTGAAACGAATAAAATTGTTGTTAAAGAGCAAATAAATTGTAGGACCCAACTTTGTCTGCCCCGACCACCACCGTCTTAGCCACTCACTCACCCTCCGTCTCCGTCCATTTTTTTCTTTCTTTTTAATTTCTAATTCCCTTAATTAATTATAAGTGTTCTTAGGTGGGGTTTTTCATGTGAGATTTTACAACTCAGAATACCAATGAAACCGTTCTACTTCTTCTGGTTTTGGTACATTTCTCATGATTAAAAGTCTTACATGAGTTTATCGCAATGGGAGAAAGAAAATTTAAGAAACGCTTATTAGCTATACAAATTTATTTGATTCGGGTTTTAGTTTGGTTTGAAATATTATTTTGTAATTTTTAAGGCTTTTGTTTATATATACACAACCGAATTTAGTATGATTTGTTTTCATATAATTTTGTTTTTAACAAATATATACAATATGAATAGACTATAGCTGAATTATCAAACAGTCTAACTTTTTCATAAAAATTGATATTAGACGAATCAATTGAAAGACAAATCATAAGACGAGCAGCAAAAAAAAAAAAAAAAAAAAGACATAATGATGGTAGCACCTCGTCGCTTTAAACTCGTGAAGAAGGGGATCATAAGTAATAATTAATAATTAAAGAAAATGCTAACCAATCGTCACAATGAAAATTAAGTCATTAGCATATCAATCTAACTTTCTGCGTGATCATTTGTAAATTGCAATTCGTGACTTTGCTCTCGAACTCTTTAAACGAAGATTAAGCCGAGATTTATGCCCTCATCATTACGGATTTGTAGGATGTCGTACCAAATACTATTATGCTCATTTATTAATTACTAGTAGTATTTTTATAGGCTCGCCTCCGTACGATCTAATTATTGTTTTTGGGAAACTTGTTACAATTCCTCATCAAAATTCATATTTGTAACAAAGACTTCCGAAACTCTTCATTTTTTAATTAACATCATAATTATAAAACGCAACTTTATAACATAATGTTAATATTCATATATATTGTGAAAATTTACAAGATTCTACAATTATTTAAGATTATGTATAATAATATATAAAGATATCACGAATAAAAACTAGAAGGAAATGTCAAAGGACATGACTCGGCTGTCCATCTTGTAGTGTACCAAATGGGGCATGTGGGAAGGTTGAAGGAAAAGCTATCCCCACTTTTTGTTGATTATTTTCATCATTTTATACATCTATTTTCTATTACTTTTTCCAAAAGAAAGTGATTATAAAAATTTAATATAAATGTATTTTTGGCAGTAATGTTGATTGAGACTTAGCTCTCCCTTTATAGGACACATATCATGACCTTTGGATCATGGTCTGTCCCTCTTCTTTTTAGCATTCGTCGACATTTCTTTTGTTTTTCTATCGCTTTTCAACATTTATTTCATAGTAATGTAAATACAACAAATTCTATTTTCAAACTAGAATAAAAGCTCCTGGATTTAACAATTTTCCTTTTCCGTTTGAAATAGTGTTTTAAGAGAAAGAAGAAAACTTAAATCCAACGGAACGGATAACGTAGTTTGGGCCTAATTGGGCTGAGCTATAAATCTAATGGCCCAATGTAGAACTATTATACCACTTAGAATGAACTATCTATGACTGATTTATACAGTATTACAAGCAGCTCTGGAGCCCATTTCAATCTTTTTAAATTTAATTTTATGGGTCAACTTTCGGCTGTCTTCCCATGTTCATGTCTTAAACGATTCCGTCTTATAACATTTATGGACATGGAAGTCAAATGTAAGTATGTGGATCCCATCCCATCATGTGAATTCCTAAAAGTCAATGAGTTTTTTTTTATAAAGTCAACTAGATAGTTTATGGAGAGATCTGAGATGGGCGAAAATCTCTTCCCGCAGCGGTTTCACTTACTCAAATTCTGGCTAGTAACGTCGATCACATAATCAATAAACGTACAAAATAGATGATGTAACATGGTATTTAATTAATTGTCAAAATTTGATTAGAAAACAAATTGCAAGTAGTTTGATGAATATAACATGATGGTACCGGCACACCATAAACATTGCGGCTCATTTTGTGGGAATATTCAACGTGCTTCGACTTACTTTTTTCTGTATCATTTTCTATTAACACATACGTACGTACGTTGCCGTATGATATATTACATTTTCTATTTTGAATAATTCCGAAACAAACGTAAAATTATTGATACGTAGGTCGGCTATATATAGCTCTTAGGAACTTGTGCTATGTCAGAATATCACCATTCACCACCCGATGTATAACTAACTCTTTTAATTATACTCTTTTTATACGTGACAGTTGACATATGCTGTGTTACTTAGCGTAAAAGCTCACGATGGCTCTCCTTCTCTCTCTTTGCTTGGTCTTCTTTTTCTCTCTTTGCCATGGTTCTCATAGCTTACCAGTACAGCGGACTCCTCATCTTGATGGTAAGACTACTTTTACTTTATCATGTAACGGTCGATAATTTTTTTTTTTTTTTGGTAAGCTATGTTAAGAATGATATCAGAAACAACAAATAGTGTAGCCATCTTTGGAATTGAAGTGCTGTAAACAATAGGTGTGTTATAGGTTTCAGGCTAAAAATAAAAAATGGATAAATACCGTTGTTCTTAATTTCAGTAACAGAAAAAAAAATGAGGGGTTTCAAAAATCATAAGGCCAAATGGCCAATGAGTTCAAATTACTAGTAGACTACAGATTCTGATTTTTTAATTATTTGGCAGTAGCATAGTGTAATAAGTCACTCATTTAAACTCGTATATTATATATTTTTCACATTAGATAAAATGTGAATTTTGGCTTATGTAGCGCTTCTCCCAAATGGCAACTTTGAGCAAACCCCTCTCAAATCAAACATGAGAAATAGGCAAATCATTGGCAAATACTCTCTTCCTCATTGGGAAATCTCCGGCCACGTCGAGTTAGTCTCCGGCGGTCCACAGCCCGGAGGCTTCTACTTCGCGGTCCCGCGTGGGGTCCATGCGGCTAGGCTAGGAAACCTAGCCTCGATATCTCAATATGTGAGGGTGAAGCGTGGCTTGATCTATTCTCTAACGTTTGGGGTCACGAGGACTTGTGCTCAGGACGAGAACATACAAATCTCCTTGCCCGGTCAGACTAATGAGCTCTCGATCCAGACGCTGTACAGTACAGACGGTGGAGATACGTATGCTTGGGCTTTCAATGCAACTTCTGACTTGGTTAAGGTCACGTTTCATAATCCTGGTGTTCAAGAGGACCCTACTTGTGGGCCCTTCGTTGATGCTGTTGCCATCAAGGAGATTCTTCCTCTTCGGTATAACAAAGGTAATTGACTAACCGATCAATTCCGGTTTGGTTTTGTCCTTGTTTTCAATCCGCGTATCGACTTAATTTTCATTTAGTTTCATCTTACAAGAATAGTAAGTAACAAATGCACAACTAGATCTATACAATGGCTTAGCATAGTAGCGTTATAGACAATTCGGATTTGTTCTTTGGTCATATGTATTATGAACCAATCCTCTTTAATTATCAAAAGCAAATACCAACCCGGTTTGATTAAAACCACTTAAAGCCAAATTCCCGCTGAAATTTTCTTCCAACTTTATTTTGCAAATTGGTCCTTATTTTCAGACTTGTTGCTGTTTCGTTCTTAATATTTATTTCCTACGTAGGGAACCTTGTTAAAAACGGCGGATTCGAGATCGGTCCACACGTATTCAACAATTTCTCTACCGGAACCTTAATTCCGGCGAAGATACAAGATCTGATCTCACCGCTTCCGGGTTGGATCATCGAATCTCTAAAACCGGTCAAATACATCGATAAGCGTCACTTCAAAGTCCCATCAGGTCTTGCCGCAATTGAAATCGTAGCCGGAAGAGAAAGCGCCATCGCTCAGATCATCCGTACCGTCGCTGGTAGAAACTACATCCTCTCGTTTGCGATTGGAGACGCACACAACGGCTGCCATGGATCAATGATGGTGGAGGCGTTTGCGGGAAAAGCCGCGTTTAAGCTTCGATTTGAATCAGAAGGAAAAGGAGCGTTCAAAACGGGGCGTTTCAGATTTGTTGCCGATTCGAATCGAACCAGGATTACTTTCTACAGTGGGTTTTATCATACCAAGCTTCATGATTTTGGACACCTTTGTGGGCCTATTCTTGACAATGTTAGTGTTGTTCTGACCCATTAAAATTAATTGAATATAAGTCTTTTCTGTTCACAAAAAAAAAAAAAAAAAAAATTTCTATTTGTAAGCAAATCTGTTTAATTTCAATAATATTTTCCATATTGCTGTAGATATATCTTGAAGATATATAAACATTGTGTTTCTTTCATCCAATATAAGTATTACATGTATTAAATAATCTTCAACATTTAATATTGACGAACAAAAGATAGCAAATACACTGAACAATCTACAATTTGAAATAGATTTTCAAAACAAGACAAAAGACAAGATATATATCAAATACACTGAACAGTCTAGTTTAAACGAGATTTGAAATCTGTGGATCTCTAGACAAATAGACGTAGACGTATATATACATCAGAATCAAAACCACTATAATATCAAATCAAAAGTCAAAACTCAAAATAAATAGAAAAAGTTGAAATCAATTAAAATTATTTCATTTGGACGTAGATGGACTTAAAGAGCAAATCATGGCGATGATTAATCAGCGGAGAGACCATATGTAGACTTCTGGAGCTCCCATTCATATTCCTTGTGTACACACATGCGTCTTTTCATAGTAAATCTCGTCGACTATTATCTTTGTTTAAACGTTAAACTTTCTTGTTATTTTTATATGGGTTAAACGTGAATCTTTATTAAACAAAACAATTTCTTACGTCGGTTGCAGAGAATGGAACCGACAAGTTTTTTTTTTTTCTTTTAAAAGGAAACGAAAAAGGTGACTATATATGTGTTCGCTTACTTGGTTAGTTAGTTTTTTACAGTACAAACAATTAACCAAATTCCGGAGATTCAAATGTGGCTAACGGATTCATGGTGCATATACAGATCTACTTAATGGAGTTCAGTATTATTAGTTAATAGTAATATGCTTCTTTAAGCTGTGCTATTCTTACTAACTGGATCTACAACTCATGGATCCAATTGCATTTCTGGTTTTTGTTGCATTTTAATTGGTTAGATCTTAGCTCGTAGGTAAAACCAACACAAAATTACTACCATTTAGGTTGATCTAACTATTATATTACTGACAGTGAACTGCTTTCTTTCAGTTTAATCCATTCAAATTTCTGATGACAAAAGCAAACTAAAGAAAGGGTAAATTCATACAACACGTTTATTATCCGACTAAAATTTGTTTAAATGTTTTTTTTATCACATCGCTAGTAATCACCTCAACATATCGCTCGTGATGTGCTACTAACTAATCAACGCATATACATATTCGACGTATAAGAAATTCGTGCTTGGAAGGTTCGTCGCATATTTTTCAGCGTCATATCTCACTCACGAACCCAAAATACAGAGATTATATAATTGAAAATTGAAGAAAACTAGTAACACTGGATCTTTTACACAACCGAAATAACATGAGAGACAATGAGTCATACATTGCGGCTTGTAAGGTGCGGTCTTCAACGTGATTCGAGTTTCCCCTCGCATCTCTTATATTATACGTTTACATAAAACCTAAAACTAGTGTTTATTCTTTAAACACAGAATTTTATTGTATACTTTCTAAAATGTACAAGAACTCAAGAAGCTTCTTCGTCTTTTCTTATTTCTACTTTCTCATGTGTTACCCCTATAAATAGGCACATGGCCTTCACTGATATAGGTGAACTAATTGATAAGACTTGTCTTAACTTAAAAATGTCTCTCTATCACTCTCTTTGCTTTCTCTTGATCCTATCTCTCTGCCATGGCTCTCCCAGCCGCCCACCACGTCGAACTCCTCATCTCGATGGTAAGAAAAATCACTACTTTTCATGTTCATTAATCAACTCGATAATTGTTAAAATAAAATTATAATTTAATGTCTATAGGGCTTCTCCCAAATGGCAACTTTGAGCAAACCCCTCTCAGATCGAACATAAAGGGTCGACAAATAATCGGCACAAACTCTCTCCCTCACTGGCAAATCTCTGGCCACGTGGAGCTAGTCTCCGGTGGGCCTCAGCCCGGTGGATTCTATTTCCCGGTCCCACGTGGGATCCACGCCGTTAGACTAGGAAACTTAGCCTCCATCTCTCAGGACGTGAGAGTGAAGCGCGGCTTAGTCTACTCTATAACGTTTGGAGCCACGAGGACTTGTGCTCAGGACGAGAACATCAAAGTCTCTGTGCCCGGTCAAGCCAACGAACTCCCGATCCAGACCGTCTTTAGCTCAGACGGTGGAGACACTTACGCTTGGGCTTTCAAGGCAACGTCAGATTTGGTTAAGGTCACTTTTAATAACCCTGGTGTGCAAGAGGACCGTACGTGTGGACCCCTCATAGATGTTGTCGCTATCAAAGAAATTCTTCCTCCTCTCCGGTATAGCGGAGGTAAATTGCTAAATCACTCATCCGGTACAGATCCGGTTAATTTTAAACATTTGTTGCATTTTGGTCCTTTATTTTAGCTTGATGTTTCGTTTTCTATCTCCTGCATTCTCATGATAGGAAACTTGGTGAAAAACGGAGGGTTCGAGATCGGACCACACGTATTCGCTAACTACTCAACCGGAATCTTGATTCCAGCAAGGATACAAGACTTTATCTCTCCGCTTCCAGGATGGATCATCGAATCCCTTAAACCCGTGAAGTACATCGATAAACGTCATTTCAAGGTTCCGTCTGGACTCGCTGCCATCGAGCTGGTTGCCGGAAGAGAAAGCGCCGTGGCTCAGATCATCCGTACCGTCAAAGGGAAGCCATACATTCTCTCGTTCACGGTGGGAGACGCACATAACGGCTGCCATGGATCGATGATGGTGGAAGCGTTCGCAGGGAAAGATGCGTTTAAGCTTCCTTTCGTCTCAGAAGGCAAAGGAGAGTTTAAAACGGGGCGTTTCAGGTTTGTTGCCGATTCGAATCGAACCAGGATTACTTTCTACAGTGGGTTTTATCATACCAAGCTTCATGATTTTGGACATCTTTGTGGGCCTGTTCTTGATAGTGTCATTGTAATTCCGACCCGTTAACGATTTGTGTTTCTTTTTAATTCTATTCACACTAAATGTTTACAATAAGAAATACGATATTTTTATTCGTAAACAGTACGTGGTTGGACTTTGTTATTTGTTGTCAGTCATTGGTCTTATAACTTATATAAGTTATTATAAACAGAGTAATGCCCAACAAGTAGCTCCTTGAACCAAGTAAATTTGCATGTCTAATAGTGGTGTAAAACTCCAGACAGATTCACAAAAGATAAACTTATTCATCTTTGAAACAAAAAAGTTAGTCAATCACTAAAATTAAACGCCAAATTAGCGCTGGTTTTTCTTCGAACAAACTCACTACGGAAAAAAACTTCATTAGGAGTTCCCAGATCTGTAGGAAACCCGGTGCTAGATTTCAAAATACCAAAAAATTATAATAACTTTTCTTAGTATTTTTTTATCGAATAGGAAACACAATCCCAAATAATAATAACCTTACTATATATCATACTCATAATATATAAACATTATTTTACATATGAGTCATATATTAAACTATTTTGGTAGATGTTATAAGAGGATTTAGCACCGTACTAAACATTTGTCACTTCTAATTATTTTTAAACTACATATATCAAGTTTGACTTAGCATGGTTTTAGTGCTCAACTTTTGCATAATGAAATCTCAACTCAATCAACTAAAGTGTGACTTGGATTCACCATTGAACATGAAGGTACCAATTACTAAACCATGACTAATGTTTTAATATAAGTATATAACCAACGTTAAGCTACTAAATAATTAAATATTTTCTTCGAATATTCTCTCTTTCTAGCTTCAACATATTTTTTGTTTTTCTGAATTTGATATAGTCTATGCAAACTTATTGTTTCCGTTTTTTGGTTAAATTAGATCTAATTTTCGTTGTTGTTCATGCAATTTAACTATTTTTCTTTTATTTTGTGTGATTAGTCATTGAAGATGACATAAACGCTCAGTTTTTGTAGAACCTTGTAGCTCAAGGATTAAATTTCGTATATCATCTAACCGATCAAACCCTTGGACTAGCTGGATTTTCAGATGATGAACGTGACATGATTTTGGCAGGAGCTCGTACTACATTGACAAGATGGAAGTCTGATGCTGATGAGTTTATCGTGATGTGCTGTGATAGGCTATAAATCGTATGATTGGCGCGCATTATCGTGTAATGATATACAAAGGAGGTTGTATATCACTTGGTCTGATTGCATCAAAAATTATTTCACCGATGAAAAGATTCGCGCTGCTATGTTGGACCCCTGAGGCTGCCCGGACCCGCTATGGTTTTAGTTACTTGACAATGTGCAATGACATTAGAAAAAGAGCTGCCTACTACATAACTGGTCATTGCGTAGAAAACTAAAGAAGTGATTCTCTTCGATAATGGACTAAGACGATAACTAAAGAAGAAGCCCAACGCAGGCCCAATAGTCAATCTAGGTCGTATCACTCTGTATTTCGTATATCATACGACTTGTAATGGATTGAAATATTTTTATTTTATTTATGACTTTGGGTTTTCTTGTGCCGTTAGATTCAGATGACATAGCCAATCATATACCGTTGATTATATCCAGACGTAGACTTCTTCCGCACAATAGATAATTGGTAATTCTCGTCCTGCTCCTTGGTTTCGATCTCGCATTCTCTCTCGTCTGTATATTTCTCTGAAAAAGCGATATTGTTTATTATACTGTTATACAAAGAGCGAAGTCCCAGCGAAGACGAAACTATCCCAAGCTTTAATCGAACGAAGATGGCCGTCGAGAAATCGAACACGACGGTGGAAAGTGTGGAGATAGTGAAGCCGCGTACGGATAACAGAGAATATCGGAGGATTGTTCTGAAGAACTCGCTCCAGGTCTTGTTGATCAGCGATCCCGATACCGATAAGGTCTGAGATCGCTACGATATTATTGATTCACTTTAATTTTGGTTCCTTTTTACTGATACAAAAACGTTTGATTATGCCTTTAAGTGTGCTGCTTCAATGAGCGTTAGTATCGGTTCCTTCTCTGACCCACAAGGACTAGAAGGCTTAGCTCATTTCCTTGGTACGTTTGAAACTTTGAATCTTCCAATTTTTTTCTTCTAATTTCTCAACCAAACTCCTTTTTTTTTATTGCATAATATTGGAATTGCTTGATTCACTCACTGAGCTCTAAATCTGGTTTCAGTTATATCTTCTGATGTCCATTAACATGTTTTAATTATTATTTTTCTGGTTGGTAGAGCATATGCTGTTTTATGCAAGTGCAAAATACCCAGAGGAAGATAGTTACTCCAAGTACATCACTGAGGTAATATATGAACTAAAACATGCTCGAAGTCGTTCTTGTATCTGTTTCTTCTCTTAATCCCCGCGGTATAAAGTTTTGAGAAATGTGGAAATTTTCTTTTGTGTAGCATGGAGGTAGCACAAATGCGTATACATCCTCCGAAGAGACGAACTACCATTTCGATATTAATGCTGATTGTTTCAGTGAGGCTTTGGACAGGTGCAGTTTGATTCTTCTTCTTTTTTTCTCTCGCTAAACTAATCTTCTATAAGTTCGTCCGTATAAGATTTTGACGTGACTGCCTAATCAGGTTTGCTCAGTTCTTTATCAAACCACTAATGTCAGCTGATGCCACCATGAGGGAGATTAAGGCCGTTGACTCAGGTTTGCTTTTTACCCTGTTTTTCTTGCTGCAATTTGTTAACTACAGATTATAACGAGTTTTCTTTATCCAGAGAATCAGAAAAACTTACTATCTGATGGTTGGCGAATGCGACAGGTATAGCTTTGGTCTAACGAACATTTATTTGAGTTATTTGAATTTCAGCGTTTCATTATGATAAGATAAGGTTTAATTTGTCTTTGAACTTATAACACTTTTAATCTTTCCATGCCTTGAGGTATATGATATATCTAACATCTCAAAAACCTTCTAACTTCTACTTCTTTTTGTCACTTTTTTTTCTGATAACAGCTACAGAAGCATCTGAGCAAAGAAGATCATCCGTTTCACAAATTTAGCACAGGTCTATATTCTATTTTCTTAAACTGATATTGCTATTGACTGCCGTTCATGGAGGTTTATTATGATACATATGAATAGTTTGTTGTGATTCCAATCCTTTTCTCATGCTAAAAAAGTGAAATTTTTGCTTAGGAAACATGGATACACTTCATGTACGACCCCAAGCGAAAGGAGTCGATACAACAAGTGAGCTTATTAAGTTCTATGAAGAACACTATTCCGCCAACATAATGCATCTGGTTGTATATGGGAAGGGTATGTTCTGGTGCCAACACAAAACTCAAAATTCCTTTCTTCGGAAATTAGAAATGTTAATATAGGTAACAACAATACTCATGTCTTTGCCCTGGATGTTTTCAGAAAGCCTTGACCAAATTCAAGATCTTGTGGAAGGGATGTTCCAGGAAATCCAAAACACCAACAAAAGTATCCCTAGATTTCCTGGCCAGCCATGCACTCCGGACCATTTGCAGGTGTTTATTCCTTTCTGCAAATTCATAATTTATTTTTACCTGAAGAAAATTCATGCTAGAATGTTTCTGAGGTGGTAGTTTTGGTGTTGTTTTATTATTTTGGTTTTAGATTCTTGTGAAGGCTGTTCCTATTAAGCAAGGACACAAGCTTAGTGTTTCATGGCCTGTAACTCCTAGCATTCATCAGTATGAAGAAGCACCAAGCCAGTACCTTGGGCATCTTATTGGCCATGAAGGCGAAGGAAGTTTGTTTTATGCCTTGAAAACCTTGGGTATGTTTTCTTTGTGGCACACACCAATAACTTCTAAAGTAGATTCTTCATAAGAGGGGTAATAGGTTCAAAAGTAGTTTTAATGTCTGTAGATCTCTATTCCTGTTCTGCAAAATTGATATATTTTAGTTCATAATCAATATCAAACATATTTGCTTAGGATAAGTTGCTGCTACTGATATTTGCCTAGTTCATAGAGAGTTATATAATCCTTCATTTGTATTATTGGTTCTGAGGTGTCTGAAGCTCGATCGTCTATCTCCTTTCTTGACCCAAAAGAAATGTGACAAGACTATTTTGAGGTTCCCTAAAAGTGATTTAGATTTTTTTTTCAGAAACTACAAATCGTTGTTGTTTCAGTTGTCGATGGTATCTATAAAATATTTTGTCTTAGTATTTTGGCACTGGATGATTTCATTTGACAGAATCATTTATAGAAAGTGAGCGACTTTGTCCACTACATTTAGAAGTCTTGCTTAGTCCTTTTTACTGCTTTCAGGTTGGGCAACGGGACTGTCTGCTGGTGAAGGAGATTGGACTCTAGATTATTCTTTCTTCAAGGTTTCGATTGACCTTACCGATGCTGGTCATGGTGGGTTTCTTTCAAGTCTAGGAAACTTAACAACAGTCTTCTTATTTCTTGTGATGAATAGAGAGTATGGGTGTGTTTGGTGTTTAGTTCGTACATGATAAATTCCTGGTTTTCCTTGGTGGATTTACAGAGCATATACAAGATATTTTAGGGTTGCTGTTCAGATACATTCAGCTATTACAACAGACTGGTGTTTGCCAGTGGATTTTTGATGAGGTATGGCTATACTAATTCTTTTTTTTTTTTTAATTTTGATCTTGTTAGTATTCCTAGTGATTCAGTCTCCTCAAAAGGTTTGATACATCTTTTGTTGTTATTGAAGCTCTCAGCTATCTGTGAGACAAAATTTCATTATCAAGACAAAATACCACCAATGTCCTATATAGTGGATATTGCATCAAACATGCAGGTAAAATAGTGTTTAGATCTCTATCTTTTTTTTTTTGTAAGCTTATATGTGACCAATGCAGTATATACATATGAGTGATATGACTGCTGAATATGTAACTAACGTTTGGTAATCTATATCCTTCATATGTACAAACCCAAGTTCATGGCGACTATATCACTTTTTTTTTTAATCTTCTATATCCTTTGCAATTACGCCTCAGATATTTCCGGTCAGGGATTGGCTGGTTGGATTATCACTGCCTTCTAAATTTAATGCAGCCACTGTACAAAAGGTTGTAGATGAGCTTTCTCCCAGCAATGTTCGGTAAGTCTGTGATCTTTAAGTGCTGTACTTTGCATACATAATATTTGACCTGAAATTTTTTCGGGTAATACACTAAAGTGCACCTAAGCTAATTTTACATTGTGTTCATTTAATTCTGAAAATAGCTGAGAACTGCATGAAATGCTTTTATTGCTATCAAGTATCAACGATATGATCGCTCATTTATGAACTATTCTTATTAGTTTTTCTGTAGTTTACTTTGACCATTATTGTTAAACCACTGGAATCCATTGGCACGGCCAAGTTGTTGCCAGTCTTACTAATGCCATTGCTTTTGTAGAATCTTTTGGCAATCACAGAAATTTGAAGGACAAACTGACAAAGCTGAGCCGTGGTATAACACTGCCTATTCTCTTGAGAAGATAACCAGTTCCACCATTCAGGTTCGCTTTTAATATGCTGTACTAACTGAAAATGGTTCACTTATTTTCTAGAGGACCACTACCTCCATTTCAAATTTTGCTTAAACCATTTCGTTTTCCTTCTTAATTTTTTGGGTTTATGTAAAATAATTACAGGAGTGGGTGCAGTCAGCTCCTGCGGCAAATCTGCATCTACCAGCGCCTAATGTTTTCATTCCTACAGATTTGTCATTAAAGGATGCGAAGGACAAGGTTCAAATTTCACCATACAAGCTACAAGTTTCTTTTTAATCTTCAGTTTATGAAGCGGTCTTCTTATGTGATCAAGTTGTGGAACAGGAGACTGTCCCCGTTTTGCTGAGAAACTCACCTTTCTCAAGATTGTGGTACAAGCCAGATACGATGTTCTTGAAACCAAAGGCGTATGTTAAGATGGATTTCAACTGCCCACTTGCAGTCAGCTCTCCTGACGCAGCAGTTCTTACGGACATTTTTACGCGGTTGCTGATGGACTACTTAAATGAATATGGTAAGATCTTATCCCTCCGTATATTTCTTTCAGATAGAGAGTTTGTTGAGAAAACTGTATGCCAAATGGAACAAGCTTCTGAAATCGGCAAATTTGGCCAATAGGCACCAAGCTTGTCTC
Organism: Erythrophleum ivorense; assembly: GCA_026724425.1. NCBI lineage: Eukaryota > Viridiplantae > Streptophyta > Magnoliopsida > Fabales > Fabaceae > Erythrophleum > Erythrophleum ivorense. The sequence goes on along the minus strand of JAIUCV010000086.1, from coordinate 1,417,627 downwards.
ATGCAAAATATTTCCTTATATGACATGCTGTTGATTGGGCATTTCTTGTAGCTTTGGAAATGTCATTACTGCTTTTGTGTTTTCTGCTCCGTTTTGCATCATTGTTAGAAAATGGTATAAATAAGTAAAATAAAGTGATTGAGACAATAAAAACAAGAGTAAAGAAACAAAGCTTCTGTTTTAATATTACATCATAACATCTGCCCCATCACTCTTTGCCTCTTCTACGTTCTAGCTTATTATGCACAAGTAGCTGGTCTTTACTATGGAGTGAGCCTTTCGGACAATGGTTTCGAGGTGAGTTTGGCATTTACCTCATCTTCACCACACACAAATTATCGTCTTTTGCTCAATGCTCTTATTTATTCTACCGAACTGTTTTCTTTTTATCAGTTGACCCTTATTGGTTATAATCACAAACTGAGGATCTTGCTGGAAACTGTTGTTGAAAAGATAGCAAATTTTGAAGTTAAACCTGACAGGTTTGCTATTATCAAGGTAACTATGTCAGGCTTTCGCTCTCTTGATAACTTAAGTTAATGATTGTACGACGTTCTCTGTATCAGAATTACTGAATCTGCGTTATTCTGTTTCCGTATCCTTTACTAGGAAACTGTCACAAAGGAGTACCAAAATTACAAATTCCGACAGCCATATCACCAAGCAATGTATTACTGCTCACTGATATTACAAGATCAGACCTGGCCTTGGACAGAGGAACTAGATGTCCTTTCTCATTTGGAAGCTGAAGATGTAGCTAAGTTCGTCCCCATGTTGTTATCAAGGACGTTCCTTGAGTGTTATATAGCAGGTATCGAGATTTCGTGTTTATTACCTTTTCCATGATGTTCGTTGGTGGCTTCTGTGGTATATTCGTCTTCTTCTTTTATTCAGAAGCTGATTTGGTGTTCAAATATTTATATTTCTCCATTTCAGGTAATGTGGAGAATAACGAAGCTGAGTCAATGGTCAAGCATATTGAAGATGTTCTGTTTAACGACTCAAAACCCATATGCCGACCTATATTCCCATCACAGCACCTGACTAATAGAGTTGTAAAGCTCGAAGAAGGAATGAAGTATTTCTACCACCAAGATGGTTCAAATCCCAGTGATGAAAACTCTGCTCTAGTACACTATATCCAGGTACTGTACTTGCTCAGATTTTTAGATGATGTCCTTTCAATTGATTTGTTTATTAGTATCTACTAGTTTTACTTGTTTTTGGAGTTCCTTTGTCTTCATATTAATACTTGTTTCTTGTTAGCTTAGTACATATTTCCGGAGATCATTTTGTTTTGCCTTAACCACAACATTGGTTGCCACGAACAGGTTCATAGAGACGACTTTGCCATGAATATTAAACTTCAGCTATTTGGTCTCGTTGCAAAGCAAGCCACCTTTCACCAACTTAGAACAGTCGAGCAGCTTGGTTATATCACTGCACTTGCTCAGAGGTACATTGGATAATCCATCGCATTTTCTAATATACATCCCCTGAATTCTGTTTAATCTCCCTTTTCTGCAATGTATAGGAACGATTCAGGCATCTATGGTGTACAGTTCATAATCCAGTCCTCAGTCAAGGTACCAAACGATCCAGCCATCTCTGTCATTATAACGCTTCTCAGTTAAGGCAGGCTCATGTCATTAATTTCCTAGAGGCTTTAATCTTTGATAGGGTCCTGGACATATCGATTCGAGGGTAGAGTCATTACTGAAGAACTTTGAGGGTAAACTTCGCGAGATGAGTGATGAGGAATTCGAGGTGAGATGGCTCAACCAAATAGTTACATATCTCAGTTAATCTTAAGCTATTATGCAATATGATCCTCAACAAGAGTTATTTGATGGCTGATGATCCTTACTCTTCCTCAAGAGCAATGTAACAGCTTTGATAGACATGAAGCTTGAAAAACACAAGAACTTGAAGGAGGAATCCCGGTTTTACTGGCGAGAGATTCAGAGTGGAACACTCAAATTCAACCGAAAAGAGGCAGAGGTACAGTAACAGTTTCCTCTTGAAATCAGATACTTCCTCGAATAAATGAAGTTGTTTGAGAGCGACTGATGGATGAGAGAATTGGGTTTGTTCGTTGGCAGGTCGCTGCATTGGAGCAGCTTCAGAAGCAAGAGCTGATTGATTTCTTCGACGAGTACATAAAGGTTGGAGCAGCACGGAAGAAATCGCTGAGCATCAGAGTATACGGGAGCCATCATTTGAAAGAAATGGCAAGTGACAAAGACGAAGTCCCATCACCATCTGTTGAAATCGAAGACATTGTTGGTTTCAGAAAGTCTCAACCACTTCACGGGTCGTTCAGGGGATGCGGACAACCCAAGCTGTGAGGGGCTGAAATCTCATTTCATTATACAAAGACTTTTGTTTTTGCCATCCCTTGTGGTTGTAAGAAGACAAACCAAATTTGGCGAACCTTAATTGCTAGAAAACAAACCAAATTTGTTTTTACTGTTTAAGAAATTATATATATAACAAAAAATGGTTAGTGTAAGTAGAGTTTTTCAACCGATGTATTGTATTAACACATGTAGCATTATTGATAGTTGTTTGTATGATGTGTTAGATTCCAATTCTAACCAAAAATCAGAAGAAGAAGAAGTTGAAGAGAAGGTGTTTATTCCTTTCTGCAAATTCATAATTTATGTTTACCTGAAGAAAATTCAAATTCCTGGTAGAATGTTTCTGAGGTGGTATTTTTGGTGTTGTTTTGTTATTTTGGTTTTAGATTCTTGTGAAGGCTGTTCCTATTAAGCAAGGACACAAGCTTAGTGTTTCATGGCTCCTGTAACTCCTAGCACCAAACCAGTACCTTGGGCATATTATTGGCCATGAAGGCGAAGGAAGTTTGTTTCATGCCTTGAAAACCTTGGGGAGGTTTTCTTTGTGGCACACACCAATAGCTTCTATAGTAGATTCTTCATACGAGGGGTAATAGGTTCAAAAGTAGTTTGAGAGTCACCTTTTTCTAGGATAAGTTGTTGCTGCTGATATTTGCCTAGTTCATAGAGAGTTATGCAATCCTTCATTTGTATTATTGGTTTACTATCTATTTTCTGAGGTGTCTCAACTCTCAAGCTCGATTGTCTATCGCCTTTCTTGACCCAAAAGAAATGTGACAAGACTATTTTGGTCTGTTTCGCGAACAGGTTCATAGAGATGACATATTAAACTTGATCTGTTTGGTCTGGTTGCAAAGCAAGCCACCTTTCACCAACTTGGAACAGTGGAGCAACTTGGTTATATCACTGCACTTGCTCAGATTCAACCGTAAAGAGGCAGAGGTACAGTAACAAGACTTTGCTCCTGACTTGTAAACTAAGCAAAACCGTCTCTGGATGATAGATACTTGCTCGAACTGGGTTTGTTTTTTGGCAGGTCACTGCGTTGAAGCAGCTTCAGAAGTAGGAGCTGATAGATTTCTTGGACGAATACATAAAGGTTGGAGCAGCACGGAAGACATACGGGAGCATTTCGAAGACATAGTTCTTCACGGGTCGTTGCGGACAACCCAAACTGTGTCTACTGTAGAAAGACTTTCTTTTAATTGGTTGTAAGAAGAATTGAATATCGCTGAACCTTAATTTGGCATCAATTGCTACAAAACAGAGTTTTAAGCCAACCAAATTTTGCTTAATTTGGCATCAACAAGAAATTAACATTTCTTTTATTTTTATTTTTTATTTGGGAGTGCCACGTGTCAAGTCATCTCGCTAGATAATTTTCAGCATCCTTTTTCTCTCTGACTGACTGACTGGTCGAGAAAAATCGAAATCGAGGGGGGCTAGTTTATAAACGGTGCCGCCGCATAAAACCCTAAATCCTCAAAGCCAATCCTGCGATCATCTCAATTACAGACCGTCTCTTTCTCGTTTCAACCCTAGATTTCCATAGCAGTAAGTTATTGATCTCTCTCTGATCTGATTCCATACTCATTTCTTCGTTTTCGTTTAGGTTTCGGGAATCTCTTTTTTTTTTTTTTTGCCCTGTTAGTGAATCCTGGATCTGAAGAAGCGAGCCAGATGCAGCAAGACAAAATCCCTAGTAAGTTAAAACCAAGTATTTATTAGCGGTTTAGAAATTGCAAGTTTGGATTCGTGACTTAGTATTTCGTTGTGCCCACCAGTAATCGCCGGCCAAGGTATAGTCACCGAAGATGTGATAAAACCTGAGATCCATAGCAACAAGGTATATCTTGGACTGAAATGGTTAGTTTGTGTAAAGTTTTCCAATCAATGTAAATGTATCGTATTGGATGTGTTAGATTCCAGTTGAACTCCCAATTCTAACAAGAAACCAGCGGAAGAATTTGAAGAAAAAGGAGAAAAATAAGAAGAAGAAGAAGAACCAAGAAGCCTCCCCACAAACTGGGGATGAAAGTCAACCCCTGAGTTCAGACGCTCAAATCTTATTGGCGCAGGTGACATGTTAATTTTGAATCTAAGTTTTACTAGTGTAATGAACTTTCTTTTGGCTTATTGAGGTTTGGATAGATTTATGATTTGACCAAACAAATTCAGGCTTTTCGGGTTGGGTTGCTTGGATTGGCCACTCCTAAGTTTTACCATATTGCTTAAACAATCTTGTTTCGTTACAGGTTGCTACTTGTAAGGAGATTGCGTTCGAGATTATAAAGGGATTGAAAACTGAGCAGGACATACAAATGTTTGAGACATTCATACAAAGGATGAAAAAGATTACTGATCAAGCCTTTGAACGCAAAAGGGCAACTCTTGCAGGTAAATCTGTTAGACAGCCGATGTTACTTGCTGATTAAGCATTAGTTGTTACTTACCCTCTTCTCCCTATTCTATTCTCCCCTTATCAGACAAATGAGTACAAGTCACATTCACATTGGCGGTGCTATTCCAGGAATAACAAGGGGGCGTTTTTAACTTTTATGTAAAATTTTAAAATATTTTATGTTGATTTAGTAATCCGAAGGGTGATTACAATGAGGTCGATATAAGCTAGTAACTAGTAAGTTCTAAAAATCCGATGGGGATGCTCTAAGGTCACGGGTTCGAATCTTATTATGCAAAAATCGTTTTTTCTTTTTAAACAGCAACATATTGGGTCGGCGTCGGTCACTCTCTCTTCTTCGTTGTTTCTAAACCCTAAGAGAATCTGCGAATATCACGGCTCTTTGTTGTGGTTTCTAAACCCTACACAGTGAATCTGCGCGATTATTCTTTCTTTGTTTCTTAATCCGTTACAGACTCAAGATGGCGCAAAGGGACGACGAAATCCCCATTAGCGAACGTAAGTTCTCACCGTTTTCCTTTCTTCGAATATGCATGATTTTCTTCGATTAATCATTTACCATTAATGTTTTTCTTCGAATACTCTCTCTTTCTCGTTTCAACATATCCATAGCGAGAACGATTGCTTGTTTCCCTTTTGTGAATAATTTATCGCTGAATCAGATCTAGTTTTTGTTGTGTTCATGCGATTTAACAGTTTTATTTTTTATTTGATTTGTTTAGTCACGGAAGATGGCTTAACCCCTGAGCTTTTGGAGAAACTTGTAGCTCAGGGGTTCGAATCGGTAGATCATCTCACGGACCACACCCTCGCTGGATTTTCACACAGTCAGAGGAACTTGATTTTGGCAGCAGCAAGTCAATGTTTGACGAGATGGAAGATGAGTGCAGATGAGTGCATCCGCATGTGCCTTAATATGCTAGATGGTCGTATTTGCAAATCACCCTTTGTAAAGGGTGATTTGCTAATACGACCATCTTAGCAAAGGGTGATTTGCTAATACGACCATCTAGCATATTAAGGCACATGCGGATGCACTCATCTGCACTCATCTTCCATCTCGTCAAACATTGACTTGCTGCTGCCAAAATCAAGTTCCTCTGACTGTGTGAAAATCCAGCGAGGGTGTGGTCCGTGAGATGATGTACCGATTCGAACCCCTGAGCTACAAGTTTCTCCAAAAGCTCAGGGGTTAAGCCATCTTCCGTGACTAAACAAATCAAATAAAAAATAAAACTGTTAAATCGCATGAACACAACAAAAACTAGATCTGATTCAGCGATAAATTATTCACAAAAGGGAAACAAGCAATCGTTCTCGCTATGGATATGTTGAAACGAGAAAGAGAGAGTATTCGAAGAAAAACATTAATGGTAAATGATAAATCGAAGAAAATCATGCATATTCGAAGAAAGGAAAACGGTGAGAACTTACGTTCGCTAATGGGGATTTCGTCGTCCCTTTGCGCCATCTTGAGTCTGTAACGGATTAGGAAACAAAGAAAGAATAATCGCGCAGATTCACTGTTTAGGGTTTAGAAACCACAACAAAGAGCCGTGATATTCGCAGATTCTCTTAGGGTTTATAAACAACGAAGAAGAGAGAGTGACCGACGCCGACCCAATATGTTGCTGTTTAAAAAGAAAAAACGATTTTTGCATAATAAGATTCGAACCCGTGACCTTAGAGCATCCCCATCGGATTTTTAGAACTTACTAGTTACTAGCTTATATCGACCTCATTGTAATCACCCTTCGGATTACACATTACGATAAAAACCATGACAAATCATCCTTCACAATTTGTTTCTGTGTACTCCTACAAATTAATCTTCTTATTTCCTGTTTGACCATTTCGATCGGTCTAATGTTAGGGGTGAAATGAGCACATTTCCCCGAGCCCATCGCAATAAGTAACAACGCAAAAAGTCCGGCCCGTTTTCAGGTTCAGCCTCCTCACAGAAATGGAAAGCCTTGAGGAGGAAGGTAATACTTTGAGGAAAAAGGAAAGAGCATCAGCCGCCACTCAAAGAAAGGAAAGAAATCAAGAGAAGAAGAAGATTTCCTTTATAATCAAGAGGAGAATATTCAGCAGAGAACCGCTTTAACTCAACTATATAAGGAGAGGTCTTCATTCCCTGAAGACCAAGTCACAAACCCCGGCAAAAACCCTAAAGCATTCGCTTACTTCTTCTCTGTTTACTTATCATTCGCATTACGTCTCGTCAAAGCTTGTTTGACGAGACGACCTCTTGTGTTCGAACCTTCTTTCCAGTAATAAATCCACGGTTTCCCAAGTCTCCCATCCAAAGTATCTCGTCTTAAAAACACGTGCTATTTCTGGAATCAACAATTGGCGCCGTCTGTGGGGATCCGGGAATACTTCTGTCGGATTAAGCATCTCGAAAAAAGTTCAGACGCCAAGAAAAGCAGCCGATGTCTAACTCAGCAGGGAGCTCCCCCGAGAGAGAACCTCGACATGCGAACAAGACTCTCCCGGAGAATCCTCTCGAAGACGGAGAAGACCTTCTCGAGCATGAGGAGGACCGCGTCGAGCACGACGGAAACACGCCGCGTGACGAGCCGGAACCCGAGGATGAAATTCCACCGCCAGCTCCCGCTCGCCGCAAATCTAGAGCAAAGGCCGTCACGCACGACGACCTGGTGAAAACAATCCGAAAGGCTATGAGGCCATTCTCCGATGAAGTCCAGACGATGCGAGCATATAAGAAGAAGACGCAGGAATTCATCAACTCGGTGACAACGGATGACGGCAAGTTCTCGCCAGCTCGTCGACTCTCGTTCGATACGCCAACAGGTCATGCCACGGGGACCACGACAGCAGAAGCAACTGCTAATCGAACAGAAGCGACGAGCCGAGTCCCGCGGGCCAGCAAACAGACCCATGCCGAGCTCGATAAAATTAATCGTCGGCTGGACGAGTTCAATTCCAAAGTGCATCTCGTCACGAGCTCTGCACCAGAATTGGCAAAAATCCTTGCTGACACCCAGAGAAACCCGCTTACGGCAAGGATTCGCAAAGTCCGACTCCGCGAAAGAGTCCGGCTAAAGATCGAGCCTTTTGCCGGAGAAGAAGATCCAAAGAAGTGGTTGACGGCTTTCAACCTCGCTATGACAAGGGAACAATATGCTACTCCCGAAGAGAGAGAGGCAAACTATTGCCAAGTCTTCGTCGAGCATATGACGAAAGACGCACTCGGATGGTTCTCCAACCTCCCTGCCGAGTCGATCGATAACTTCGACGACTTGACGAACGCATTCCTGAAACACTATTCCATGAACATGACCAGGGTGACCCGAAACATGTTCACCATGACGCAATCAAGAGGGGAACCCCTGCGGAGCTTCATGGAAAGGTTTAAGAAAGCCGCGATGGATCTCGGCGACATGCCCGATAGCGTCCCGCTGGAGGCACTCCGCCACGGCCTCCGGTACGACTCTAAATTCAAAACAGACCTCTCGATTCAACCATCGCCGACCCTCGAAGACGCGCTCCATCGGTCTCAGAGATACATCTTCTTAGAAGAAGACACCAACTTCTATGCCGAGAGAAGCGGTGATAAGAAGCCCGCTATCGCCAAACCTAAGGAGGAAAATCACGAACAGCGACGAAGGCCCGAGGTCAGGCGATCACTTTCCTTCACCGTCGACGACGATCTCATCCATTGCTGGGACCCAGCAGAGCAGCCGCAAGCACTAGCACTATCGTCGTCTCGTCAAGCCATCGCCGATCCAGACGACGATAACAATCATGACCTGTTCTGTAGGTTCCACGGTCGAACCGGTCACGCAACGGAGAACTGTAGGCATCTCATCGGTAGCCTCCTCAGGAAATATCGAGAAGGAGCCGTTGCGGTGGAAGGCGACCGATCTCAAGGCAAAGATTTCGCGCCGAAACCAGCCAAAGGAGCCCAGAAGGGAAAGCGACCCCGCCAGTCTCGCCCCCAAAGGCAGAAGAAAGCAAACCCGGGACCCGCGTCCGAGAAGGAAGATCATGACTATCCAGAAGATTTGCCGCCTCCGCCAAAGCGACAAGTCAGCATGATCATGGGAGGTCTCTAAGACAATGACGATTCCATCTCGGCAATCAAGGAGTATGAGCGAAAGGCTGTCTCGGCACAGCGCCGCCCCAGTTTCCACCAAGATGGAGAAGCCCTGCTTTGCCAATCTGTCCGTCAGGACACAGGCGCGATATTCTTCACGGACAAGGATGTGGAGGGGCTGGATACCCCGCATCTTGACCCGCTGGTGGTCAAAATACAAGTCCACGATTGCGACGTGGCAAAGATAGTAGTCGACACCGGAAGCACGGTGAACCTAATCTTCAAAGAGACCCTAGATTGGATGGGGATCGAAGAAGAAGCCATCAAGCCGGCATCTCGTCCGCTGACTGGATTCACCGCCGACACCGTATTTAGTACCGGCACCATCCGCTTACCCGTCTATGTCGGCGGAATTTCCAAGCTCGTGAAATTTATCGTCATGGATAAACCGGCAATATATAACGCCATTCTAGGTACGCCATGGATCCACGAGATGAAAGCCGTCGTCTCGACCTTTCATCAATGCGTCAAGTTTCCAACATCATTGGGAATCTTCACATTACGTGGAAGCCAAAGAGTGTCAAGATCCTGCTTCCTCCAAGAGCGCCGACTCCGCTCTTCATCCTCATGCATGATCAACGAAGAGCTGGACCCGCGACTCCCCTATCATCGCAGACCTAAACCCGATCTCGTCGACCAAGTCAGCATCGACGAGACGAGACCAGAAAGATGCGTTGGTATCGTTAGCGATCTCGACGCCGAGATCAGAACCCAGCTGGTGGATCTGCTCAAGAAGAACGTGCACCTCTTCGCATGGTCAATGGCAGACATGAAAGGGATAGATCCTAGAATCACTTCGCACGAGCTCAACGTCGACCCTACCTACAAACCGATCGAGCAATAGAGGCGCAAGCTCGGCACCGATAAAGCTCAAGCAGTCAACGACGAGGTCGAAAAGCTGCTGCGAGCAGGATCAATCACCGAGGTGAAGTATCCCGATTGGCTTGCCAATCCAGTTGTCGTCAAGAAAAAGAATGGGAAGTGGATAGTATGCGTGGACTTCACCGACCTAAACAAGGCCTGCCCAAAGGATAGCTTTCCACTCCCACATATCGACCGTCTCGTCGAAGCAACGGCAGGCAACGAGCTACTCTCCTTCATGGACGCATTCTCCGGCTACAATCAGATATTCATGCACCCGGATGACCGCGAGAAGACAGCCTTCATCACTGATCGCGGCACATACTGCTACAAAATCATGCCCTTCGGCTTGAAGAACGCTGGCGCTGCTTACCAAAGATTGGTCAACAAGATGTTTGCAAAACAGCTCGGCAACAGCATGGAAGTCTACATCGACGACAAGTTGGTAAAATCTGCTAAAGCCCAGGATCACGTCAAGAACCTTCAAGAATGCTTTCAGGTTCTGACAAAGTACGGAATGAAGCTCAACCCGGCAAAGTGCAATTTAGCCGTCACTTCCGGAGAATTCCTCGGCTACATCGTAACTCAGCGCGGCATCGAGGCAAACCCGAAGCAGATCTCGGCAATTCTCGACCTCCCCTCGCCGAAGAACGCAAAGGAAGTTCAGAGGCTCACTGGCCGAATCGCCGCACTAAATAGATTCATCTCGCGCTCAACCGACAAGTGTCTTCCCTTTTACCAGCTGCTCCGCTCCAACAAGCTCTTCAAATGGGACGAGAAGTGTGAAGACGCATTCAAGCAATTGAAAGAGTATCTCACCACCCCGCCGATCCTCGCAAAACCCGAAGATGGCGAGACGTTACTCCTCTACATCGCCATATCAAGCACAGCCGTCAGTGGCGTACTGGTCCGGGAAGATCGTGGCGAGCAGAAGCCCATCTTTTACGTGAGCAAAACCCTCAATGATTCCGAGACGAGATATCATACCCTCGAAAAGCTGGTATTGGCGGTAGTGATCTCGGCGAGGAAATTGAGACCATACTTCCAGTCCCACGCGATCATCGTCTTCTCAAGCCAACCATTGCGCCAAATCCTTCATGGCCCAAATCAGTCAGGTCGCATGGCAAGATGGGCGGTAGAACTGTCAGAGTACGATATCGAATTCAAAAGCCGAACCAGCGCAAAATCCCAGGTTCTCGCCGACTTCATTGTCGAGATCCCACCAGAGCTCGTCGTAAGCGAAGCCGAGCATGTATCCAAATGGCTCCTGCACGTTGACGGAGCTTCATCCAAGCAAGGATCTGGTGTCGGCATCCGCCTCGTATCTCCTACAGGCGAGATTCTCGAACAATCTTTCAAGCTCAACTTCCCAGCATCCAATAACGAGGCCGAATATGAGGCAATCATCGCAGGACTACGTCTCGCAAAGGAAGTTGGGGCCGAGCACGTACACGCATTCTGCGATTCTCAGCTCCTAGCAAAGCAATTCAGCGGAGATTACGATGCTAAGGACGACCGCATGGACGCATATCTCAAGGTAACGACGGAACTATCCAAGCAGTTCAAGTCGTTCGAGTTGACGAAAATCCCCTACACCGAGAACACAGAAGCCGACGCGCTCGCTGCCTTAGCCTCGAGAACCGACTCGGCTTTGCGGCGAGTGATTCCCGTCGAAACAATCGAGCAGCCTAGCATCAAACTTCCTAAAGGAGCGTTTATCATGGCAATATATCCAGAAGAGGAGGAAGACGAAGAAGACGAGCCAATGTTTCCCGAATCAGAAGAAGATCGACCTCGACCATGGCAGGACGAGATCAAAGATTATCTGGTCAACGGGACGATTCCGAGGAATCGTTGGGCAGCTCGTCGACTACGCCGCAAAGCCGCCTCTTACTTCCTCCAAAACGACGAATTATTCCGGTGGACCGCAAACAAAGTCGTCATACACTGTTGTGACGAGACGCAAGCCAAGAACGTGATGATCGAGACTCACGAAGGAGCTGGAGGAAACCATGCCGGCGGGAAATCTCTGGCCTCTAAGATCAAGAAGCACGGCCTTTTCTGGCCAAAGATGATCGAAGACTGCGAAAATTACACCGCGAAGTGCATTCCCTGCCAGAGATACGCCCCAATCATCAACGCCCCAACGCAAGAGCTTCAAGCTTCCGTCCCGGCATATCCCTTTATGCGGTGGGCAATGGATATCGTCGGCCCGATGCCACGATCCCGGCAATGCACGTACCTCCTGATCGTCACGGACTACTTCACCAAGTGGGTAGAAGCTAAAGCCTTCAAGAACCCCACCGCCAAAGACGTGCAAAACTTCGTCTGGCAATACATCATCTGCCGACATGGTCTACCATATGAAATCGTCACCGACAATGGCGGCCAATTCATCGCGGCAAGTTTCCGCGAGTTCTGTGCCAATTGGAAGATCAAGCTCGCATATTCCACGCCAAGATACCCCCAAGCCAATGGGCAAGCCGAGGCAACAAACAAAACTATCGTCGACGGCCTGAAGAAAAGACTCGAAAGCTACAAAGGAGCGTGGGCAGACGAACTTGACGGAGTACTTTGGTCTCACCGCACAACACCCAGGTCAGCATCTGGTGAAACCCCTTTCTCCCTATCTCACGGTTGCGAAGCATTAGCCCCTGCCGAGCTACACGTTGCGAGCCTACGCCGATCACTAATGCCCCTCAACTCGTCATTGAATGACGAATCCTTGCACGATAGTCTCGTCAACACTGAGGAGCTAAGCGATCGCGCCCTCTTGCGTATGCAAAACTACCAGCAAAAAGCAGCAAGATACTACGCCAAGAAGGTTCGCAACCGCCGCTTTGCACTGCATGATCTCGTCCTGAAGAAAGTCCACGACTTCACTAAACCCGAGCACGCCGGCAAATTTGGTTTCAATTGGGAAGGACCATACCGCATCACGCGAATCGTCAAACCGGGGGTGTACCAGCTCGAAGACGACGACGGAAGCATACTCCCTCGCTCGTGGAACTCCATGAACTTGCGCAAGTTCCACTACTAGACGAGTAGCATCTCGTCAAAAAAAAAAAAAAAAAAAAGACATGTTCACTGCACGATAAATTACCTAAATAAATGAAAGTAATTAAAAGTATAAACTAAATAATCCGAGCAAGTAACCGAAATTACCTAATAATAATCAAATAATATGAAAAACGTAATCAAAGATACATGAAACAAAAAAGTGTAGGGAAAATTAACCTAAAGTATTTAAAATTAACTTTAAATCCGGGTATTTCAGATACTTGTTCGGATCTCGGATATTACCGGATAATACCCGGTACCCGAATGTTTAAGAGAAATATATCCAAATGGGTATTATTAAAATATCGGGTCGGTACCGGATCGGGTATTTTCGGATAATTACCGGATCGGATTTTCGGATCCGGGTAAAATGCCCACCCGTACAATGAATAGTGAAACCATATAACGAAGAAATGACTAATTCATAATCTCAACACTGACTTAGACCTTAATTTGATATCCTAATTGTATATGGGCCACAAAAGGGATTATGAAATCTATGGAATTGAACAGAATACGGTCTTGATGATTGAATATCATGTGCTTTATGAAGTAGGCACCATATTATAACATCGGGGCTAAAAAAGCCTAAAACATATCATGTGAGTCCGTGAGTGTGTAAATATAAAGTGTCACATTCATATCTAAATTCCCAAAGTTATATGATCGCAAAACAGTCCATGACCTTACCTCACGTGGAAGGTCCCATTCCCATGTTTGTTATATCTTTCTTCGTTTTCCATAATTCAGCAAAAGTGTTTAGAGAGATTCACAAAATTTATGAAATTGTTTGATATTTTTGTGTGTGTGTTCTGATGCAATTATTGATGCAGAACGAGTTAACTTAATAGTATACAATGGATTAATGTTTGACAAAAAAAAAAGTACAACGGTTAATGTAATAAAATTCCAGAGTTCAAATTAAACGTCAAATGTCAAAACTCATCCTCCTTCTTCTTCTTCCACTGGTTGCTGATTTTGAAATCTCTTCTTCAACAGCTTCGGTCTTGGTTTCATGGGCTTCAAGTACTCAGACTGCAATCTCACCATCTCTTTCAGAACACTAATCAGCTTCCTCTCGATTTCCTCGCCGTCCGGCTCGATGGCTCCCAAGCACCGTGCCACTGCCTCCACCGTGCTTACGCATCCACCGAATGGCTCCATCCTTAGCACAAGCTCCGAATCATAGATACTTCCTCCGCTCACGGATTCGTCTATTCCCGCATCCAAACACACCCTCACCGCACCTGCTTCTCTTAAAACCTCCTCGCTAGCACTAACCATCTCCTTCGCGTGCTTCCACGTCGCGTCGAAAACGATGAGCCTCAGCGGCGGATTCGAAATCCCTTGGTGGTTGAGGAGGTTCAGGGATTTGAATTCGGATATGGTGACGGCGGGTGAGGAAGGAGAAGACGGGAAGAGGTAGATGGTGGGTGATGAACGCGAGGTTTCTCCGGCGGAAATGTGGCGGTGTCGGAGGCGGCGACCGGAGATTCTGGTGACGTGGCGTAAGGATTTGGCCAGGAGAGGCGTGGTGTTGAGTTTGTGCCGTGACTCGTGTGGATGATGAAGGATGACGATCTCGGTCCTCGTCGGAATCAGATCCGCCGGTAAGACGTGGCAGAGACACATCGGTTTTGGACGATCGCAGCTGTTGCAGATCCGCCGGCGATTCGCGTCTGGCTCCTCCATCGTCGTCAGTGTTCTGTCACGCGAGCGAATCCAATTTTAATTAAGAAATAGAAGAAACGACGTCGTTTAGACCTATCTACCATATACGGCGTCGTAAAGGTCGATGGACTGCCATAGACTTTTGTTCTCTCTCCGTTCACCATTTCCCCCAATTTAGATGATCAAAGTTAGAGAAGAGCGCACTGATCAAATTTTCAGAACAAATGTCCACCGTGACATCGGAGCTTCCGGCGGTGGAAGCCACTCAGTTCCAACATACTCCGTACTACCGGTATTGTTCTTCTTTACCGTCTTCACTTACAAACCTTCCTTCGATTTCGGTTTCTTCAAATGATAGAGCGGCTTATTCAACCTGTTTACGTGATTGCCTAAACCGAAAAAACCCTTTTAGTTGGAGAATCTTCCGTCTTTTGGTGGTTATTGGTACACGTAATGTCTAAATAGGATTGTCAATTGGAATCCCCAAATCTAAATTAGTGAGATCTAATGTCTAAATTAATCATTAATCATTCTTACTACCTTTTCTCCAACCTAGTAATGTGTTCCTCTGTTTCTGACTGTGGATTTTATTTCTTTTGATTCTTCTACAAAGAATATCGTTTTATATTTTTAATACACATTTTTGATTAAATATCGAGTTTTGATTTTTCTTACCAAAACAAAAAAAAATCGAGTTTTGATTTTTTATTGTATTATTTAGAGGGAGAAAACTTTGTCATATGAATACAATAAAAATATTAAAACTATATATATATATATATATATATATATTTTTTTTTTTGTGCCGAAAAACTAGATTTTTGTTATATTATTCTTATCAGAACTCATACGAAGGATATTACAACTTTATCTTCTTCTTTTTTTAACATAGTACTCAGATTATTGATGTCATGTGTAAAGAAACAAACGAAGATCCACAGATGTTTGTTTCTGTCATGTATTTACATTATCATGAGAGATTGAAAATGGAGAAACGTGGGTGGACCATTTTTCTTTATCTACTCAATTATTGAACACTTGCCTTCCAGCAGATATTATTATAAATTTGTTCTGCATAGCCTCTATATAATGCTTCGTGTTGCCTTCGATTTAGGATCTCGATTAACTTACTTAATACACTCTGCTATCGTATGGAAAAGGAGAAAATATGAAAAGACTCTGATGTATAAGTACATGAAATAACAACTAATATCTTACATTCAACACGTCTCATAGTATTATTCAATACATATCCACGATGTTCATTTCTTACATTTTAATCTCGGTGATCCAAAAATGGTAGAAGAAGTTATCCATAATCACCGGCGAAAAGATGATGATGAGAACTTGAGAAGTTGTAGATAACTTTTTGTTTTTGTTGTCTCCACATGTATTCACAAAATACATACTCTTGTATCATATTATAGTTATAGATATGACAAATCTGTCAAAATTTTCGATGAAACAATACATAAAAAAGTTAGGCTCAAACGTTTACACTTTCTTGTTCATTATTTCGGTGGTAATTACAATAATTATCTTCATTTATCTTATTCTTAGCGAAGGTTTAATAATACAAATAATTGGACAATATATGGCTCTTACCCTTTTACTATATGCGGGCCATTTGTAGATACACTTACGTATAAATTTATCACTGCAAAACGGTGTAAAGTCAAAGTTGGTCCCGCTTAGCCTCTCACGAACTAAAATTTCATGAAAATTATATTTTCCTTTTTCTTTTTTTTTTTTGCATCCTTTACCTACCAAGCCTACTTTTGTGAGTTTTTTTTATCCTTTTGTTCATTTCATTAATAAATGAATCTATGTAAAATAAAAAGGGTATTTATTAGCTGCCAAGTGACGCAAATGTTCCCTTTGAAAATATTTATATTAACCCCTTAATTTATTCAGTAAATTAGTTATGAGTTTATACCAACAACTCTTTTTAATTTACTTATGTGTCTTTAAAAGACTGATATATTTTTGGGTAACATTTTCCCTTAGCTACACCTACAAGTAACAAACAACCAAATCTTTATTCGGTCTTCAATTAGTATCCATAACAAAAACAATCGAATCTAAGAACGTAGGAATATCAAAGTGAGAAGAACAAAATAAAAACTCTTATCAACGTTTGAAAAAAAGTTTCGGTTAAAAAAGCTGATGGGATTGTACTGTGGGATTATCATGTGGAAGAGCTGATGGGATTGTACTGTGGGATTATCATGTCATCTGTGTCCAGGTATATCCATGATGCCCTAACACTTGATGTCGGTTTGTAAGAACTAAACTTGATTTTGGTTTGGTTGAGAACAGGTACTTCCGCATTGTGCATGCTCCTCTCTTCTTTAAGCACTTTGCTTCTGATAGAAGACACATGAAAGAACCTGGATTGCTCAACCTCCACCCTATCAACCTATTGTTGCCCAAGGTAACATCTTTCACTCTTTCATCAACAATATTGAGCAGCAAAACATGTCGTGATTCTGATCGTTTCTTATTTCGCTTCTGAAGATGGAATCTTGCACAATCTGAGCGAGTACATTGCCATGAGCGGTGCATACTCATTGTCGACAATGGATCCTGACAGTAGGAGCTGCGGTTTCTCAGAAACTTGGTGTTGTGGTGAGCTACACTCAGCTTGAGGAGCTCTTCACCAAACTTCCTTAACATGCTAATGTCATTTTCTTTGTTTTCTTTGTTTGAGAGAGTATGTTATGTCCTAAACATTAGTGTCCTAATTAATGTACTAGAGACTGAATTAAGACGGGGTAACATTATACACCCATACTCTCTATTCATCACAAGAAATAAGAAGACTGTTGTGAAGGTTCCTAGACTTGGGCCCTGTTCGTTTTCTTAGTTAGCTGATCCAGCATAATGATCCTGCTAGATGCACCATTCAGATGCCAAATAACAAATTTGGTTTGTTTTCTAGCAATTGATGCCAAATAACAAATTTGATCCTCCTTTGTTTTTATTGTTTAAGAAATTATATATATAACAAAAAAGGTCGGATTTGCCTAATTTGGCATCAATTGCCTCTGAAGTTAATTAACATTTGCTCAATTTTTTATTATCAAGACAAAATAATTAATTATTTTTTTATTTGGGAGTGCCACGTGTCAACTGTGAGAGAGAGAGATGGCTGTTCCAACCCTAGATTCGGGTTCATCGTTTCCGTACTCATTTCATACTCATTTCTTATCTGATTCCATACTCATTTCTTCGTTTTCGTTTAGGTTTAGATTTATTTTAAGTTTCGGGAATCTTGTTCAGAATGCCACTCGTTGAGCAAGACGAAATCCCGATTAAAACATGAAGTTTAAAATCAAGTATTAGCCTGCACATCCATATCTTTGTGCTGTGGAGGGTTCGTGACTTATTTATGTGTAGCTATCAGTAATCGCACAAGGCATAGACGATGAAGATGTGAAGAAACTAGAAGATGGTGGGATCTATACCTGCAATCGTCTGATTAACCTAACCAGGAAGGTATAATCTTTTACTCATTTGGTTTTTACACTAATCTAGATATTGGCTTGGATGAATAAACTCTACTGTTTTATTGAAGCAGTACCTCACTGGAGTCAAAGGTGTACCAGAGGCCAAAGTTGACAAAATTTTGGAAGCAGCTGAGAAAAAAATGGTTAGTGTAAGTAGAGTTTTTCAACCGATGTATTGTATTAAGTATTAACACATGTAGCATTATTGATTGTTGTTTGTATGATGTGTTAGATTCCAATTCTAACCAAAAATCAGAAGAAGATGTTGAAGAGAAGGATGTGCAAGATGAACAAGGAGCAAGCCTCCGCACAAACTGGGGATGAAAGTGGAGCCATGAATTCATTCGCGAAGGTGACATGTTGATTTTGAGTATACGTTTAACTAGGGGTCAGGGTTTAAGGTATTTTGACCAGATAAAATTTGGATACGTTTTTCAAGTTTTAAGATTGGGTTCAAGTTGTTTGGATCATATATAATTTGACCACAACGAACTTAAATATTACTAGACTTGGAAAAACCCATATCCAAACAAATTCAGGTTTCTCGGGTTGGGACGTTGGGTTGTTTGGATTTGGCCACTCCTAAGTTGTTTGCTGACGCATGTGACATGATCCCTTGGTGACAGGTTAAGATTGCTGAGAATGATATGTTGAAGCTTCTAGAGGGATTGAAAAGTGAGAGTGAGCTAGATGTTGTCGAGACAGCCCTAAGAAATTTGAAGCGATATGTTGCTCAAGCCTCTGAACCCAAAATGGCAACTTCTGCAGGTAAATCTGGTATACTTGTTGATAAAGCATTCGATACATATATGTATAGAGAGTATACTGTTGTTACTTACCCTCTTCTCTCTATTCCCCTTTTTCAGAGACTCGAGATGAACAAGTCACATGCATTGGTAGCTATTGTAGACAGACATGAAACAAAATTAGTGGAATAAAGTTAGTGAAATATAAATGTGAGGAATATTGATGGTATATAGAGTTATGTTTTTATTCCACCTATTTCTTTTCAAACGAGGTGGTCGGCCCACGCCGTGCGTGGGCATGAGCTGTTTTTGAGAAAAAAAAACATTTATAAGTTTAAAATGTTTTTTTAATAATTTAAATATTATAATATTTATTAAAACTGAAACAAACAGAAAAATATCAAAACATGATCATAAAAATAATTTAAATATTCAAATAAAACCAAATGTTTTCTTTATATTATACAATAATCAATTTTATATAATTTATGTTTTTTAAAGATTTTATGGTATTTATCTTCTCGATATAGTGGATAAAATCATATTAGTTATTTTAATTTTATTTTCATGAAATAACAATTTAAGAAAAACTCATCGAGTTTCCCCACTTATTCATCTCCAACTCATTAAGAATATCTCGTTAAATAGTTTATATCTTTATATTATATAATAATGATCTTTTAGAAATATATTGTTGTCATTATCTTCTGGTTCAGGATTTAATTTAATTGTGTTATTTTTTTATATTGTGAATGTATTTTTAGAATGATAGATATAAAATAATATTCAATAATTTTTAATTTTGATATACAATTCCATAATAATTCAAAAAATTAAAATGCACTAAAAACTAAACCCTACACCTATCAATATAAACCCAAACCTCACATTATAACACCCCACCCCACCACCACTCCCACCCTAAACCATACACCCTAACCCCACAATGTAAATTGGTTCTGGATTTTATTTTATTGTTTTAATTATTTGAAAAGTAGTTGTTGTTATTTTTGTTTTAAATCGACAATGTTGGTGTATTTAAATTTTTTAAAATACCCGCACTCTAAACCCCCACCCCAAAAACATAAGCCCTAAACCTAGATTATAAACCCTAAGCCCAAAAATATAATATATATATACCACAAAAAATATAAACCATAAACCCACATTCTATTGTCAAACCTCAAAAAAATAAACATAAACAAAATATAACTCCATAATTCTATACATTAAACGTTGAATTTCGAAATCTAATTTAGTTTAAAGTAAACCGAACATAATCAGCGTCGATTGTTTGTAGATAATAAAAAACGTGGTTGATCTTAAACCCATATAATTTTATCATTAATTAAATTTAATAGTTAAATAAATCCCAAAATAGACAATAAAAAGGCCAGCTACTTTTTTCCTCTAGATCTATCGCATTGACATTAACATAAACAAACCTTCACTCATCTCAATATAATCACTCACTCTCCCTACTCTCTACATCACACACATATCTGCTTTTGCAAACCAAAAAAAAAAAAAAAAACACTATAACTAAGAGAAAAGAGGGCCAGAGGAATGAAGTTGGCATGCTTGTTATTTTACCATGAAGTAAACTGAAAGTTTCATCAAGAAATTAACTCCAAGAATAGAGCCTCCTGCACATAAGTACACATTCATAGTTTTGTCAATTCTTTTTTATTTATTGTATTTCCATATGCAGTTGTTGTTCAAGATCGAACATCATAAAGGGTGTGTACACTTAATAATTCAGGCTGCAGAGCACCGTACAGTTGTTCTCTTATTTCTGTCGACAGGAAGTACAGAGTAGTCCATCATTTGTCTGCAATATCTCTGTGGAAGGCTGCATGGTCAAGTTATCACAAAAAAAAAAAAAAAAAAAAAAAAACTGAGCATCTATTTGATGCAGGGTTCAGAGTAGTGTTAATGATATCCAAGCCTTTCCGCAGACTTGTTGCTAGATTTTCTGAATCTCTTGCTGCCGGGTCCAGATGATCTGATATGTTGGCTCTCCGCAAGACACACAGATCTTATGCTCTACGCAAGACTATTCTGATTCATCAGACATGATGAAAAAAGAGGTATGCTCTTCCTTAGAGTCTTTGACTTTAGGAGAGTCCGACTGGATTGGTTATTGCAAGATTAATGATTAACCGGAACGACTGATTAGTTGATTTAGTTGTTGTTGCAGGACTGTCATCGCCATGTTCTTTCAAAAAGTCACGCAAATCTTTCTCTTCAGCTTCTGACCAAATCTCATCACCATCCATAGCTCTTATTCACCGAATGCTGTTACAAAGGAAGAGCTGACTAACAGGGAGCTTCTTTAGTTTCTGGTTGAATTAACCACGTAAGGACTTGGTTTTCTCATGCAAATCCTTTACATCATCCTCATCAACTATTACCTCTTCCTTGTCTATATCAATTTTTGAGGTTGGGAACTGATCACACAGCCATTAACCCTACGATTTTAAGATGAAAAAACATGATGTATTCCTGCAACTCTGAACTAAGTCCCAAAGCTGACTCTCCTACCAGAGCAAAGACATTCAAACAAAGCTTGATTGACACATCCGACTGTTCCAGCTGCAGTCATATTTCCACATCTATCAACTGCCATGAAAAACTTAAACTAATTTTCTTAACATAGAAGAGATCGGGAGGAGGTAGTCGGAGCACACAACACGAAAGTCATTGAAAACATACTCAAACAAAAGCAATTGAATATCGACGATGAAACGCAAGAATTAAGAAACAATAACAAACAATATTTATAGGTATGCCATTAGGGTTTTTTTCTTAGCCGACAATATTTTGGTTAGGCCCCGAAATTCAAATCAATAAGATTAGGGTTTTTAAAGAGTGGACAAATATGGAAGTTAGAAATTTTGGAAATAGAAAATATTATTCACTTTTTAGAGTTTCGTTTTTTTTTTTAAAAAATTGAAAATCAAAATCGATTATTAAAAGATATTATCAAGATTTTCATTAAGGGTATTCTTGTAATTCCGCGGCTGAGAGCGAACGTGGTGCCTCGAAACGAAATTCTGGCTTCGCAAATAATAGTATGATTAGTAGTGGAATAATTTCCATGTGAACTGACTTCTTTTCAGTGGAATTGTTTTCCACTAATTTTTATTGCAAATTTTTATGTGTTTTCGTCTCTTTCTCCTTTACGAAATTAAAATCCCAAATTATTCAATCAATTTTAATTTTAATCAATTTTAATTTAATTCTTATCTCCCTGGAAGTGGCACAAACTGGGGATGAAAGTCAACCCCTGAGTTCAGACGCTCAAATCTTATTGGCGCAGGTGACATGTTAATTTTGAATCTAAGTTTTACTAGTGTAGGGGTGGCCAAACTTGGTTTTTTAAGGTTTCGATTGGGTTCAAGTTGTTTTGATCATATATGATTTGACCAAAATGAACTTTCTTTTGGATAGATTTATGATTTGACCAAACAAATTCAGGCTTTTCGGGTTGGATATTGTTGTGTTGGGTTGCTTGGATTGGCCACTCCTGAGTTTTACCATATTGCTTAAACAATCTTGATTCATGTGACATGATCCTTCGTTACAGGTTGCTACTTTTAAGGAGATTGCGTTCGAGCTTATAAAGGGATTGAAAACTGAGGAGGACATACAAATGTTTGAGACATTCATGCAAAAGATGAAAAAGATTACTGATCAAGCCTTTGAACGCAAAAGGGCAACTCTTGCAGGTAAATCTGATAGACAGCCGATGAAAAGGAATCTGATTAAGCATTCGATATATATATATTTAGTAATTGTAGTTGTTACTTACCCTCTTCTCCCTGTTCTCCCCTTATCAGACAAATGAGTACAAGTCACATTGGTGGGGCGTTTTCATTGTATTTAAGTCACATTGGCGGTGCTATTCCATGAATAAGAAGGGGGCGTTTTTAACTTTTATGTAAAATTTCATATATGATTTCAGCTTCGTTTGTCATGCAAGCTACAAAGAAGTTAGAGATGCATATTATATGACAATTTCATTTGATGAATATAGTTGATATAATTGCCTAAGGTAAAGGTAACAATTAAACTTAATAAAAACAGGTATAGATGTCCGTTATAGTTTTCATCTCAATAATCTACAACACAACCAACTCATAAGTAACGTATATAAACACAAGGAGGATAAAAGTCTTATCCGTATTTTAAGCATCCGGCTTGGTTTGTCCTGCAATCTGCACATAACATAGAGATCAACATGTTAAAAGATAACAGTCCATTTGATGCACATAATCCTCCAGAAATGCTGGTGCTAAGATGCATTTGTGTTTGTGATGATTACTATATGTCTGTCCATAAGGAAGGAGGAGATGAAAAATCCAGATTAATACCTTGTAAACAAAGGGCTCATGCTTTCCTCCTGCGCCAGACCTCTTCACATAACCCATTTTCACCAGCCTGCATCAGGATATATGCAAGAATGTGTACGTCCATGTCTTAGATTCCAAATTGAACTTGTTTGACTATCATGTTTAATAAACTATGACAAGTTCTTGCTTCCGTATTCTGTTTGTGTGTGAGAGAGTATAAGGAAAATTGAGAGAGAGAGAGAGAGAGGCAGAGTATGTACATTCTGAGAGCTTTGCTTGTATCTGCGCTATCTCCGAGCACCTGACGGATCTTGACTTCAGAAGAGCAGCTTGTTGAGAGAAACTCCAAGATCTTGACTGCTCTACGGCGAACGGAACTTGACCTGTGAGTTTCTTTCTTCTTTGATTCTCTGTATCGTTTCTTCTCATGGCTTGTGGTTTTGATTCTGCTTTCTGTGCTTGAGATCTCGCTCGAACCGGTTGACAAACACGATTCCTCTTTGGAGTCGCTGGAGCATTTCGAGAGATCATCAAACTCATCTGGATTCTTTGAATGTGTTGGCTTCATATCATCTGAGCTCCAAATCACATTTGTGCGGCGTTTCTTCGCGATCTGTATGACCCATTCATGGAAAATTGAATCAAATCCCCAAAATGCTAATAATAATCGGACTGGGAACGAGATTATCTCAAATTCAAATTCCAGGAAAGATCAGTTTCTGGTAAAATCAACATGAATCCAGATTTTCGAATTACGAACAAACCACTGATACGTCTAAACAAAAACGAAAATCAGCGGAAACTCTGTAATTTGATTCGAAATCGAAGAATCTACAATCATCTTTCAAATTCTTCAGAACAGGGGAAGATCAAGAGCGGAAGAAAAAAAAAAGTAATCCCGAGACTGAAATTGATGTTATCGCACCTTGAAATTCATGAAATCATCTTCAGAGCTCTTCCGAGACGAGCCACTGTTTGAGAGAGCCGACTCGTACGATCTCGTTTCGGTAGACGCCAAGCTCAAACTTAAGCTTCCTTGAAGATAACTTTCGCGCATGGAGAGACATTTTTCCTCCGATCCAGATCTACCAATACCCAAAGAGATGATCGGGAACAACGAATACAGCAATTAGGAAGAGAAGTGTAGATCTGGAATCAGAATTTGCTAATCTGGACTGGAATAAAAAAAAAAAACAGACGCATTCGTTGCGGTACCTTGAAGAAGAGAAGAACAATGGCTCAGAGGAAAGGAGGAGAAGAGAAGCCGCGACTTCTCTATCGATCGAAGAAGGAGAATCAAACATCTCCGATCTTAACTTCCGAAGCAAGTGTTCTCTGCGTTTCTTCTTATGGGCGCGATGATCTCAGTTCTCTTCTATTTTTTGAATTTTCTATCTTTCTATGAGACTGAGAGAGAGTAAATATCTCCTTCTTGATGGGCCGTTCTATATTCAAGCCTGGGTTACTCATGAGCCCATTACAAGATCCGCTAAAAACTCCCATGACGGATATTATAATTTTTTTATCATATAATTTTACAGATTTCTAATCTAATTTTGTTCTTAATTTTAAGAATAAAAAATGTTTGCTTCACAAACAAGTTTTAATTTTCATTTTTTTTTCTAATATACTCGTTTCGAAATACGGATGAAAAATTATTAACCTAAAAATGTTATTTTGTAACCTTTCTGTTAAATTAAAAATAAATTAAAATTAACATCAAACATCAACATTACTAAATAATTATTATTAGTAGCAACTTATATATAAATTTTAAAAAATTATAAAGATATGCCCACCCCCAGTTATTATATAATAAGACTAGTGTATGACCCGCACAGCAGTGCAGTGCGAGATTATGTTTTTGTTTTTTTGTTTTTTTCTTCTTTTTATAACATGTTTTAATTTTAGTGTTAATTTTAGAGTTGTATGTTTTTTATGTTAAAATTGTCAAATATATTGTTAATTTGAATCTAAATTTTTGTATTAAGTGATTCAAATTTTGATGTATTAATTAGACTGTCTTTATTTATTAATAATTAAGAAAAAGAAAATACAATAACCAAACACATGTCCAAACAATAAAAATATTACATAATGGTTATGTTATAACTGTTATACCAACTTAATCCATAATCTGAATAGCTCCAAACTTTTATATACTCTTGAACAAAATATGTTTGTGGTTCTAGTTTAATAAAAAATGAAAAATACATTTATAGATAGACTTCAAAATCATGTAGTGACATTATGTAGAACCCGAAACAGAAAAGAATCAAGGAAAGAAGTGTGGTGTGTTGTCGACAGATGATTCTTTTTCCAACGATAGTAAAATCCTTTGTAAAAACATATGTCCAAAAAAAAATAATAATAATAACCAAACACCTGTCAAAACAGATGTCTTCCGTAGAATACTACTGTGCGAATCTTAGTCTTACGAATGAATTGTCTTCCACGTTCCATTTGCTCTTTTTGCTCGTTAATTTTGTTTGCTTATGAGATTTCAGTTTTTTACTCTCCGAAACCATCATCAATTGCTAAACTCTACGAAATATTTTTTTAGATTGCTTTAATGTAGAGAAGCATGAGAGAAATCGTGACAATTCAATTTAGGAAATCTGCAAACTTCAGTGACAACCAGATCTGGAATTCTCAGGTCAGTAAGCAAATTCTCCATATGATCTTCCTGCCATGTCGATTTCCAGTTATCGTTAAAGTGGATTATGGGTTTAATTTGTCTGTGACTTTCATTACAAAAGTCTTGGTTTTTTTGTTTTATTTTATTTTGTATCAAAGTTGTTTCGATTTGGTATTATCTAGTGTATGACCCGCACAGCAGTGCAGTGCGGGATTATGTTTTTGTTTTTTTGCTTTTTCTCTTTTTTTTTTATAATATGTTTTTCTTTTTGCAGATTTTTAATAGAGAATGTATAAAACGGAAATCTTTGAAAACGGAAATCTTAGATTATGGTATTATCTAGAGAATACATAAAATGGAAATCTTTGATTATGATATTATCTACTCTAAAAGGAATTGATTGTTGGTTTAATTGAACCAAACATTGGTTTTATTTAAGTGATATTTTAGATTACTAAATTAACCCTAACTAAACCTGTTTCCAAACAGATTATCTTCACAAAGAGAGATTGCTGTGCGGGATTATGTTTTTGTTTTTTTTTTTTGTAACATCTATTTATTAATCAAAATGAACCAAAGTTTACAATGTTATGAATCAAAGAAACAAAAACAACAAATACAACCGATACATTGCTTAAGCAGAACTTTAAAATGGAATAAGAACAATTACACGTTGCTTTCTGTATCAGATAAGACTTCCACGTGAACAGATAACTGTATCTGTTATGTGCTTTATCCATCATCGTCCGCGGTCCCATATGATCATCTTGAGTGGCTATCATCATTGTGATAACAAGCCATTTGTTTCTTTGAAGATGAATGATTGCGATCCATCTGTTACATCGCAATCTAACCCAATATCTCTCGCTCCAAGAGATGACTGATAAAACTAAATCTTTGCAGTGTAGTAAACAATTCGATCCAGAGGACCAGCGTTGCACTATGAACTATGAGACTTAAAATGGAGCTAAGACAATGGTGATGATTTGGTTTGTAATTCGGTAACAGTAACTGAAAGTAAATGACGATGTAAACTCAATAGGGAAAAAGCACTAGATCAAGGCAATTCGCAGGAGCTCAAGGAAAGTAACCGAATGACTATTCAGGGCAATGATTAAGTACAGGTCTTGAACTCAAACGTAAAAGTATGTCAATCCACTCTCGTGATCTTGACAACTTTGCTAATCAACCTAGATGTCTAAACTCTCGTTTGAATCTAGCAATTGAAGACAAGCAATATGAACGGGTTCGATATGTTCACGATCCGCCTTAGCATCAACTCTCGCAGGCTAAGGACAGATCGCTCACCAATGTTCGTTCTAGCAACCTATTACACTTTTGATGAATAGATTAACCTAAGATCAGAGATCGAGTGATCAAAACAATCAAAGCATTAAACTCAACAATGGCGAAGACGATATATTATTTTTATCTAAGATCCCAAGATACGACAACCTTAGTTGAGGGTCGAAGGTGCCTGAATCCGAAGATTAGGGTTCTTGTTGAGGTATGTATCCAACTTAATGGACGCACTCTAATTGATCTTAGACTCAAAGATTAAATGCCCTATCTGCATTCAGTTATCTAACTCATGAAACTCCTTTGAAAAACCTAGATCTAGCTAATCGACTACTCACACATGTTCGAGCAAACAACAATAGCAGAAACAGAATTCATTGAATAGAAAATAAAACAAGCAAACAAAGGTTCAGAAATCTTCTCCAATCTGTCACAATGGTTCAGAAATCTTCTCCTTTCAAAGACAATGAAAAGCGGCTATCCTCGAAAGAACTCCAAACAAAATGTAAAACAAAACGTGTCTGAAAACAAGACGAAAATAGGTCTAAGTAGTGAAAGTCGACTGGGCCATCGGGTCAAGTACTCGAGTGGGCCTTCGGGTCAGGCCCATCGAGTGGACTCCGGCGAGTGATGGCCGGCGGCCTGGCCCGTCGAGTGGGAGCCGGCGGCCTGGCCCGTCGAGTGGTGGCCGGCGGGTGCCTCCGGCGAGTGGCAGCCGGCGGCCTGGCCCGTCGAGTGGCCCGGCGAGGTGGCCCGGCGAGGGGACCCGGCGAGGTGGCCCGGCGAGGTGGCCCGGCGAGGGGGCCCGGCGAGGGGGGCCGGCGAGGTGGCCCGGCGAGGGGGCCCGTCGAGTGGGTGCCGGCGAGGGGGCCCGGCGAGGGGTGCCCGTCGAGTGGCCCGGCGAGTGGGTGCCGGCGGCCTGGCCCGGCGAGTGGGTGCCGGCGGCCTGGCCCGTCGACTGGGTGCCGGCGAGTGGTAGCCGTCGAGTGCACCCGGCGAGTGAAGGGGACCTGCGGCCGTCGAGTGCTTCCGTCGAGTGCTCCCGTCGACTGGTGTGGTCGACTGCCCTGATCGACTGCCCATTAGATAGGAAATTGAGTTAGCTTTCATTTGGCGCCGGTTTGAGGTCATTCCGATAAACGGTTGAAGAGTTATGACGGTTTTAGTGAAGACATGTCAATCAGCTCGACTGCTCAGCCGTCGAGTGCTTCCGTCGAGTGATCCCGTCGACTAGTGTGGTCGACTGCCTTGATCGACTGCCCATTAGATAGGAAATTGAGTTATCTTTCATTTGGCGCCGGTTTGAGGTCATTCCGATAAACGGTTGAAGAGTTATGATGGTTTTAGTGAAGACATGTCAATTAGCTCCACTGCTCAGCTCTAACCACCATTGGGTCGGCCCCGGCGAGTGGTCAGTCGTCCGTCGAGTGCTCTCCTCCGGTTGATTGATGTCATGCCGTCGAGTACACTTCTCCGTCGATTGGACTTCGTAAATCGGCATTTTCCTTCCTTTTTGCATGGTTTCACCTCTTGCTGCTCCGTATCACCGAAACTCTCCTTCGAATGATTCTAGACCTGCAAAGACTCGATAAAAGCTAAAAAAACTCGATAAAACACGTGAAAGCAAAGGTTAGATTGCGCCAAAACGCAAGACATCAACTCCCCCGGACTTAGTCTTTTGCTTGCCCCCAAGCAAACATAGGTTCTAAGACACAGAGAAGAGGTTTGAAAACGCGAGAACTCATAAATCATCAGCAACCATACCCGGAAGGAAAATCATTAGACCTCAATAAACAACGCTTGATCAGCGCATAATCACAGTCGTACCCTCAAGGTCTCGCAATCCTGATCCCTTCGTGAACCTCTATCCTGCAGAAACTCTGGCTACACATTGGTTAACTCTCTACATTCATTAAGATCAAACGTGGACCTCTCATCAAGAACATAACACAGGTGAGACGGGTTCGGGCATCAAAAAGGCTTATTTGTTGGTGAGCTTAAGTGTTTAAGGGTTACCAGATACGCCGGAGGATGCATGATATCGCGCAAAACAGCAAGAGAGAAGGGTTCTGTTGATAGCCACAGTTCCCAACCACTTCACTCCTCAGCTCCTTGTATGTTGGATTTCACCCGAAACTCTTTCAACTCCCATTTTTGCCTTGATGTACTGTGTTCCTTGGTGGATTTTTCGCACTATACTCGTATTGATCACTAGTTCCTTTCCTCAAGTGTAAGTTTTTTTTTTTTTTTTTTTTTTTTTTTTTTGATGAGGGGAACTAGTGTCAATAGGCACGAAAATGTTACCGTGTACTCGTGCTTTCCCAAGGAGCAACCATCTCTTCGACCCAGATTTCATGTTTCACCTTCTCGTCCCATTCTCAGTGTTACAGATAAACACTCGTAAAGCTCTGTGGTTGGGAAGTTGTGTCGAACCTTTCTCTCCGACGTTTTTGCACATATCTGCACATATGACAAAGAAGAACAAAGTGCATGAGGTTCGAAAGGAGGTAAGGTTCAAGGTGGGTACCAACCAAAAATGGGTCGGCCACTCAGGATCAACAGAGAGTGATAAAGTGAATAAGAAGTTCTGAGTGTATGATCCGTTTCCCTGATATAACATTCCTAATGAGAAGTAATTATAAATCAGATTCAAGGTCCAATATGGTTAGAGTCAACCAAATGCTTCACCAAAAATTTCTGCAAAACGAAAATTCCTGGGGGAAGTCTGACCAAAAGGGTATTCCAGCTTTTTGCACCTAACAAACCCTGCAAAATTGGTCACTAGATCGAAAGTATTCAAGAGCAAGAGTGGTTGTAAATCTTCAGATAAGTTCATTCCCTACAAATTTTGACTCAATAAAACGTTGACTCAATAAAAACATCAAAATGACTCAAGACAAAAGAAAACAAAAGAAAGAAAATGACGTCAGTAAACACAAAGACCCTCCCCCGGACTTAGTTCACACCGTCTCGGTGTGAAAATAATCCAAAGAGAGAGGCAAATAGACTAAATAAAGGTATACTACAATGGAGAAGAGAGGTGTTACAGCGCTGTAGGTGAGCTGGGGGGGGGTTGGCACTGCGGCTCTGGCCAGGTTCTAAGCGCCCATCAGCTTCTGCTCCGTCACTCAGTACAGCATGATGCTCTTTAGTCGCAGGTGCGAGGAATGATCGATCGTTCGACCGATCGTTCTGTCAACTATCTGTTCTTCTTCCTCTGCGAGACTTCTCCAGATCGATCGGTCCAGCAACCAATCGATCGATTGCCCTGTGTTTCTTTCTTTTTTTTTTTTTTTTTTTTTTTTTTTTTTCTTTTTTTTTTTTTTTCGAAACATAAAAAAAAACAAAACTCAAAGTTAGCAACTAAAAATATAAAGACTCAAGTTAGTGACTCTTACCGGTGGGTTGCGTCCCACCAAGCGCTTGGTTTAAGTCTTAAGCTCGACTTGTATGACACGACTCAGTCAGGATGAGCAGTGGAGCTTGCTTCAAAGCAAGTCCCACAGTCAGAAATTTTCAACTCGAGTACTCTGTTCAACAGACTCTTCACAGCATCTTGTCCTTTCTCTTTCAGCTCTGATGTGAAGATAGCTCTAACTTTAGAGAAAGGTTTGGAGGTACCTCTGCACTTCACCTCGTACTCAATGGTATCTCCGACACGTCTCTGAGGCAGCAAGGTTATGTGAGGATCTCCCTTGACTTTCTTTAACTTTACTTTTCCCTCCAGCTTTTTCTTTTTGCTGACTTCCTTGATAACGATGTGAGAGTCTCCATCCAGGACTTCTTTAACTCTCATGTCGTAAGGTTCTTTCTGAGGACAGACTCCAAGGCTCTCTCCGTTGACAATGCTGACACAGGAGGCGAGTTTGGTAGTTCCAGTAGTGGGGATGGCCTTATAGAAGACCTTCTCGTCGATGAAAGAGAAAGAGACTCTCTTATTAGGCAGATCAACAACTGCACCCACTGTGGCTAGGAAAGGTCTTCCGAGAATCAAAGGCACGTCAGACTCCTTGCTCATCTCCACGACTTGAAAATCAGTTGGAACAAGACAATTTCCGACATTGACAAGAAGATCATGAATGGTGCCGTATGGAGTCGTGGTTGAAGAGTTTGCAAATGCAAGAGTGAAGCCAGGAGGCTTTATATTACCAATGCCCAACTCCTCTGCAATAGCCTTTGACATCAAATTCACGCTAGATCCAGAGTCACAGAGAGACTCTTCAAATCGAACTCCAGTAATGGAGCAAGGAACAACAAACTTCCCAGGGTCTTCAACCTTAGGCAATTGCCTCAATGGTGACGGTGAACTCTTTGCCTTGATGAAAAGAGCTTTAATATCTTCCAAACTTTCCCTGCAGTTCTGAAAGAAGTGATACAGGAGGTAGGGACGACTCTCTATGGCTTCTTCGAATGAGATTGTAGGAGGAAGCCTTCTCACCATTTTATAGAATCCAGCCAGCTTCTCTGCACTGATAGGCTGCATCAGGTGCCTGGGAGGAACTGGGTAGGGGACTTTCGGAACATAAGGTGGTGGAGCTGTGTAAACGGGTCTTATGTCTACCTCATCATCAGCTGAACCAGCAACATCTTCAACTCTCTGGCATTGCTCGTCAGATTTTGCAGCTTCCAAACCTCGTCGCTCGATCACTTCCTCCATCTCACCCTGAACCGTGACTGCATGACAGTGCTCTCTGGGATTCGTCTCTCCTTTCCCAGGAAGGGTTCCTTGAGGTCTCTTAATAGCTTCGGCCATCTGAGCTACTTGAACATCCAGCTTCTTCACATGAGTCCACACAGCCTCATGCTTTCCATTCAGATCACTGTACATGTTGTCAATCTTCGAATTGATCTCATCCGAAGACTTCTGCTGGTTCATCAACATCTGCTGCATCATACTCTTCAGTTCGTCGTTCGAATTGTTCGATGAACCTGAAGCCTGTTGCTGACTACTGAACTGCACCTTTTGCTGGCCAAAGTTCTTCTGGTTCGGAACAAAGGTCTTCTCCTGGAAAGTGTTAGAGTAGCTCTTCTGAAAACCCTGCTGGTTTTGACTCGACCTCGGCGGATAGACTTGATCCTGGGGATTCTCGACGTTGGTGCTTCTGTAGGACAGGTTCGGATGGCTCTTGTAGTTCGGATTGAGGCCTCTGTTTTGCACGAAGGCTTGACCATTCACGTAGTTGACCTCCATCTGATCATCTTCCTCTTCAGCAACTTCGAACGCCTGACAGAGTGGCGTGCCATCTGTTTCGTCAACAAAGTGAACAGACTTCTGTGACGCCTTCAGCAGCAGATTCACCTTGGCCGTCAGCTCATCAATCTTCTGCGCTTCAACACCGCTTCCCTTGGCAGACACGCTGCTCACCGTTCGGTCATACTCAGCGCTCTTGTTGCTCGAACTTGCAGCCAAATTCTCAATAAGCTCGAATGCACCTTCCTTGGACTTCGTCATGAAATCACCATTGCTGGCTGAGTTCAAAACGTTTCTGTAGTCCCAGTTGACTCCATCATAGAAGATTCCCAAAATCTGCTCATCAGAGAATCCGTGATGAGGACACTCTCTCCGGTATTCCTTATATCTCTCCCAAGCTTCACAGAAAGCTTCTCCATCATACTGGTGGAATGATGCAATCTTGGTCCGGAGAGCAGCCGTTTTAGACTTGGTAAAGAAGTGGTCTACGAATGCAGACCTACATTGGGCCCATGAAGTCAGCGACCCAGCTGGTAGAGACTTCAGCCAACGGGATGCTTTGTTGGCAAGAGAGAACGGGAAAAGCTTGCACTTCAGGAAGTCAGGTGGTACACCATTCGAACCAGTAGTACTGCATATCTCTTCAAAGGTTTCGATGTGGTCCATCGGATTCTCAGCAGGCAATCCATTGAAGAGGCTCAGCTTGACTAGTGAGATCAGGTACGGGTCGATCTTAAAATCCTGCCTCTGGATTGGTGGAGGAACAATTGCAGACCTGTTTTGGTAAAAGGTATGCGGATTGTCCCTCTCACCAATAGCAGCTTGAGGTCGCGGCTCTCTATCCTGTTGAGCCTTCTGCATCTGCTCGATCTGCTGCTGGAGCTGCTGCATCTGAGCAGCCATCTGAGTGTTAACGTTCTGATTCTGATTGCCTTCGTCGCCCATCATGGCGGGAGTAGGCCGGTTCTGTCTGTTTTCTCGTTCTACTCTAGCGAGTTCTGCGTTGGTCAAGACAACAAGATCTTCTGTGCGGTTTCTCCTTGTAGATCTATGAGTCATGCACCTGAAACACACAGAGGCAAGCAGAGAAAGAACAAGTTAGAAAAATCTTAGACTAAATTTCAAATCAAAATTCAAAGGCAACGAGTTGGTCCCCGTCGCAACGGCGCCAGTTTGATAAAACTAAATCTTTGCAGTGTAGTAAACAATTCGATCCAGAGGACCAGCGTTGCACTATGAACTATGAGACTTAAAATGGAGCTAAGACAATGGTGATGATTTGGTTTGTAATTCGGTAACAGTAACTGAAAGTAAATGACGATGTAAACTCAATAGGGAAAA
Organism: Erythrophleum ivorense; assembly: GCA_026724425.1. Taxonomy (NCBI): domain Eukaryota; kingdom Viridiplantae; phylum Streptophyta; class Magnoliopsida; order Fabales; family Fabaceae; genus Erythrophleum; species Erythrophleum ivorense. The sequence continues at coordinate 1,384,051 of JAIUCV010000086.1, read as the reverse complement.
AGCACTAGATCAAGGCAATTCGCAGGAGCTCAAGGAAAGTAACCGAATGACTATTCAGGGCAATGATTAAGTACAGGTCTTGAACTCAAACGTAAAAGTATGTCAATCCACTCTCGTGATCTTGACAACTTTGCTAATCAACCTAGATGTCTAAACTCTCGTTTGAATCTAGCAATTGAAGACAAGCAATATGAACGGGTTCGATATGTTCACGATCCGCCTTAGCATCAACTCTCGCAGGCTAAGGACAGATCGCTCACCAATGTTCGTTCTAGCAACCTATTACACTTTTGATGAATAGATTAACCTAAGATCAGAGATCGAGTGATCAAAACAATCAAAGCATTAAACTCAACAATGGCGAAGACGATATATTATTTTTATCTAAGATCCCAAGATACGACAACCTTAGTTGAGGGTCGAAGGTGCCTGAATCCGAAGATTAGGGTTCTTGTTGAGGTATGTATCCAACTTAATGGACGCACTCTAATTGATCTTAGACTCAAAGATTAAATGCCCTATCTGCATTCAGTTATCTAACTCATGAAACTCCTTTGAAAAACCTAGATCTAGCTAATCGACTACTCACACATGTTCGAGCAAACAACAATAGCAGAAACAGAATTCATTGAATAGAAAATAAAACAAGCAAACAAAGGTTCAGAAATCTTCTCCAATCTGTCACAATGGTTCAGAAATCTTCTCCTTTCAAAGACAATGAAAAGCGGCTATCCTCGAAAGAACTCCAAACAAAATGTAAAACAAAACGTGTCTGAAAACAAGACGAAAATAGGTCTAAGTAGTGAAAGTCGACTGGGCCATCGGGTCAAGTACTCGAGTGGGCCTTCGGGTCAGGCCCATCGAGTGGACTCCGGCGAGTGATGGCCGGCGGCCTGGCCCGTCGAGTGGGAGCCGGCGGCCTGGCCCGTCGAGTGGTGGCCGGCGGGTGCCTCCGGCGAGTGGCAGCCGGCGGCCTGGCCCGTCGAGTGGCCCGGCGAGGTGGCCCGGCGAGGGGACCCGGCGAGGTGGCCCGGCGAGGTGGCCCGGCGAGGGGGCCCGGCGAGGGGGGCCGGCGAGGTGGCCCGGCGAGGGGGCCCGTCGAGTGGGTGCCGGCGAGGGGGCCCGGCGAGGGGTGCCCGTCGAGTGGCCCGGCGAGTGGGTGCCGGCGGCCTGGCCCGGCGAGTGGGTGCCGGCGGCCTGGCCCGTCGACTGGGTGCCGGCGAGTGGTAGCCGTCGAGTGCACCCGGCGAGTGAAGGGGACCTGCGGCCGTCGAGTGCTTCCGTCGAGTGCTCCCGTCGACTGGTGTGGTCGACTGCCCTGATCGACTGCCCATTAGATAGGAAATTGAGTTAGCTTTCATTTGGCGCCGGTTTGAGGTCATTCCGATAAACGGTTGAAGAGTTATGACGGTTTTAGTGAAGACATGTCAATCAGCTCGACTGCTCAGCCGTCGAGTGCTTCCGTCGAGTGATCCCGTCGACTAGTGTGGTCGACTGCCTTGATCGACTGCCCATTAGATAGGAAATTGAGTTATCTTTCATTTGGCGCCGGTTTGAGGTCATTCCGATAAACGGTTGAAGAGTTATGATGGTTTTAGTGAAGACATGTCAATTAGCTCCACTGCTCAGCTCTAACCACCATTGGGTCGGCCCCGGCGAGTGGTCAGTCGTCCGTCGAGTGCTCTCCTCCGGTTGATTGATGTCATGCCGTCGAGTACACTTCTCCGTCGATTGGACTTCGTAAATCGGCATTTTCCTTCCTTTTTGCATGGTTTCACCTCTTGCTGCTCCGTATCACCGAAACTCTCCTTCGAATGATTCTAGACCTGCAAAGACTCGATAAAAGCTAAAAAAACTCGATAAAACACGTGAAAGCAAAGGTTAGATTGCGCCAAAACGCAAGACATCAATGACATGTATCTTGATTGTAGACCTTGTCCATGACTTTGATTGTCTTCTTATTAGAGATAAATTATACCAGTATAAATTATACCAGTACATTATCTCTTTCTCCGATTCATGACGTCGCGATAAATCTGTCTTTCCGGGATCCCAAATTCGCCGACCAAGGCGCCATAAGACTTTTCGAACCTTAAATTCAATCCCTTCACCAAATTGGTGTCGGAGAGATTGGGCATCGTGAAGAGTCACATGAACCTTCACGGAAATGACATGTTCGACTTGGGTAAGGAGAGAGAACCACCCCAATCTGACGAACAAGAGATACTTCATCTCCATTGACGGAGAGACTTGATGGAAACAAATTCGTTTCCAAGCACCAAAGACATCATCTCTAACCGAAACTTGTTGCGTTTGATCTGCCATCAACATTGTTGGACTCGAAATCTGGGCGGAAAGACTCAGAATTAGATCTGTCATCGCCGAAGATGTGAAGCCCACCGCAACCGTCACTATCAGAGAGAAGAGAAGAACGAGACATACGAACTGTCGTAGAATCGTCAAACCAATTGCCGAAACTGTCTTAGCCATTGCAACCTCCGGAGCAACCACTATCGGAGACCTGCAAATTGAACGTCAGAGACGGCGGGAGACATCCATGGAAGAGGACGACAATCGCCTTCACAATCGCCTTATTTCGCTCTCAAAAACGAAAAAAAAGAATAGAACGCTGGATTCTTGTAAGCACAGGATTATGTTTTTGTTTTTTTTGCTTTTTTTCTTCTTTTTATAATATGTTTTTCTTTTTGCAGATTTTTAATAGAGAATGTATAAAACGAAAATCTTTGAAAACGGAAATCTTAGATTATGGTATTATCTAGAAAATACATAAAATGAAAATCTTTGATTATGGTATTATCTACTCTAAAAGGAATTGATTGTTGGTTTAATTGAACCAAACATTGGTTTGATTTAAGTGATATTTTAGATTACTAAATTAACCTTAACTAAACCTGTTTCCAAACAGATTATCTTCATAAAGAGAGATGGTTTTTTGGTCCAAAAAAAGAGATGTACTTCTCAATTAATATTAAAGAGATATGTTGAATAAGTAAATCTCTATTATAATAAATAAATAAATAAAAAGTTACAAAAAAAGAAAAGTAAAAAGGGAAAAAGGAAAACGAAAAAAAAAAAAAAAAGGATTATATAAACACCTTGTTCCTCTTCGGCAGAGCCTCTAGAAAGACCTAACTAAATCCCTAGATCTGAAAAATATCTTGGGTGAATTTGCAAACTAGGCAGTTTTCAACTTTCATATTAGGAAATGAGGCAACTCTAAGTTTCATATTAGGAAAGAGGCAACTTGACAGTGGGACCCACGACAAAGAGGCTTCCTATTGGTCAAAACTAAACCCTATTCACGGAAAAAGCAACCCAAATCTGGTGGGACCCACCAAAACTTGCCTCTTTTCCCAATTAAAAACTTGCATTTGCCTCTTTTCCCAATTAGCATCTTAAAAACATCCTACTTCACAAATTTTTCCAAATATCTTCCTCACCCCTCGAAAACCTAGCGCAGTCGCATCTTCTCAACATGTCCATGGAGGGATCCGCCACCCAAGTAATCTCTTCTTTCGATCCTTATGGCTTTCTTTTTAACCTGTGTTTCTGAATTCGAAATATCTGATTAGATCTTTTGTACCCGTAGGCTCTGGAATTGACCAATATCGATTATGGTGCATACTTTCGAAAAAGCAGGTAAAAATTGATATATTTTGTAGATCTGTATGTGTAACATGTGTTGTTGTCATGTAAAAGGTATTATAACCTGAAATAAAATCTATGGCTGTAGCATCGTGAGCAGGATTTACGTAGAGGGATACGACACTTCGCTTTCTGGCCATGATTTCGTTGAGTCTATGAGAGAACACTTCTCTTCATGTGGAGAGGTGATGCATGTTTATATTCCCGGATACGTTGAAGGCACTTATCGACGCAGAAATCTCAGCAGGTTTGTGGCGGTCTCTTTCCTCCAGTTTTCTCAGCTTTTAAGTGAAATACTTGCGATAATTAAACTCTTGATTTTGTTTTTTTTTTACAGTTTTGCCTTGATTTATCTTCGGGGAGAAGGTGCAGAAGAGAAGGCGTTGAGTCTTAGTGGAAGTTGCAGCAGCGGAGGAGACAAGTTAGTCGTTGAGTCTTACCCGTTTCATGCCAAACACCTTGACCATAAGTTTGCTCCCACGAGAGACGCAGACAATCAGCAAGAGCACGCGTAAGTTGTTGTTGTTTTTTTTTTTTTTTTTAAGATAGGTTCTTGTCACGTTGGTTGATAATATTATCTCCTTCAATCAAATTATCAGGTTTTTTGTTGTTGGATATCACACTGCGCATCCCTTGGATCATGTCAAGGCCATGCTGTCTGAAAAACTCTCTGAATGTGGACGTGTCGTGCAGATAAGTCTCTGGGAAATAGGAGGTTTTGTCACCAGGTTTGTGGCTTCTTCCTCCCAATTTGCTCTCAAATGCTAACCAAAGATTTGTATTTGCTCTCATGTTATCAAATGCTAACCAAAGATTTGTTTTTGTTTGCTGCTTTTTATAGAGATGCTTTAGTTGTTCTTGAGGGAATAGACGCAATAGAGAAGTTGCTGCAACTTAGTGCAAGTGATGCGGAAGGATGGGAGAATCTTAGATTTTCTGGGGTTGTTGGTCCAGCAAAAGATGGAGAGGGCGCCTGCAATTTCATGTCTTTGGCATCTTCTTCTTCCAGGCCGACTTCGGCAATGGCATTGGCTGCTACAGCTCCCGAGGATCCAAATCTCCCTAAGCCGCCATGTTTGGCTAGTCGTCTCCCTTATCCATGGAATTATCATGTGGATAGTGGGCGCATTTGGGATGCAGAGACTGGTGTCTGTTTCCATGTATCACCTCTTTTAGAACCTGCTTCGACAATCCGCTACGCACCTGAGGATCCAAATCTCCCTAAGCCGTGGATAGGTCTTGTGGATATGAGAACTCAGTATGGTTACTTTTGGAATACAGAGACTAATGTTACCCAATACGAGAGACCATATCCTTCACCTTCTGATTCTGGATATCATCTCCTTGGGCTCATTCATTCTTCTCGATATCAACGTAAGTTAAGTTCCTCTATAATCCCAACAAATACATGTATTTGATTCTTGATTTACTGTTAACATAACAAATTAACACCTCGTGGTTTCTTTTAGGGATAACAAGATGACTGACTACGCCCTAGAAAGCTCGGAGGAAAGCCATCTCTAGGAGAAGACAATGTTTTTCTTCTTTTTTTTTTCTTGTCTGGATGTTAAATGGAAGCTCACCAGTCAACAATCTTCCTTTCCTTTAATGTATAACCTAAGCGTGATGTTTTTTATCTGGATGTTTAAAGTAATCCCAATAATCTTTATCTGCCTTTATGAGTATATATATACGATTCGATTGATTATGTAAGAAAAAGCATAATCTCCCCATCTCAATTTGGTTGGCCAAAGGAAGATTTGTTGTAACATCTGCTCCCCTAATTTTCTTTCCCACCGAGGACGCTGATGATTCTAAAGCATCACCTAAAAGTGATTGAGGCATCCATACTTGATATGAAAAGGACTACTGATCAAGCCTTTGAACGCAGAATGGCAACTATTGCAGGTAAATCTGATAGAGGGTGTACTTGTTGATAAAACATTCGATATGTATAGTATACTATACTAGTTGTTACTTACCCTCTTCTCCCTATTCTCCCCAGATGAGTAGAATTCACATTGGTGGTGCTATTCCAGGAATAAGAAAGGGCGCGTTTTTAATTTATTTTGTGTTGATTTAGTTTTCTAAGTATGAAGTCTAGCTTAACTGTTATGACGCTTTAAGTTTCGGGTTCGGTTTTTAAATTTATATAAAAAAAAAAGGTTTAGACTATGGTTGTGTACTATCCTTCTTCCAAGTTGTATGTATTCCTTATTTTGGCATATTTTAAAACGACCAAAAATTTCAGTGTAGATTGTGTGTGTGATTAGCTGAAATGTTTGTTGACTTTAGCAAATATCCATCCGACTAAGCTGAGATGGATGATTGCGTTATAACTTTTTAATATATTGCGTTTCTAGATACCACAGATATATAGATAGATATCTTATTATATAAATCTGGATGCGCACGACGTATGATTTTATGATTTTTATAACTCATAAGATCGCGTGTAATTTTTAATTTTACAACTATTAAAATCTTGACATGTGTATTTGGAAAAAAAAAGATTTTACAACAACTCTTTACAACTAATATATCTAGTATATATATATATATATATTATAGTTTTCATTTCAGTAATCTACATCACAACCAACTCATAAGTAACGTATATAAACACAAGGAGGATAAAGTCTTATCCGTGTTTCAAGCATCCAGCTTGGTTTGTCCTGCGATCTACACATAACATAGAGATGAACATAGTAAAGGATAACAGTCCCTTTGATGAACATAATCCTCCAGAAATGCGGGTGCTAATATGCATTTGTGTTTGTGATGATTACTATGTCTGTCCATAAGGAAGGAGGATATGAAAAATCCAGATTAATACCTTGTAAACAAAGGGCTCATGCTTTCCTCCTGCGCCAGACCTCTTCACATAACCCATCTTCACCAGCCTGCATGCAAGAATGTGTACATCCATTTCTTAGTTTCCAAATTGACTATCATTTTTAACAAACTATGACAAGTTCTTGCTTCTGCATTCTGTTTGTATAAGGAACAGTGAGAGATAGAGAGGCAGAGTATGTACATTCTGAGAGCTTTGCTTGTATCTGCGCTATCTCCGAGCACCTGACGGATCTTGACTTCAGAAGAGCAACTTGTTGAGAGAAACTCCAAGATCTTGACTGCTCTACGGCGAACGGAACTCGACCTGTGAGTTTCTTTCTTCTTCGATTCTCTGTATCGTTTCTTCTCATGGCTTGTAGTTTTGATTCTGCTTGCTGTGCTTGAGCTCTCGCTTGAACCGGTTGACAAACATGATTCCTCTTTAGAGTCGCTGGAGCATTTCGAGAGATCATAAAACTCATATGGATTCTTTAAAGGTGTTGGCTCCAAATAATCTGAGCTCCAAATCACATTTGTGCGGCGTTTCTTCGCAATCTATAGGATCCATTCATGGAAAAATTGAATCAAATCCCCAAAATGCTAATAATAATCGGACTGGGAACGAGATTATCTCAAATTCCAGGAAAGATCAGTTTCTGGTAAAATCTACATGAATCCAGATTTTCGAATTACGAACAAACCACTGATACGGCTTAACAAAAACGAAAATCAGCGGAAACTCTGTAAATTGATTCGAAATCGAAGATTCCAGAAACTAGCCCAATCTCAAATCCTCTTTCAAATTCTTCATAACAGGGGAAGATCAAGAGCAGAAGAAACAGAAAACGTAATACGAAACTGAGATTGATGAATATCGCACCTTGAAATTCATGAAATCAGCTTCAGAGCTCTTCAGAGACGAACCACTGTTGGAGAGAGCCGACTCGCACGATCTCGTTTCGGTAGACGCCAAGCTCAAACTCAAGCTTCCTTGACCATAACTTTCGCGCTTGGAGATACATTTTCCCTCAAATCCAGATCTATCAATACCCAAAGAGATGATCAGAAACAGCGAATAGAGCAATTAGGAAGAGAAGCGTAGATCTGAAATCAGAATTTGCTAATCTGGACTGAAACCAAAAACAGAGGTATACGTTTCGCTACCTTGAAGAAGAGAAGAGCAATAGCTCAGAGGAAAGGAGGAGAAGAGAAGCCGCGACTTCTCTATCGATCGAAGAAGGAGAATCAAACATCTCCGATCTTAACTTCCGAAGCAAGTGTTCTCTGCGTTTCTTCTTATGGGCGCGATGATCTCAGCTCTATTTTTTGAAACTTTCTCTCTCTCTCTCTGAGACTGAGAGTAAATATCTCCTTCTTTATGGGCCGTTCTATATTCAAGCCTGGGTTACTTATGAGCCCATTACAAGATTCGCTAAAAACTCCTATTACGGATATTATAAAAAAAAAATTTATCATATAATTTTACAGATTTCTAATCTGATTTTGTTCTTAATTTTAAGAATAAAAAATGTTTTGCTTCACAAACAAGTTTTCATTTTTTTTTTATCAATATTTATTTTTTGTTTTTTCTAATATACTCGTTTCGAAATACGGTAGATGAAAAATTATTAACTTAATAATGTTATTTTGTAACCTTTCTGATAAATTAAAACAAAAAAAAATCTAAACAGACAGTATATAAATACAACAGTATATAGTGGTTAACTAAATTGTTAAGATAAAAATTTATAATATTCTCATCCTCGTATCTCTTTTTACTATTTCTTTAGTAAGTATAAACAACATTCCCGTATTTTTAAAATAGTTTAGCAGCTAGTGGTAGCTTTTGCTTCATGTGATGGCTTGGCTGGTCCTACAGAATACAGCAAGAATTACTGTTTAGTTGTCTCTTTGGGGATAAAGAAAGAAGAAAACCCAAAATTTTGCCATTGACCTTACAGCTCACAGACCCGAGTTCGCTTTCCAAGCTTTTTGCATTGAAGCTCAAGCAACGTCAATTCCAACAACAACAACAACAACAACCGCATTACATTCAGCTGCAGACAAGAGACCAACCCAATTTCCTTTTGTCCTGGTGGGAAAATTCACAAATCTCAGGGTAGGCGTGTAGAGAGTTTGAAGTTCTGATTGATTCAGAAGATCCGATGTTGGTTCAGGATCGTGCGGCGGCGCCGTCGACTCTCAAGCCGCCGAAATCTCAGATCAGAGAACTGCCTACTCATCAGCAGATCCGACGATTCAGTGAACCCAAAAACCTAGATTTCTCGTCTTGGTTCTCGGAGAATGTCTCCAGAATCGGTGTCTTCTTTCTCTTCATCGTCACCGTAGCAGCTCTCTTCTTCCTCTACAACACCGCCGACACTGCTTCTCTCCTTTGTTTCCAGTCTCAGTCAACTCAATCGCTTCAATCTCTCACTCGCCCCCAAATCAAGTGGAATTCGATCCAGGTCGTCTCCGACAAGACCTCCCCGTACGCTAATTTCCTGACGGAGAAATGGATCGTAGTGTCGGTGACCAAGTACCCGACTGAGGAGCTCAAGAGCTTAGTGAAGATCCGAGGATGGCAGGTTCTGGCGATCGGAAACTCAGTGACCCCGAAGGATTGGAGTCTCAAAGGTGCGATCTTTCTGTCTCTCGACGCTCAAGCCGAATTGGGTTACCGAGTTTTAGACCACTTGCCTTACGATTCCTTCGTGCGGAAAAGCGTCGGTTACTTGTTCGCGATCCAGCACGGCGCGAAGAAGATCTACGACGCGGATGATCGTGGCGAAGTGATTGATGGAGATATCGGGAAGCATTTCGATGTAGAGTTAGTTGGGCAAGACGCTAAGCAAGAGCCGATTTTGCAGTACAGTCACGAAAACCCAAACAGGACTGTGGTGAATCCTTACATTCATTTCGGTCAACGTTCGGTTTGGCCTAGAGGTTTGCCGTTAGAGAACGTCGGTGAGATCAATCACGAGGAGTATTACACTGAGGTGTTTGGTGGTAAGCAGTTTATACAGCAAGGGATTTCGAATGGTTTACCGGACGTTGATTCGGTGTTTTACTTCACGAGGAAGACGACTTTAGAAGCGTTTGATGTTAGGTTCGATGAGCATTCTCCTAAAGTGGCGTTGCCTCAAGGTGTGATGGTTCCGGTTAATTCGTTCAACACTCTTTACCATTCGCCGGCGTTTTGGGGGTTAATGCTTCCGGTTTCGGTTAGCTCCATGGCTTCTGATGTGTTGAGAGGTTACTGGGGACAGAGGCTGTTGTGGGAGCTTGGTGGTTACGTTGCGGTTTATCCGCCTACGGCTCACCGGTTTGATAGAATCGAGGCTTACCCTTTTGCAGAGGAGAAGGATCTTCATGTCAATGTTGGTCGTTTGATCAAGTTCTTGCTTGCTTGGAGATCAGAGAAGCATAGCTTCTTTGAGACGATTATTGATTTGAGCTTTGCTATGGCTGAAGAAGGGTTTTGGACTGAGCAGGATGTGAAGTTCACAGCTTCTTGGCTTCAGGATTTGATTGCCGTCGGGTACCAGCAACCGAGACTGATGTCGCTCGAATTGGATCGGCCGCGAGCAAACATCGGTCATGGAGATAGGAAAGAGTTTGTTCCTAGGAAGTTGCCTTCGGTTCATCTTGGAGTTGAGGAGACTGGCACAGTGAGCACTGAGATTGGGAGCTTGATTAGGTGGAGGAAGGCTTTTGGGAATGTTGTGCTTGTTATGTTTTGTAATGGTCCCGTTGAACGCACCGCACTCGAGTGGAGGTTGCTCTATGGCCGGATATTCAAAACCGTCGTGATATTGTCTTCCCAGAAGAACTCTGATCTCTATGTTGAAGAAGCCAAGATAGATCACATTTACAAGTAAGAAAATTTCTCAAGATTAGTTTGTGTTTGATTACATAGAATTCAAGTTTCTAAAACGTGAGTTTGTATTTGTATATTACAGGCATCTACCAAAGATTTTCGATCGATACAGCAGCGCGGAAGGATTCTTGTTTGTTGAGGATGATACGATTCTCAACTATTGGAATCTACTTCAAGCCGACAAGACTAAGATTTGGACTACAGACAAGGTACAACAACATTCTCATCAATTTTGTCAGCTTTTTGCTTCACTATCTTGATTTGTATATCTTACAAGATTTGTAACTTCTTATTGTGATTAGGTATCAAAGTCATGGACAAATGTGAAAGCGAGTGGGAAGTCTGATTGGTTTTCTGTACAAGCAGAGTTAGTGAAGAAAACTGTGAGCACCATGCCGGCTCATTTCCAAGTTAACTACAAGGAAGCAGCCATGAACAATCATGACGCCTTAACGGTATGCAGTTCAGAGGTATTCTACGTGCCTAAGCGCCTCGTCACTGATTTTGTTGATCTTGTTGATCTCGTTGGCGATATGGACTTGCACTACAAAGTTGCTGTGCCAATGTTCTTCCTTTCGATGGATTCGCCTCAGAATTTTGACCCGGTTCTTGGTTCAATGGTATATAAGAAGAAATCGTCTTCGTTTAACTCTTCTTCTAGTCTGTATTCTGCACAAGCACCTGCGGTTCACCCGTGGAGTATATCGAGCGAGCAAGATTTCATCAAACTGGTTCGGCAAATGGCTGAAGGTGACCCGCTTCTGATGGAATTGGTGTGATGGACTCAGGGTATAGAGCTTGCAGTAATGCAATGATAGAAACAGAGTTATATACAAAGAATGTGTCTTTTGATTCTTTTCTTTTTGGTTCCCTTTTCAGAAATTTTTTCTTCTGGGGGTTGTGGAGAAAGTCATGTAATATTTCATTGTAACCGTACTTTTTGTGAGTGTATAATGTTACCCCGTCTTAATTCAATCTCTAGTACATTAATTACGACACTAACGTTTAGGAGATTACATACTCTCTCAAACAAAGAAAACAAAGAAAATGACATTGGCATGTCAAGGAAGTTTGGTGAAGAGCTCCTCAAGCTGAGTGTGGCTCACCACAACACCAAGTTTCTGAGAAACCGCTGCTCCTACTGTGTCAGGATCCATTTTCGACAAAGAATCTGCACCGCTCATGGCAATGTAGTCGCTCAGATTGTGCAAGATTCCATCTTCAGAAGCAAAATTAAAAACGATCAGAATCACTGACATGTTTTGCTGCTGAGGAAATGAATATGGTTGATGAAAAGGGTGGTTAGTTGTTAAATCTTACCTTGGGCAACAATAGGTTGGTAGGGAGGAGGTTGAGCAATCCAGGTTCCATCAGGTTCTTTCATGTGTCTTCTATCAGAAGCAAAGTGCTTAAAGAAGAGAGGAGCATGCACAATGCGGAAGTACCTGTTCTCAACCAAACCAAAAAACCGTAACCAGCTACATTATAAAATGCTAAATTTCCCATCCAAATCTATACTGCTCAACATATAGATTACCTCTGGTACTCTGCGAAAAGCTGAAAAGATGGCTGGATAGTTTCATTCACATATGAAGCTAGCGGTGAAGGGAAGGGTAAAGTCGAATCGAGATCCCACACCAAAGGCTCTGAATCACTTTCTTTCTTTCTCTATTCATGCACATACAAAACCAAAAATCAAGTTTAGTTCTTACAAACCGACATCAAGTGTTAGGGCATTATGGATTTACCTGAACACAGATGACATGATAATCCCACAGTACAATACCATCGGCTCTTCCACTAGCTTTCTGATGCCAAAGAGGAACCTACAAGAACATCTAATCAACACATCAATAATGAACATCGAAACATACACACTGAAAAACTGAAACTCCAAAATCAACAATCAAAAGCCGTGAAACTGTTTAATGGAGATGTAATGCCAACACGAAGAAACCACAATGAACATATGATTATTATTAACAAACAAGAGAAACATGCTTGCCTGCTTCTTCTCGTTCGAGATGAATACAACAAACAGATCGGAACCCGTCGCATCCGCTACACCATTCTCACACAACGTCTTGCAGAGCAGATACACGTTCTCTTCGCTATACAAGAAGTCAACATAAAAGAGAGCAACAACATTTTCTTAGGCTCTACGTGTACCAATAACCACCAAAAGACAGAAGATTCTCCAACTAAAAAGGGTTTTTTTCGGTTTAGGCAATCACGTAAACAAGTAGAATAAGCCGCTCTATCATTTGAAGAAACCGAAATCGAAGTAAATTTTGTAAGTAAAGACGGGAAAAAAGAACAATACCAGTAGTACGGAGTATGTTGGAACTGAGTGGCTTCCATCGCCGGACGCTCCGATGTTACGGTGGACATTTGTTCTGAAAATTTGATCAGTGTGCTCTTCTCTAACTTTGATCATCTAAATTGGGGGAAATGGTGAATGGAGAGAGAACAAAAGCCTATGGCAGTCCATTGACCTTTACGACGCCGTATATAGTAGACAGGTCTAAACGACGTCGTTTCTTCTATTTCTTAATTAAAATTGGATTCGCTCGCGTGACAGAACACTGACGACGATGGAGGAGCCAGACGCGAATCGCCGGCGGATCTGCAACAGCTGCGATCGTCCAAAACCGATGTGTCTCTGCCACGTCTTACCGGCGGATCTGATTCCGACGAGGACCGAGATCGTCATCCTTCATCATCCACACGAGTCACGGCACAAACTCAACACCACGCCTCTCCTGGCCAAATCCTTACGCCACGTCACCAGAATCTCCGGTCGCCGCCTCCGACACCGCCACATTTCCGCCGGAGAAACCTCGCGTTCATCACCCACCATCTACCTCTTCCCGTCTTCTCCTTCCTCACCCGCCGTCACCATATCCGAATTCAAATCCCTGAACCTCCTCAACCACCAAGGGATTTCGAATCCGCCGCTGAGGCTCATCGTTTTCGACGCGACGTGGAAGCACGCGAAGGAGATGGTTAGTGCTAGCGAGGAGGTTTTAAGAGAAGCAGGTGCGGTGAGGGTGTGTTTGGATGCGGGAATAGACGAATCCGTGAGCGGAGGAAGTATCTATGATTCGGAGCTTGTGCTAAGGATGGAGCCATTCGGTGGATGCGTAAGCACGGTGGAGGCAGTGGCACGGTGCTTGGGAGCCATCGAGCCGGACGGCGAGGAAATCGAGAGGAAGCTGATTAGTGTTCTGAAAGAGATGGTGAGATTGCAGTCTGAGTACTTGAAGCCCATGAAACCAAGACCGAAGCTGTTGAAGAAGAGATTTCAAAATCAGCAACCAGTGGAAGAAGAAGAAGGAGGATGAGTTTTGACATTTGACGTTTAATTTGAACTCTGGAATTTTATTACATTAACCGTTGTACTTTTTTTTTTGTCAAACATTAATCCAGGCCATGAATGTTTGCTGGTTTTTAGATTTTTGTTTTTGGTTTTTGGATTTTAGTTTATGATTTTAGATTTTGGTTTTTAGATTTTGATTTTGCTGTAGATTTAGTTTTTAAGAAACTTGAATGGTGATTTATTTAGTTTTTGGTTTTTGTCAATATTTTAGTTTTTCATAAAAAAAAAACTATGAATTTATAAAAATAATAGTTTTTGTTTTTCTTAATCTACAATTATACTTTTTAAAACGTCAATTATGTTAACCAATTTTTCTTTTTTTTTAGATTTGAAATTTACATAAAATAAATATATAATAGTTTCTTTTCAAAGCCATGCTCTTATTTAGAAATAATAAGTCTCACAAATTTATAAATATTCTTCTATAGATATTAGTTTATAATTTTTTTAAAGATACAAATACCTTATTTTACGTTGTTGTAGATATTAGATTTTTTTTTTTGGTTGGAGTATGTAGTATGAACACTGTTTTTATATAAAGAACAACAACATTTAAATAATTGTTAATTAATTAAGAAACAATATTTGCATAAAATATTATGGAAGAAAATAGCTAACGGCAAAATCTTTTAGAAAACTCATAAATTATGGTTTTTGGTTTCTATGTAGAAAATGAATAAAACTGTCAAAAACTAGTTTCCCCATATTTTAGGGAATCTATTAGTTCAAAAACTTGAATGGCTAATAAAGTGGTTTTTGGGAAAACAAAAACCAAAATCTGTTTTAAAATCTGCAAACAATCAAGGCCCCATTGTATACTATTAACTCGTTCTGCATCAATAATTGCATCAGAAGACACACGGAAAAAAAAAAAAATCAAACAGTTTCATTAATTTTGTGAATCTCTGAACACTTTTGGTGAATTTTGGAAAAAGAAGAAAGATAGAACAAACATGGGAATGGGACCTTCCACGTGAGGTGAGGTCGTGGACTGTTTTTGCGATCATATAACTTTGTGAATGTAGATATGAATGTGACACTTTATAATTACACATTCACGGACTCACATGATATGTTTTAGGCCTTTTTAGCCCCGATGTTATAATATGGTGCCTACTTCATAAAGCACATAATATTCAATCATCAAGACCGCTTTATATTCTATCGATTCATAATCTCTTTTGTGGTCCACATTCGATTTGGAGATGAAATTAAGGTCTTAGTCAGTGTTGTGACTATGAGTGTGAGTCATTTCTTCGTTATATGTTTTCACTTTTCAGTATTCATTGCTGGCGATTGCTAAACGAACAACAAAAATGGTGCTGGTCCAGTCTATTATGTGGTCAATTTCAGATTGAGTTTGCTGACTCCATGCAATCGAAATATATATATGATCGGAACTCTTGATCCTCTCTTATAGTGTTTTCTTATCATCTACACATCTTTTTCGTACCAATCGTAATGTTTCGTACCAACTAGTATTACTTTTCTGCTTGTTGTCGACATTTAAGTTGGTATTCGTTGAAGTAATCATTTTTTTCTTTTTGATGGAGTGGTCTTCAATCCTAATTTTAGTTTCTTTATTGACGGTCGTACAAGTTAGTTTTTTTGTCTTCGTGAAGTTGACCCGGCAACACATAAGATAAGGATCAATTTAACTATATAGTAAGTTTAGAAATATTATTTTCAAATTTTCACTGATGAATTCATCATTTTGTACATATCATTCTGTAGCGATTAACAGAATAGGATTTAACAGTTTGAAGTGTATCTTCTTCGAAGAGAACTATAATAATGTGGTAGATTTCGACACAATGAAAAGACCTGTAAAATGTATAACTAAATTAGAGAAGTTGGTAGATGGGTGTGTATCAGTGTATGTAGGAATTTGAAGTTGGAAAATAACCAACCAGTGGGATATATTGCTTACTGGATCTTACTTTTCCTATTTTCCACCGCCAGAGAGGACCGAGGAGTGTGTTATATCATGTATTCAATAATTATGTATTAATATGATTGTTGAACCTAAAATCTATTTTAGCAAAAAAAGTATATACCGAAAAAGGTTGAGTTGGAAAAAGAAAGCAGAGAAAAGAAGGAGTATCATCCATGTCCATGCTCCATCATGATTCATGTCCTCTGCTAAAAGTAGAAAATAAGGCTGTTCTGCATTTATCTGATTATTGTATTAATATGATTGTTGAACCTCAAATACTATATTCTCGTTTATTATACGGTAAGTGCTTATAATCCTTCAAAAGGAGCTCAATCGTGCAAATTCACATGCTAAAAAAGGACATCGTGTCATGTTAAAATAGTGAAATCATGAGACCAATCTCTCCATCTAATGGAGTTTATCGTAGTTTAATTCTCCTTCTTCTTACAACATTCTATAATACTAAGCGTGTATAATGCAGTTGTATAGTTTTTTTTATACGTGTTAAAAGATATTATCCTTCATAGGTGATGATGTTCTCAACAAGACAAAAAGTACGATTTCACATATCGTTCCTACAAACACCCTTTAGCAAAAAAAAAAAAAAAAAACATTTGTGTAACTATTTTGTAGTAAATGTTAATGTTAGCATTTTCCTATTTCTGACATAATTAACGACGTTTACAGTTTTAGTAATGTTCATTAAGGGGGTTATTGGAAGTAGAATTTGTGTGGATTTTAAAGATTTTAGAAGTTAAGAGAATTGTTAAATTTATAAAGAGTTTTTGTTTGATTTGACAAAAGTATGTAAATTTAGAAAATCAATCAAAATATTTTATTGTAATGGATTTTGAAAATCTAAGGTTATTTTTGAAAGTTTTGTTTCATGAGTTAATTTGTTTAAAATTCATCTCCCAATAACAAGGATTTTAATGGATTCATGAAATCATTAAAACACAAACTTTTTGAATAACAATGGATTTTGTATGAAATTTAAAAATCATCAAACCAATAACAATAGATTTTAGTAAAATTATCAGAATTCATAAACCAGTAACAATAGATTCTTAAAATTTTTAAATTTCTCTAAAATCTATCTCCCAATAACCCTCTAAGTTGAGAAAATGAATACGAAACATTGATGAGCTGTATTAAATTTTCAAAAGAATCCAAAATATATGTATTTTATATTTATGAGAATAGCTAAATAAGTAGGTGATTTTTCAAAGATTTTTGTTTTATTTCCAATAATGTAGGTTTTACTCCATATACTCCCAAAACCATGTCTTAATTTGGGTTTAAGTTTGACTTTAATATGGATTTTGGATATAAAATGTGGTAAAAAGTGGTAAAAAATGAGAAATTTGAAAAGCCAGGCATTGGTCGGTGGAATTACGACCGGATCTTTATCCTCGCCTTAAATTTGACAGACTCTTAACGTCTTCCTCAAACCTTTGTCTTCTCCCTCTATCTTCTTCTTCTTCTTCTTCTTCTTCTTCTTCGCATCGTCGTCGGCAATAATTCATCTCTGATCTCTCTACTGTAAATCTAAAGAAACGTTACGAAAAAGCATAAAAATAAAAGGTAGAGAGAGAAACGTAATAATAACACAGCTCACACCTTTTTTTATAATAATAATAATTCAATTCGCTTTCCCTTCCTTCTTCTTCCTAATTCATGTTTCCTTGTTGCTGATCTTCTTCTTCCATTTCTTTATTCACAGCTCTTCTTCATCTCTCTTAGTGCCACACAGAGATCTTTCGTCAGGTACTTCTTTCAATCTCAGATTCGATTTGACTAATGTGTGTGATTGGATCATCTGGATTTTCGATTTGATTGCTTTCGTCGTGGTGTCGTACCTTCCTCTGTTCACGATGTCGATCGCTATACGTTTCCCTTGAATTCTTGATCTGGCTTGATCTCTGCTCTTTTAATTATGAAAAGTCTCGATTTTTCTTTCTGGGAATTCTGAATCACCTATGATCAGTTTCTGTAAATCTCAAAAATATTTCGATTTTTCTCGAAAATGAAGATTCATTAGAGCCATTTCCGTGAAAATAAACAATTAAAAACGAGATTTTGATAAGTTCCACTGATGACCAATGACTTTATTTCTCAGTGATCGATCTCTGTTCCTGGATCATTGATTTTTTTTTTTGTTTCATGATCGCTAGCTTCTGAGACTGGATTAAACTTTTTTAGAAATGGCAGATGAATGTTGCGTGATCTCAAATTATAGAAAGGAGATTTATTATTAATCACTATCTACATTCATATTGCCAAGTTGAGACAATGACTCTTAGAATTTAGTTGATAATCTTCTTATTTTCTTCCTCTGTTCCTCCATATGTTTTGACTGAGCAGGTTCATTGGCGTGTGGATTTTGACTGTGATACGAAATGTCTGGGTCAACAAAAGTGTTGGATCCTGCATTTCAAGGAGCTGGCCAGAAACCGTATTCCTCTAACCATTCTTGTTCCTTAAGATTCTTGTGAATGTTTTGGACTGTATGAGATTGTTGAGCTTTATTTTTTTATTTTTTTTTATAGAGGAACTGAAATCTGGAGGATCGAGAATTTTGAGGCAGTTCCAATACCAAAGTCTGAGCATGGAAAGTTTTATATGGGAGACACTTACATTGTCTTGCAGGTTTGCAATTCCTTTCATTGTTCACTGTCCCTTACAAAACAGAGTAACTTATGTATGAGAAATATCATCATTCATGTTGTGTTTTTTTTTTGGATTTCCATTTGGCGCAGACAACACAGAATAAAGGAGGTGCTTATCTGTTTGATATACATTTCTGGATTGGTAAAGATACAAGTCAGGTACATATTCTCTATCTAAGACTCTTTTTTTGTTGTTATGATTGTTTTTGGTTGTTACTAAGTTATGGTTTTGATGGTTTCAGGATGAATCTGGAACAGCAGCTGTGAAAACAGTTGAACTCGATGCAGTTCTTGGAGGCCGTGCTGTCCAACACCGGGAGATTCAGGGTCATGAATCTGACAAGTTCTTGTCTTACTTCAAGCCGTGTATTATACCATTAGAAGGTGGTGTTGCGTCTGGTTTCAAAACACCTGAAGAAGAAGTGTTTGAGACTCGGTTATATACCTGCAAAGGAAAACGTGCAATCCGTTTAAAGCAGGTTTTAATTATTGTACTCTCTTCGCATTTTAAACAGTGATTACCACCAATGACATTAACTTATTCTTCTGTCACTTTTCTTTGATATAGGTTCCTTTTGCCCGCTCATCGCTAAGTCATGATGATGTATTTATCTTGGACACCAAGGAGAAGATCTTTCAGTTCAATGGTGCAAATTCAAACATTCAAGAGAGAGCCAAATCTCTAGAAGTCGTCCAGTATTTGAAAGACAAGTATCACGAAGGAACTTGCGATGTTGCTATTGTTGGTAAGCTTCATTTGCATTGTGTTTTAATGCTTGAAGAATAGGTTTTGTGTGTGTGGCATAGTTTACAGAGATGGTGTTTAAAGGTGGAAACTTATCTATGCAAATACTTTCATGGCTTACAGATGATGGAAAATTAGATACAGAATCAGATTCCGGTGAGTTTTGGGTGCTCTTTGGTGGTTTTGCTCCGATCGGAAGGAAAGTTTCCAATGATGATGATATTATCCCGGAGTCAACTCCACCTAAGCTTTATTGGTACTCATCTTCCCTTTGATTAGTCTCCGGTCTGTTAGTAGAATATTATGGAGGTACTGATAGGTTGTTACTTTTTTTTTAGCATCACTGATGGTCAAATGGAACCTATAGAGGGTGATCTCTCTAAATCAATGCTGGAAAACACTAAATGCTACCTCTTGGACTGTGGTGCTGAAGTCTTTGTGTGGGTTGGCAGAGTAACTCAAGTGGATGAAAGGAAAGCTGCTAGTCAATCTGTTGAGGTAAAAATGTAAAAAAATGTGGAAGTCTTCTAAGAAAAATTCTCAATCATTGGTTCTGACATTTTACCTTTCAACTCCAGGAATTTCTAGCTAGTGAAAAGAGGCCAAAGGCAACACGCGTTACCCGTGTTATCCAAGGTTATGAGTCCCACTCTTTCAAGTCTAACTTTGACTCTTGGCCATCAGGCTCGGCTGCTCCTGGTAACGAAGAAGGACGAGGAAAAGTCGCTGGTAAAACACCACTTTGAATCTCAATTCATTAAATAACTTTAACAGTCTTTTTAAGACCTGTCTTACTATTGGCACTGGTCTATTTCTCTAGCTTTACTGAAGCAACAAGGTGTTGGGCTTAAGGGCATTGCGAAAAGCGCACCAGTGAATGAGGATATCCCACCTCTGCTTGAAGGTGGTGGGAAGTTGGAGGTCTGTTTGTCTCTACTTTGACTTGTTATCCCTTTATTTTACACATTTGGCTATGTATATATCCATTTTGATATATATTTCATTATGTCTATGTATTAGGTTTGGTACGTTGATGGTAAAGCCAAGACTCCGTTACCTAAAGAAGATGTTGGCAAGTTTTATTCTGGGGACTGCTATTTGGTCCTTTATACCTATCATTCTGGTGATAGGAAAGAAGACTATTTCTTGTGCTGTTGGTTTGGAAAGAATAGCATTCAGGTAAATTTCATGTGAATCCTTAGTTTACATATTGCAAAATTCTTAGTTTCTTCCTGGTATTGCCTTGTACTACATTCTAAGGCTAAGCTCGAAATTAATTGTGATTGTAGAACTCTGTATGAACATCATGTTTATGTTAGCTCTATGTACATCATGTGATGGATTTTAGTGATCCGGCTTAGCTTAAGTATAACTATCTAAAAGTTATGATTTCTGCCTTATCCAGGAGGACCAAGATACAGCAATTCTACTGGCAAACAAAATATCAAACACGTTAAAGGGAAGACCCGTGCAGGGCCGTGTATACGAGGGTAAAGAGCCTCCACAATTTGTTGCCCTCTTCCAACCTATGGTGGTCTTAAAGGTATTTATATGGTGTTTGCAAGATGACAGTGAAGATAGCTCTTGTCACAAGAGAAAATGCAGTGATTAATATGGTTTACATGGACTATTCTTAGGGTGGTTTGAGCTCTGGATACAAAAACAGCGTGGAAGAGAAAGGTTCACAAGACGAAACCTACACACCGGATGCAATTGCACTGATTCAAGTATCTGGAACTGGAGTTCACAATAACAAGGCTCTGCAAGTTGAATTGGTGGCAACATCTTTGAACTCTTATGAGTGCTTCCTTCTGCAATCTGGTACTTCCATGTTTCTGTGGCACGGAAATCAAAGTGCGCATGAGCTGCTAGAACTGGCCGCTAAAGTTGCTGAATTCTTGAAGGTTAGTTTCAGATCGTATTGTGCTATTTTCAGTTTAGCTTGAATCTTTCCTAATTTATGCGTTAGAGTTATACGCGGGACTCACAATAGAAAATGTTATATTGATCATTTTCTCTTTCTGGTAAATCAGCCTGGGATTACTCTCAAGCATGCCAAAGAAGGAACAGAGAGCTCAACATTTTGGTTTGCACTTGGAGGAAAACAGAACTTCACCAGCAAAAAGTCTTCCTCTGAGACTGTCAGAGATCCTCACTTATTCTCATTATCTTTCAACAGAGGTGATATTTTAAGATATGATATTAATTCTAAACCTTTACTCTCATATAGTTGAGAAATTCATGTATGCTAACTGTAAATTTTTCATTTCAATGTGTCTGCCTGGACCACCGCAGGGAAGTTTCAGGTGAGATATTGGTGAAAGTTATTCAACTTTCTTTATTTAAGAGATTCTTGTTTTGCATATTTTTGTTTAACAATATGCTCTGCAACAGATTGAAGAGATTCACAACTTCGCTCAAGATGACCTCTTGACTGAGGATATATATATACTGGACACTCATGCTGAAGTTTTTGTATGGGTTGGTCAATGTGTGGACGCCAAGGAAAAGCAAACTGTATTCGAGATTGGCCAAGTAAGTAATTATTTCCTTATCAACTTTGCTTCTCGTTTTGCTTTTTGTTTTTCTCTCCCTTTTTTTGTACTGTTTGATCATTGAGATGGTTCATGTGCAGAAATATGTAGAACGTGCTGGTTCCTTGGAAGGCTTGTCTCCAAAAGTTCCATTATACAAAGTCACTGAAGGGAACGAACCATCCTTCTTCACCACTTTCTTTTCTTGGGATCACGCTAAAGCTATCGTGAGTTTACTACTGTCTTCTCGAAATATGTTGCTCTTCTTCTCTCCTTAAACTTACCTTTTAACCTGTGATATAGGTGCAAGGAAACTCATTCCAGAAAAAGGCAGCGTTGTTATTCGGCACTCACCACGCTGTGGAGGTACTACACCTTTGCTTTCTCTGTGTCTCTTTGACTTTTGTGCCTGAAATGACACTGAAAAAGCCTTCTGATTGTTTTTTCCGGCATCTTTTGAGGTTATATATGATATATATTCTTTCTGCTGCTGCTGCAGGACAAGTCTAGCGGTGGGAGCCAAGGACCAAGGCAAAGGGCTGAAGCACTAGCTGCCTTAAACAATGCCTTTAATTCTTCTACTAGCAGGACTGCCTATTCGGTAATTATCTAAACACAAATTCAATGTTTTTCTACTATATTCTTTCTGAGAAATAACCAAAGATATTAGCATATCATGAGAACTTTGATTAAGAATAATGGCTTTGCAGTCTAGACTAAGCTGCTTGAAAACATTAGTGGTTTGTTTAAGTCAAGCCTAACCGTCATAAAAAATAAACCTAAACTCTTGTATGTTTTAGCTCAAATCTGATTCTTTGATTAGTTAACTTAGACAGTCATCCATTTCTTAACTGCAGAGCCAGGACAGATCAAACGAAAGTAGTCAAGAGGGGCCAAGACAAAGAGCTGAAGCACTAGCTGCACTAAATTCTGCATTCAGTTCCTCTTCATCATCAACTAAATCGCCTCCACCACCGAGGCCAGTTGGGACGAGCCAGGCTTCGCAGAGAGCAGCAGCAGTGGCTGCTCTCTCTCAAGTTCTTGTTGCGGAGAATAAGAAATCACCTGATACCTCGCCTACAAGAAGATCCACTAGCTCCAACCGATCAGATGACAGCCCTCTGAGTAAGTTTTTATTCCACGTTTTGAAATTTTAGATAACACAATATACTTTATCTGATCTCTTCATCCACAGCTGAAGCCAAAGATGAAGCAGATGCTTCAGAAGAAGCTGGTCATGAGACCAAGGAAGAAGAGGAAGTTTCACCCGCAGTAGAGCAGGAGGAAACACAAGAACCTGAAAGTGGAGTGACTTTCAGTTATGAACAGCTGAGAGCCAAATCTGAGAACCCGGTGACTGGAATCGATTTCAAACGCAGAGAGGTGAGTTTGTTATAGTTAGTATTTAGGAGCTGAATCAACTCTGTTTATCGCCTAACTTGCATGTGTTTTTTTATTGTTGTTCAAGGCTTACCTAACTGAGGAAGAGTTCCAAAGTGTTTTTGGGATGGAGAAAGAAGCATTCAACAACTTGCCTCGGTGGAAGCAAGATCTTCTAAAGAAGAAATTCGACTTGTTCTAAAGCTCAGACATCCTTGAATTATCCAGTTTATATACTAAGACAAAATGACTCGATCTTGCTGTCTTCAGCGATTGTGTGTTATTGGTTTTTCTGTGGTCAGTCAATTTGTTGTTCGTTTGAAGAGTGTTCTTTGTTTTTGGTTTATGTTTCTCATTTACTTTCCTACCATTGGTTTGATCATATAGATTGTTTTACCCGATACAGATACAGATTTGTGATTGTGGGTAAGAAAATTCTTTGATTTGGATATTCCAATGTTGTGTGAGTATTTTAATAACATGCATGTACCAAGAAATTCTGAACTGTGTTGATTCAATTTGGTGATGCAAATACTAAGTCACTTAAACAAAAGCGCAAGATTCAAAGAAAATACTAAATAGTGTTAAAAGTAAATGTAAAGATCATAATTTTTTGGATCCCTGAAATATCAAATATGGAAGGGTCTGTGATAGATTTTACTAAATTCCGGTTCGTAATTAAACCGGATATATGATACATAGATCTAACGGACTGGTGAAGTCGTGACATACCCAGGCTAACATATTTGAAGGAGACGGTATATGTTGTACGCGACTAGCATATTTTAGGGAATTTTTTTTTTTTTTTTTTTACATCAAATTGGGAATTGTTTTGATCTATGTATCATATAGTTTAGACATATTAGTTTTGATCCAAATGAATTATTCTGAATTTCTAGTTAACCATTCAACTCTCTACCAATGATTCGGACCCATCCCATCAGTTTTATGGGTTCGATCTTAACAAAAAATTTCAAAACACATAGCAAACATAAAATACGCAAACTCACTTTTACAGCCAGACCTCTTAAAAAAAAAAAAAACTTCAAAAATATGACAATTATTGTGTAACATAACTATGATTGCTATATCCACGTAGGATGGTGTCATGATTACGACTCAACTACTAGCGAACACATCTAATTTTCTAATTTTTCTTACAGCACAATGGTGGTGTCTTCAAAAATTAAGTCTAATAATTTTGGAATTTTGAGAGAGAGAAGTTGATTTGAGCGGTCAACATATATATAATTATAAAGTAGTCATATATATTTTAATAATCATCAGTCTTCCTAATTTAAACACACACAACCTTATTAGTTTAAAAAAGGAAAGCAACAAACACGACTGATTAGTTTAAACGCTCACATAACGGGTTTATTCAACAGATCTCGTGGAATAGATGACTTCTTCTTCTTCTTTCGGTTGTTGCGCCGTTTTTCCTTTTTCTCTCTAATGTTGGAGAGAATCTGTCTCATCTGATCCTCGAGATGCATCAATTGGGCGTCAGTGGCTTCCTAACATTTAGATTGGCCGAAACATTCACAACCATGGTTACGGGTTGGGCGTCGTCCATGTGAACGTAACCATGACGGTTGAGAACTGCTCCTAAGCTACAAATGGCGATTGATTATCAGGAAATGTCAAAATATTTACTAGTTATATTGGTAAAATATGCCTTTTGAACCCCATTAATATATTTTTTTCTTTTTAAATTGATATTTTGATCCCGATTAAGAAAATTTCTGGATTCGCCACTGTATACAACCATAGTTTCTCTTTGCATGAGAACATCATTGCATTTTTCTCTTTTATGTTGAAGATAGTTTCTTATGTGCTACTCTTGTGCAGTTTCAAAAATCGACCAAACCCATTGTTTTGGTTTTCTCAATCCTCAAATTAGCTAAAGCATTTTGAATCATGAGAATAGGTTCATTAAATTATACTTGTTAAGAAAAAGAAAAAAATTGATATTTGAACTGAAATAAACAGTGCAAAACATGTTTGTTATAGTTAGGATTAGGAGTTGAAAAGTGTTTTTTTTATGGTTAGTTCACTTTTCTCTCGGTGGTTGGATTAAATTTGATTCTTAATATTTTTTTTTTTCAGAAGGCAATGATGTGTTTTGTAACGATGATCATAGGTTGAAATGATTGTTGTTTTACTCATTTGTGTTTGTGGATAAGAAAATTATTTGATTTGGATAGTTATTACCCTATTTATTGTTGTAAATTATTAAAAATATGTGTCCTGGTTTTTAGGATTTTGTCTTCCCAGGCCGCTTTTTTTGGGGTTTAGTCTCAAGCCGATCTCTCGGCTAAGTGTCAGTCGGATGAATCTGTCCGCTTTTTGGCGTAGGACCGGAACGGTGAAAGCCGAGGAGTCTTTTCCTGTCTGAAGTTGCGCGGTTTCGCGTAGATGCTTTTAGGTCATGTGCCTCATTCTAATCCTAAAGGACTATTAGCTTGGTTTTGGATTGAATCTCATGATAGGATTTGTTTCCTCTAGGTTAGTAATTGTTTTCGTGTCATTGGTGTTAAATAGGTGGTTTAAGAGATGATTTCACTACCGAGTTGTGGTGTGAAATTCATCTCGTTGTGGTTGAACAAATACAGGGGCTCTCGGTCGGATAGCTTTGGATCCAACTTAGTGATTCAGGGTGATTAGACGGAGTCATCGTATTTGGTTAAAAGTCTTATGTGGTCTAATGACTTTGTAATCCTCTCGGTTTAATGAATTTGATGTTGAGCCAAAAAAAAAAAAGTGAATATACCCGTACAATTGCTCATTCATCAAATTTATTAGCCCTTATATAAAGGACTTTTAAACTTGTTTTCAGGACTAGAAATTAGGACCATTTTCAAGAAATTTCTCTATTTTTGTGATCCAATTCTGTGGGATTATTTGATTTGGAAAAAAGTTAATTATTTTTTTTGTTGGGATAGAACGTGTTGGTTTTTTACAGAAGCTAGGAGAAGCAAATCCTAAAACACTCAAAAGGTAATATTAAGAGGATCAGTTTATTTATCATCACGTGAGAAATGAATCCAACTACTTTTTCGGTTTTGGGCCAAACTCTTTTCCCATGCCACATACTCATAGTTTGCGTTTTATTATTCTAATAATAGTTGTTTTACATTGACTCGGAAAATATTATACATTTTTTTTTCCTCTCCATAACTGTTACATTTTTCATTTCTTTTCTTTCTTTATAACGTAACTATTACATTAATTATCCAGCTCAAACATATATAAAAGAAACAACTACTTGAGTATATCTAATGAGATGATTAACAATCATCATCATGATCATAATCATCTCCACATAATGTATCCAAAATGGATCCAACGGACGAACCCGACCCAGTGAGCCGGCCTAGCTTGTCCTCAGCCCAAAAACCTGTCGGTTGTTGCTTTCGGCGACCTTTAGATTTGTCAGTGGACTTCATCGCCGGCGACACATGACAATTACTGTATTTGGACGACCGCTCACATTTTCCCGTGAGTTTTGATTGGTTGGTAGGCTTTGATTGAGCTTTAGTAGATTCTCCAAAACCCGACGGATGAATCATCCCGGTTCGAACGAAGCCGTGTTGACGACCTTCACTCTTCATTTTTGCTTAAATAGACTTGAGAGACTTGATGAGTTATAGAATTACCAATGTCTGTATTATATATAGGGACATGCATGTTGGAGGAGCATACCAAACGTGTTTGGGGCGCAAGAAAATGCGAATTGTCAAACATTCTTGTTCATCAAGAAATTATTATCTCTTATCTTTATCTTTGTTTTTGTCGGTATTATCTGGGGACTTAAAAGTCTTGTCGGACATTTGTCGTTGTTATCTTAATGATTTTGTCGAGATTTAGAATCAATAAACAGTAATGGGCCGTAAATATTGGAGATGGGTTTTAAGATCCGTAGCTTCGAGTTCGAGTAAATGTTATCTCTTCATCTCCTCCCGCGTTTGCTCTAACGGCAACCGTTACCCATTTCAAGCTCGTCACTCTCCCGCAATCTTCCCGCGCTGATCGTCCGGAAGCTAAAAAGGTCTCCGACGCATTCCAGGAGAAGAAATCTGTGTCAGATATCTATAGAGAGGGACGATAAGTTGAGGAGACCGTATTGGGGATATTCATGTATCTTTAGGATAAGGATAGTTTCTTTCTTTGTAGGTGCCTAGAGTCGGTCAATATGTTGTATATAAACTCTTGTTTGTGAATCAATAAACCCTAAGTCAGTTGAATACGTTATTCTACATGGTATCAGAGCAGAAGATTCTCAAACCTAAATTTTTCTTTTGATCTTTCGCTCTTTGTTCTTAAACTATCGTCATGTCGGGAGACGGAGACGATGTTAACTCTCCGACAGATGGTGTGTCCGGTTCCAGTGGAACACGGGTTGGCAGCGGTGCTGTGATTCGTCCGGTGGGCGAGGTTGCTTCGGTTTCGCCTTATACTCTGGCGGCTTCCGATAACACAGGCGCGTTAATTACTTCCGTTCAGTTGAATGGGGAGAATTATAACGAATGGGCTTCGGAATTACTTAATGCTCTTCAGGCGAAACGCAAAACGGGTTTTATCCACGGTGTTCTTCCGAAACCCGCGAGCGATAGTCCGAATATGGAGAATTGGTTGACGGTGAATTCCATGCTAGTGGGATGGATTCGTGCTTCAATCGAACCTAAAGTTAGGTCGACAGTCTCATACATCTCTGATGCCCATCTCCTGTGGACGGAGCTGAAAGAGAGATTTTCGGTGGGTAACAAAGTTCGTGTTCATCAAATCAAGACCCAACTTGCTTCGTGTAGGCAAGATGGACAAACCGTCCTTGAGTATTATGAACGGCTTTCTACGTTGTGGGAAGAATTGCAGACATATCAATCTGTAATTCCGTGCTCTTGTGGAGCTGCGTCAGCTTACGCAAAAGAGAAACAAGAAGAAAAAACCCATCAGTTTGTTATGGGTTTAGACGATGCGAGATTTGGTGGACTTTGCACGGGTATAATTGCACAAGATCCGTTGCCAAGTCTTGGCGAAACCTATGCAAAAGTTGTGCGTGAGAAACAACGTTTAGCCTCAGCTCGTCTTCGTGAGCAGCAACAGGAGGCGTTGGGCTTTTCCGTCCGTCGCGAGGAGATCTCAACCCCTGGTCGTCAAGTTCAGAATCCGATCTCCGATTCTCGTAGTGAGTCGTCGTCCTCCTCCATTCGGAATCGCAACTCACTTTGCAGTCATTGCGGTCGTTCCGGTCATGAGAAGAAGGAGTGCTGGCAGCTTGTTGGTTTTCCGGATTGGTGGACTGAACGGAACAATTCTGGTTCTGGACGTGGTGGTCGTGGAAGAGGTGGACGTGGTGCTAATGCAGGACGTGGTCGCGGCCAGGCTAATGCGGCTCATGCCACAAGCTCTAACTCATCGTTCCTTCCCGAGTTTACTCCGGATCAATGGAAAGCACTCTCCAAATTGATTCAAGAGAAAACGGGAGATACAAGTTCCGATAAATTGTCTGGTAAGAAAGTTTATGGCGATGTTATACTTGATACAGGTGCCTCTCATCATATGACGGCCGATCTCTCGTTGTTACACAATCTCGAGATGATTTCTCCTTGTTCTATTGGTTTTGCGGATGGTGGAAAAACAGTCTCTCTTCGCAAGGGCGTTTTGACACTTTCATCCACTCTCACGTTGTCTAATGTTCTGTTTGTGCAAGATCTTAATTGCACATTAATATATGTGTCCAAGCTACTCAAACAAACTGGAGGCGTCGCCATGTTTACTGATACTCTTTGCGTGTTGCAGGACCGTTTTTCGAGGACTCTGATTGGAGCCGGTGAGGAACGTGATGGGGTATACTACTTTAAGGATGTTATGGCTGCAAGAATACATCGGGCTGTTGCAGATGTGGATTCTACTTTGTGGCATCAGCGGCTAGGACATCCGTCGTTTTCTGTGCTTTCGTCTTTACCATTGTTTTCTGGTGTTTCGAAACCTGTTTGCTCGGGTCCTTGTGACGTGTGTTTTCGAGCTAAACAGACTAGAGAAGTGTTTTCAGAGAGTATTAATAAAACAAAGGAATGTTTTTCACTTATTCATTGCGACGTTTGGGGTCCGTATCGTGTTCCTTCATCTACTGGTGCTGTTTATTTCTTAACCATTGTGGATGATTACTCTCGCGCAGTTTGGACCTTTCTACTTCTAGAGAAATCGGAAGTTAGTAAAGTTTTGAAGAATTTCTTTGCTTATACCGAGAAACAATTTGGCAAGGAAGTTAAAATGGTGAGAAGCGACAATGGCACAGAGTTTATGTGTCTTGCCTCATATTTTCGCGATAAAGGAATCATCCACCAAACGTCTTGTGTGGGAACACCGCAGCAGAACGGGCGCGTTGAACGTAAGCACAGACATATACTTAATGTGGCGCGAGCTTTGCTTTTTCAAGGGAATTTGCCAATTAAGTTTTGGGGAGAAGCTGTGCTTACGGCGTCTTATCTCATTAACCGTACACCCTCTGCAATTCATCTCGGACGTTCTCCATATGAGATGTTACATGGTCATAAGCCATCTTATGATCAACTACGCATTTTTGGAAGTGAGTGTTATACTCATCAAGTCACTCGAGATAAGGACAAGTTTGGACAACGAAGTCGTCGCTGCGTTTTTCTTGGTTATCCAGTTGGGAAAAAGGCCTGGAAAGTTGATGATATTGAACGGGAAGAGTTTATCGTTTCTCGAGATGTTGTATTTAAGGAAACTGTTTTTCCTTTCTCTGTTGACAATTCGTCGTTGCCACAATTCTCGCCATCGATGTGTTTGGATGAGGATTGGATTGTTTCTCCGATGCCTTCAGTTGTAAGGGGAGCGATTCAGCAGAATCTCCACCTGTGATAGTCACTCCACAAGAACCTGCGGCAGTTATTCCACAAGAACCTGTGACAGAACATCCACAAGAACCTGTCTCAGCAAATACACAAGAACCTGCCTCAGAAACTATCACAGATTCAGAACGAGACCTCAGTAATGTTCAGGCCGATGTTGTTTTGTCGTCGGGGAATTCTGATCAGCCTTTGGGTCGTGGTATGCGCCAACGTTCCCAATCCGTAAAGTTACGAGATTATGTCACATATAATGTAGTATGCAGTCAAGACCCCCATCACGCTCCTCCCGATCCCACATCTTTGTCCTCGTCGGTTCAAGGTACATCTCTCTATCCATTGTCTCACTATATCTCGGATGAATCCTTTTCTCCAGGACAGCGAGCGTTCTTTGCTGCAATAACTGCGGGAGATGAACCGAAACATTTTAAAGAGGCTGTTCAGATAAAAGTTTGGAATGATGCAATGGGTACGGAAGTGGATGCACTTGAGCAAAAACGCACGTGGGATATTTGCGATTTACCCCCTGCGATTTACCCCCTGCGATTTACCCCCTGGCAAAGAAGCTCTTGGTTGCCTTTGGGTTTATAAGACTAAGTACAACTCCGATGGTACAGTCGAAAGATACAAAGCTCGGCTCGTTGTTCAAGGAAATCATCAAGTAGAAGGTGAAGACTTTGATGAGACGTTTGCCCCGGTTGTCAAAATGAACACTGTTCGTTCTGTTTTACGTCTCGTCGCAGCTAAGAATTGGGAAGTCTATCAAATGGACGTCAACAATGCATTTCTTCATGGTGATCTTGAAGAAGAAGTCTATATGAAACTTCCCCCTGGTTTTCGTCACTCTCACTCGGGCAAGGTTTGTCGACTTCGTAAGTCTCTTTATGGGCTCAAACAAGCTCCGCGTTGCTGGTTCAAGAAACTCTCTGATGCTTTGCTCCGTTTTGGTTTTAATCAATCGTATGAAGATTACTCTTTGTTTTCATACTCTTGCAAAGACATTGAGCTTCGAGTTTTGGTCTATGTGGATGATCTCATCATCTGTGGTAATAATTAATACATGCTTCAGAAATTCAAAGATTATTTGAGTAAGTGTTTCTCCATGAGAGATTTCGGCAAGCTAAAGTATTTTCTGGGTATTGAAATAAGCAGAGCCCCCGACGGGATTTTTCTTTCACAACGCAAGTATGCGTTAGACATTATCGCAGAAACTGGCAATCTCGGTTCGAAGCCAGCTGCAACGCCGCTTGAGCAAGATCACAAGTTGGCCACGATTGATAGTCCATTGTTTGATGATCCGAAGAAGTTTCGCAGGCTTATGGGTCGCCTCATTTACCTTATGAACACGCGACCAGAACTGTGTTATTCTGTTCATTTATTGTCTCAATTTATGAAGGCGCCCAAAGTTGCTCATTGGGAGGCTGCTCTTCGTGTTGTTCGGTTCTTAAAGGGTTCACCTGGACAGGGCATCTTCCTCAAGTCTGATCCAGATCTTACTCTTACCGTTTACTGTGACGCAGATTATAACTTTTGTCCGTTAACACGTCGTTCTCTTAGTGCCTTCGTCGTGATGCTTGGAGGCTCTCTGGTGCCTTGGAAGACGAAGAAACAAGGCACTGTCTCACATTCTTCCGCTGAAGCAGAATATCGTTCCATGGCTGCTGCCCTTCGCGAGATAAAGTGGTTTCGTCGTCTGTTGGTGGGTCTTGGCGTGGATCAGTCTCAACCTAGGCGGTTGTTTTGTGACAATAAAGCAGTGATTCACATTGCCTCTAATCCCGTCTTCCACGAAAGAACAAAACACGTGGAGTCGGATTGTCATGCGGTACGGGATGCGATCACGGAAGGAATACTCGTCACAGATCATGTTCGAACGGAGGAGCAGCTTGCAGACATTCTTACAAAAGCTTTAGGTCGTTCACCATTTCAGTATTTGTAGTATTTGTTGTCCAAGTTAGGTGTTCAAAACCTTCACGCTCCAACTTGAGGGGGAGTATTGGGGATATTCATGTATCTTTAGGATAAGGATAGTTTCCTTCTTTGTAGGTGCCTAGAGTCGGTCAATATGTTGTATATAAACTCTTGTTTGTGAATCAATAAACCCTAAGTCAGTTGAATACGTTATTCTACGGATCGCACTTCAATTTCCAGGTAAATAAAATCTGGACTCGTTTCGTTTCTAGGGTTTTGTTGTTGAATTAGTTCTTAGTTATAGAACCGAGTTACACAGAATTCTGAGTTTGCAAACTATTTCCAGGTTGGAACTAAGACCACACGAACAAGATCATGAAGCAGTGGTATGTATATCCACACAAAGTCATGAACCTTTTTTTAATATTTTTGCTCACATTGATTGTACACGGCTTCTCTAGTGTATTGACTATTGAGAGCGAGCTCGAGAGATTACGGCTTCTGACCAGGTATTAAGATTGCTCTCATTAAGATTCACTAACAATTCTTTTTCTCTTTCCGCTACTGGTCCTTCATATGAGTTTTTTATCCAGGAGAATGACTGGTAAGGATCTCGAGGGTCTGAGTTTCATCAGTGAGCTGCTATTACTTGAGTGTCAAGTTACAGCATGTTTTTCTCTTTGTCAAGGACCTAAAGGTGAAGCAAATAAATTACTAAATTTTTCATTGTCATTTTTCAAACGGCTTGTTTTGTTTCACTATTACAGAAGAAAGTAAAGCTGGAAGAAGATGAGAGGATGTGCAAACAGGTACCGATTTAACCTTATATTTCCAAGTTTGAAGCTTTCTTCCCAAATGTATCTTTCCCTCTGTATATATTCACAGGATGACAAGGGGAGAGAGCTCTCGGCTCCGTGCAATTTCTTTGGGAGCAGGTAGTCTCTTCAGCTAGCTTAAAAAATGCCTTTTTTGTATCTCTATGCAAAGGATCCAGTATGGTTCTGCAGCTCTCTTGGCTCAAGAATCTCGAGAGATCATTTGTGTTTTAGTCCTGTGATGATTTTTGATGGCTTTTGCTTTCTGATCATTGGGCCGATTGTTTTCTTTTTGGGCATATGCAGCTTTCTTATACATATGCTTTCTGTCTCTTTTTTCATCGCTTGCATTGTGTCTTTACTGTTATTACTGCAGTGTCGAATGCAGAGGGAGTTCGATAGACGAGATTAATTGTGGCTTCTGAATGAGTAGGACACTCTGATTTTCCCGTTTCCTGGCTGAAACCATCTCTTGGGTTTTCTTTTATCCTCCCCAGGAGAATGAATGGTAGGGAGCTTGACGGTATGACTTTCTTCGAGTTTCTCCTACTTGAAGGCCAGATATTAGATGGTATTAACAGTGTCAAGGACCAGAAGTTGGAACCGAGAATGGAGCAAATTGCAAGGCAGCGCAAAAGAGGTAAACATTTATCCATGTATAATTTGTTTCAAGTTGTAAATCTATATCTCTTCTTCTTTTCTCTCACGTTTTCTTGTTTGTTTGCCACCACAGCAAGGAATCAATATCTCTGTCAGCTGAGCAAGAGAGATGTTCATTGGTCAGTGTCAAGGATGATCATCATCGTGACATTTCCTTGCGATTTAGATCACAGCGCACGCTTGCTTCTGTTTCAAGAAAGCTCAGAAGATTCCAAAACTGGAAGATCAGATCGGTCTGCCAGAGTTAAGCGGCTACAGATTGACCTGGCTATGAGGTTTTAGCACTGTAACCTTTCCTGCTCTGGTTACTACTTTATCTACTATTTATGTTTGGCTTAATTCAATCTACTCGTCTTGTTCGAGTTGATCTTGTTGTTTATTATGAGATATTAATTGTTGCAAGAGTCTCGGATTTCGTCTGAGAACTCTGAACTACTATGTTTTAATTTGTGTAATGTGTCCGATAGATGACAGCAGATAACAACTACATATATACTCTCTTTGTTCTCCAAAGTTTTAGAGATTTTTTTTTTTCCCCACAAATGAGTAGTGTTATCACAAATCAATGTATACAATAATTTTGTTTTTGTTGTTTTCACTCTTTAGAGAGTGTTTAAACTTGTTCTCATTATTGCTCTGCTTTTGTTTCTGACAAAAAGAAAAAGAAAAAATAAACTATGAGATAGTAGGAATAATAGTCTTTTAAATTATGGGTAGCCAACCTGTTTCGGCTCTCTAATAGTAATAATAGTTTTTTTATATTGTTTACTGCGTCCTTAAGTGTTATATTTGCTCTAAAGAGCATACATTTTGAACCTAAGTTTGGAAAACAGTTTTCGCTTAGTTTTTATGGGATTGTGTTATCGATTATATTTGATTTAGTTTAGTAGAAGAATGCAACTAATTACCGAAGCAACTCCAATAAGAACGGCAAGTTTATTCCTAATTAATCTTATATTCAATTTTTGTTTTCTGTTTTTTTTGGCAACAAATGTCACTCATTATAATAAGTAATTAATATGGACAGTGACGGTCTATCGGAATTATGGTTCTTGGTTTTTTACCATCCACTCTCTGAACTTCATTTATGTTTAATCAATGTTATCACTTATACACATTAACATGGACCAAATTTTTAGTGCACCAGCAATTATGCATCTTAGTACAAAGTCTGCCTTAGCTTAATAATATAAATATCTTATTCCTTTGATTTTTTAGTTGCTACTAAATATCTTCATTTGATTATTTTTGCTACTAAACCCTTATGTTATATCAACAAACAATCTATTACACTAATACAAAATCTGACATGAAAATGTGTTGACTATAGTTTCTTATGTGCGCATTCTGTGCAGTTCTCAAAATCGACCAAATCCATTATTTTGGTTTTCCCAATCCCAAATTACCTAAATCATTTTGAATAATGAGAATAAGTCTATATCAACAAGGTCATGACTGTTGAGAACCGTTGGTAGGCTACAAATGTTAGCAAAATCAGTATTTTAAACAATAACCCTCCGCCTTCTCATCCCCAAGCTCAAACTCCTGCAGATCAAAGGCAGCCACTTCCTCCAGAAGAACAGCAGGACTGCGATTTGGTTCATAACCCCAATGAAGAACAGCCTCAGGGAAACTGTTGGGAAAGAGAGAAAGAGAAGATCAAATAGGGGATTAGGGTTTAGGAATTAACCAGTAAAGCTTTACCTGGGTGACTCATAGGCTACTGCCTCCTGTCCATTTGGCGGGTAAACAACCATGGCGACATGGGCATGTGTTTCTTGCACCATCTTCTCCGCCATCTCTCTCATCCTCCTAACTTTCTGGCCATAGATCCGTTTTTCATCCATGTTCTTTTTTTTTTCTTTTCTTTTCTTTTACGACAATAGGGGAGAGTGAGTGTAAATAATAATATATAGGGATCCGACGGGAAGGGTTTTGGGTCGAAGGGGAGAGAGCGTCTTTTATTTTTGTTTTAACGTGGGTAATTTGTCGTATTGTCCTAATAAACCGTCCCTGAATTTGGTTTAATCTGCAATGTATAGGAACGATTCGGGCGGTACCATACGGGGCAGTGTTTTTCGAGCTACGCTGCTTCGTTGGCTGGTCTGCTTCTGGTTCGATCATGGCCCTCTCTTCGTTAACACCTCTGTCTCGCTTTTGCACTCCATCATCACATCCGCCTCAGGTCCTTTTCCATCTTCTCTCCCACTCCCATCTATATGCTCAGTTTTTATCTTTTTAAGTTCGGGAAATTGTTTCTTGTGTTGTTCACAAGTTTCCGTAAATTGATTAGCTATAAATCTCAGTTAAGCTAGCTATTCAACATGGTTTTTCAGTTAACTGACCTGTGTTGCTCTTATCCCGGTTTTATTGGCGTGAGAGTCATAGTGGAACTCAGCAGAGGTACAATAACACTTTCCTCCTCTCTTCTGAACTAAGAAAACCGCCTCCTCTGGAATGCCTTTGCACTGTTGCTAGGCTTTCTCGAGTAATTGACTCACTGCTAGGATTAGTTCAACTTAGTACGAAGTTGTTTGAGAGCGACTGATTGATGAGAGAATGGGGTTTGTTTGTGAGCAGGTTGCAGCGTTGAAGCTGCTTCAGAAATCAGAACCAAGAGTTGATACATAATTTAGTTGGATCAATCTGAAGGCATTGCATCTGCCGCAAGGAGGAGGAATGCTCTTCTCCGAGAACAAGTACTTGTTTTTGTTTATTTCGATTAAATTTCGAAACTTTTATTCCCGGGTGTCGCTTTCTTCCTTCCGTTGAGTAGTATATCCATGTTGATTTGGTGCTTTGAAATTTTCAGGACATTGAAACGCAGAAGATCATACAAGGTCAAAGGTTCTGTCTTTCTCTTGATTTGTCTTTGTATACATATGTTATTTATCTTTTTATATACTGAACATCTTACTGCTCTTCTTATCCTTGGGCATTTGAGCAAATCTTTCTTTGCGTTTAATTGGTTCACTATTCTTTTGATCCCCTAGCCTGTGATTAGTGCTTTATTGGAGAACATGAAATTTTATTATCTAATTAGAACCTAAGTTATTATCCATCTCTCACGACACGGTGAATGATACAATTAACGCTTCTTCTTCTTCGGTTTGCTACAACTAGACCATGTTTCCACCCCTTTGTTACCATTATTGTTTGACGTTTTCTTTGCTTGTGATTCTTCTCCTTTAGTTTGAATAGACAGAAAAGTTTACCTTTTCCGACATATGCAAGCACGTTACCACTAGGATGGGTATGAATG
Organism: Erythrophleum ivorense; assembly: GCA_026724425.1. Lineage (NCBI taxonomy): Eukaryota > Viridiplantae > Streptophyta > Magnoliopsida > Fabales > Fabaceae > Erythrophleum > Erythrophleum ivorense. The sequence goes on along the minus strand of JAIUCV010000086.1, from coordinate 1,347,504 downwards.
AGATACATACAATTAACGTTTTTTCTTCTTCGGTTTGTCTTTGCTTCACTATCAAGTGCTGCGACTTCTTCTGCTCTGAAACTGTGTTGATCATTTGAGATTCTCCAAAACGCCTGTGATATTCTGGTCAAACACATAAGTCCCAATAGATCTTAATGCTCAAGGATGGCCACTTATGGTTCTCATGATGTGTTTATTAGCTGTTTAGCCACTTACAGCATTTTCTGTTTCATTCAGGTCCATGCGAAAGATCCTGCTAGTGGTGCTACATATATTATTATAACCAGCAAGACTGGAATATGCCAGTACTTGCCAGCAAGCTTAAACAACTTCACAAATGCAGGAGATTCTGGTTAAAAAGATCCAAATCAGAGGTATGATGCATCTCTATCTCTCAGAATTATTGTAGTAGAAAAAAAGATCCTTCTGGTCAGTCATCATCATTTGACTTTACTCTTGTGGTTTACTCTTTACACCACATGATACAACAAATGGCAATGATTGAAACAGGTCTGGTTCAATACCGTATCCATCACATGGAGCTGTTCTCAGGAGAAACGCTGAGATGGCATCATCGCAGAAGAAGAAACCAGGCTCTCATTTCACGAAAATCACTAAGAGAGGCGATGGTCTTGGGGTTGCTGATTGAGAGAGATCCACACTGATCTGTTATAGCTATATACATGCTAGGAACAAAAGTTTATTGCTTTGGCAGTTTTTAGTTTATAGTTTAGTTACTTTGACCACGATCAAAAGTCCAAAAGATATAATGTGTATTGTCTTATTTGAAGTGTGTGTTGTCTTTTATTCCGCCTTACCAAAAGTCGAGTTCTTTTGTATGAGGTTGTGTGATGCACAGAGGTAAAAGAACTTCAACCTGTGGTAAGAGCAGGCTGCTAATATCCCCATAATAGAGATATTATGGGGAGAGACAGTGGGGAAGATAAGCTGAGGAGCATGCGAATTGAATTCGCGAAGAAGGTGAGACCACTCTGCAATTTCTGCGAGCCCCCCAGGCCCAGGTAAAGAAAATCTGGAGTCGAATTTCTAGGGTTTTGTTGTTGAATTAGTTCTTAGGTAAAATTCTGACTTGTTCTGGGTTTGCAAACTCAGACCACACGAACAAGATCATGAAGCAGTGGTATGTATATCCACACAAAGTCCTGAACTTTTTTTTTTTTTTTTTTTTTTATCTGTCTATGTATTTCTGTGTTTGCTCACATTGATTGTACACGGCTTCTCTAGTGCACGGAGAGCGAACTCAAGAGATTACGGCTTCTGACCAGGTATTAAGATTGCTCTCATTAAGATTCGCTAACATAAATAAGCATAAATAAGCTTATACCTGCAAATGTGTTGTAGATGGGACTAAAACCAGGCTTAAGATTTGTCCCAATTTTTTCCAATACTTAGAGCATGATTAATGGTGGATACTCAAATTGTCTCTTAGCATTATTATAACAATAAACTTAAGTTAAGAGACATTGTTAAGAGACATCTGTTTTTGCATTGATTATTGGTAGAGTTTTTAAGTGTTCTTAACTTTCTTTTTTGTGAATTAAGTTTATTTATATGTATAACCTTAAATATTTTACATCGAATAAAAATTAAATTATAATTTCACATAAAAACATTTTAAATATAGATTTGAAACCATAAACATGAAAGGAAAGAAAAAAAGATGCATTTATGTATCACTAACTCTAGTTCGATTGTTAATACATTATTTGTGTATTACGAACTCTAGTTGGAGTGGTTAAAATATAAAAAAATTGTGAATACGGTGCTTAAGTGTTTAATTTGAGTAGTTGACATTAATGGTTTGATAATAACACATATTTTTTTAAAGACGATATCATAACAATATTGTATGCGTGTACTTCTGATTTCTAACTTCATATATGCTAAATGATATAGATATTTTCATTAAATTGTAAATAACTCACAACCTTATCTAAATTCTCTTTTTTCAGATTTTTCAAAGGCTAAGATGCATTTAGACTATAAGCTACCATAGAGTTAATCACACATTTGCAAACATACAATAAAAAAGCATAGAGTTATTACATAATTAGCAGTAAAAAAATACAACAAGCAAAACTAATACTAGGCCATAGGAATGGTTATGATGATGGTGATAGTGATGATGATGAGTGAATCAACCTCCACGCGTGATGTGGATTCTAACGGAGTGAAGCAAACACTTGAGCATAAGACTTGGATTCTGGATCCTTTAACGAGTTATTACCTCTGCAAAAAAAAATATTGAAACCCATTTAATATTTTTATCTTGACCAGATAAAAGACTCCAATTTTCATTTACGCTTCAATGACCTTATTGAGACCACCAGCCTATAAACTGTCTCGAATAACATATAGAAATGTGTAACTTGCAGGAGGCAAGTAAGCAAGATGGGTATTTATACATATGATTCACAAAACAAACATAAAGAGAATCAAGAAGATAAACTTACTCATAAGCTATTATATGTTCAAAGAGAACCCTGACCATGTCAAGACCACGCTTTACCCTCAACAGGTTTCTCGTATGACTACCAGCTTTCTTTACACATTTTGCTTCAATATATTTGTCCACCATTACCAGTTATGTCATACTGAACTCGACGCCATCGCAATATCATCCACCTGTTGTCATTTTTCCATGAGCCTAAACGTTTCAATTCCTTTAACCTTCAGCCTCCAAGAGAAACAAACACTACATACATTTCATCACCGACTTTGCTCATCGATTCCAATATAAGTAATTAGTGATTTCAGTTGAATGAATGAACCTTTTTACACGAAGATTCGAACCATATATACCGATCACCTATAATTCTCATACCTGTATTGATTACCGACATCAGGACCTTGTCCAAACACTTGTCTGGAATCATGACTAGACCAGAATAAATCCAAGAGCTGACGATAACCAATTATCCTTGGATCATATTCAACCTGAATCACCGACACAGAGCAACACAAACCAATCAAAAACCAGCTAATGAAACAGATGTTGACACAATGATTACGTTAGTTCACTACAGCATATGAACAAAAGATGAAAGTATATATGCTATCTTCGGTACCGGCCAGGAGGAGGAGCTTCCTGCAATTCGCACTGATCGTACCAAAAGCAGGCACAAAGAGACAACTTAATCTTCTAAACCATTTCATTGAATCGAAAACAAGCAATGCAGGTATGAAGTTTTGTGAACACAAAGTTTCTTCGGTTAACAAAACCCCTACTTGTTTGTTGGCAATGATAATTTCAGAACCAACAAACCCACAAAAGCTCCTAGACACCTAATTCATCTAAAGCTTAAACCTTTTTTCGGAAATTCTAATCAAGCAAGGAAATTTCCTCCGAATCGTTAATGATACTCTTACGGAGGATTTTGTATTCATCAAAGCATAAATTTAAGAGATTTATTTTATATCAGTAAGCGGGAAGAAGAAGAAGAAGCACACAAACTCTGAATCAACATTGTGACATGATAAGTGACTATAAGAGTAAAACGATTAACAAAACCCATTACCGTACCTCATCGAAGACGCCGTCAAGGACGCACCGGCTGTTTCTGCCACCAAAAAATTTCCGACGAGTCTTTTATAGGCTTTTGTTTCTGCCACCATCGCCACCACCTGAACCCGCCGGAAGAGGAATGAGTTTTCTCTTAGTCTTCTTCCCCGACCACAACAGCTCCTCCAGTGCTATCTTCGCCGTCGACACCAACAACAACAACGACTCTCCGTCTTCTTCTTCTCCGACTCACTTCCGCTCCACATCTTCCCGTCTTCTACTCTCCAAAGCCCAATCCGCGTTCTCAATCCGCATCCTCCTCCTCCTCCTCACCCTCTTCCTCTTCAATCTCTCCACCTTCGAACCTTCCTCTGCCATTGACGTCAAATGAGAAAACAAAAAAAAAACATTTTTCTTGCAAACACAGCGGACCATCTCAATGTATGTAGTGTTTGTTTCTCTTGGAGGCTGAAGGTTAAAGGAATTGAAACGTTTAGGCTCATGGAAAAATGACAACAGGTGGATGATATTGCGATGGCGTCGAGTTCAGTATGACATAACTGGTAATGGTGGACAAATATATTGAAGCAAAATGTGTAAAGAAAGCTGGTAGTCATACGAGAAACCTGTTGAGGGTAAAGCGTGGTCTTGACATGGTCAGGGTTCTCTTTGAACATATAATAGCTTATGAGTAAGTTTATCTTCTTGATTCTCTTTATGTTTGTTTTGTGAATCATATGTATAAATACCCATCTTGCTTACTTGCCTCCTGCAAGTTACACATTTCTATATGTTATTCGAGACAGTTTATAGGCTGGTGGTCTCAATAAGGTCATTGAAGCGTAAATGAAAATTGGAGTCTTTTATCTGGTCAAGATAAAAATATTAAATGGGTTTCAATATTTTTTTTTGCAGAGGTAATAACTCGTTAAAGGATCCAGAATCCAAGTCTTATGCTCAAGTGTTTGCTTCACTCCGTTAGAATCCACATCACGCGTGGAGGTTGATTCACTCATCATCATCACTATCACCATCATCATAACCATTCCTATGGCCTAGTATTAGTTTTGCTTGTTGTATTTTTTTACTGCTAATTATGTAATAACTCTATGCTTTTTTATTGTATGTTTGCAAATGTGTGATTAACTCTATGGTAGCTTATAGTCTAAATGCATCTTAGCCTTTGAAAAATCTGAAAAAAGAGAATTTAGATAAGGTTGTGAGTTATTTACAATTTAATGAAAATATCTATATCATTTAGCATATATGAAGTTAGAAATCAGAAGTACACGCATACAATATTGTTATGATATCGTCTTTAAAAAAATATGTGTTATTATCAAACCATTAATGTCAACTACTCAAATTAAACACTTAAGCACCGTATTCACAATTTTTTTATATTTTAACCACTCCAACTAGAGTTCGTAATACACAAATAATGTATTAACAATCGAACTAGAGTTAGTGATACATAAATGCATCTTTTTTTCTTTCCTTTCATGTTTATGGTTTCAAATCTATATTTAAAATGTTTTTATGTGAAATTATAATTTAATTTTTATTCGATGTAAAATATTTAAGGTTATACATATAAATAAACTTAATTCACAAAAAAGAAAGTTAAGAACACTTAAAAACTCTACCAATAATCAATGCAAAAACAGATGTCTCTTAACAATGTCTCTTAACTTAAGTTTATTGTTATAATAATGCTAAGAGACAATTTGAGTATCCACCATTAATCATGCTCTAAGTATTGGAAAAAATTGGGACAAATCTTAAGCCTGGTTTTAGTCCCATCTACAACACATTTGCAGGTATAAGCTTATTTATGCTTCTTCCATGAAACATCATCAGATACGAAACAATTTTTGGTCTTAGAAACATTTTAATTTAATTCAAGACTGACATATCGAATATACATGCTTCTTTAAGATGATTCCCACACCTTGTAGTGTTTGCCTCAAAACGGCTATAGACAAATCTTTAGCTCCGGTGGGTGCTTCGTAATGCCCTTCTCCGATCTTCATTGAAACCTTCTCATTGATTATTGCTCCACAAACAGCTCTCTCTCTCTCATCTATATTAATATTCACCTTTAAATTCCAAACCTTCCACATTAATGAAAGCACATTCGAAAATTACAACCGTGTAGAGTTTGGAGGCATGAGGTCGGCATCCAATTAGTATGACTTGAGAATCTTGTAGTAGGCAGTCGGCACATAATATTCTCGAAGTTTGAACAAACGTTCGTAGAGGAGGAGTACGAAGCTGTAGATGTACTCTACTAAGTAAGGCTGAAAAGTGTAGATAACAACGTTTAAAGCTCCAAAGGTGATTATGAGAAATATGGATATAAAAAGAATGTACGTATGTCAGAAAAATTCTTATAAATCAAAGAATTCATGAGCTGCAGATGGAGGAATGTTTAAGGCGAGTTGAAGAAAAACATGATTCAAAAAAGTGGTATGGGAAGCAAAAGAAAACGATAAAGACAGAGATACGATCTAATTGAAGCTAAAGTTAAAAATTGCTCTGGGGTATCAAAGATTTAAACATTTATTGCCTATCTATTGATCATACGTACTCACCCAATATAATAGTCCCTTGGAAGATAGATAGTTGTCCTTGAGAGGACCGAACTGCTCAAATGGCCTCCTAAGATTCTCTTGCCTGAAGAAAAGAGAGTAGGGTAAGCAGAGAATCTGAGAACCCGGTGACTGGAATCGATTTCAAACGCAGAGAGGTGAGTTTGTTATAGTTAGTATTTAGGAGCTGAATCAACTCTGTTTATCGCCTAACTTGCATGTGTTTTTTTATTGTTGTTCAAGGCTTACCTAACTGAGGAAGAGTTCCAAAGTGTTTTTGGGATGGAGAAAGAAGCATTCAACAACTTGCCTCGGTGGAAGCAAGATCTGCTAAAGAAGAAATTCCACTTGTTCTAAAGCTCAGACATCCTTAAATTATCCAGTTTATATACAAAGACAAAATGACTCGATCTTGCTGTCTTCAGCGATTGTGTGTTATTGGTTTTTCTGTGGTCAGTCAATTTGTTGTTCGTTTGAAGAGTGTTCTTTGTTTTTGGTTTATGTTCCTCATTTACTCTCCTGCACCATGGGTTTGGTCAATAGATTGTTTTACCCGATACAGATATACAGATTTGTGATTGTGGGTAAGAAAATTCTTTGATTTGGATATTCCAATGTTGTGTGAGTATTTTAATAACATGCATGTACCAAGAAATTCTGAACTGTGTTGATTCAATTTGGTGATGCAAATACTAAGTCACTTAAACAAAAGCTAAAATCACGCTAACCTTTGAATAACACTCTCGGAGAAAGATTCAATGAAAATAATAAATAGTGTTAAAAATAAGTGTAAAGATCATAATTTTTTGGATCCTGAAATATCAAATGTGGAAGGGTCTGTGATAGAATTTACTAAATTCGAGTTCGTAATTACATAGATCTAACGGACTGGTGAAGTGTGACATACGGCCAGGCTAATTTTGTCGTTCGTTTGAAGAGTGTTATTTTGTGATCGGATAAAGAAATATGTTAATGAAAATATCATCATCTTCATCTTTTTGTTTTTTTACATCAAAATAACATAAGAACAGATAGATCATAAAAACCCAAAAAGACCTTCTTGATCCACAAGCTAAAAATCTAAGAGAACATGGAGGTGTTGGATGTTCTTTTTGATTTTTTTTTCTTGCCCAAAATACTAAATATTACCAAAATATCCTCTCACTCATATCCGATAAAAGACATAAAAAAAAAAAAAAATCACTAACATTTCTCGATTAGGTCGATAATCAGAGACGACGATTCTTCAACTCCCTCCTCACCTGCAGAAGAACCCTGTTAACCACCTTCTTCAAATGAATCAGTTCCTCGGCAGTAAGCTGCTGAAGATCAAGAGCACTAATTCGGTCCAGGAGAACCGCTGGGGTAGGTCTGGGTTCGTAGTGCAAAAGCTCAAGAACCTCACGAAGACTTGGGAGAGAGAGAGGGAAAGGAAGGATCAGATCAGATTTAGGTTATGAATCAGGGAAATGAAGGGATCAGGTTTAGGGTTTACCTTGGCGATGCAAACTCCAATGCAGGACCATGTTCGGGGAAAGCAACAATGGCCACTTCGGCATCGCTCGCTTTGATCATCCGCTGTGCCAGAGCCCTCATCTGTCGAAACTTTTGGACGAAACTTGGGTTATCCATATCTTCTCCCTTTTATTTTTATTTTTGTCTGTTTTGTAACACAACAGGAGAAGGGACGGAGTGTATATATATAGGGAAGCAGGGGAAAGGGTTTTAGTCAACAATCGTGGTTTAATCGCGCTTTGTACCAAACGATCAAGCTGCTGCTTCGTTGGCTGGTCTCCGTCGTGTTCCGGGACTGAGCTTCTTGATTTGCGGCGGATGCTTCTGGTTCGTTCATGGCTCTCTCGTGAGTCGTGACCCTCTCTTCGTTAACACCTCTGTCTCTCCATCATCACATCCGCCTCAGGTCCTTTTCCATCTTCTCTCTCCCATCTATATGCTCACTTTTTTTTTTTTTTTATCTTAAAGCTGTGCTGTGTTAAATCCGAAAAATTGTTTCTTGTGTTGTTCACATTGGTCTCCTTGGTGCTTTGTTTTGGTGAAAGATATCGATTGCTATTGTTTAATGATTCTTGCTCATCGTTAAATTGATTATCTATATATTTTCAATTAACTGACCTGGGTTACTCTTCCTCAAGAGCAATGTAACAGCTTTGATAGACATGAAGCTTGAAAAACACAAGAACTTGAAGGAGGAATCCCGGTTTTACTGGCGAGAGATTCAGAGTGGAACACTCAAATTCAACCGAAAAGAGGCAGAGGTACAGTAACTAACGCTTTCCTACTCTCTTCTGAACTAAGAAAACCGCCTCCTCTGGAATGCCTTTGCACTGTTGTTAGCCTTTCTCGAGTAATTGAATCACTGCTAGGATTAGTTCAACTTAGTATGAAGTTGTTTGAGAGCGACTGATTGATGAGAGAATGGGGTTTGTTTGTGAGCAGGTTTCAGCGTTGAAGCAACTTCAGAAGCAAGAGTTGATAGATTAATTGGTTGGACCAGCACAGAAGAAATCGCTGAGCATAAGAGTATACTGTCAAGTGCCTGTGATATTGTGGTCTCTGGTCAAACACACATAAGTCTTTATACATCTTAATGCTTAAGGATGGCCACTTATGGTTCTGGTGATGTGTTTATTAGTTGGTTAGCTACTTACATTTTCTGTTTTCATTCAGGTAGATGCGAAAGATCCTGCTGCTGGTGCTACATATTATTATAACCAGCAGACTGGAACATCCCAGTGGGCTTAGGCCTCTTGAGCTAACTCCCACTACTTCAATTGCGCCACCTTTGCCTCCTAAAGAAGAGTGGTGATGAAACATCTGGTCTGTGATTCACACATTTAGATTTAATCATCATTATGAGTGACTAGCTCTTTGCTCCATAAGTCCATATGCATATTGATGAAAACATTTTGCTTCTTCTGGTGGTTGTGGAAAGAGGAAATCCTCAAATTTTCTGCTGGAAGTTTGTGATCCCTTGCTTAGTTTACCAGCGTCTTCGTGTTTCTGTTGCACTATACATGCATTGCTTGCTTAATTTTGGTTGCAATCCTGAGCTCTGAACCTTGTGATTCCTAATGCACAGGCCATAAGTATTACTACAATACAAAGACACATGTATCGCAATGGGCTCTTTACAGAAGCCCCCTACCACAAACTCTAACAACTTGGTCGCCCAAGGTACTCCTAAGGGCAGAGGGAGCATCCACCCTCTCAGCTGCCAAGATGCAGCGGATGTGGTGGCTGGGGAGTAGATGATAGAGTCTTGATATCTCTGTAACTGTAACTTTCCGATTGAATATTGAAAAGCAATTACAAACTATAAACTCTGGATCTCATCACAATCCAGAAGATGATCTCATGTCGATCATCTCTAAGCTCATATCGCTCAGCTCATTTACAATCTATAAAATGCATAAGCCCTCAAATGATAAGGGAGAAGACTATTTAAAAACACCCCTTGCGAGTCTTCAGTCGATAACCGTCACAACAGCAAAGCCTCCTTCTGACGCGGAGTCTTTGCTCTCCTCCAATCAATTGTCCAGCTCAGCTGTTGAATGATCCAGCTCATCAGTCATTTCCGCTCCTTTGCTCGCAATAACACTCACTTCAGCTCCTTCATTCTCAACAGGCTTCTTCTTCTTCCTATAGTAAGTGTGATACAGTCTATCAATACTCCCCCCATTCAAAAGAAGCTTGCCCTCAAGCTTATAGTGAGGAAACTGTTGCGTGAATTCTTTAGCTGAAATCCAGGAATTGTCCAGGTCAGAATGACCAATCCACACATTCGTACACGTACTTCTGAACCATTTTATGTAATCCCTCCCATTGAAACATAGCTTGAATCCGCTTCGTAGTCTTCAAGACGCCAGAATGACCTCCCAACTGACCATCATGACACTCAAACAAGATCAGAGGAATGAAAGCCGAAGTACCAGGTATAACCAATCGTCGCTTGTACCACAACTTGCCGTCCTTCACCGTATAATGCTTATTGGTTTCCGTAGCAGACGAAACAGATAGTATCAGCGCCTGTATTTTAGAATCAGAGTCAATCTCCTTGTATAAGTCCTGTAGCTGAACCACAGCAGGTATCGTTAACGCGAATAGCGACGAACTTGAAAGTGCCGGATGCGGTGCTTCAATGCGGGATAGACCATCGGCTGCCTTATTTTCACAGCCCGGCTTGTACAAAATTTCAAACTCATATCCCAGCAATTTAGTTAACCAATTCTGATATTCCATATTCACCTCTTTCTGCTCGAGGAGAAACTTCAAACTTCTCTGATCAGTACGCACCACAAATCGTCGCCCCAATAAGTAATGTTTCCACTTTTGCACGGCTAAGACAACAGCCATTAATTCTCTCTCATAAGCCGGTTTTAACTGTTCTCTCGGTGTCAGACCATGACTGTAGAAAGCGATCGGACGAAGCTCCTGCATCAAAACTGCACCAATCCCAAACCCAGAAGCATCGGATTCCACCACAAAAGTTTTGTTAAAATCCGGAAGTGCCAACACCGGAGCTGAAACCATCGCTTGCTTAAGTCTGTCAAACGATTGCTGTGCGTCAGGGGACCATTGAAAGAGATCCTTCTTCAAAAGAGCCGTCAAAGGTCTTGCAATGAGGCCATAATTTCTGATGAATCTGCGGTAGTAACCCGTGAGTCCCAAAAATCCTCGTAACTGTTTCACCGTTGTAGGAGTTGGCCAACGGTGCATAGCCTCTGTTTTAGCAGCATCTGTCGCAACTCCAGTCTCTGAGATAATATGCCCAAGATACTCCACCTGAGGAAGACCAAAAACACATTTCTTCATGTTTGCAAATAATTTTTGTTCGCGAAACACCTCCAAAACTGCTCGCAAATGGCCAACATGATCATGAGTGTTCTTGCTATAGACCAAGACGTCATCAAAAAACACTAGTACGAAGTGACGGAGGAAAGGCTTAAAGATCTTGTTCATTAGTGCCTGGAATGTCGCAGGGGCATTTGTTAAGCCAAATGGCATAACAAGAAACTCATAGTGGCCTTCAACTGTACGAAAAGCAGTTTTCGGAATATCAGCCTCGGACATCCGGATCTGGTGATAACCGGAACGTAAGTCCAGTTTTGAAAATATCGCAGCTCCGTTCAATTCATCTAGGAGCTGATCGATGACCGGAATGGGAAAAGAATCCGGTACAGTTGCCTTATTCAAAGCCCTGTAATCAACACAGAACCGCCAAGTGCCATCCTTCTTTGGTACAAGGAGTACTGGGCTTGAAAAGGGACTTATACTCGTTCGTATGATACCCGCTGCTAGTATCTCATCGACCATCTTCTCCATGACAATTTTGCTGGCATGTGGGTACCTATAAGGTCTTACAGAGATAGTGCTTACTCCAGGTTTCAAGTGAATGGCATGTTCATGGCCACGTATTGGAGGTAAGCCCATTGGAACTGCAAAAACATCAGGAAATTGTTCCAAAAGCTCTGTAATAGGTAACGGAACTGCTCGGATCTCTGATGTTGGACTACTGAGTACCAGAGGTGCTTCTCTTCCCTTGGCATCAATAGGTAAGGCAGGAGATAGCGACTTGAAAGAGAACTTGGTATAATGTATGGATTGATCTCCAACCAGAGTCACTCTCTTATTGTTATAGTCAAAAGAGAGGATCTGTTCCTTCCAATCCACCTCACATTTACCCAAGGTTTCAAGCCACTGTATGCCTAGTATAACATCAACGAATCCCAGTTCCAAAGAGATAAAATCAGACGTGAAGTTTGTTTGTGACAATGAGAATGTGACTGCGTGGCACACACCGGTCCCTTTCACAGTGATTCCATTGCCTAACAACACGTCGAGGCTGCGTTCTTCAGACACATTCAACCGCAGCTTCTGCACAACTTCAGGAGAGATGAAGTTATGTGATGCTCCGCTATCGAGCATGAAAATCAGTTGAAACTTTCCAATCTTTCCATACATTTTGGTAGTCTTAGGAGAGTGGAGTCCCATAAACGAATTGAGAGATAAAGTTCTAAGTTCTTGTACTTCCTCCAATCGATCCTGCTCGGTCGACATCTCATCATATTCTCCTAACACCTCCATTTCAAGACCATTGACCACCGTCAAAATCCGCAATTCTCGTTTCGGGCAAATACTGATATGAGTTCGAGACCATTTGTCACCACAGTGAAAACAGATACCATCCTTCCTCATCTGTGATAGTTCTGCATCAGAATACTTCTGTCGCGGACGGATAGACTGTTTATTATTATAGTTGTTCTCCTTGTTGATACTGTTTTGTGTTGTGGTGCTCGCAGGTGCATTCTGACTATTTGAAGAAAACGCTCCTGACCGCTGGATCTGAGACCCTGTTGTGCGTTGAGTGTTGTGAGTTGTTGTCACTCCCCGGCCTGATGATGCTGAACTTTGTGACTGATGCATTATTGCAGAAGTAGTACTCACCACACGACAAAATGCACTAGATTCCATTCGTAGCACAGCAGCAATATGTTGTTCCAATCCCCGGGGCTCTTTCATTCTGATAACCTCTTGCATCGCCGTACTTAAGCCATTGTAGAAAATATCCACGAGACTCTCGTCATCCACTTGAGGTACCAAAGAAGAAAGCTCTTCAAACTCTGAAATATAATCCTCCACCGTTCCTCGTTGCGTTATTCGGAACAGCCTTTTTCCCGGAGTCTCCTCAATAGATTCTGAAAACCGCAAAATCAGCTTGTTCTTGAAATCAGTCCAATCACGGAAACCTTTCCTTTGAAGCTCCCAATAATACCACTGGCGAACTCTCCCTTCCAAACTCAGTGAAACTAACTCCAGTTTCTCGGCATCTGAATATCGTCCAATATGGAAAAACCTCTCCACTTCGATTAGCCATATACAAGGTTGTTTTCCGGTAAACATCGGCATTTCAATTTTTTTTAGCAAACTATCTCGATTCGTCAAATTCAAATTCCCAGCTCGATAACCTAATGAAGAATCATCCCGGTTTGATTCCAAGTTCGTAGGAGATACCTGAATCGGAATAGGTGATCGTGATTGTTGACGGTGTTGGGTTGGATTTCGCGATGTTCCCGGAATATCTGTATTCGGACCTCGGTTAGTGAACAAATGAGCTTCAATCGCATCGAACTTCGAATCCATCTTCTTATCGATCTTCAGTATCAGCGACGTGAGTGATTGTAGCGTCGAATCCGTCTGGTCTCGGAATTCGGATAATGCCTTGAGTTGACTTTGTACGGATTCCATTTGCTGTTGTAGCGGAGAAATCCCTTCGTAATCGCCGTATTCTGAATGTGCCGGAGACGTATTCCGATTTGCCATCGCCATTTTCGTCGCGTTAGATTCGATCGCAGTTTCACCGCACCAATGATAGAGTCTTGATATCTCTGTAACTGTAACTTTCCGATTGAATATTGAAAAGCAATTACAAACTATAAACTCTGGATCTCATCACAATCCAGAAGATGATCTCATGTCGATCATCTCTAAGCTCATATCGCTCAGCTCATTTACAATCTATAAAATGCATAAGCCCTCAAATGATAAGGGAGAAGACTATTTAAAAACACCCCTTGCGAGTCTTCAGTCGATAACCGTCACAACAGCAAAGCCTCCTTCTGACGCGGAGTCTTTGCTCTCCTCCAATCAATTGTCCAGCTCAGCTGTTGAATGATCCAGCTCATCAGTCATTTCCGCTCCTTTGCTCGCAATAACACTCACTTCAGCTCCTTCATTCTCAACAGGCTTCTTCTTCTTCCTATAGTAAGTGTGATACAGTCTATCAGTAGACCTGGTCCAGAGCTGGGGTTATTGTGTCCACTGTACAAGGTCCGTCCATTGTCTTGCAATATTTATTTTAGTCAGATTGCTGCATAGTGACTGCTTTGATCGAAGAATGTCAAAAACCTGTACTACTCTTACTGTGGCTTGCTTTCTTTCCTGGTTGAATTTTGTGTTATTAGAAAGTATCTAATAACGTGCATCAAGACCTGAAATAGACTTCATTCACTTGCATATTTTGAGGTTTATGCCTCTCTGCCCCTTTAGTTAAGGGAACTCATACTATATGGAATGCAGATTTTTTAATCTCCCAAAACAGGAGTACTTGCCAGCAAGCTTAAGTAACTTTACAAATGCAGGAGATTCTGGTCAAAAATAACCAAATCAGAGGTATGCATCTCTCAGAATTATAGTAGTAGAAAAAAAGATCCTTCTGGTCAGTCATCATCATTTGACTTTACTCTTGTGGTTTACTCTTTACACCACATGATACAACAAATGGCAATGATTGAAACAGGTCTGGTTCAAAACCTCCCTTGAGGCAAATAACGTGCTCATGTCGAGGATGATGATTTGGACCCAAGCTCTTACTCAGATGCGCCACGGGGTGGCTGGTAATGTCTATAACACCCATTTGAACCATTTCATGAGTCGACATGACCTTATGTGAAAACCAAGCTTATTAGGTTTGGTCTGATTCCTTCTCGTCGTGTAGGGTTGTTGGACTGAAAGGAGTACAACCGCTAACCGCTGATTCAACTGCCACAGTAATGTCACTTGTTCTTTTAGTTCAAATATTCAGACATATATACTGACCTCACTAGGTTCATGTGTATGGTTGCAGCTTGACACAAAATCTAGTTCAAATCGTGGTTTCAGGGACCTCTGTTTCAACAGAGACCGTATCCATCACCTGGAGCAGTTCTCAAGAGAAACGCTGAGGTAGCATCATCGAAACCAGGCTCTCATTTCACTGAAATCTTAAAGAGAGGCGATGGAAGTGATGGTCTTGGGGATGCAGATTGAGAGAGATCCACACTGATCTTATAAAGATCGATCTCGTCTTCTTCTCGTTTGTATGTTGTTGCTTTCTCCATATATGATGCTGAGGAGAGTAGTTTTGTTTACTGTATAGTGGACACAAAACAAACCATAATTAGTGCGACTTTTAGCTTCAGTTTACAGAGAATATTTACCTTCTCAACATATACATTTCCAATTTCCACCGTCGCAAGGTTAGTCCAGCTGAACAAACAAGCAAACACCAAATATGAATAACAACATCTATTTAGTACAATTAGCAGATTCACGTAGGATTAAAAACGATGCACGAAACGAAAGATGATGACTCTGAAATAGCATTTTAAAACTACTTAATTTTGGAGTAAAATATGAGGTAATATATTGGAGTTGCCCTAAGAGATACATAACTAACAAAGTGGCTTTTAGTGTTAAATGAATCTTATTTATTGTTAACCCATAAACAAAATGATCATATCATATCATCAGTATATAAGATAACAAAACTTCATTCATTTCATTAGTCGGCATTAAAAAAAAAAAAAAAAAAAAGGTAATAACTCAATTTCCTTTTTCTTATTTAGGAAATTTTGTCTTTTTTTGAGAAAATAAAATATTTAGGAAATTTTGTTTACTTTTATTCTTGGCAATAGTTTCTTTCTGCTCATTATCTCGATTGCAGTCTCTTCTTTTCCTTTGAGTCTTCGTTTTGAATCCGATCACTAATCACTAATAGAGATATGGAGAGAGACAATGGGGAAGATAAGCTGAGGATTGAATTCTCGAAGAAGGTGAGACCGCTCTGCAACTTCTGCGAGGTCCCCAAGCCCAGGTAAAGAAAATCTGAATTAGTTCTTAGGTATGGAACGAGTTACACAGAATTCTGAGTTTGCAAACTTTTTCCAGGTTTGAACTAAGACCACACGAACAAGATCATGGAGCAGTGGTAGGTATATCCACACAAAGTCATGAACCGTTTTCAATATGTATTTCTGTTTTTGCTCACATTGATTGTACACGGCTTCTCTAGGGCACGGAGAGCGAACTCGAGAGATTACGGCTTGTGACCAGGTATAAAAATTGCTCATTAAGATTCGCTAACCATTCTTTCTCTCTTTCCGCTACTAGCCCTTCATATGAGTTTTTTATCCAGGAGAATGACTGGTAAGGATCTCGAGGGTCTTAGTTTCAGCGAGCTGCTATTACTTGAGAGTCGGCTAAAGGATGTCTTGGTCATTGTCAAGGACCAACAGGTGAAGCAAAGAATTTACTTACTTACGTTAGGAACTCGTCGTCATTGGAAATATTGTCGTTTTTCAAACTGCCTGTTTGTTTCACTATTATAGAAGAAAGTAGAGCTGGAAGAAGATGAAAGGATGTGCAAACAGGTAACCTTATTTTCCAAGTTTGAAGCTTTCTTCCCAAATGTATCTTTCCCTCGCTATATATTCACAGACATACACAATTCTGCAGAAACAGGATGGCAAGGGGAGAGAGCTCTCGGCTCCGTGCAATTTCTTTGGGAGCAGGTACTCTCTTCAGCTAGCTTAAAAAAATGCCTTTTTGTATCTCTGTGCAAAGGATCCAGTATGGTTCTGCAGCTCTCTTGGCTTAGCGCATAGTATTGAATTGTTTTCATCCCTCAAGAATTGCGAGAGATCATCTGAGTTTTAGTCCTGTGATGATTTTGATGGCTTTTGCTTTCTGATCATTGAGCCGATTGTTTTCTCTTTGGGCATATGCAGCTCCGAAGAAAGGCCACAGAAACAGGATGATGAGGAACCAGTGATGGTACTTACTTATACATTTGCTCTTTTTTCATCGCTCGCATTGTGTCTTTACAAATGCTTCTGTTATTACTGCAGTCTCGATTGGAGAGGGCGTTCGAGACACGAAATGCTGAATCCATGCAGAGTGAATTTGAGAGATTGTGGCTTCTGAATGAGTAGGACACCTCTGATTTTCCCGTTTCCTGGCTGAAACCATCTCTTTGTGTTTGAATCATCTCATGGGTTTTTCTTTTATCCTCCCCAGGAGAATGAATGGTAGGGAGCTTGACGGTATGACTCTCTTCGAGTTGCTCCTACTTGAAGGCCAAATATTAGATGGTATTAACAGTGTCAAGGACCAGAAGTTGGAACCGAGAATGGAGCAAATTGCAAGGCAGCGCAAAGAGGTAAACATTCATCCATGTAAAATCTGGCCTTCAAGTTGTAACTCTATATCTCTTCTTCTTTCCTCTCACGTTTGCTTGTCTCTTCAACAAGGAATTAATCTCTCTGTCAGCTGAGCAAGAGAGATGTTCATTGGACACTGTCAAGGATAATCACCATCGTGACATTTCCTTGCGATTCAGATCACAGCGCACATTTCCTTGCAATTCAAGGCGAATTGAATTCTCGAAGAAGGTGAGACCGCCCTGCAACTTCTGCGAGGTCCCCAAGCCCAGGTAAAGAAAATCTGGACCCGAATTTCTAGGGTTTTGTTGTTGAATTAGTTCTTAGGTATGGAACGAGTTACACAGAATTCTGAGTTTGCAAACTCTTCCCAGGTTTGAACTAAGACCACACGAACAAGATCATGAAGCAGTGGTATGTATATCCACACAAAGTCATGAACCGTTTTCAATATGTATTTCTGTTTTTGCTCACATTGATTGTACACGGCTTCTCTAGGGCACGGAGAGCGAACTCGAGAGATTACGGCTTGTGACCAGGTATTAAGATTGCTCATTAAGATTCGCTAACCATTTTTTCTCTCTTTCCGCTACTAGTCCTTCATATGAGTTTTTTCCCAGGAGAATGACTGGTAAGGATCTCGAGGGTCTTAGTTTCAGCGAGCTGCCATTACTTGAGAGTCAGTTACAGGATGTCTTGGTCATTGTCACGGACCAACAGGTGAAGCAAATAAATTACTTACTTACGTTAGGAACTCGTCGTCATTGGAAATATTGTCAATTTTCAAACTGCCTGTTTGTTTCACTATTACAGAAGAAAGTAAAGCTGGAAGAAGATGAAAGGATGTGCAAACAGGTGACCTTATTTTCCAAGTTTGAAGCTTTCTTCCCAAATGTATCTTTCCCACTGTATATATTCACAGCAATCTGCAGAAACAGGAAGCAGGGGATGAGGATGACAAGGGGAGAGAGCTCTCGGCTCCGTGCAAATTCTTTGGGAGCAGGTACTCTCTTCAGCTAGCTTAAAAGATGGGGTTTTTTTTTTTTTTTTTGTAATCTCTGTGCAAAGATCCAGTATTGGATCATCTCCTAGGGCAGATATGGACCCCGTTGTTTGTGGGGCTATATATGGTTCTGCAGTTCTCTTGGCTTTTAGCGCATAGTATTTGAATTGTTTCATCCCTCAAGGATCTTGAGAGATCATCTGATTATCTGAGTTTTAGTCCTGTGATGATTTTGATGGCTTACTTATGCTTCCTGATCATTGAGCCGGTTGTTTTCTTTTTGGGCATATGCAGCTCCGAAGGAAGGCCACAGAAACAGGATGATGAGGAACCAGTGATGGTACTTACTTATACATTTGCTCTGCCGTCCTGTCTCTTTTCTTGCCTCACATTGTGTCTTTACAAATGCTTCTGTTATTACTGCAGTCTCGATTGCAGAGGGCGTTCGAGACACAAAATGCTGAATCCATGCAGAGTGAATTTGAGAGATTGTGGCTTCTGAATGAGTAGGACACCTCTGATTTTCCCGTTTCCAGGCTGATACCATCTCTTTGTGTTTAAAAAATCATCTCATGAGTTTTCTCTTTTATCCTTTCCAGGAGAATGAATGGTAGGGAGCTTGATGGTATGACTTTCTTCGAGTTGCTCCTACTTGAAGTTCAGATATTAGATGGTATGAACAGTCTGCAGGACCAGATGGCGAGACCGAGATTGGAGGAAATTGCAAGGCAGCGCAAAGAGGTAAACATTTATAATCCGTTCCAAGTAGTAAATCTGAATCTCTTCTTCTTTCCTTGTCTCACGTTTTCTTGTCTGTTCAACCAGGAATCAATCTCTCTGTCAGTGTCAGCTGAGCAGGAGAGATGTTCATTGGACATTGTCAAGGATGATCACCATATATCGTGACATTCCCTTGAGATTGAGATCACCACACACGCTTCCTTCTGCTTCAAGAAAGCTCAGAAGATTCCAAAACCGGAAGATCAGGCTATGAGGTTTTCGAGCAGGAAGTTTATATTGCTGTTTTTTATAAGATATTGTTGCAAGAGTCTCAGATTTCGCCTGATAACTCTTAAGATTTTGTAATGTGTCCGAAAGAAAACAGCAGATAACAAGTACTTAATCTTATTTTCGTCTCAACTCTGAATACTTTTTCATTAAGTTGTTGGTTTTGCTCAACTGGATTCTACGTGGCTCATTCTCCTTTTGTTACCTAGTCAATGGCTCGAATTAAATCCTGACTTTTCACCAGCACGAAAGAGCAGAGAAATCATGAAATTACCCACCGAATTTTCCTTTTTACAACAATCACTCATTTTTAAAATGAAGACTTACTTATTCTTGCACACTTCTCTCTACTAGCGAAGAATTAGCTTAGTGTACGTTAACTAATATGCACCAAGATTTTAGCGCACCGTCCTATGGGTTTGATCTTAAGTCTTAACAAAAGAACTCATAACACAGCGAACATAAAATATGCAAACTCATTTTTACAGACGGACTTCAAAAACATGGCATTGATGTCAAGTATGAATGTATGATTGCTATTTCCACGTAGGATTATGTCATGGTTACAGTAATGGGCCAGAAATATAGGAGGTAGGCTTTTAAGATCCATAGCTTCGAGTAAGTGTTATCTTTTCATCGTCTTCTCTTCATCCATCGAAGAGCCTCCTTCCGCTCGCGTTAGCTCTAATGGCAACCGTTACCCATTTAAAGCTCATCACTCCGCCGGAATCTTCCCGCGCTGATCGTCCGGGAGCTAAGAAGGCCTCCGACGCGTTCCAGGAGAAGAAATCTGTGTCTGTGAACTACGACCGAGGGGAGCATGAGGTCTATGTCCGGGTCGGCGGGTTCAGGAAAGCGGATATCCAGAGACGTTACCGACTCCGGGTTGAGAACGACAGGTTTCAGAAGGATTGGAGTTTATCGGAAGTGGTGGATCGGCTTATGGCGCTCAATCGTTGGGACCAAGTTGATGGTGTTCTCAATTCCTGGGTCGGCCGGTTTGCTAGAAAGAATTTCCCCATTCTTATCAGGGTATGTCTGTTAAACTCTTTCTCGATTAATTGGTTGAATTGAAATTGAACTTAGCGGAGTTTGAATTTCGGAATTTGCAGGAGCTCAGTAGAAGAGGATGCATCGAGCTTTGTGTGAATGTTTTCAATTGGATGAAGCTACAGAAGAATTACTGTGCGAGGAACGATATATACAACATGATGATTAGGCTTCATGCTAGGCATAATTGGGTTGATCAGGCTCGTGGCCTCTTCTTTGAAATGCAGAAATGGAGGTATGTGTGTGTGAATGACAATCAAAGTTTTTTTATTTGAAAGTGTTCTGTAGCTTAACTCCATTTTGAAGTTTTTTTTCTTTTTCTTTCAGTTTATTGGAAATTCATTGGTTGCGAACTTTTATGCTATGGTTGTAGCTGCAAACCGGATGCTGAGACGTACAATGCTCTAATCAATGCCCATGGTCGAGCTGGTCAGTGGCGCTGGGCTATGAATCTTATGGATGACATGTTACGTGCAGCTGTGTGTAAAACTTTGCTTAAGAATTAACACTTTTACCTTTAATTTCATTATTTCTCATCAGTTTTACAATTTTTGGGCCTTAGTTAGTGTTGCTTTCAAACACGATTTTGACCCTTCTCTGGTTTTGCAGATCGCTCCTAGTCGTACAACCTACAACAATCTGATCAATGCTTGTGGATCTAGTGGAAACTGGAGAGAGGCTCTGGAAGTATGCAAGAAAATGACAGATAACGGAGTTGGACCTGATTTGGTGACTCACAACATTGTGTTGTCAGCGTACAAGAGTGGCCGTCAGTATTCAAAAGCGCTATCTTATTTTGAGCTCATGAAGGGAGCTAAAGTTCGTCCTGATACCACCACTTTCAATATCATTATATATTGCCTGTCAAAGCTTGGTCAAAGTAGCCAAGCCCTTGATGTTTTCAACGCCATGAGGGGAAAAAGAGCTGAGTGCCGACCTGATGTTGTGTCATTTACTAGCATCATGCATTTGTACTCTGTCAGGGGAGCGGTTGAAAACTGCAGAGCCGTGTTCGAAGCGATGCTTGCAGAAGGTCTGAGGCCTAACATTGTTTCCTACAATGCCTTAATGGGTGCCTATGCTGTTCACGGAATGAGTGAAAATGCTCTCTCGGTTTTCCAAGAAATAAAGAGGAATGGTATGCTCCCAGATGTGGTCTCTTATACATGCTTGCTCAATTCTTATGGAAGATCACGCCAACCTGAAAAGGCTAAGGAGGTATTCCTGATGATGAGGAAGGAAAGGAGAAAGCCTAATGTTGTTACTTACAATGCACTGATTGATGCTTATGGGTCTAATGGGTATCTAGCTGAAGCTGTGGGAATCTTCAGGCAGATGGAGCAAGACGGCTTTGAGCCGAATGTTGTTTCAGTGTGCACTCTTTTGGCTGCTTGTAGTAGGTGTGGGAAAAAGGTGAATGTTGAGACTGTACTTTCCGCAGCACAGTCGAGAGGTATCAAGCTCAATACAGAAGCCTATAACTCAGCCATTGGAAGCTTTATAAATGGTGCGGAACTTGAGAAGGCCACTGCGTTGTATCAGACTATGAGAAAAAAGAAAGTCAAAGCTGATTGTGTTACTTTCACTATCCTTATAAGCGGTTCGTGTAGGATGTCAAAATATGCTGAAGCAATTAGTTACTTGGAGGAGATGAAAGATCTCAGTATTCCATTGACGAAGGAGGTTTGCTCTTCTGTTTTGTGTGCTTACAGCAAACAGGCAAGTGCTTCTGATTCTGATTGAGCTCAGAAGAAGACGTGTGCATTTGAGAGGATTCTGATTTTTGTATGGTTTGATTGTGATAATATCCAGGGTCAAGTTACAGAAGCAGAATCCATATTCAACGAGATGAAGATGGCTGGTTGCGAACCTGATGTGATCGCATACACTTCAATGCTCCATGCTTACAATGCTTCAGGTACATATATATATATATATACCATGAGAGCAAGCATGTTAAGAAGAATCGTAACAAAAATGTTATTTTATGGATCTGAATTCTCTTTGTGTCCACAGAAAAGTGGGACAAGGCTTGTGAGCTCTTCCTGGAAATGGAAGCAAATGGAATAGATCCAGATTCTATTGCATGTTCAGCTTTGATGAGATCTTTTAACAAGGGAGGTCAACCTTCAAATGTGTTTATCTTGATGGATTTAATGCGGGAAAAAGAAGTCCCTTTCACTGGAGCTGTTTTCTTTGAGATCTTCTCGGCCTGTAACACGTAAGTACTCGTATCTCAATTCACATTACAACAAAAAACATCAGTTTCACTCCACTGATCTGTGTTCTCTTCTTCTTTCGACATTTCAGCTTGCAGGAATGGAGAAGAGCAACAGAGCTCATCCAAATGATGGAGCCGTATCTGCCGTCGCTATCAATCGGCTTAACTAATCAGATGCTGCATCTTTTTGGGAAGAGTGGTAAAGTCGAAGCAATGATGAAGGTGCAAGTAACTTTTATTTTGTTTGTTCTCTTTCCTTTTTCGCTTCAGGAGATAAACCAAGATACTTTTTTAACCAAAGCCATGTTTCACCAATAACACACGCAGCTTTTCTATAAGATAATGGCATCTGGTGTTGAAATCAACCTCAAGACTTATGCAATACTGTTGGACCATCTTTTAGCTGCTGGAAACTGGAGAAAATACATTGAGGTAATTACTTTTTTTTTTTTTTTTGTATCCTGCCAAATTAATTTCCATTAATATTCCTTAACAATGATATATTTGACTCTTGTGCGAATGATTTGCAGGTTTTAGAATGGATGAGTGATGCTGGTATTCAACCTTCAAATCAAATGTATCGTGACATTATTTCCTATGGTGAAAGAAGTGCAGGGATCGAGTTCGAGCCTCTAATACGCCACAAATTGGGTGAGATTAAATTATTCCGTTACATGAGTTTTAGATTCAGCTTAAGTTTTTTTGGACGTAACTATATCACATTTTATTTCATAGGATCACTGAGAAACAAAGGAGAAGATCTGAGTCCACCTCATAGACACGAATGCACATTGTAGTTTCCATTGTATATTTATATTTTTGGCCGAGTGATAATTGTGTGATGTTTGTAAACTTGTAATATCCTCTATCAATATGATCATTCAGTTTGCAAACCAAATAAATAGTGTGAAGGTATTAAAAATAAACGTATATTATTGGCTACAGTTACCATTTGAATTGCTATAGAATCTATGTCCAGATAAACTTATTAAATTTATACTAAATCTTGTTTGGGTACATATTCCATTAAAATGAAGGCATTCAGCATTCAACCAATCATTTTGAAAATTTGAAATGTAATTTATAAAATGGAAAGATTCGATGTGTAAGCCATTATAACGGTAGAGGATACATGAAGAATCAAATGACCAATTATCCGATTTAAATATAGGGAAACACTATAAGCTAATTTGTTTGATATAAACAAAAAAACAACGGTTGCCAAAAAAAAAAAAACAAAAAAAACAACGTTTTGAGTGTACAATTCAAAGAATATTCCTTGAACGAGGCTAATGTCGGGAAACACTCCACATTAAAAATGTCAGAATCCAAGAAGCAGATCATGTACACGTGGACATTAATTATACACGTCAGCACCGAAGACATAAGAAAACCTACACTGCTAAGTTACCAAAACAACCCTCATCCCCCGTTGATAGCCGTTGCAGTTGTTACCTTCCGCATCGTAAAAAAATGGAAACCAAATCGGGACGTAATGGTAAATAATATAAGTCCGTAATTTATTTTTGCCGTTGTTAGATTAGAGAGAAACTCAAAAATCATTGTATTCGGTGAAAAAAGAAGAAATAGTCAAAGTTAATTAGCCATCTCTTTCTTTCTTCTCTCACTCCCATTTCTCTCAGCTCACACTCTCTCTCTCTCTCTCTCTTTGCTTCCACTGTATCGAGCTCGGTTGTTGCTTGCTATAGTGCGCCTTTTCTCTTTCCTAGGGGTTTCTTTTTGTGCGTATTTGGTTGGGGGGGAAGAGGTTCTGATCATGGCGTCGATGTCGTCGTCGGATCAGGGACCTAAGACAGAGGCGGGATGCAGCGGAGGAGGAGGAGGAGGAGGAGAGAGCTCGGAGACTGTGGCGGCGAGTGATCAGATGTTGTTGTATAGAGGTTTTAAGAAGGCGAAGAAGGAGAGAGGTTGCACAGCTAAGGAGCGTATCAGTAAAATGCCGCCGTGCACCGCTGGCAAAAGGAGCTCCATTTACCGTGGAGTCACCAGGTACCGACACTGTGTGTTATTTTTGCTAATTGCCTTCAAATCGGAATTTCGGTTTATTATGCAGAGGAAATGGTGGGGGATTGGAGAGTAGGATTGATTTTGAATTTTGTATTGTGTCGTCTGCATCAGTGTATAGACTCTTAGAATGTTTGGTGGGAGATCCCTTTGGTGTGAAGCTGAGTTATCTGGAATCGGCTAATTGTGCTCATAAGCACTAATTTTGGTTCACTAACTTTCAGATTTAAGATTGCAAGACATCATTTTATAGTGAAAGTAGAGTTTTTTAGAGGTTTTTGTCCACACAATGCAAAAGTTCCAAAGAAATTCGTACAAATCAAGAGTTAAACTTTGCTAGGAATGAGTGAAAGAAACGAGTACGTTCTTAGCATCATTGATTTTGAAGCCTTTTCTACCCACTAAGTGTAGGTTGGTCCATGTCATTAGGATATCGACACTTTGCTTCTCAGTGAGTCAAGACTTGAATGAGTCAAGACTTGAATGCACTAAGCTTACGGTTCTGCGGTTTTGTCTCATAACAGTAGGAGTGTTGATGCGTTTTGTTTCTAAAATTTGTTGAGTACAGGCATAGATGGACAGGTCGTTATGAAGCTCACCTTTGGGATAAGAGTACCTGGAACCAAAACCAGAACAAGAAGGGAAAACAAGGTTAAATAACTTTCCTCATCTCATCTGCACTGAGTTTTCTTTTGTTTGGAGTATCAACTCTGATCCTTTTTTGTTTCCCTGATATTTTCATGGTTAACGGAAATTTTGCCACACCAGTTTATCTAGGTAAGTTAAAAGTTTTGGAGGTATTATTGATTGTGTTTTTGTTGTATCGGAACACACTTGGTGTCTGATTGGATTAGCTTTGACTAAAGAACCCAACTCATACTTGACAGGAGCATATGATGATGAAGAGGCTGCTGCTAGAGCTTATGACCTTGCTGCCTTAAAATATTGGGGACCTGGGACACTTATAAATTTTCCGGTGAGATTTCTACGGTAGTATGCTTTAAAGATTTGAGTTTTAAGCTCTTCAACCGTAACAATTGTACTGAGGATGCTTACAGGTTCTTAGGGCCACCCTTCTCAATCAATTTTTATATATACATGTGTGTACTTACGTATTTCATTCACGTAGGTGACGGATTACACCAGGGATTTAGAAGAAATGCAAAATCTCTCAAGAGAAGAGTACCTTGCATCTCTACGTAGGTGCGTATGTATTTAAAAGCAATACATTATTCTTTTAGGAACCATTTATTACTGATACTATTTAGATATCCCTTTGGCAGAAAAAGCAGCGGTTTTTCAAGAGGGATAGCAAAATATCGTGGACTTCAAAGGTAAGAATCTGACCAGCAATTGGCTTACTTCTCTCTGTGCTTTTTTTTGGTCGGTAAAACTTGGAATCAAACGTGATTGTCTCTGTGCATTTCATAGTGCCTATAAGGAAAATCTTTAGAGGCACATTATGGATTATCACAGTTTGAGTGAACTGACTCATTGTGGACTATCACTGGCTAATTTCATAGGAAGCGTTTATATGCTACTCTTAGATAGGGCCAATCTATCTTCAGACTTCTTTAACCTGTTGTGTTTTGGTTGTAGCTCTCTTTCGTTTTTGTCTTTTTTACCTTTCATTGTCACAATTAACAGTTAAACCTGATATGCATTTCTGCTGTTTTTTCCAACTATTCTGCAATTCCTGACCAGCCGATGGGACGCATCAACCAGTCGTATGCCCGGACCTGAATACTTCAGTAACATTCATTATTGTGCGTTTCTTCTAACAACATTTACCTATGTTTGAAGCTTCATTGGACCATGCAAAACTTAATTTTCATTAATAGCAGGGGCAGGTGATGATCGAGGAACAGAAGGTGACTTTCTAGGTAGCTTTTGTCTGGAAAGAAAGATCGATCTAACAGGATACATAAAGTGGTGGGGAGTTAACAAAACCCGTCAACCAGAATCTTCAACAAAAGCATCAGAGGATTCAAAAGTTGAAGATGCCGGTACTGAGCTTAAAACACTGGAACACACATCACAGGCAACAGAACCGTACAAGGCGCCTAACCTTGGCGTCCTTCGTGGCACTCATCAGAGAAAAGAAAAACAAATATCATCACCATCCTCCTCCACCTCTTCTGCTTTAAGTATCTTGTCTGCGTCACCTGCTTACAAGAGCCTGGAGGAGAAAATGCTGAAGATCCAAGAAAGCAGCACTAGAGAAAACGATGAGAATGCAAATCGTAACATCATTAATATGGAGAAGAGTCACGGCAAGGAAATAGAGAAACCGGTTGTCGTGAGTCACGGAGTTGCTTTAGGCGGTGGTGGTTCTGCTGCTGCTTTGTCTCTTCAGAAAAGCATGTACCCACTTACCTCTCTCTTAACTGCTCCATTGCTCACAAACTACAATGCATTGGATCCCCTCGCAGACCCTATTCTCTGGACACAGTTTCTTCCTTCAGGACCCTCTCATACTTCAGAGGTTCGTATTCATTTATCTATCTTTATATAATTTTCCTCACACATACGAGCTTTTTCTCTGATGGAAACCACAGACCTAGTGGTTTACTACAACGCATCTTCCTAATGTCATATTATTGTCTCTCTTTCTTCTGCAGGTGACTAAGACAGAGACAAGCTGTTCCACATACAGCTACCTCCCACAACCACAAGAGAAGTGAGCCGTTCCCTTAAGTCTTTCTTCTATATGTCTGATTCTCCTGATCGTGAGATGAATTCGTCGACTTAACATCTCTTTTAAAAGTTGGGAGAAGTGTGGCTATGGTCTAAAGCAAGAATGTACAGGTTTTGTTAGTGGTTGTTTGTTTTTTCAGTGTGGAATATAGAATTATCATATATGATGTAAAACAGAAAAGATATTATCATTATAGTATAAAAGTTTGCTCTTAAAACTTCTGCACAAGGTAAAATTTGATTGTGACCTATCTAAATCTAATCATTCATCTCTCTACCGACAAATGTTACCTTCACATGTGTGAACTCTCTGCACAAGACTCATGTAAGTTTAATTGAATCCTACTACCCAAACAGGTACTGAGTATATAACTGTTCCAACCGCAAAAGAAACCGCGATGGTGAAAGATGCATACGCATAGGCTCTCCATGGGCAGTCACTTTCTCTCATCGCATTGAACTCAGCCATTAAGGTAGAAACTGTGCTCAGACATCCCAACAAACCAAACTGTATACTCGAAGCAACCGTGTTACATGTTCTTGTGTTCACCTGTTTCCCAAAACAGATACAGAGAATGTTATCTTGTGTGATCTGTTTCGGTAGAAAGAGAGAAAGAAAGAGTTTTTACCGATTTTTTTAACGTTGCCAATGCTGCCATGACGCAAGCTGCAGCTACATTTGCAATGAGGGTGCCAAATGGGATCCACCTCAAGTGTTGTCTATCTTCTCCCAGTCCGCGTCCGTTGAGCCGGGCTAGGAACCATCTGAGCCAGACACCAGGGGCTGCAACTAAACAACCTAACCATAGCTGAGCCTCGCTTGTTCCTTTGTCAAACTCTTTTACAAGCAGAACGGAACTTGCGGTGAGTAAAGCCACAAGCAACAGAAGCATCAAAATCATAGACACAATATGGCTCCTCAAGGTGTTCACTTTAAGACAAGAGTTTCTTTCCTCAGAAGAAGCTTTTCTGTGAAGAAGCCATCTGAAACCTTTGGCTGTTTCAACCCCGAGAATGATGGAGTATGATGTGAGAAACAATCCTGCAAAAGGTCTTTTATGCTGTAAACAAGTATGTTCATCCAATGTAGGTGGTAAATTGGAGATTTCGAAAGCTTAGCCTTTACCTAACAGAAAGCCAAGCACAGCGTGGAGCCATTGGCCATCAGCACTAAGATCAAGCATTTTCTGGTTCCAACCGCTGAATGTTGTGAGGCTCCCCAAATAACCAGTCGATAGTCCGATCGCCAAAAATTCAGAAACTTTTCCTATGTCTGCTTTGAATACGACGCCAAACCAACCCATCAAGAATGATCCTACCTACAAGGAATCATGTGTAGAATTATCTTAAGAGAGGCAGGTCTACAAAAAAACGGCGTTCTTCGAGATGAGTGAATCGTGATTTTTACCATGTTAGAGGGAAGATCAAGGTACAAGATGCTCCCATCACTGGTTACTTGAGCACCAGTTGGTCCAAACAATTTCTGCAGCAGATACCTCGTAATAGCCTGTTTATTTGGAGACAACAAGGAGATCACAATAATTAGAACCAAAAACAAAGCAAGAAACATGGAGATTAAGCATATCAGAAGAGTAAAGCCTCCAAAACTTACCCCAAGAATCCCAAAAACAGCCAAATGAATCAGGCACGATATGTATTCCAAGGACTTTGGTAACACGCGCTCTTCCTCCTTTCCCTATGCAAACCACGAGCTATCATAAATCAAAACACTGAAACTGAGAAACCAACACAAACAGTTTTTAATGTGATTATACGAAGTTAGGGAAGGTCTCTCTACCAGTTTGTTTGTCGCAGGTGACAAGAGTGACTTGGTCTGTAAAGGAGATGCTGTTAAGTTCACAGGCAAAGGTTTGACTACAGAAGTTGAGTTTAAAGCTCGAAGGTCATGTAATACATCATGCTCTTGGCCAGAAGTATCATTAGTCCCTTGTTCTATCAAATCATCAACGGACAAACGGCTGCTTCTACCAGCACTATGCCTTCTCCGAAGTGAGCGATCTCCTATATCCCCAGCCTCCGAGACACTCTCGCTATCGACGTCATTGTTAATTTGGAGAGGCAGGCTACGTGATAAGCTTAAAGAAGAGCCTCCACTGCTCTCCCTACTAAAAGACATGGCTCGATCCGGTTCTTGATCCATAGGCTTTGTAGCCAAAAACACAGAATCTCCTAATATCTCTAGAGACCTTAAAACACAGCGTTGACCAAGATGAAAACGTTGCTACCTGCCTGCACATATTATAAGTCATAGCTAGACAATAAAAAAGACAGACATGAAGGGAAAGTTCAAAAAGAGACAAGACACAATCGAACAATGTGGCAAGTAAACATTAAATGAAATTTAAGATATACAAGTCAAGAGTGGCCCCATTCGAGAGCTCCCAAGGATTATTGAAGAGGTCGTTTGCAAAGTTCTTAGCTTTAATCTTAAAAATCATCGCTTTTCGTTTGATACTAAGACAAGTTCCCAGAAGTTCAACCAAAATACCCCTTTGTATTTCAATAGCAGAGAAAATTCACAGTTTTATGATAGATAATGATATTAGTTTTGTTTTCCTCAAGAACTGTATCCAGATATGTTCTCCACTAGCAGGACAAATTCAACCACAAGTTAACTTCACTTTCTGAACGAATGATAAAAAAAATTACTTGCTTTTTAGACTAAACAAATAGGAAAAGTGGAAATCGAAAAAGAGTAGCTATAATATAATAATCACTTGTTTAAATAGAGAGAGCGAAAACTTTAGAAAGCTCTACAGGTAACAAAGACGTATACTTTTGATAGATCGGGAGACAAGCGGGGTTTTGCATTGCTTTTTGTCATATCGGGTTTCTTGTTTGGGTGAGTGCATTTAAAAAGTCAGCAGCTTTACCTATTGAGAATTGAGTCTTACAAAGAATCAAGCCGACTAAATTTGATCCCAAAAAGTCGCCGGCGGAGATATCGAGCTAACAGCCAGACCGCTTATGGAATCTGGATGAGAAAAGGAGAAAACCGGAAATTATGTCATCACCATCAACAATTCATCGAAAAGCTTTGTTGGACTGTGTTGGTTTGAAGAAGATGAAGCGAACAACGAATCAGGAGAGGCTGCGTTTGTTAATAAAAAGGTTTATCGTTCCATTTTTTCTCGGAGCTCGGCGAGACACAAGTAGTTTGTTGACCTGACAAAAATTGCAAAAAAAGGAAAAAAAAAAAAAAAAAAAAAAAAAACCTTGACGTTAAATTTTGTTTTTACCACATATTTTTTGTTCCGTAATACAACATCTACAAAATCTATATATATATTTGTAATTGAAGTATGTGTGTATACGAAAGTCATCGTTACGCTTTTTGGACGAAATCATGTTTTTGACAATTTTGAAATCTATATTCGTTGAATTTGCTACAGATTGGGTTGGAAAATAAATATTTGATAACTAAAACGACGTTGATGGTGTAGTGTAGTGATGATTTTTGACACAAGTTTTTTACTGCTATAACTTTTATAGTGGTAAAATCAATCGCCTAAGTTCCACCTTTAGAATTAATTTGTTACCCAAAAAGTGAATTGCACTTAAGCGAATATTTTAAGCTCTAATTATTTATTAAAATATCTCTAAACTAAATCCAAAGCACAACAGTGCTAACCAAGCCTTTGATATTAGGTTCAAAACTTCAAATTATATTTCTCTTACCTATGGTTTAGTAATAAAGAGATAGTAGTAAACTAAAATCAAAATGAATTCTAAAATTTAAAGGGCGGCTGTTATCAGCAAACATATAGGTCGGTGGACGAGAATTAGTAGGCCTGGGCGCGGGGCAAGTACTTGCGATATTTGCAGTATTTGCGATCCGCTTTGCCCCTCTCAATTTTTCCTAAAACTGACCCGCGACCCGCCCCGCCCTGTACAAGTACTTGCACTTACAAGTACTTGGTAAAAAATTAACTATTTGCAAATAATCCGCCCCGCCCCGCCCCGCCCCGCCCCGCCCCGCCCCTCCCTGTTATGTTTGTTGTGTTGTTGGGCTGGATCTGGTGGGCTTAGAAAAAATTAAGGTTAGAAAATCTGATAACAATTATTATGGGCTTGGGTTTAATAAACATTTGGGTTATATATTTGGGTTTTAAACAATATTAAACGGGGCGGGTCAAAACGGGGCAAATATAAGAATAAAAATTACGACTTGATATTTGCCCCTCACTTGCAAATAATAACATTTTTCGATTTGTTACCCGACTTGTTATAAACGGGTACTTGCCTTGACAAGGCGGGTAAGGGGCGGGTCACGGATTTTGAGCAAGTAACGGGTATTTGTGTCCAGGCCTAAAAATTAGCTGTCTAACTTAGGAACGCCGTCGTTTTCTCGAAATCTACGTTGCTTTAAACGAATCAGGACGCTCCATGACTATTATCATGGACCCCATTCGGGCCGCCCCTACTTGGCCTTGACGCAAAGGCTTAGATGGGTCAACGTCAACAACTCTAGTATTAATCACTCTACAACTTGACATTAGTCTGATATCTGCATTTATGGGTTTAGTTATCCGATCTATTTTGTTTTTTTCCTTCTTGTTTAATAATTAAATATTTAATTAGCTATGAGAATTACCTTTAGCAAAAAATGATATCAATGTCCATTTGTCTATAGAGTAATCTTTGTAGTTTAGGTATAAGATAATATAGATAATATTCAATTCAAACCTTGTGTCCGGACGAAGAATTAAATAAAGTTCTTCAAAAAGGAACGGTTTCATAATTAATTTTTGTCGACCACTTGTGTTATCCATCCTCAAACGAGTTGCAAAATTATTTTGTTTTATTCCTAGAGAAAAATAAAACTAAAATAAACTGAATTAAATTAAAAAAAAAAACTGAAACAGAAGAATAAATTGGCTGAAACAAACGAAAAATGGAAGCACAAATGTCAGTGAGGCTTAGCCACCTTTCCTTGATTGTTTTCTTTTCCCAGAAGACCATAATATAAACTATGATTTCTTCTTGAAGCGAAATTTTTCCTCTCTTTTCGATTGGATTCCTTCTCTATCTCTCGAGGGCTTCCTGGGTTTCTCTCTGCTGATTTTGAAAAGGAAAGTGAGTGTCGTCGAACGAAATGGGTACTTGGAGGAGCCAATTGAAGGCTATGCTCCGCAAGAATTGGCTCCTTAAAACTCGTCATCCCTTCGTTACTTCAGCTGAGGTTCCTCTCTTCTCTCTATTTACCTTTGATGTTACTTTTCTATTCCACTGATCGTCCTCAATCTGAGCTTTTTCTGGGTCTGGTTCTCTTTCTGCTGAATTGAATTTTGTGTTTTGTTTATGAGATGTTTGTTTTCTCAAGTTTTCGAATTGGGCCTTTAACGAAAAATGTTGATCGAGAGCTTCTTCTTCTTCTTCCTCTTTCCTGGTGCAGATTCTACTTCCGACCGTTGTAATGTTGTTGTTGATAGCCGTGAGGACGCGGGTTGACACCAAAATTCACCCCGCTCACTCGTAAGATATCAGTTGCTTTGCAAGTTTGCTACTATAATGGGATTGTGATTTTGTTGCTGGATTTCCTGATTTTTGTTGTTGCACTGTTGGTCTGTTGATTACTGCAGGAACATAGAGAAAGATACGGTGGTCGAAGTCGGCAAAGGTATCTCTCCCAGTTTTCCAGAAGTTTTGAAGCTTTTGCTTGCTCAGGGGGAATATTTAGCTTTTGCACCTGACACTGATGAAACAAAGAACATGATCGACATTTTGTCTCTAAAGTTTCCAGAACTCCGGGTATCATCACTTCTCGATCTTATGCTATATACAAATATCATAGATCGGTGTTGCTTTCTTGGCGTTTGTGCCTATAGTTTACTGAGTCCTATTGTAGAGGTTTTAATATTTTCTCGACTTAATGACCTTTCGGCTCTGTTTAGGCTTCATATGTCACATGGTTAATCGACCTTGCGTCTTCTGTTTGCAGCTAGTTACTAGAGTTTTTAAAGATGACATTGAGCTGGAAACTTATATAACCTCTTCACATTATGGTGTCTGCAGCGAAGTGAGGTATGTTTTGTTCTTTGTTCGAGCTGATAAGAAGGCAATTTCATCCATGGTTCCTTGTTGCCTTCTTACTTTTTTATTTGTACATGTGTCTGGTGAGTCTCTTTCTGTTTGGCCACTGAATTGCTTAGCATTTCTTGAATAATGGCAGTATCTCCTTTAGGTTAATTGGTACTATACGCTACAATTTTGACGATAGTACTTCCTAAACATTGTGGCCAAGACTGTGTCTTTTCTATGTTGGAATACGATGGGAAAGGGGAGATATTTTGAACTTCGCTTTCCTGATTCCCTTTTGTAGTCTCGGCTAGTTGTAAAATGCAGCATTTAGTTATTTTGTTCCTGATATTATGTATCAGCACGTGCCCATTGTTTTTACATTTTATCTTGGCGAATAACATAGTCTGATAGCTGTTGGTGATCATTCTCCGCTGTCAATGCTTTTTCCATCTTATATTGTTGGACTGATAAAGCCTCATCATGTTTGCTTAGGAATTGTTCGCATCCAAAAATAAAAGGAGCAGTGGTATTCCATGAACAAGGACCTCATTTATTTGATTATAGCATCCGCTTGAACCACACATGGGCATTCTCAGGATTCCCTAATATTAAGTCAATCATGGACACAAATGGAGCTTATGTCAATGATCTGGAAATGGGGATTAATACCATACCAACAATGCAATACAGCTTCAGCGGATTCTTGACTGTATGGTCATTTTACTTTTATCTTTGAACGTGTCTCTAATTTGCGTCCATTAATGTGCTCTTTCATCTTCCTAGCTCTCCAGATAAACCTCGTAGGCTGTATAGTTGTCAAATAAGTCATGTCTGTAGACTATACACTTCATGCTGCTACAATAGATATAGGGTTAAAGTAAGAAATTTCAATCCGCTGTAAGATTTTCACACAGTAAACTGATATTTAGTAAACCGACGCAATTCGTGGGATTTAAATTGAAACTTGTAATAGGGGATATTCTCTTGGTTTTCCCCCAGTTTTAATTGGTTTTATACCCTTTTGCAGCTTCAGCAGGTGGTAGACTCTTTCATTATATTTGCTTCTCAGCAAAATATAGACTTGCCATTATCACAGTCATCTCTTAGTCCAACTTTACCTTTTGAGCTACAATGGACTCTATTTAGTCCCTCAAAGATAAGAATGGTTCCATTTCCAACCCGTGAATACACTGATGATGAGTTTCAATCTATTGTCAAAGGCGTAATGGGTTTGTTGTATGTATCACCTGCTCTTTGGGTTTTTTTGTCCCTACATAAATGTATGGTCTTAGAGTCTTCGTATGGTTTGGATGATTATATTATTGTTAAGCAGGTACCTTCTGGGATTTCTGTATCCAGTCTCTCGGCTTATCAGCTACTCTGTCTTTGAGAAGGTTGCTTTGGCTTATATACTTGCTTATACTTTGGATATGTATATTGCGTTTCACCGAAAGTTGTTTTCTGTCATTATTTGCTTCACTTAGTTTTTCTTTTGTTCTGAACTCGCAGGAGCAGAAAATAAGAGAAGGACTTTACATGATGGGCTTGAAGGATGAAATATTCCATCTGTCGTGGTTTATCACATATGCATTGCAGGCAGGTTTTTCTTGTTTAAATTTTGATTAGTGAACTTTTGTTTGCCTCTTCTCTTGGCTATGGTCAAACCACAAGTTGGAGTTCAGCAGCATTTTCTGTTGTTAGCAATGATGACTTCAGCTGCAAAAAGCAGACGAATGTTTCACTTTCTTCACTACATGTAATGCTTTTTAGTTTTTGGTATTTTATCTCTTTCCTAACTCGACTTTGCTCTGCAGTTCGCATTGTGCTCTGGGATTATTACAGCTTGTACGATGGGAAGCCTCTTTAAGTATAGTGATACGACATTAGTCTTCACATACTTCTTTTTATTTGGGCTCAGCGCAATCATGCTCTCATTTCTAATATCAACATTTTTCACACGAGCAAAGACAGCTGTGGCAGTTGGGACCCTGGCCTTTCTCGGAGCCTTCTTCCCTTACTACACTGTAAACGATGAATCTGTGTCCATGTATGTTTATGCTTCTTCTTTTTTGTTTCATGGCCGCTGTTTCATGGATAGGAAAAAGTTATGCTTGTCTTAACCACAATCCTATGGTCTAAAATACATTAATGTAAAGCGAACTATCGGACTTGTAGGGTACTGAAGGTAGTTGCTTCTTTGCTTTCACCTACTGCATTTGCTCTGGGATCAATCAACTTTGCTGATTATGAGCGTGCACATGTTGGACTTCGTTGGAGCAATATATGGCTGGTATGGTTAATATGTATGTAGCAACAGGCCAAGTTTGATTATCCTTGTGTTCTGAACTTTTATTCTGGTCAATCTTCATGTAGGCATCGTCTGGAGTGAGCTTTTTTGTCT
Source organism: Erythrophleum ivorense (assembly GCA_026724425.1). Lineage (NCBI taxonomy): Eukaryota > Viridiplantae > Streptophyta > Magnoliopsida > Fabales > Fabaceae > Erythrophleum > Erythrophleum ivorense. The sequence continues at coordinate 1,311,946 of JAIUCV010000086.1, read as the reverse complement.
GCCTCTTAATGATGCTGCTCGACTCTATTCTTTACTGTGCAACTGGTCTTTATCTGGACAAGGTATCTCCTTTTGCAACCTGTCTATGTTTACAGTCCGTTTTATAAAGGGTTGTCTGTGTCTAATGTTTTGGTTGTCCTCGAGATGCATGCTCTTCCTCAGTAGTAATCAAGTGAAAGATTTTCAAAGCTACTGGTATATGATATATCTAATTTTGCTGAGAAGCTGACTTGATTTAAAACGGATAATAGCCATGTGATGGACATTGCATCTATGGGCCTAATCCAAGAGTTCATCATCTCCTCAGGTCCTCCCGAGAGAAAATGGTGTGCGGTACCCATGGAACTTCATCTTCAGCAAATGCTTTGGGAGGAAGAAAAATAGCACCCAATTTGGCATTCCTGATAAAACTAATACGTTCCCGGAGAATATAGAGGTTACTCAGGGAGAGCCTTTCAATCCTGTTATTGAATCAATAAGCCTGGAAATGAGGCAACAAGAGGCTGATGGGAGGTACATTCATATCCTTTCGGGAAATAAACCCTCGGAACTAATGTTTTCCAAAGCTGGACATCGGATTCACATTTGATGTTTGCCCTGTAGGTGCATACAAGTTAGAAATCTGCATAAGGTCTTTGCCTCAGGAAAGGGGAATTGTTGTGCAGTTAATGCATTGCAACTTACATTATACGAGAACCAGATACTTTCACTTCTGGGTATGTCTTTCCTGTTTATCAAACATTATCGTCTCCTCTAACCTTATTAATCTTTGCTTGCTAGATTACTATATCCAAATCAAAATATTTCAGAAATCTGTAGATTGAATTTATTGGTTGGTTGTTTTTCTGTGTCGTGTGGTTGAGAATTTCCATCTGAATCTACATTTCCCCAAACAAAAATTCGAGTTTTGTTCCAGTGCTCTTGTGCATGTTCAGTGAAGCTAATTTAGTCAGTCTCATATTTATGCATGTTGTGAAAACGTTCTTATAACACATTAATGAACAGTTTTGATATTCTGTTCCCTGGCTTTATCATCTATATGTTGTCTCTGATGAATCTTGGTCTCTACTCTGACTTCATGAACATACCATGCATGCAATCTCAATCCATGTGCCAGAAAAATGAAAGTCAAGTTGAAAAAAGATTCTGCCAAACTTGATTTTCTCATTAAATCTTGCTTTGTGTGCTTGAAGGCCATAATGGGGCTGGTAAAAGTACAACAATATCAATGCTTGTCGGCCTTCTTCCTCCAACGTCTGGGGATGCCCTGATACTTGGAAACAGTATATTAACGAACATGGTAAATGTTTTTCCCTTATTTTTGCTTAATTCTCTAAATTTCTCGCATAACCGAAAAGCTCTGATTTCTAAGATAGTTGTAAGACGGGCTTTCTTTTTCTAGCATCATTTGAAATACCATCTGTCTGTTCTTCTATGATGTTAATTTCCCTGTTTCTTGAGATTTTTTATATGAACATATCAATCTGTTTCTGTAGGATGAAATACGGAAAGAACTAGGAGTTTGCCCTCAGCATGACATTCTCTTCCCAGAACTGACAGTAAGTGGGAAAATCCCTTCTTTTTCCTTCTGGTCTTATTGTAAGTGTAGGATGTAGTGCTTGCAATTCGAATCCAACAACTTAGTATGAGATAATGTCTGAATGATTTATATCTATTGTAGGTTAGAGAACACTTGGAGATGTTTGCGGTTATCAAAGGTGTTAAAGAAGATTCCTTGAAGAGCACGGTTGCTGATATGGCAGAGGAAGTAAGTGTGTAGTGTAATGCAAGATATTATGTAACTTTTTTCTCTCCAAAAAACCACATCTACACACTTGGATTTCAGCATCCGGTTGCAAATGCTATTACGACCTACATGCATTAAAACTTCAGACTGCATAAGTTAGAGTTTGTGACAGTTTGATTTTCTTTTGCTGTTTGAGCTGCCTTTTGGGGTGGAGAGCTGTATTTGTCTTGGGTATTGGGTATTGGTCACAGCTCTCTGATCTTGGATATTGATCATTTTCCAGGTGGGATTGTCTGATAAAATTAGTACACTTGTGCGGTCACTTTCCGGAGGCATGAAGAGGAAATTGTCACTTGGAATCGCACTGATAGGAAACAGTAAGGTGAGAAGGAAACATTATGGTTATCTTATTTCGTACGTTTCTCTTGATTGGTTGTCTTTGAACATGCTTTATCTTTCAGGTTATTATCCTCGATGAACCAACCAGTGGGATGGATCCATACTCAATGCGTCTTACATGGCAGTTAATTAAGAAAATGAAAAAGGGCAGAATAATATTGCTAACAACGCATTCCATGGATGAAGCTGAAGAACTTGGAGATCGGATAGGAATCATGGCTAACGGGTCTCTTAAATGTTGTGGCAGGTTAGGTGTTTCTTAATTATTCTGGCTCTTTTACTGCCTTGTCCTACTTTCCGGGGTTTTATCATTGGAATGTGGAAGAAGAATGATGGATTTGTTGGAGGCATGCTAATAACACAAATTGAACGAAGCATTCACACCCTGGGATTGCTTAATTAGAGTTTAGTTACTATGAAGTGATTAGATTGAGGTGAACTTTCAAATTGTTGCTCATGACTCGTAGAAGGTGTTTTGATTTGGTGTTATCGGTGATGAGATAATTTAAGGAAATGAAAGCAATAGATTCTTCAATAGTTATGTTATCTAGTTAGACATATGAAAGTGCGTACATGTAATTTTGATCCAAATGGATTATTCGTACTATTTTTTCAGAATTTCTAGTTAACCATTCAACAGCTTACCAACGATTTTGGGTGTTTTTATGGCTAAGCAGCTCAATTTTCCTGAAACATCACTTTGGGGTTGGCTACACTCTTACGCTAGTAAAGGTTTGTTTGTATTCTTTTCATTTTCGGTCAATGTTGTTAATGTTACTAATTAGAAAATCAAAATAATTGGTGGTCTTATATGTTTTAGACTTCTCCAGCTGCCTCTGTTGCCGCACTAGTTCATCGTCACATACCATCAGCAACCTGTGTGAGTGAGGTATGTTACTTACATTCTCTAAGGAGATTGAGACCATATGGACTACTAATACGTTTCATGAAAGAAATGTTTTGCTTGCTGCATACTGTGATACTTTGCAGAGCTCCAAGCTTCTAGATTAGAGCGTTTTTTTATTGAGAACCTTCCAAATGTGACTTAAGTTCCTAAGCAATAGATATTGTAGCATGTTAATGGCTGCATATATTTCCCATAGAGCAATTTTGCACTGCTTTTAAATCAGTTTAATCCCATCTCTTGCCTAATATTTATAAGTGATGACTTGGCCAGGTGGGAAACGAAATTTCTTTCAAGCTTCCTTTGGCATCCCTGCCTTGCTTTGAAAACATGTTTAGAGAAATTGAGAGTTGCATGAAGAGTTCTGTTGACATACCTAATATTAGTGAGATTGAGGGTTCAGATTATGGTATTCAGAGTTATGGTATATCTGTCACGACTCTTGAAGAGGTGTTTCTGAGAGTTGCTGGCTCTAACTTAGATATTGAGGATAAGCAGGAAGATCCGTTGGTTTCTCCTGATACTGAGGCTTCTGTGGTATGCATTGGATCTACTCAGAAGAGTACTATGCAACCCAAATTGCTAGCAAGTTGTAATGAGGGCGCTGGAGTTATAATAACCTCAATTGCAAAAGCTTGCAGATTGATCGTTGCTGCCGTTTGGACTTTCATTGGATTCATTAGCATGCAGTGTTGTGGTTGTTCCGTTATCTCAAGGTCAATGTTTTGGCGGCATTGCAAAGCATTGTTCATAAAAAGAGCAAGATCTGCTGTGAGAGACCGTAAAACAGTGGCGTTCCAGCTCATCATCCCAGCAGTTTTCTTACTTTTCGGCCTTCTTTTCCTTCAGCTCAAGCCACATCCTGATCAGAGATCCATAACATTGACAACTGAATATTTTAATCCTCTCCTGAGTGGCAACGGTGGTGGTGGTCCGATTCCATTTGATCTGTCTGAACCAATTGCCAAAGAGGTATATTAAGCCTCATTTACATTCTACAATATTTTTCTGGATGCATGTTCAGGGGCATCTTCTTTGACTCGCTCTACTAAGTAGTAACTATCCCCTTTTCCCACTCGCTCTAGTAAATCAAAATTTATTTCACTCTCTATACAGTAAATTGCATGAAATAGTTTCCATGGTGACATATTCGTTTCATTATTTGAGTTAATGCATAGATATGATTCGCTCTTATGCAGCTGTTGACAATATAACTCATGGGTTTACAAGTAGTAGAGCAAGCAGTAATTCTGTTACACATTTGCGTGTTAAATTTTATGCTTACATGATGTCGATCACAGTGCACTATGGTTGAATTTATATTACCTAACATTTGTTGTATTCAATTTTTTCTCCCCCGCATGCAGGTCGCACAATATATTAAAGGAGGCTGGATTCAGCCCTTGAGAAATAGTTCGTATAAATTTCCTAATCCAAAAGAGGCATTGGCTGATGCAATTGATGCAGCAGGTCCCACGTTGGGGCCCACTCTACTTTCTATGAGCGAATTTCTGATGTCTAGCACTGATCAGTTCTACGAGTCAAGGTATGTATAGGTCACCAACAGATTCACGCTTTGGTATTCTTTTGTGAATGTTAAGCTTAATAATCCATATGCTCCAGATATTGTTGCCTTCAAGTTTTCTGTTTATCTGTACTTTTTCTGGAAATGAGGGCTAAAGTTATCATAAATCATGTAACGTATTCATTTGAAAAGCTGCTCTCAGAACTGTGTCAAGATTAAGTTCGGACTCCGGAGGGCTCTTTTGTGTGGCATCAATTTCTCCCATTGTGAAAGATGCATGGGTCCGAATAAATATTCTTAAAACGTTTTTTTGAATTTCTTGTTTCATAATATCTAAATGAACATTTCCCTTTAGGTATGGGGCAATTTTAATGGATGGTCAGTATCCAGATGAGAGTTTAGGATACACCGTGTTTCACAACAGTACTTGTCAGCATGCTGGTCCAATCTACATCAATGTTATGAATGCTGCGATTCTCCGACTTGCTACTGGTAACAAGAATATGACAATTCAAACCCGAAACCATCCTTTGCCCCCAACAAAAAGTCAGCAAACACAGCGTCATGTATGTCTATCTATCTGTACTCGTTTCCCTTTCTGTGGTATCAATTTTATTATATCGAAGTTATATTCAGTTTAGCTATAAGTCAGAGTTAATGGGATCCGTCAAACTGATTATTAGTAACTGAGAACCAAATATAAGTAGTGGAAACTTGTACATACTACAGGCTTCTACCATACTTTCTCGGCCACTAAAGATCTGATTCTACTGTCCTAGTCTCCCGTCTCAAACTTGTTTTCTTTGGAACAATGGAAATATCACGACATTAGTAGCTTGATCGTATTTTCTTTTTAATGCAGGATCTGGATGCGTTTTCCGCTGCAATTATTGTTAACATTGCATTCTCGTTCATCCCAGCCTCTTTTGCTGTTCCCATTGTTAAGGTATATATGCAAGATCTGTAGTTTTGCTAGAAGGCTTTTGTCTAATGCTATCCGTCTACTTTTCCAGTGGTTTGTTCTGAATATCTATACGTATTTTATTCAGGAGCGGGAAGTGAAAGCAAAGCATCAACAGCTTATTAGTGGGGTAAACTTTTCTCTGGAAATTTTCTGGAGTACCAAAAACAAGCATGGAATCAGTCCCAGGTTCTTACTATAATCCTTGTAATATGGTCTCATGATCTTTTATGGCTTGCAGGTTTCTGTCCTTTCATACTGGTTATCAACATACGTATGGGATTTCATCAGTTTCTTATTTCCGTCATCATTTGCAATAATCCTCTTCTACGCTTTTGGTAAGTTAGTCTTTCATTTCCATTTACATTTAAACTTCTATTGCGCTGTACTTTGGTATTAAGTTACTGAAATGGTTGATATCTTTCCTTTCCTTAGGTCTCGAGCAGTTTATCGGAATAGGTCGGCTTCTGCCGACTGTTATTATGCTCCTGGAGTATGGCTTGGCAATTGCATCATCAACGTACTGTCTTACATTTTTCTTCACCGAGCATAGCATGGCTCAGGCAACTTCCAACTACTCTGTGCTTTTAGCCATATCGTTATTTGTTTTTTTCTTTTTCCTCTCTCTAGCTACTTCATAATGATAAAATGTTTTCGACTGATAGACGGATGCTTTGTTGTTATCGCAGAATGTTATTCTTATGGTCCACTTCTTCTCTGGTCTTATCCTTATGGTTATCTCATTTATTATGGGCCTTATTCCAGCGACTGCTAGTGCAAATTCATATCTAAAGGTGTGGGTTCTTCTGATTTCCTAATCTCCGTGTGCCTTGAAAGGACTAGGAACTGATCCTTTGTTTCCTTATGGTTCTACAGAACTTCTTTAGATTATCACCAGGATTTTGCTTCTCTGATGGGTTGGCTTCATTAGCTCTTATAAGGCAGGGGATGAAAGACAAATCCAGTCGTGGGGTGTTTGATTGGAATGTCACTGGAGCGTCCATATGTTACCTAGGTTTGGAGGTTAGACTCTTCCCTGTTCTTCGACTTGTTCATTCCTACTTTTTGGAAAACTTGAGAAATGGATCATTAAGTGTCAATGATTTCATTTTCTGGATAAAGGTGGAATATTGTGGTTGCCTTTATGTTACTGTTGTTATTTCGTCATGGGATCTACACAAAACTATAGTGAATTTGTACTATAGTGGTAGTGGCGCTTCTCATCTGACTGATTTTGTATTTGACAGAGTATATTCTACTTCCTTGTGACACTTGGGCTTGAGCTCTTACCTGTCCAAAAGATGATGTCTTTCTCCGTTGGGGACTGGTGGCAGAATTTCAAAGCTTTCAAGCAAGGTGTTGGTTCTAGTTCTACAGAGCCACTTCTCAAGGATTCGACTGGAGCCATTTCCTCTGATATGGAGGATGACATAGACGTGCAAGAGGAAAAAGACAGGGTGATTTCAGGGTTGACAGACAACACCATTTTCTACTTACAGAACTTGAGAAAGGTATTGAAGTCTGCTCTTTAACCCAAGTGTTAACAGAATTCTCCTCTCTTTTTCTTAAGAGTACAACTGTTTCAGGTCTATCCTGGTTGTAAACACCACGGTCCAAAAGTAGCTGTACAGTCTTTGACTTTCTCCGTCCAAGCAGGAGAATGTTTCGGCTTTCTAGGGACGAATGGAGCTGGGAAGACTACTACCTTGTCTATGTTATCTGGTATGTTATGCTTCTTTGGTATTTGGAAACTAGAATAACTATTCTCAGAGCTGTTATCTTCCACACTTTGGAGACCGCTAAATAAAAGCTGCCACTTCTGAAGCAATAGCACTGTATTATTCTCACTTTCTTGGGTGCAACAGGAGAAGAAACCCCAACTAGTGGAACTGCCTTTGTCTTTGGCAAAGACATAGTAGCGAGTCCCAAAGCTATCCGTCAGCATGTATGTCAATTCGTTGACTTTACCAATCTCACTGAGTCTATAAAGTAAAAATTGAATGTTAAATTTTTCTTTTGTCTTTCGTGCTAGATTGGCTACTGCCCCCAGTTCGATGCTTTATTCGACTATTTGACTGTGAAGGAACACCTTGAACTTTATGCAAGGATCAAAGGAGTAGTTGATCATAAAATTGATAAGGTAAGTGGTATTTATTAGGAACTGATGTTTAAAGCATGCTTGAAGGCCTTGATGAGCTCTTTGATTCCCCGATAGTAGCATACTCTCTTACGTACCAGAGTGTCTCTTTCCGCTTTCTATTGTGACAGAGAAAATAGGTTTTTGGCTAAGTTATATACCTACCTACACAACATTTTAACAAAACCATCCTTCTCTACCGTCTAAGATAAACTTTGTAAACTTTGAATGACAACCATACTAGGTTTTTTATTTAGTGGAAGTTGCTAAATTGGAGATTGACTGATGTGTATTATCAAATAACAGGTGGTTATGGAAAAGTTAGTCGAGTTTGACTTGTTGAAACATTCTCAGAAGCCATCGTTCACTCTTAGCGGCGGAAACAAGCGCAAACTATCTGTTGCTATTGCAATGATTGGAGATCCTCCCATAGTCATCCTTGATGAACCATCTACAGGTATAACTTGCCTGACCATTTAAAATTACTAACGTGGGCTTCCTCTCTGTTCTTCACTAGTTCTTGGCTACTGTATAAAGTTTTTGGTGTTTCTTGTTAAATGCTTCAGGTATGGATCCTGTTGCCAAAAGATTCATGTGGGATGTGATATCCCGCCTGTCGACTAGGAATGGAAAGACAGCGGTCATTCTGACTACTCATAGCATGAATGAAGCTCAAGCGCTTTGCACTAGGATGGGGATCATGGTATCTGTTAAACTCAATTTGAAATATCGAGGACGTTAATTCCTTATATGTATCCACCTTACAGAACCACACTCCTCAAATTTCAGGTTGGAGGCCGCCTAAGATGCATAGGTAGTCCACAACACTTAAAGACGCGCTTCGGAAACCACCTTGAGTTAGAGGTAAAAAGATTTGGTTCAACGGTGTTTTGTTTCAAAGGTAGGAAGGATCATTTTTCAAAGCTTATAAATAATGTGGACTGTCTTACAAATTAGGTCAAACCAAACGAAGTCAGCCATGTGGACTTGGAGAACTTTTGCCAATTGATTCAGCAGTGGCTGTTTAACTTCCCTTCACAGCCTAGAAGTTTGCTTGGTGATCTCGAAGTGTGTATCGGTGTTTCTGACTCTATTACTCCTGATACAGCTTCAGCATCAGAAATCAGTTTGTCACCAGAAATGATACAAAGCATTGCCAAGTATCTTGGTAATGAGCAGAGAGTGAATACTCTAGTATCTCCCATGCCTGAGGAAGATCTTCGATTCAATGAACAGTTATCAGAACAACTGTTTCGAGATGGTATGAGCACACGTACGTCTTACATACGTTTTCAGAGTTTTCCTTGTTTCACGACTGGTAACACATATATCTGTTTTGTCGGTTTGATCCTAAACAGGTGGTATTCCACTGCCAATTTTTGCGGAGTGGTGGCTAGCCAAAGAAAAGTTTTCAGCGTTGGACTCTTTCATACAATCTTCGTTTCCAGGTGCAACATTCAAGAGCTGCAATGGATTGAGCATTAAATACCAGGTAAATCAAACACGAAAGCCATTGCTACTCTATTGGGGATTTGGGATTACTCTTTAGTCTTGTACTCAAATATTTTCAATGGACTCTGTTGTAGTTACCATTTGGAGAAGGAGGATTGTCACTTGCAGATGCCTTTGGACACCTTGAACGAAACCGGTAAGACATTCTTCCTTTAACTGTTTCTTCTACATGATCCCCGCAAGTCTGAGGAAAGAAATTTGTTTCTTGTTATGGCAGGAATCAGTTGGGAATAGCTGAATACAGTATAAGTCAATCCACACTTGAGACCATATTCAACCATTTTGCAGCTAACTCATAACCAGTGAAATCGTTATTGCGGCTTACATAACCAAAACCCTTCATGACCACACCACAAAGAGAGATGGGATCACTCGACACAAACAACCCATAATAGTTGTATATATGGCAAATATATATGAGAAACTGTACTATTAATGTCTCTCTATCTATATACACACAATGCTGTACCATGTTTTGAACACGAGTCTTCATCAATACCACAGAAAATCCGAGTTTTCTCAGACATATGTTTTTGATCTTGCATGTCTTTAAGAGTGTATTTATATGCAAACTTGTAAGAATCTTAAGAAGCTGGTAAGGCAAATCAATCTAAAGATCTGTTTCACTCCAGTTTCACTCCAAACAACTTAAGCCCTTCATCTTCATTATCATCACCATCGGTTTCATTTTCTTCTTCGTCCTCTCCTTTGTATCTCTCCACTAACTCCATAAGCTGTTTGCATTTCTTCTTGGTCTTCCCGAGTTCTAAGCTCAAGAACTCGTTTTCATTCTTCAAGCACTTGTTTTCGTCGAGTAAAGCAGAGTATACAAAGGATGAGGAAGCGGAGGAAGACCGTTGATCCTCATGTTGATGATCAATCCTCCCAAGCCGTTGATGATGATCTTCTTGCTTTTCCGTCGTTGTTGTTGTTGTTGGTACAACCTGATGAGACTTGTTGTGTACATGTAAGTGTGACCAACTCTTCCTTCTTCGGATATTGCACATAAGCTCTCTTTGACCCTTTCGAAACATGTCATTACTAAATTCCCATCTTATCGTCGTTACTTTCCTAAACCCCTATAATATTTTGTAACCACTCATCCATCAATCTCACTACTGACCAAATTCACATGCAAATATGAAAATTAAAAAAAAAAACAAGTAAAATAAATTTCATTTACTTAATTGAAAAAAACAATGGAGCATATACGTACGTAAGTATTGAGCTGACGAACGAAGCTAGAGAAGTTGCAATGCTTGAAAAGTGTTGGTAACAGATCTCTAGCGAACTCTGCAGGCTGCCACACCACGAATCCGGTTCCTTCTCCGTTCCAAGATATAACCTCGTCCGTTATCGGATCCTCCACCACTTGGTATGTCTTCAACAAGAATGGCGGCGGTGGCGGCAGTAGCTCCGCCCTGGATGTTTGTTTTCCGATCATAAACTCCAACGGAAAGCCTTCCTCGTTGTCGTCGTTATTGTAAGAGTTACGCCGTAAATGATCACCAGCATCTTCCATTAATTTACGAGAACTATTATTTCTTGAAGAGAACAAGTAGTCAAAGATCTCAAACCAGAAAGACGTAACACGACTCCACAGAGGGAGAAAGAGACGATTGTTTAGTTTAATTAAGTGGTTGATACAAGAATAGAAATACTTTGCACCATTTTCAAGGAACATTCGCCTTAATTATATCCACATGATGAATTATATGTATTATATATAAAATTGTGTTGCATAATACTTACTTTTTGGATTTGAATTTCTTATTTTTTAAATCGAGTATACTTACGTCAGATTCATATAAAAAAGGAGTAAATCTCTTTTTTCCCTCAAACAAAACGACGTTAACTCGAATTTGGGTCGATAGGGTATTAAAACAAATAATTTTCTATCCGGTTTAGCTAATGACATTTGGATTATATTTTGTATAACAAATATTCCTTTTATATTTAACAGAGAAATAACCTTAGCCGTTGCTTTTACCAACCGAGCTATATTGTCAATATTTTAAGTTGTAAGTTGTAACGTGTGTGCGTTTGATTAGACGTACGAAAGAAAACAATAAGAATCACGAGATATACGTGTGAATATACATTTACATATAGATCTCAGTTGGTAAAATTGGATATTGTGATATGAAGCAACTAGTTTGGACCCGCTTTAGGTGTGGTGGTACTATCAAAGTACAAAAACAATGAATGCAAATCATGCATATTATTTATCATGTTTACCACTTTACCTCTTTGTAAGATTTTGTTTAACCTCGTGAATTCGTGATTAATCGAGCATTAGGTATCAATCTTGTTTTTTTTTTTTTTTTCAAAATTGATGACTAGCTTTTTGACTTTTCGTGCATTGTATATATGTTTCTACTTTCTACACCTTGACTTATTTGTCTTCAATTCTATTTCAAGTGATTCCAACATAATAATTTTTTTCTTTAAACAATTGCATTTACGTGTATAGAAAGAGTAAGACATGTTGGATATAATCCAAGTCCCACATCGGAAGTTTAGACAAAGAAGTATCTAATATATAACTAGTGTTAATCCTAACTAGTATGAGACCTTTTGGAAATGAATCCAAAGATAAATCCGTGAGGGCTAAGATACATGGGCCCAAAGCGGACAATATCATACTATTAGAGAATTGGACACGGGCGCTCAAAGATACTAAATCCGTGAGGATTAAAATACATGGATCCAAAACGGATAATATCATACTATTAGAGAGTTGGACACGGGCTTGAAAAGCCCTAGAAGAGACTCGATTGATCGGAATGAAAAGTCACAAAATGATCACTCATCACGGTCAGATCATAATTAAGTCTACTGTTTCTTAATAGTAACCTAATAGATAGAAGAAATTCGGATGTTTTTATTACATTATAGCAAAATATAGTTTCATCAAATAGAGAGTTATTTATAAAAATAAATTTTAGTGAAATCGTAATTGCTCGTAGCTCGTTGTTGTGGAATGGGGGGTGGGGGGGGGGGGGGGGGGGGGGGTTTGGAAATAAGTTGGATTTTTAGAAAGCAAATTTAGACCATTTCCATCGGTATAATCTCTGAAGAGAGTCTTTAAAATATAATATATTAATATACTTTAATAGTATCATTGAATTTTAAATAAAAAGAAGACTAAACCAATCAAAGATAGACACAAATTTTTACAATCACTAAAATTGTTTGATACGTATGTTACACAAGAAATTGTTTTCTTTCTCTCATTTCCTTTACTAATTTTTTTATTTTCTTTTAATGCTACGTTATCTACCATCGAAAGATGCTCTAACATGCACATATATACAGGCGGTCAAAAATGTTTTGAAACATTATTTGATGTTTTAATTTTCTGGATATTTATCGACGTTCAAATTGTAAATAACAACCATGCAAAAGAGACGAGAATGAAAGAAAAAAAGTCCTAGACTCACTCGACGGTAAGTCCACATTCTATTGAAAAAAAAATTATTATATTTTTATGTGAGGAACTCGCAAAGAATTACGCTAACCGTACCTTTGTATAACACTCGGAGCAAGATTCAATTTCAAAGAATAAATGGTGTTCAGTTTAGGACTTTTGAGTGTAAAGATCGTAAATTTTTGGATCCTGCATTGTGAAATATCAAATATGGAAAGGTAAATTCGAGTTCGTAAACCGGATTACCGGAACATAGATCTAACGGACTGGTGAAGTTGTGAGATGGCAGGCTAACATACTGTATTTGGAGGTCATCCGGTTTACGAACTCGAATTTACCCTTCCGTATTAGATATTTGACAAATTAAGGAATATTTTTTTTATTACGTCAAATTAAGAATTTATATGGACATGGAATAAAAGTTAAGTCTCTTTTTTCTATTTTTTTTTTGCATGACATCAAAAAGTAATTGAAGTTAATGTCGGTTTCTTAGTCAAAGTAATGCAAGAAAGGAACAGAATCACCTTTAGATCTCAATTGGTGAAAGGTACCACTGATGCATTCCATCCAAGTCATCTATCTATTGGTGTTTGAAGGGATTGCCGACAATCCTCCTTCTAAGAGCACCCGTAATGCAGAGCTGCTGATGGGTTCTATAGCCCAAAAATAAAGAAAAAAAATAAAATGTTATCCATGTGGCCAACCCAAGCCCAGAATCGCTTCTCCCGGAAGCAGCTGGAGAATCGCTTCTAATCCACACGTGTCGGCAGGAGAATGTCGTGACACGACAAAATGTAATTGTGATGTTTTGTTTTGTTTTTTTTTTCTTTCGCTTCTTCAAAACTTTTTGTCTTCGTTTTCTCCATCTTCTTCATTTTCTCCGATCTCCGATCTCCGATCTCCGATTCCTTCTTCTTCTCCGTTCTTCTTCTTCTTCTCCTTCTCCCTCGTCAGTGTTCTCTTTTTGAAGACGTTTCCTCTTCTTCTTCTTCGTCGATTTCCATCGATTCGGTGTGAATCGTTTTGAGTGTGAATCAAAACGATTGGGAAGTTTATCTTAGTGTCTACGCGAAAGGCGATTTGCGACCTCACTGTCACCACCACTCCGATGCAGTCTTCGCGACTACGAAGATCAAAATCCATGGTGGTATGTTCTTCTAAACTGTTCCTCTTTTTGTTAAATTTCTTATGAGGGACCTATTGCTTTTCATATCCTCCCAGATTTTTCTGTGATCCGTTTTGTTTCCTGGGTAAATTTTCGACGATTGGAAAAAATTGGTTATTGATTTGCTCTCTTCTTCCCGATTTCGGATTATATCTATCCTTTGTTATAACTAGGTTGTTATTTTCTGGAATCGAATTGATTGAGTCTCTTGGTGTTGATCTGTATGTGCAACTCCTGATTATTTTGCCTATTTGTGAATTTTTTTGGCGAAACAAGTGAATGATGAGAGTGAAAATATGTTGAGTGAAGCAGCCAATTATCATTTCTATTTGTGCGTTCAATCAGTTGATTTTTGAAGCAAAAAAATTATGAAATAGAGTGTTTAGCTTCCCCTGAATCATGTTTCATTTCTGGATAATTTAACTGCACTATAATTTTTGTTCTCTGCTTTTATTTTGTAAAATGAAAAGATGACATTCATTTTCTAGCCAACAAGTTTTCATCCATAGATCGCTGTGTTTTACGAATAGTATAGTTTTGTGAGAATATAAGATCTGCTCTTTTTCTGGTGAAGTTGAAAGCATCGACATCGTAGGGTTAGTGATTGCCAATAGCTTTTCTTTTTCGTTCTTCTTGTTAAATTAATATCTTTAGCTGTCTTCCTTGTTCATTTATTATGCTTTGAATGCTCTTCTTCTTTTCATTTAAATAACTTGTTTTTTTCTTCCTACTCATGTCTTCGAGATGCCACGGAGAAGGAAAGTGTTGCAGAGCAGAAACCTGGTGGAGTTGATGAGAAATCAACTCAGTTCTCCAAGCAATAGGTTAGCGTTTAGTTCCGTTTTGATTGATTAGGACAGTTTCGCTGGAAGACTTTTAGTTGTAGTTTGATTCTGATTGGTTCATTGTACTGTGCTAGTTAATTGGTAATGTTTAAGGTGTTAGTTCGTTGGCTATTGTTTGATTGCATAGTTGTTGTTAACGATTAGAAAACTAGCTTTATGTTGAGTTAAATGAGCTCAACCACTAAAGTGTAGTTGAGTTAAATGAGCTCAACAACTTAAGTGTAGTTGTGAAACCATTTAACATAAACAGAAACTTGTCTTATCAAACTTAATTAATGGTTTTCTCCTTGAAGGAGACAAACATTTTTTCTACTTAAACACTCCTCTCGCTTAAGTCTAAATCACTCCTCTCCCTTTAGTCTTAAACATTCTGTTTTGCTTGTTTTCTTTCCTTCATTGCTTAAGAAATGGCTTCCAACACTCCCTTTAGTATCCCTAGATCCTTTACAGACCTGTTCAACCAAATCAGTACACCACCAACACCAGTCTTCTGTACCCAAACCGGTTCCGCAGGAGCACCAGATGATGTTGATCGTCTAGATGAGAGCTCACCAGGGGCTAACCGAGAAGCGAGACGCAGATGGACAGTCCCTGAAGATGGAGCGCTGGTGAGTGCTTGGTTAAACACCAGCAAAGATGCCATCGTCGGGAATGAACAGAGAGCCGGTGCTTTCTGGAAAAGGGTAGCCGCATATTATAGTGCATGTTCTGCGGTGAAGGACCTTCCTCCACGCGAGTGGAATACGTGTAAGCAAAGGTGGGGGAAAATTAACGAAGCCGTCCAGAAGTTCTGTGGATGCTACGAGCAGGCGGGACGTCAACGCAGTAGTGGGCAGTCCGAAGATGATGTATTCGAGATGGCCTACAAATTCTACTACCAAGATCAGAGGAGTAACTTTACCTTAGAGCATGCGTGGAGGATGCTTAGAAATGATCAGAAGTGGTGTAGTCTTAATAGAGATAAAGGCAAAACACATTCCAAAAGAACACAACCGGAAGCTTCTGGAGCAGGCAGTCCAATGGAGGAGCAAGCGGAAGAGAGGCCAATCGGTGTCAAGGCAGCAAAGGCTGCAAAGTTGAAAGGAAATAAGAGTTGTCCTCGAACCAATGAAGACAGAGAGGCTTCTCTAAACCGTCTTCAGAACGTGTGGGCGATGAAGGAGAAAGACTTTGCTGAAAAACAAGTACTTGCCGATAAAAAATTACTTGCTAATCTTATAGGGAAAACGGAACCTCTAACAGAGATGGAGACAGAGCTGAAGAATAAGCTCATTAGTAAGATGTTGGAGTGATAGGTCTCATTAGTAATGTAATATCAGCTTATAAATTGTGTAGTGAAGTTAAGGTTTTATGTTCTGTTTTATGTTTCATTACATCTGTCTTAAGTTAATATATCGCTTGTAGTGGCTTGCTAATCTTAAGGTAATGTAATATCTATCTATTTCTGCTTGATCTATTCGTTACAATCTCATCAAGCATTACGAAATCATTGATATCGTCACTGAAGTTCAAACTATTTGTGTCTTTTTTGTAAATATGCTTCAGACCAGATTAGTAGTTCAAACTAAGTGGTCTCATCAACCAATTTTTGCATGTCTTATAAAGCTTTTCTTGTAGTACTTAAAAGAATCATTCTGAGTTTACAAGGTTACACCTTTTGGTTTTCTTGCTAACAGGTTCATCGAGGGTCGAGTCACTACTGAAGGATCTTGAGGATCGATGAGCATATGCGTTTATGGAAGCCAACATTTGAAGGAAATGGCGTCTGACAAAGACAAAGTTGTATCACCATTCATAGAAATCGAGGACAAGCCAAACCTTTTTCTCAATGGTATAGATTTTTTGTAGATTTGGCCGACGTGTGTTTTGGTTGTATGCTACATGTGAAAGTTGTTTGTTTGTATGCTACATGTGAAAGTTGTTTGTTTGTATGCTACATGTGAGAGTTCTCCAAATTTTCTATAAAACCAAAATATTTGCTCCTCTTGTATTAACCCATCGACATTCTCCTTTCTCTTTACATTCTTCTCATTTCTTCAATCTCAATTTTTTAAAGCATATAAATAAATTATAAATTAAGAGTTAACATGTCATCTTCTTCTCATCATTCTTTTTCCTCGACATTCAATGAAGAGTTTGATCAAGCAATAGATGATGAGTTTGAGAGTTGTATGGAAGAGTGTTTAGGTGATTTCAGTCACCTACTCGGGCCGAAGAAGACAAAGAAGAAACGAGCGTATATTGAAAGAGGACGTGAAGAAGGTAACATTCGTTTGTTTAATGATTATTTCAGTGACAAAGCAATCTACCCCGAATCCGTGTTCCGACGTCGGTTTCGGATGAACCGGCCATTGTTCATGCGCATTGTTCATAAGCTATCCGAATTACCATACTTTCAACAAAAACAAGATGGTACGGGAAGACTTGGTTTATCCGGGTTACAGAAGTGCACCGCCGCCATTCGTATGATGGCCTATGGTAGTGCAGCTGATGCGATAGACGAATACCTCCGAATCGGTGAGACCACTGCGATCAAATGCTTGCATAATTTTGTGAATGGAATCATTTATTTTTACGAGGATGAGTACTTGAGAAGGCCTACACCAGAAGATCTCCAACGATTACTCGATGTTGGAGAGTATCGCGGATTTCCCGGGTCGATAGGAAGCATTGATTGTATGCATTGGGAGTGGAAGAATTGTCCCACGGCTTGGAAAGGACAATATTCACGTGGCCATCAAAAACCAACAATCGTTTTAGAGGCCGTCGCTTCTTATGATCTATGGATTTGGCACGCATTTTTTGGCCCTCCAGGTACTTTAAATGATATAAATGTTCTCCACCGTTCACCCGTATTTGATGATATATTAGAGGGTCGTGCTCCAAAGGTATCGTACTCTGTTAACGGACACCGATACAAGATGGCTTACTATCTCACAGATGGTATATATCCGGATTGGGCAACTTTCATCCAATCAATTCCTCGGCCAGAAGAACAAAAAGCATGTTTATTTGCTGCTCGTCAAGAGTTTGTCAGAAAAGAAGTTGAGCGCGCTTTTGGAGTCTTGCAAGCTCGATTTGCAATTGTCAAAAACCCATCTCTTACGATGGATAAGGAAAAAATAGGAAATATAATGAAAGCATGTATCATATTACACAATATGATAGTAGAAGACGAACGAGACAGCCGCACTCAGTATAACGAAGAAGAGTTCCAACAAGGAGGAGGAGACGGAAGCGGATCTTCACAAGTACGTGTCTCGGCTTCTGACAATGTGCCTACGAATGTCCACAATATAATGGCCAATCGAGCTGATATTCGTGATGAACAAAAGCATCACCAATTGAAAGCTGATTTGGTTGAACATATTTGGAATAAATTTGGTCCTACGTGAGCAGTTTTCATATGTTTCTAAACATGTCGCTTTGGTTTTTTTTTTTTTAATGTATAATATATGGTTTATTTGTGTTTTGTATAATCTAGATTATTTATAGAGAATATTTTGATTTTCTCTTTTTTTCTATAAATTTAAAAAAAAAAAAATAATATTTAGAACCCATAACAGGTTCTGCAATGTGGAACTAAAATTTTGCAAAATCATACAAAACCTCTAAACTTAAAATAATATTTTTTTATTATTAAAAAATTCTAAAGAACTCCAAAAGGAGTTCTGCATTACGGATGCTCTAAGGCGCGTAATATCCACGCGTCTCCAGAAGAGATCTAGAAATAAACAACAAAATGGGAAGATTGTGTTATTTCGTATTTTGAGTACCCTTCAAGATCATACAACTTCAATCTAGCCTACTTGGATATGTAGCTCAAATTCAAGACTTTTGCAACCGTTTGGACAAATATAGTTTGAATGTTGAACGCGAATCTTACTTGTAAAGATGGTAACATCTGAAAATGTGAGTTTAACAGGAACATAATTTTTTTACAAACTTCAAATGACAAAGCATTTGAATTAGATGACATAGGGACGACGTTTTTCTTTTTCAGAACCATAAAAAGAATAACGTTAGTAACAAATCTACACAATCTTCCAATGAAAGTACATTTGTTGACTAAATTAAAGAATTACAAGTGCATGGAATTCAGACACTAACACCAAACTAAGATAAAAGGTAGTCGCTTTTAATTGGGCAGCTCTTTTTTGGTCACCTTAGCTTTCTTGACTGTAATATATTACTCTTTTATATGCACGCCTTACCTTTTTTCTTACATGAACGAAACTGACCAGAAGAATTAAAAATCTACTTGACTTATATGGCAATAGTCTGTCATTTCCCTCACCAACTCTTAGTTTGATTTTCACTTCAAGCGTATAATTAATCATCATCGCTGGAATAAATAAATCAAAACCCTTGGCATCTCGTTTTATGAGTATTATAGTCATATATTATTATTGGTACGTCTAGTTATCTTGGTGATCAAGAAACAGTGTTTCCTTTTTACTTTTTGAAAAGAAAGAATAATCAATGACCCTAATTACGAATTTACGATTTATAATTTTTTTGCCTAAATGCTGTTCTTTTATTCTCAAAATGGTCAAGAACTGTATATATTGGCCGAATGTGAGATTAAATTGCGTCTGTTCTTAAGTATCATTCCCGTTTACTGTATGTCTGTATTTTGTATGCTCAATACGAAAAAGAAAGTTTGCGATTGAAGTTCTCGAGCTACATGTCATTTCAGGTTCCTATAATCTCTAATAGTTTGGTCTTTATATATGAGCAAAATAACACAGAAGAAAAAGAAGATAACAAGGCTTAAGAAAAGCTTCCGCTTAAAAACGGCAGACCAAAATGCGGCCCATTTATGGCCCAAAAAAAGGCTAAAAGCGTCCGTCCACTTAAACTCATGGTCAGCTTACACTTAAATGCGATTGGCTTATCCTCCCGTTCAAAAGACGAAGTAAAATCAGTCAACACACATCTCCACCGTTGAAATGTTTTATCAGGAGGTATGTTTCAGATCCGACGGCTGAGAAGCATTTAAGCCTGTGGACTAAGAGCGAAGAGATAATGCTGTGGCGCGTATGGCACAGTTGCCAACAGAAAATGGGGGATTTTTGAACTTTGCAAAGGACAATTGTATGGTCTCTGTAAGGTAAGGCAAAAATGGCTTCCTCTCCTAGGATAGGCATCGGAATTGGCTCCGTCTCCACTCACCGAGTCGCCGCCGCGTCATCCGCCCTCTCTCCCCCACCTCATCTCTTCTTTCTCACTACTACTGCACGTCGAGATTCCTCCTTCGTCCTCCGCCCACCAACCCGAACTCGCTCCGATTCTCTCCGCCTCAAAGTCTCCGCCACTGCCAATTCGCCGTCTTCTTCAGGTATTTTACTACTTCCTCTTTTGCTTGTTGATTGAGTTTTTTACTTGACAAGTAATCGAGCTCTGTGCTGCTCCTATAACGTCGTCTAATTGCAGGCGAGATTATCGAGAATGTAGTGATAATCGGCTCCGGTCCCGCCGGATATACGGCCGCAATATATGCCGCGCGCGCCAATTTGAAGCCGGTGGTTTTCGAAGGGTATCAGATGGGCGGAGTTCCCGGCGGACAATTGATGACAACCACCGAGGTTGAGAATTTTCCGGGATTCCCCGACGGGATTACGGGTCCGGATTTAATGGAGAGGTGAGAATTTTGACTTTTGATTCTTTCCTAGTTTGCAGCTCTAGAGAGATCATTTTCTGTTTCATAAAAAATTGTGTAGAATGAGGAAGCAAGCTGAGCGGTGGGGAGCAGAGTTGTATCCAGAAGATGTTGAATCTCTGAGTGTCAAAACCGCTCCCTTTACTGTGCAAAGTAGTGAACGTAAGGTGATTATCTTTCTTTTGTATGCCACTCTTTTTCTCAATTCGAAGTAGATAGAGAATGCAAGGTTTGATAATTGTCATTTTGGGGTTGATTTTGTAGGTCAAGTGCCATAGTATCATCTATGCCACTGGAGCTACAGCAAAGAGGCTGAGACTACCTCGAGAGGAAGAATTCTGGAGTAGGGGAATTAGTGCATGTGCAATCTGTGATGGAGCTTCGCCTTTGTTTAAAGGGCAAGTTCTCGCCGTGGTTGGAGGAGGAGATACGGCGACGGAGGAAGCCTTATACCTCACGAAATACGCCCGTCATGTACATTTACTGGTTCGCAGAGCTCAATTGAGAGCCTCCAAGGCCATGCAAGATAGGTGAGTTCTTACGGTTTCTTATATTTATAGCTCCTCTTTTTTTGACTTGTGAAGAAAAATAGTTGAAATTCTATTCCTGGTGTAACCGATCCTAAGATATGTGTATTGTCAGGTTGTCGACTTAAGATATTGGATCAGAATAGTCTGATATGTTACTGTATGGTCTTCTGGGTTAAGGAGCTCGTTATATAGTTTGTCGCATGTATTGAATGCTATTAACCTGTTCCCACGCAAATTGTCTCCTTTTGGAACACTCCTTTCTTGGTTTCTGGAATTATAGACTAATGAGCACACTGTCAGTTGAGTGTTTTCAACACCCTGAGTGTTTTTTTTAACAGGTTGGTTATGGCGAATGTTTCAGAGTGATCAACAATCCAAACATCACAGTGCATTACAACACGGAAACTGTGGACGTATTGAGCAACACCAAGGGACAGATGTCCGGCATTCTACTCAGAAGACTTGATACGGGCGAAGAAACCGAGCTGGAGGCAAAAGGATTGTTTTATGGCATAGGGCATTCGCCAAACAGTCAGCTACTGGAAGGCCAAGTCGAACTCGACAGCTCGGGGTACGTGTTGGTTCAGGATGGATCATCGAATACATCAGTTGAAGGTGTATTTGCTGCAGGAGATGTGCAGGTTAGGCTTTGGAACTATTAGCCATCTTTTGGTATTTGTATTAACTCTTTAAAGTCATATTGATATTAACTCTCCCATTTATCACTCTAGGATCATGAATGGAGACAAGCTGTAACTGCTGCTGGATCAGGATGCATAGCTGCTTTGTCAGCCGAGAGATACCTCACAAGTAACAATCTCCTTGTCGAATTTCACCAGGTAATGTTAATTCTTTCATAAGATTACGAAATCTTATGTGCACTTCACAAGGCTTTTATTCTTTCATGTTCTACCACATGGCAGCCTCAAACTGAAGAGGCCAAGAAAGAATTCACACAGCGGGATGTCCAAGAAAAGTTTGACATCACTTCTACAAAGCATCGTGGACAGGTGGTTATTTCCCTTTTCTTTCTATGAACCGTATGGACCTTTATCGTATTATCTACTCTCTGCCTCACATCTTTCTACTTGTGTTTTATTCCTCTGCTTTCAGTATGCTCTTAGAAAATTATACCATGAGAGTCCAAGAGTTATACTTGTACTTTACACTTCACCAACATGTGGCCCCTGTAGAACTCTGAAGCCTATTTTAAACAAGGTGATCCGTCCTGGCGAAATGAAATTTATTGGAAGAGATCTTACTCATACTCAGCTTGCGGGACTGATTTTCTAATCATTTGTCCGTTTCATCTTCATGTTGTTTCAGGTGGTCGATGAGTATCACAATGATGTTCATTTTGTTGAGATTGACATCGAAGAAGATCAAGAAATTGCTGAAGCAGCCGGAATCATGGGAACACCATGCGTGCAGTTCTTCAAGAACAAGGAAATGCTCAGGTTGGGCTGTGTTCTTTCATTTTTAGGATTGTACAAGATTATTGTGGCCAGGTTTGGCTGATGATTACGAGTCTGTGCAGGACTATATCGGGTGTGAAGATGAAGAAAGAGTACCGAGAATTCATCGAAGCCAACAAATGAGAGGACAGCAGATAGATTTTATTGTTTCTGGCGTATGCCAAGTCTTATCATGATTCAATTTTGTATACTTACTGGAGCAACGCCATTGAATTGAATCTCAAATGAAAACAAAATTAAATCATCAGCTTAAGCTTCGAAGCATAATGTGT
Organism: Erythrophleum ivorense; assembly: GCA_026724425.1. NCBI lineage: Eukaryota > Viridiplantae > Streptophyta > Magnoliopsida > Fabales > Fabaceae > Erythrophleum > Erythrophleum ivorense. Next base: position 1,289,382 of record JAIUCV010000086.1, on the reverse strand, counting down.
TACAATGTGCTTTCAGTTTTACAAAGCTACTACTCGTCTCGAATTGGACGGGTCAGTTTCAGATTCAGGGACATCGTCAAGGATGAAGGGACCAAGTCTACCTGTCCTAAACAAAGTAAGAAATTTCTTGGACACCATTAACCTTACTTCAGCTGCTTTGGTAGAAATCTTCAATGCCTTCTGTAAAGCTTCAAACTGTTGTTCTATCAAACATTCCAAATCATTCTCATCCTCTGTGTCCCCATCGAATTCTGAGAGTGTTGTGTACAGTGATCGTTGCACTTCCGAGATCATATCCTGTAGATGACAAGGAACCTCAATAGGTTATAGGACAATCTCAGATGGAAAGCAAGCTATATATAGATATAAGGTCATTATGCTAACCCCAACATAGTGGATAGCAGATGAATCTGGTTGTTTGGTTCTCTGGTGTCGAAGATCCTTCAAGGTATAGCTTGGTTTATCGATGCAGTCTGGATGAGGCTCTTGGTTTCTTCCCTCGAATAAGTACTTCCAATGTAGAGGAGTCCCTCGAGTGTTTAAAATAGCAAGAAAGTATTGCGCAATCCGCTCTTCACCCACTACCGAATCTTTGACGGACCCTTCCAATGTGAAATATTTAAACAAAGAAGCTCTTAGAAAACGTGAAACACTCAGCTAGGAAGATCATATGTTGTAAAGAAAATACACTCCCAGAGTAGCTAAACACTAAGCACTGAGATTCTAAGACCTAAACTGTATCATCTTTTGATGAACTACACCATTATGCATCAAGAAGAAAGGAGATAGAGATAGATAAGAACCTGAAAGAGCAAGCTTCAAACCCGTCTCGATATCAGGGATACTTGGGACCAACACACCAGGGGAGTCTAAAACATATATGCTAGGTCGATGAGCAATCTGTAACCATAAGACTTTCTCACTACTTGCTCTCAAAGATCATGTTCAAGTGTAAATCCCACAACAACTAAAGAGCAAAAGGGAAAGAAAAAAATAGATTGACCTTGAAACCAGCAATATCTTGTGTTACACCAGGCAATGGACCAACCGTAGCTCTCTTTAATCTCTCCTGCACTATGCACATAATGCACATAACAAGGACGTATAAGACATGTTACATTTCATCCATCATTTTCATGGATGCAGTAATGAACTTTAAACTGTGAGCTTGGAGACATAGGATTCAACGTTCATACAAATATCTGCGAAATTTGCACTTAAATACTCAACACTGATGATTAAGCCGCTTCACTGATAATATTACCAGGAAATCGAGTGGCTGCGATTTGATTGACCGAATTAATCAGTGCAGATTTTCCAACATTTGGGACACCAACCACCATCACAAGTAAAGTAGGCTCCCTCGCAATCACTTCCTTCAGCTTCAACTCCACGAGATCAAGCAGCTATATGAAAAGATAGCTTTTTTTATGCACAATCCTTATCACAGAATGTGTGTGACCGAAACTAATATTGATTAACCAGAGGAACATGGAGAGTAAAGATGATCATCTAACCTTCTTGACAGAGCTTCTGCTATTTGCGTTAATGGCAATGCAGTCTTGCTGCTTGGATTCGAAATGACGGGTCCATTTCTACAAACAACATCAAAATTGCAGGAAATTCAGAAACTCGGACCTCACAGTGACTAACAAGAAGAAAAATAGTATAAACACAAGGGACACATAAATTTACACTGAGAATATTGGGGTTTGCTAGATCTTTCTTATTCAAAGCTATAATACGCCTCTTCGCTGACAATTGAGACTGTAGGTCCTCGTTCGCCGATGACAGAGGAATCTGCAAGATAACGAAAAATCAAACTGGTGCTTCCACGATGACGAAGGATCAAATGAAACGATAGTTTGGGTGTGTGTGTACGGACACGGGCATCGCGAACTTCGATGACGAGATCGGTGAGCTTGAGCCGGCTGCGGATGGCGCGAGTTGCGGCGGCCATATGACCGGGAAACCAATTGATTGCTCCGGCGTCTCTGGCGAAGCTCATTCCTCCGATCAACCCTTTCTTCACTACCTTTTTCAACCCCATCACCATTTTCTCCGGCGATAACAGCTTCAGTGAAGGAGAGGTTTTACCGAGGTTTTTCAGCTCTTCACAACAAAAGGAAGCAAATGTGGTTATAGATGATTTGGGCCTGTACTGTATTTTCTAATATATATTTGGGCTTTATTACGCCTATTTTTGGGCTTATACGTTGTAATATCAAAATAGTCTCGACGACCGGTCTTGAAACGAATTGTTAAGCTCGTGAATGGACTAACTTCAACTGTTAATGAACTGTAATATATGAATCTAATGAGCTTGGTCAATTGAGTTGGTGGATTATATGCATGATGAGCTAATGTAGCTTATGATAAGTTGAGTCTAGTTGTACGAACTTTAGTTCATTTTGATATTCTTTACATGCATCAAGATTCAAGAATAAACATTATATATAATGCTACACATGGCCATGAAGCATTTCATTACAACTTATCTAACGATTTAATAAACAAACAAAAGACTTACCATAAGAAAAAAGGTAAAAGAACCTTAACTAAAGCGCTTACCACACCTATGAGTCTATGGCCTATACATCTGTGATTCATATTTTAGTTAATAATTGAGAAATGAACAAATATCTGTACTACAGCTGAGAAGATATTTCTGCTGTTCCGTTTAACAGTTAATACACGTGTTTTTAATTAACATTATTATCATCAAGTTCCATCTTGGTTGGATGAGTACTTTTAGGAACACACTAATTATTTTAAGTCGTCACAGCTGATGGAACGAAGATCAAATGTCTCTTACGTCAATAATTATAGTTTCGGGCATCATGATTTGTTAAATAAGTACTCTATTATTAAGGTAAAAAATCACATTTTCTGTCGGTCCAAGATCCAACAAAATAGTTTTTTCTCGAGCTGGATATCTCATGCATGAAAATATCTCTGAAAAATATCTCATGCATGGAAATATCTTTTACGTTGTCCTTTATTTCAGTTTGACTCCGAACCTAATTGAGGATAATGTTTTTTTCTTCTTATAAAATTATAAATCACTGTGCACAAATACGTGGACGTGTGTTTATTCGAATACATAAGTTATATAACACCAATTATAGAGAGGGAGTTAGTCAATTATGTAAAGAAAAAGTATTATTTTGTTCGGTTACGTTAGGATACTGCAGATCTGTGGTGTTTGTTTGATTTTCTCTAACCTGTAAAGATGAGACCACTGGACATATATAAATGAATTTAATTAATGTTTAATTTTGCACTTTTCACAGATATTAAATATCTTAGCCACGTCGAACTCTTCGATTAGATGTTCTTATTTATCCCTGGTACGTCCGTAATGAGCATTGAAGCTAAAAAAAAATCGTAATATTTACATTCAATAATGTTCATTATATATCATTGTGCACTCATGAAACAAATTTTGACTTGAAGGAAACCCTCATTTAGCCACGTCGACCTCTTCGATTATATGTTTCCACATTCATGAATCTTCACTATATATAATTGCACTCATGGAACAAGTGTTGACATGAAGGAATTATACCCTCAAGCTACGAGTAATCTAATATTATATAAATTGTGAGAAGCTCAACCGTGGGGTCGTTTTTGTAAATGAGGTCGTCTCTAATCTCTATTTAATAATATTGTTTAGTGTGAAAAAAAAATATATATAGCGTGTGAAAGAAAAAACAATAAATCCAGGAAAGTTCATCCACTTAACAAAAATTTAAAATGTTTCTCATCACAAAGAAAATTGTTTGACGCACACAGCTAGAAAATGAATGAGTTATCTTTTAATTCTATTTGATCACAAGTAGGAACCATTCGCCAAAAAAAAAAAAAAAAGAAAGCAAGAAAGACCATTCGCAAAAATGTCTAGACTCATTATAATCTCTAGTTAAACCCAAGAAAGCGTATAAGAAATATATTATAACATATAAATCACAATATCAGATAATATATATAGAATATGGATGTTGAGTATGATTGATCTGTGTGACCAAAGGCATGTTACGACTAAGATTCAACGATCACCTATACATGTTTATTGTTGGACTTGACTCTTGAGGCACCATATGAGGCCATCATTGTATTTATATATGTGTGTATGTAATTATTTCTTTATTTCCATATTGCTAGCTAATTAACTAAAATTAATTGTGATTTCCATTTCAAAAGTTATAGTATTTTGTCACATGTGTAATAATTTTCCGTTCATATTTTTGAATTTATTCTGGTTTTGGTTCGCATAGTAATTACTTTTTTGTTACAGAAAAGTAAAGGAAAAGTGTAAATTATTTCTTCCACAATTCATTTTATAAATTTATTGAAAAGTTTTTTATATATATATATATATATTTATAGAAAAGTGGATGAAAATATCCGTCACCAAAAACCTTGTTACAAAAAGATACCCGTCACCAAAAAGAGAATATAAGAGAGCGGGTGGTATGAAGACAGAAGTACGGTGCAGATTAGATTTGCCCGAAGAAAAGTGCCACTATTTAAATTGGTAAGACGAGGCATGTGTTCGTGATACTGAGTTGCATATATACTTGCATCTGTAATCAGGCAATCAGGCATATATGCAATCTTATTCCTTCTTTTTGTGTGCAACACATGCATTGCATTATGTATATATGGATACATATATATAATTTATTTCAGTAAAAAAAAATTTATAGCACTAGCTATAGCTACCACATATCCATTAAAAAAATTATATCGTGAGTTTCATTATTTGTGGGTTAGGTATTGCTCGATTTGACTTATAGTTTCCCACTTTTTAAGACATTTTTTTAATTATTTGGTTTCGGTTTACACAAGTTATATATGCATGCATGTCTAGTCGTTAAGTCGGAAGACATATTGATTCTTGCAAAATATCTTTTATCTTTTGAATCGGTCCATGCATGGAGAGAAGCAAAAGCCCATCGACTAATTATTTTTGGAAATATTTTCATGAGTTCGTTAACATGGACTAATTAAGTTAAATGAACGTTTCCGCCTTTATCAAGATTAAAGTGGGTTTTTTTTTTTGTCAATTTGTAAATTAATTTTTGCATCCGAGTAATCCCAACCGGCAAAGAAGTTTACAAACAAAATCAAACTATTTCTTAGCAGATTGTCGTTTGAAATGCAATAAGATATTTAATTACATCGCGCGTGTGTTTTCATGCATATATTTACTTCTATGAATTTTTTTTTATTAAAAACAAGTTAGCACATGCATTTTCTTCACAATGTTTTAGAAATTTGCTTCTCTTTTTTCTATTGGAGAAATCTTTGCTGTATCCTCTACATTTTTTTATACGATATATGAACATTGGTTTTGTTATTACATTAGCACTTGATTTTTCTTTCCCGAGTCTAAAAACACGGGTAGGTCAAAAATTTGAGACAGATCCGCGTGTTTTTTTGTACAAAGTCCAAACTTTAGAAAGAGATCAATTTTTTTTCTCACTCGAAATTTCAGTCATCTTCGTTTTCGCAGTATCGGCGAAACATTTGATAAATCGTAGATATGGAAGATGAAGAGATGGTTATAGAAGTTGAGGAACTGATTCCTCCAGCTATAAACCTGCAAACATTGGTCGTTAATTATATATACCAGATTTATCTTTACCAGGTAAACCCAAAACAAAATACAGATAGCTATGACACATTTATACGTATATGACAATATGTATTTATAAATCTTATTAGTGTAACCTACATATTAAATATTATACATCTAGCTAAGTATGCATACTCGCGCGTATTATAATACAAAGCCCACTAATAATTGCTTGTTTTCTATTTTATAATAAAATAAGTTCTCAAGATTAGGGAGTTTTTAGATTTAGACATTTATTATTTTAATTGATTTCTAAATTCAAAAAAAAAAAACAAAAGTTGGATCATTTTGATTGATAAGAATTACATCCACTAAAAGTTGGATCATATGAGTAAACTAACAAAACAAAAACAAAAACAAATTAATAATTCGGTCTTTATTTTCTATTTGTGAGTGTGGTTGTCTCGCCCGGTTAGTATACCTAGTGACATTACAGTGTTGATGGATTACTTTGAGTTTGAGTTTTAAGTGCTACACTTGAAGAAAGATTATTTACGCTTGTGAATCCCCCACAAGTATTATCAAAGATTCGTCTGTGCTTATAAAAACTATGGAACAAAAATCTAGATACGTAGTATAGAAAAGAAAGGAAAAAAGTTACCAATAATCTAACTCGTGTAATCTAATTATAGTAATCTATATCAAACAAATACAAGAACAATTTATTACTCCAGCCAACGAAACACAAAGTCAGAAAACAGATTTACCCACATATTAACTTGTAAATGAAGAAAGTTGCGAGTAAAAAGTAAATAGAAAGACATAGGTGGTCCTGGAATGGCGGAGAATATTCCTAAAAGGGGAATTTTGGCTTTGCGGCTCTTGATGAGTTTTAAGACTTTGTCCATTAAAGCTTAACCCTGTGGGTTTTACGCTCTTTCCCACCCACTTCTTTTCACGATCATCACACCCCTTCTATTTTTTATTTCCTTAATTAATTACATTTCTTACCATATTTTTTTTCATTTGCGTTAACAAATTTCATTAGTTATGTTATCTAATCTTTCTTTTCCACTTTCCGATCATAAAAGATATGATCACAGTATCTGCGTAAAAAAAACCAATTGGATTAATCTTAAAAGTAGCGCGAAATGATAACTAGTTGTAAACTCTTATTTGAATGTAAGTTATTTAACCTTTCTAACGTTTGTTTTGTATTTTCGTAAAAGCTCAAATGTCTGCTTAATTTATACATCTACGAACAATATATTTTTGTTACCACATGATATATTAGCTAATAGCAGCTGCCGATCATTTGATTGGGATGGAATTTTGAATGGGTACACTTGATGATATGAATACTTTTACGTACAAAGATGTATAAATTCAATTCGTATACACATTTAATTCCACTAAATGTGTAATTCAATAATTTAGTCATATAATCGTATCCATGAAAAAGTTAAACTTCGACATTTATATTTTATTTTATTTTATACCTACAAGTGTAACTCATTAATTTGATGGTACGATATGTTATATCTTCCATTAAAATACCAAAGGTGTTTGGTTACGAATTGACTGTTACACGTTACAACTCAAAAAGCAAGCCCACTTTCTGTTTAATTAATATGTCGTTTAGTTTTAAACTATAAACTAATGGCTTGCTGCGTTACACGTAAAAGCGAATTCGCTTTGCACAAATTAAATAGAGTTTATATAATAATAAAGACAAGAAGAATCTTAAATTGGCATTAATCATGACGGACCATGTGGGGATCTTCATGCCTTGCATATAAGCAACCACAACTAATAATCACATCCTTCTTTTCTTCGTAATTAACAAAAGCAAAAAATACCACACATCAACTAAACAATCACAAAAAAAAAAAACTATCATACCTCCTCGGCCCTCTCTTTCTTTTCTATCTCTATCGCTTACATATAATCCATGACACAACATTGCATTCATACACTATAATAATACGTCACTGAAGACATTTTCAATTTTTTAAAAAGTCAATACTTCTCTTAATCAAAAATTCATTTTATTTTTATATTCTAAGAAGAAAAATACTGAGTTCTGGACCTCCGTTTTTGTCCGGATTCATCATGTAAAACGCCTCCGAGTCACGACTTCCCACGACTCGTTCAAATCTACCTCTCATATACAACAACTCCCCTAGCTCCGTTCCACCACCAAACCCTTCACCGGACACGTCATCAATACTCTTCGCCGTCGGAATAACCCCGGCTCCAACCGTAACCCTCGACACCGTGTTCAACACGCGCCAATCAGACTCAGTACACGCTCCGCCACGTGACACTGCGTAACCACACTTCCTACCGTTGCAATACATGGTCCATTTGGGCTCGTGGAAAAGCTTTGTTCCCGGTCGGTGACGCTTCTCGCATTCCAACGCGATCCTGACAAGTCCAGACGACATCTCTTTGACGAGAGTTGCCGTTGACATGGCAAGGTCCAAGAGCAAGACTGGGTCGGATCTAGGATCGTACTGGACGGAAAACGTGACGTGGCCTCTTCTGTGTCCGTACAACGTACCGGTGACTCTTCTCCCGAGAGAAGAGGATCCACCGGTAACGAGTGAGATCAGTTGGTTTGAAACGCCGGAGGAAGTAGAAGACGGCGGAGAAGGAAGAGAGAGGAATTTGAAAGCGGGGATGTTAATGACGTTGATGAGAGAACGTAAGAGGGAAGAAAGCTTCAAGTGGAATTTCCCGATGTTGCTAGAGGAAGAAGACGAGGAGGAGGATGAGAATGGTCGGAGGGAGACGGAGGAGCATCTCTTGCAAGGGACGAGGAAGAGTTCGTTCTCAGGGATGCTTGGGATTAGAACGGAGGAGGAAGGAGAACGGCTATGGAAACCACGCGCCGGAGAAGTCGCCGGATTCATCTTTCTTGTGTTGCAGCTGAAGCTTCTCTGGAGAGCAAGTTCTTGATACTGCACCATTTCTTATGATATGTCTCGAATTGATCCACCGAGAAATTAAGAGGAATGTTTTGTTATTTTGTATATGTGGGTTGTATGTATGTTTTGATATACTGAGGAAGCAAAAAGGAAGAAAGCGGCCGACCAAAGTGATTATGAGTGTTCGAATAGGTGTGCCCGATTTGTATGTGTATTTATACACATTTTACATGAATATTTTTAAAAGGCATATATTTGTGATTATGTTATTTATTGCGTATCATTTGAGAGGCCCCGATAAATTTTAATATCTTGTTATTTTATTGGGAATAACGTCATCAGAAAACATAGAGTTAGTTTAAACAAACATGAAACATCAGTATAGTATATTGCTTGTTTTTTCCAATACGCATCGATACTCGTATGTGAATCGATTATCTTTTTCTAAAATATGTGCTTTAGCCTATTTCAATATTTATATAAACGTACACTCTTGGGATTTAAAATAGTTAAAGGCAAATACGACTATGTAGTTTTTTCCTTGGGTATGATTGATACGACTACGACTATAGCTTGCTTTATATACGTCTTTACAAGATTATAGACTGAGATTTCATTTCACCACCACCCCATCCGCTAATCTCAACCGTCCTTAGGGTAGGTCCACGATGGACCGGGCTAAACAAATTATGATTTTGTAATTTTATTTTTAAGTTGACGCTCTCTTTTATATTCTTTGAATTTAATATGTTGTTGACATTCAGATCAGAAATTGACAAGAGACAACGCAACTGGAGTCGTTGAACATGTGTTTGGCTTTAAACGGTGTCGCCGAGATCCTTTTCCATATTGTCCCGGTCGTATGTAGTGACGTGGCTATACATAAAAGAAAACGATTTTTGCCTAAGCAAAATAAATTGGGAGAATTTCTACTTACCAGAAGAAAATCATTTATGCATAACAATTACGGGTAACTAACACGACAAAAACATCGTATGAAGTTTGTGTGAATAACATTGACAGTTCGATCCTCGAAAAACAACAATTAACCGAACAGTTCTAATCCTTGATGACAGTCCTTAAATATGAACACATCACGAGAATACTTCAACATCTCATATTACAATATGATTTACGGTTTTGAATAAGAACTTAATTAAAAGAATATTGAGACAAAGAAGGTGATTACATTAAAAGTGTATGTGTTCGATTATTCGAGAACCACACAATAAATGTTTTTTTACAACCTAATGATCTCACAAACAATTCAATGAAAGTAAAAAAACCGGATCATCTTTTGATAAAAAAATAATAAATATACGCATGTTTATTTTATCAGAGAAAATATACGCATGTTTCTTAATTTTGTTTATATTATGTTAAAAGTGTGATGCCACAAAGTACCCACAAATTTGCACGCAACCTTGCTTTCATTATAATTAATAAAATTATCACTATAGGCTATATAGCCAATTAGCCATCCGCAGCTAAAAGTATTATATAGTTGAAACCAATTATATAATAGGAAAAAGAATTGCAACGGAGGGGATTAATTACGATACTTGGGCGGTTCCAAACATGATATATGTAATATAGTTCTTTGTTCATGATGTACCAATTAACATGTTAGGTTACCTAATTAACTTCATCACGGATCGCAGACTATCGGACATGTGTAATATAGTTCTTTGTTCATGATGTACCAATTAACATGTTCTTTGGTTTTATTCCACTTCAGTAAGCAAGCACTTAAACCTATTTTCATTTGCGATGGAAGAAATTAAAAGAAAACATTTGTCTGGATATTATTTCTAAACTTTAGAGTTTTTTTTTTTTTTTTTTATCTTACGAATCTCATATTGATTATTAGGCCCGGCTTAGATTAATGATGGGCCCTGAGCAATTCTAGTTTTGTATGTATATAAACCCAGTGCATTTGCACATGGCAAGAACCGGGCCATTTGGAACACAAGTTGAACGGAAGGAACGAGCTTGGTAAAATAAAAGAAAATGGAATAATCAAACCAAAGAAAGTGGCGATTTCTTTTGAAATTTTGTTGATCAATATGTCTAAACCAAAGATGATACTACTATATGATCTGGAATTACATCTAACACTTGGAGCAAGAGACAAGATGAGGAAATAAACTAAAATTTTGTCACTTGCTAATTTGGGCGCGCACACACACCTAATTCATATCGATAGATAGTATAAGATAAACGCTTTATAGCATTTCATATCTTGACTAATTGCTAGGACCAAGTTATAAACTATATGATGGTAAGTTGATATACGAATTACGTCATACACCAAATACTTAAAAGAATTTAATTGTCATTCAAAAGAATAAAAAATTTACAAAAAATGGTTTACTGTCTTTTAATTAAGTAACAAGTAGACGAGGGACTTCTTCTCTAAACATCCTTCTAATGGAAAAATCATAGGAACGAGTCAACGTTTCTCTGAATCTTCTCAAGTCAAGCTTCACGTTCTGTCCTTGTAGATAGATTTTCTTCGTATATTCCCATCCTTTATCGTTGAGACTATCCGGATCTCGGATTACAGGATCATCTCTGCCATACTCATCGTACAAAGAGCTCTCTTCCGGCGTAATCTTGTAACCAACGTACTTCAATCCTAGCTTCTTTGCCGGTTCTCCATAATACGTCTCTGCCGCCCAATCAGTCCCTAACGGAACTATCTGAATAAAAACTGTCTTCGGTTTCAAGAAAAGGAAATGAGTCATTGCAGCTCCATGTACACCGATCATTACATCGCTTGTGTTCATCGAGCGATAGATCTTAGCCATCTCTGTTCTCTTGTCCGGTCTTAGAACCTCGACATTGAAACCGGTTTGTTCCGCCAGCTTCACAAGAAGATTCTCGTTTAGTATCGCCCTCGACGATCCGTTTCTTGACATAATCACCAGCTTAGGTTTCTTGATGTCAACTGTTGTTGTTGTCTCGTTCGCCTCCTGAATCAAGCTTTGGATACGAGGCGAGTAAGCTCGATCCAAAACGTTTCTGAAATCAACAATGGTTTGATTCCCGTTAACCATTAGCGTAGAGTTCACTGTTAGCTCGTCGTGAATACGCAATCCAACGGTAGCTTCTTTGAAACAATGAGTTCTTGAATCTCCGTTGAAATCCACCAGGGGATAATCAGAGAGCTGGTTGACGATATCTCCGTATTTCATCTCCCACCAATCATGATACTCGACGATCACGAACACAACTTTTTTGTTGAAACGTTGCGAAGTTATGAACAGAGGGATGATCCCGTCGTTAAACTCGTGGTACACGTTTCCTGTGTATCCTCCCGTGGAGAAGAACACTGCAGGGACATCGTGGTAGACGTCGCAGACAGGATCTGAAGATTTGTTTGAATCTTTGGTGATGAGGTTGAGTTCTTGAACCGTGTCCATCACGCTAGTCTCCCATTTTCTTGTGTAAGGTTTGATCTTTTCGGGTTTTGTTGTGTTGTTCTTGGTGGATGAGGTGAAGAGGAAGAGTGAGGAAGAAGCAGAGCTTGTTCGGACATCACCTTTCATTACACAGATGTCGGATCTTAATCCGGTTCTGTCACAACAAATGGTTCCTACACAGAGATGTAAAAATCAAGAACCGTAAGTTTCTTTAACAAGTTACACAAAATAGGAATCTAGGTTAAAATGAAGAGATCAGGACTCTGTTTTATAGTAAATTATTTTGAAAAATAAATTAGAATACTAACCATTGGAGATGTCTGAGCAGAGAGGGGAAGTGAATGACTCATAAGAACTAAGACTTTCGCTTTCTCTGCTAAAAGAATCTGCAGAAGAATTAAAAGAGAGAGGCGAGTGATGAATCAGAAATACAAAATCCAAAAACACAAAAAAAAAAATTTGGGGAGAGAAAGAGATAAGAATCATACCTAAAAGAGAGAGAGTTGAGAAGCCGAAGAGATAAGGAGACAAGATGAAACAGCAAGAAAGAATAGAGAGGAAGAGAAGAGAAAGAAACTTTTGTTTAGCTCTCTTCAAGCCACCACCTTCCTCTGCTGAAACTCTAAACCTCTCGTCTTTTCTTCCATGGTGGATGATTAGTCTCTGGTGCTGTACCATCTTCTGGGAAAAGTACAAACACAGGAAAAAAAACTCGAAAAAGCAAAAACCCAGAACCCAAGTATTGATTTTGACCAAGTGTTGATGAAATTGGTGAAGTTTCAGAGGAATTCACCGGAAACACATATCTATACTCACAAAAATACTTTTCTTCGGGAGGAAGGAGAAAGAAGAGAGATGAGTGTCTCTGAGGATTTAAAGATAGACTTTTGATACAGACACGGAAGAGTTTTGATACACACGCATATATACATACAACTATTTCAATGAGTAGAACTATGAAAATGATCAATTGGAGTATTAAAATAATGTATTTAAATTAAAAGGTATTTTTATAATATATGGGGTTTATTGGACTTTCCTCTGGTTTTCGGTGAGAACACGGAAACAACAGAAAGGAGATCGCTGGCCAATTGTTTGGTGACTTGGTCAAAGTCAAATAATTAGACCTTTAATTTTCTTTTCTTTTTGTTTTTTATACATCGTACCTTCGATTTTTATATATATATATTATTATTTTTTTTGCATAGATTGTCCAAAAAGTTTGTATCGTTGTATGTAAGAGAATTTATTTTGGTGATATTTATAACTGTTTAGCAAAAAGAAATAATATTCACAACTTGATAACTTACGTAAGAAAAGGTTTATTATTCAGACTTTAGACGAACATAAAGTGAAAAACGGCACAGCATTTGGTCTGGTGGGCCTAAAACGGCTTGAATATGTACACTCTTGTTGAGCATGTGGCATGTGCATAACGCCGAACATCTGTTTTTTGACAATTAGATTCGCTTAATATAAGCTACTTACTATCCTACAATATATTAAAGAGGAATCTAAAATGCTGATGTGGCGAGCCAACATTTTTTTGGGATTTTTGTTTTATTTTTTAGTTTAAATCGATAATTCTGAGTTGACTCAGTTAGGAAAGTCCGACCCAATTCCGTCTTGGATCAACACGCGGACCTTTGGTATATTTAAAATAAACCGGAAATTTTTAATTCTGCTTCATTCGGTTCATTGATAAGACTTGGTCAAAATTTTGGGCCTTTATATTAAAAGTTTCCAGTGCTGCCAAGCCCAAACCGGCGTTTATGGTAAAAAATTGATTTGGATCTGTATCCAATAAAAAAGATGCGGACGTTTTTCAGAAAAGGAAAACATTTAAAGAGAATATTTCAAGTTTTCATATAAATAAATATATCACTTACCAATCAATTATAACTTTAGAAAGTAACAACTAATAACAAATCAATCGTATCTTTATAACTAAATTGATTAAATATTAATTTGACTAGCTTTCATTATAAGATTTGCAATTCAAATGCATTTATATTAGTTTCCAAATTTAAAAATAAAATGATTTTACTGAAAGATTTTAATAAATACTGAAATTATAATCCCTAGAAATACACACAGATGTATAGGGAAGAACGTTCACTTTTTAAAAAGGAATGCAAACGTATATTTAGTTTTTTTTTGTGTGTTCAAAACGTATATTTAGTTCTACTTTAAAGTTTCTGATGATTTGAGCTAATGAATTTTTTTTTTGGTTATAGGTTTGCTATTCGATTTTGGATTTTGCACCAGATGAAATGTGAAATTCGTTCACAGTAAGTCTCCTATAAATTTGTTAAATACACTAAAGTAGTTTCCATCTTTCGTCAGATCCTAAATTTTTCATTTTCTTAGATTCACTCTTTTCCAATAAAATTGAAACGGGTTTCATCTTTTTCCTTCTGTCAAAACAAACGGATTTCATTTTTTTTTTTTAGTTTTTGTCCAAAATTTTCACACATGTGTGATTTTTTCTAAGTTATGTTGAACTTCACGATTGATTCATAAATTTAATTATATCTCATTACTTTATTAGTCAATTTTCATCGATTATTTTAGTAAATTTCTGACGTGGAATACACAATATTTTGAATCTGAAAGTTAATTTTTTTTTTCTCATTAAAATAAATTATCAATATTCCCTACGCATAACAAAAATTATTGGACTAAAAGAGCTTCTACTAAATATTCTAATGATTTCAAATTATTTTTTCGTAATTCATTTATTTACTATCTAATAAAAAAAATAAACCTCTATAAAAAAACAGCTTTGATGGAAGCCAAAAATGGAGGGGATTTTTGAATTATATTTGGTTGGAAAATATAATTGCAGAAAATACATGAATTCTTTTTACGGCGTAAAATTTGCCGATGAATTTTGTTTGGCGGGAACCTTACAGAATATTTTGTTTCAATTTTTTTATTAAAAAAAATATTTGAAATAAAAATTTTAGTTAATAATTAAGTTTTGGTGAAAAATTAGTGGCGAAATTTGTGGAACCATATTTTTGGGAAAAACATTTTTGAAAAAAATAGAGTTTTTTGGGTGAAATTTGCATAGTTAAGCTTTGTGAAAAATTAGCATAATCATATTTTTTAAAATGAGATCCTTAAAATAAGAATTTAAACACATATTCTTTGAGAGAGTTATATAATAGATATTGCTATTTTCCTTTTTTGATTTGTGGTTATGCATTTTAAGAAAGGTTTGCCTTGGCTAAATGTTTTTAGCATTTTTTCTAACGATATTTTATATTTAATTGAATCATAAGAAATTTGAAACAATTTCTCGACGTAAAATTTGTTGGCGGAAAATTTGAAGATTTAAGTTTTAGTGAAAAATTAGCAGAATAATATTTTTGGCATAAAAACCTTCAACACAATCCGTGTATTAGGCGCGGGGTATCACCTATACATATATAACATAATTTCCAGATAAGAGGTTAATCTAAATTTGAAACTTATCTGTAAATCACTAAAGTTTACTATACACACGCGCATTAGGCGCGTGCAATCATCTAGTACAAAATTAAAAAGGTAACGAGCTGTATCTTTGCCGTGTATTAGAGCTATTCACCACACAAAAAAATGCAAAACTAAAATAAATATTTAATTAGACTACAACGACATCGATCTCATCCCTTCCAAGTTCCAACGACTTCCGAAAACACAGACGATAGATTCTTAATTATATTTTTTGTTCTCTTCCTCTGCTTCATAATTTTTATAGCTTTCTTGCCTGAATACCGTCGGAAATGTTTTTCATAAGAAATGTTAGGACTTAATAAGGCATAGGCGCTATTTAGATAGTAAAATTGACATAAAAATACAGTAATATAAGTCTACATATATATTTAAATAAACGTAAAAGTGGTAAACTATTTCCGATTTCGACATTTTTTTCACTATTTTGAACTTTCTCGTCTTACGAATCGGTAACCGGTGAGATCAACGAAATATGCTTTCCCAAGCACGAAGGGTAAAAACCATCTTCTAGCATCTACATTTTTCTTACTTTCTCACAAACGCTACTCACCTACTTTACTTTCCTAACTAAACTAACTTCTAATTAATATTCACCTAATTAAGCAACCCTACAAAATATGTGAATGCTAGCTTGGAATTTGCCATTTTTACATTAAAACACTCAATGAACGTGACGGATTATCATTTATTTACAATTTTACATCATACTAAGAAAATAAAAATATGAATCAGAATATCTAGAACCGATGCAATAGAAGTGAGGGTATATACGAACATAGGTACCAAGCTAAGTCACTAACGATTTTTTTTTTTATTAGTCGAACGTGGACAAAAGTTATCAATACTGTGTTATCGGGAGTCCCTTCACCCTTACGCTCATCTCTTCTCTATGCATGAATCTCCTTTTAAACATATGTATTCTATATGTGTGGTATAATGTTAAATTTATTGTAAAAACGTGTTTTATACAAATATAGTAGTTTTGCCTTTTTAAAATTGCTCCCTAGATATGCTAAAAAAGTAAGACACATTAAGAATTCAAAGACCTCTAGTTTGAAACTACCGGAAGTATGTGCTTGCAGATGATGTCGACCTATATTCAGAAAGTCCATCTTCTTAATTGACAGTGGTTTTCTGGTTGATCATGCCCGAATGTTTCGTTTTCTTGGTAAATGAAACGACAACTGATAATTAATATCATCATTTTTGTTTCGTTTTGTTGCTCACTAATGCAGTGTTCAAATCAAGTGCTTAATTTTTACAAAATATATAGTATAATCGCACGCACCGATTTACAACTTACAAGTTATAAAAATAAAATCTGATGTAATTTAATGTTTATATGTGTAATAATACAGAGGGACATTAATTTGGTAGAACTATCCGTTAACGTGATCCATGAACATGAAGTAATAATATACCAAATATAAAAGATTCTAGTCATATTAATGTAAATCTTATCGTGAGTAATAATTTATAAGTTTTTTTCCCCTCAAAATCAATCACTGCATAAATTCTGTGAAGACACGTATAATAGTTTAAAAAAGGGGTGATATGTCAACTTCAGAGCGAATCATCAGTTTGTCTCACGTACTAATGTTTAGCCATTTCAGGAATAGAATTACCCAAAATTTGGTTTCTGTATCTAGATTATCAATTGAGCCAAGTTCCATAGGAACAAGTTCACACTAGAGTTTATTTTCTGCTCCTGTATCCAAACACTGCTCCTATATCCAAACACTTGTAAAAACTTCCAACTATAATCCAACACATGCGACCGGTATGACTTCCCTAACAAGTCACTTATTTCCTTTTCCTCTGTCCTCCTAAAACGGACAAGCAAAGCTACAAATAAAAAGAAAAAAACAAACGTCAATCGCTGGAGAAAATTAACTGACCGTTGGATTGATTATGAATGGGTCCTACTAAAATATACGGTCCAGATCTTCTCGTTTAGGTGCACCTCATCTACTTTGTCTATAAAAGGCGAAACAAACCTACGGATTCTCTCCTTCCCCACACACACACAGCCATCGTGTTTAGTTTCGGTTTTAATTTGTCTCTCCGAAGAAGAAGACGAGAAGAAAGGAAGAAAGAAATCGGAGGAGTCTGTAACCGATTGAGATCTATTTAGGGCTTTTTTATTTTCTGTGGAAGGGGGTGAATTTTAGGGTTTTTGTTGATCATGTCGGATGCGTATTGTACCGATTGCAAGAAGGAGACGGAGTTGGTGTTCGATCACTCCGCCGGAGACACCTTATGCTCCGAGTGTGGTCTGGTTTTGGAATCGCACTCGATTGACGAGACCTCCGAGTGGCGTACCTTCGCCAATGAGTCCTCCAACAGCGATCCAAATCGTGTCGGTGGTCCGACCAACCCCCTCCTCGCCGATAGTGCTCTCACCACTGTCATCGCCAAGCCCAACGGTTCCTCCGGCGATTTCTTGTCTTCGTCTCTCGGGAGGTGGCAGAATCGTAACTCCAATTCCGATCGTGGCCTGATCCAGGCGTTTAAAACCATTGCCACCATGTCCGATAGGTATATTGCGATTTTGCCTCTTTTGAGATCCAGTTCTCGCAGATTTTCAATATTGGCTCGGAAATTGGATCGGATCTTTATCGCTTAGATTACATGATCGTTAATGAGGAGTAGCTATATTTTGGTTGGTGTTTCCTGGTTTATGCAAAAATGGCTTTTTCGCCTGGAGATCGATTTTGTATGGTCTTGACTGTTGCGTTGATTCATAACGTAGTTTTCGATCAACTGTGGGTTTTGGTTTGCCCATGCTTTGATGCATGTTGGCAAGTATTGAGAAATCACATTGTCAATTACATAACCAAAAAGGGTTCCTTTTTAAATGTCCAATGAGAAAATTTGTCCCTGCTGATGTTGCTGATGTTGGTGTTGAGTGTATGTTTATACTTTCAAGATTCATGTATTGTTGTGTTTGTACATTGCGATTCATGGGAGAGTACTTACTTGATCGATTTATTTCCAGGTTGGGACTTGTTGCAACTATCAAGGTAAGCTTGTTCGTCTCTGTTAACCTGGTGTGGTTAATAGCCTGCGGATATGTCACTGGTTCACTATGTGATATTGGAGCCTATCGTTTATAAATTTGGTGTTTTTTTGTTGTTGTTGCTGCTATGTAGGATCGGGCTAATGAGATATTTAAGAGGCTGGAGGATCAAAAGTCAACCAGGGGAAGAAACCAGGATGCACTTTTGGCAGCCTGCTTGTACATTTCATGTAGACAAGAGGACAAGCCACGAACTATTAAGGGTACAGTTCAAATGATTTCTCATTTGAGAGAGAGTCTGGTTCCCTCTTTGATATAGCTTTGCCATAAGTCAATCAAAAATTCCTGAACCTTGTGAATAGAAATCTGCTCTGTTGCCAATGGAGCAACAAAGAAGGAAATTGGAAGAGCGAAAGACTACATAGTTAAAACACTGGGGCTGGAGACTGGTGGTCTGTCTGTGGAATTGGGCACTATACACGCTGGTGATTTCATGGTGAGTTTGGCTTCATTCCTCACAAGTTTGTTGCTGGTACCTTTGGTACTGTTAGTTTTTGTTGGCTTGTATTGACACTTGCGACCTTGTTGCTGATATTGCAGAGAAGGTTCTGCTCCAACCTTGGAATGTCTCAGCAAGCTGTTAAAGCTGCTCAGGAAGCTGTGAAAAAGTCTGAGGAATTTGATATCAGGTAACATATCATTTTATTCGGTAACTAGATAGGCACAGCAGAACCTTATACAGATCTTTTTTTGGCATTTTGCAGGAGGAGTCCTATATCAATAGCAGCAGTAGTTATTTATATCATAACCCAGCTTTCTGATGACAAGAAGCCTCTCAAAGGTTTGTTTTTTTTGTTCTTTCTTTTCTGGCAATTCGAGGAAAGAGTTATAAACAAATCTCAAGACTGATTAATGTTTTGGGGGTGCAGAAATATCGCTAGCTACAGGAGTAGCAGAAGGGACAATAAGAAATTCGTACAAAGACTTGTATCCTCATCTTCCAAAGATAGCACCAAGTTGGTATGCTAAGGAAGAGGACCTGAAAAACCTCTCAAGTCCTTGAAATTCTTTCTTTATTCTTCTATGCAATATATATCTATGTTGAGGAGGTTACAAAGCAAGTGTTCTCTCTAGTAGAGATGCTGCTCTTCTTGTTTCTTTTTAATTTCTTTTTTTTGAAGTCCTTTCTTGTAATGCGTGAAAGACTTGACAAAAGAAAACTAAAAATTTCGTAGTAAGGAAGAAGGTTTTTTTTCATTCACTCTGGTTTCCCATGCGTCTAAAGCCGAAAGAAAGAAAGTTAAAAAAAAAAGGCGATGGGGAAGACTTGCATTTTGTTGTGGTGCGATTGGATGTATGGTTTTGACTAGTTAAAACCTCAAACAGAATAGAGAGTACAATTGTCGGTTTAAAATGTTGAAAAAACCTAAAATGATAAAAATGCAACTGGATTTTGCAATGATATGTAGAGTCGATTAACAAAATTGTGGTATAATTTTCATTGCTAATCGTATGATGATAATGCCTGAAGTCATTACATTTCTCTACCACATAACTTAGTTTTCGGAAAGACACTCAAATTCAAATTCATTATCACAATGCAGGGAATTTGAAAATCAAACCGGTGCTATTACAGAGTGAAACCCGGTTATTTCGTCGTCATGAAAGAAGTGGTAAAAAATAAATAAATAAATAAATCCTAAAACAAATAAACAAAGTTTAAATCCCAAAACCCTCTCTTTGCTTCTCCTACTGCGTAGCTCGAATCCACCGATATCAATGGCGAACGACCAAGAGATGAGTGGATGGACTGATCTTCTCCATTCTTCTTCGAAGCTCCTAGAGCAAGCTGCTCCTTCCTCTCAGTTTCCTCCTCTTCAGGTTTTTCCCGCTTTCCGCCGCTTCTTCTCCTCCGATTTCCCTCCAGTATCTCCGGATGTTTTCGGGGTGGAAATTTAATGCTCAGTATGTTGAATTAGCTCGATTAATTTGTGTCTATTTCGCTATCAGAGAAATTTAGATCAGTTGGAAGCGTTGTCGAAGAAGCTCAAGGCTAAAACCCTAAGGAACGAAGCTCCTTCTCAGTCTATTGCGGCCACAAGGTAATTCTCGAATGCTTTCTGCTTCAATTTTCAAATTTTCAAAAGGGAGTAGCCAGTCCCTACGAGCAGGGAATGATTCTGTTGTCTTTTCATTTTTGCTGGAATTTGCAGATTACTCGCACGGGAGGGAATCAATGCAGAGCAACTAGCTCGCGATCTAAAATCTTTCGAGTTGAAGGTGAATATTTTCTTATCCTATACTTCATCTTAGCTTTATTGGTATTTTAAGGCGTTGTAGTCGTAGTATGCTTACACATCTATCATCTTGCCGTCTGCTTTTCAAATGTGATTATTCGTTGCGGCGTTACATGATGTTTTCTTTCTTTGATACTTATTGAAGACAACATTTGAGGATGTGTTCCCTGCTGAGGCTACGAGCGTTGAAGAGTACCTGCAACAGGTATTTTCATTTCTCGACGGTTTTCTGAAGTTTGCAATCTTTATAGATTGATTCTCTTGACGATGACTGACTGTTATGATGTGTGGTGTTGTTTTTACTTTTTCTTTTCTCAGGTTCGTGAAATGGTTATGGTATCAACTATACAGGAAGCCCAAAAGGATAACGTTCGAAGCTTTAATGACTATATGATGAAAGTCCTGGAGGTTTGTATTCTGGCTTACCATATTTCAATGTTGGATTATTCTCAGTAAGCTTCTGCATTCAAAGATTGATAAGTTAGTAGTTGGGTGAAATAGAGGCGTATATTTTGTTCTTTCCTACTTAATAGTTGTCTATACGGATTGCACTATTATGCAACTAGCTATTGAAGGAGGCTTTTGTTGGCTGGATGATTTGCTTGTTGACATGTTAGAAAGATGTGTATGCTGACTTTCCAAATTTTGGATGTGACTCTGAAATGACAGGAGGATTGGAGAAAAGAAAAACGTGACTTCCTTCAAAGCCTTAGCAGAATATCAATGTTACCTAAAACGAATATGATTGATTCAAGCAGAGAGGCTAATGCTGGTCACCTAGTGCCGGTGGCTTCAAGTGCTCGTGTATCCTCAACACCAGGCAAAGAACTTGTGGCTCTGGCTAACATACCCATTCATGAGAAGAAAGCATATGTCTATGGAGAGGTTGTGAAGAAACTTAACACTTCAAGAGAACGAGGCTTGCCATTTAGAGTACGGATATCCTGTACCTTATCTTAAGATTTATTACTGGTTCATTTTTCTTAAGATCCTGTTTGATAAGTGCTGCTGAAAAATATTATTTTTCCTTTAACTACTTTTAGAATTCAAGCTATGCACTCTACCTTTTGGCGATGATTTCCTCTGATGCAACAGCCATTAAAACTGTCTACCCTCATATGTATTGTTTGGGTGTGCTTGCTTACTGATCCCAATTCTTACTTTTGTATAGCCTGCGATGTGTTTTAAGGACGCCTTTGAATCTCTTGGTGCTGAGGTAACTCGTGGAAAATCAGTCAACATGCAGAAAATATGGGAGCTTGTTCAGGTAATCTTTTGAACGGAAACCATTTCGTCAAGCTAGACCACTCTCTAAGGATTGCTATTTTTTTGCCTTTCTCAAATTTATGCAAACTAATTATGATTGTTGAAAAAAATTTTCCAGGCAATAACAGGTGAGGACTCGGCTGTTCGACAGGGTGTTTCGAAGAGGATGTCCCTCGCGATAGGTGCAAGACGTCATTTACAACGTGGGCATGAGAAACATATCATGGACACAATTCAGAGTCACCCTACACAAGTATTCATTTCTGTGTCACTTTTATTTTTTTCGTACTTAATGATAGCTGATGCTACATGTATGTCGATACATCTTTTGATTACCATTCTAATTTAGATGGTTGGGTGCTGTCTGAAATGGTTCCTTGATCTTTCAATCTATTTTAAGAGTGTTGGTAATCATTCTGACATTGTCTTGGTTTTGTAATTCTGTTCCAGGCCTCTCTTGGTGGATCTGTTGGAAATTTGCAAAGAATTCGTGCTTTCCTTCGGGTTAGTGTCACAGAATTTAAAGAGCTTAGCATGCATCATATGTTCAAACAGCTGTTTAGCTTTCTTATTTCTTATTTTCTTTACTGTACAGATCCGTTTGAAAGAATACGGAACCTTGGATTTTGATTCACCTGATGCCCGTAGGCAGCCTCCTGTCGACACGACTTGGCAACAGGTTTTGGATGATTTTCCTTGCACTTTGAACTTTAAACTTTGTCCTCAACTTTTAGTTGAGATTTACATTGCGGAACTGCATGCCTTTTTATATGGAATGACTGATATCTATCTCTTGAATCTCAGATATATTTTTGCTTACGAACTGGGTATTATGAGGAGGCTAGGGAAGTTGCTCAGTCAACTCGGTCATCTCAGCAATTTGCACCACTGGTAGGCTTCATTTAGATCTTAATGTAATTTACAAGAGTTTTGGAATCAGCTCTTTAGTTACCGTCCCTTTTTGCAGCTTACTGAGTGGATCACCACAGATGGTATGGTGGCTGCGGAGACTGCAGCTATTGCATCTGAAGAATGTGAAAAAATGTTAAGAATGGGTGATCGGCTGGGTAGAACTGCATATGACAAGAAGAAACTCCTACTCTACACCATCATCTCTGGTTCCCGCAGGCAAGTTGAGCGCATACTGAGGGATCTGTCTACACTCTTCAACACAATTGAAGATTTCTTATGGTTCAAACTATCATGCATAAGAGACGTCTCTGGTGGATCTTCATCTGTGGTCTTGAATGACGGCCTCGCGCCATACAGTTTAGATGATCTCCAGGCTTATCTAAACAAATTCGAGCCTTCATACTACACGAAGAATGGAAAAGACCCCTTGGTATATCCATATGTTTTGCTTCTGAGCATTCAGTTGCTTCCCGCGATCATGCACTTATCCAAAGAAGGAGGAGACGGAGGGTATAATATTGATGCTGTTCATATAGCTATTTCTCTAGTGGACCATTCCGTTCTATCTGAAGGCTCTGGGACTGGCCACAAACTAAGTGTGATGGATGCTAATGCTGAGGCATCCAGCATGATTAGGCAATACGGGTCAATGTTTTTGCATCATGGGGATCTCCAGATGACGGTGGAGTACTATGCACAAGCTGCTGTTAGTGTAGGTGGGGGACAATTAGCTTGGTCCGGAAGAAGTAATACGGATCAACAGAGGCAGAGAAACGTAATGCTGAAGCAGCTACTGACTGAGATTCTGCTGCGAGAAGGTGGTATCTACTTGTTGCTTGGGGGAAGAGGTTCTGGTGAAGAAGGTCAGCTTGGAAGGTTTTTTCCTGATGCTAGATCGAGACACCAGTTCTTGATTGAAGCTGCACATCAATGTCAAGAAGCTGGATTATATGACAAAGTAAGTAGCTTCTGATCCCATCTAACCTTGTCTAGAGCTTACTCTGTTTCGATCTTTTAATAAAGCTTTCACCATGTTTTCCATGTATTCTCAGTCCATTGAAATACAGAAGAGAGTGGGAGCATTTTCGGCTGCCTTGGAGACTATAAACAAGTGTCTGTCTGAAGCCATTTGCTCTCTTGCCCGTGGAAGACTGGATGGTGAAAGCCGAACATCAGGGCTTATTCTCGCGGGAAACGACATTCTTCAGACTTACAAATATTACCCTGAAGTCAGGTAATATTGTATTAAAGCTTGCTACCTTTTAATCTTTATCTTATTTTTCTTCACGTTGCAAGATGTGCTCAAAGGGGTGTTGTTTTCATTTTCCTCTCGCAGTCTCCAGGAAAGAGAGCGAGTGATGGAACAAGAAACCATACTAAGAGAGCTCGAGGCAATACTAGCGATTCACAAGTTGGGTAGACAAGGCAATCATCTGGATGCTTTGAGGGAAATTGCAAAACTTCCATTCCTTCATCTTGATCCAAGAGTCCCCGATGCAACCGCTGATGTGTTCCAGAGCGCTTCTCCTTACTTCCAGACTTGTGTCCCGGACCTCCTCAAAGTTGCGCTAACGTGTCTAGACAATGTGCCCGACACTGATGGATCGATCCGTGCCATGAGATCCAAGGTACATAAATTAACGAAAACGCATATTTTGGTTTGAGTGAATTACAATATAAAGTTTGAATAATGAAGTCTCTGATTGCTTTCGGCAGATTGCTGGGTTTCTTGCAAGCAACACGCACCGGAACTGGCCTCGTGACTTGTACGAGAAGGTGGCTCGAAGCTTTTGATCATTTTTAGGCTTAACTAAGACGATTGAAACACAAAAATTAATCAAGTGCCCTTATTATATATAACTATTTATGTATGTTTTGCGTTTTTACTCAGCGTTGAACAAATTGTTGCAAATTGGAAACAATGTTGATTTATAATTTATCAAATGGTGTTTTTAGTTCTTCTACTTCACAATTAACAACTTTTCTTGCCCTCGTCTTTTGTTTATAATCCAAAAAATCGTTAATCCAACATACTGTACGTAACTTGCAGTACAAAATCCAACATACTGGTCTTTCAAAAATCACATAATAATTTGATTGAATCATGAGTTTATGACTTTTGTTGATAACATTTGTTATACCAAATCAATCGACTTGAAAATCCAACATAATCGTCAAATTGAGGTAATTTAATATTTAATGGATTTTTAAACTTTTTATTTTTATAGATTTTAATAGAAATTAAGATTGTTTAAGAGGTCTAAGAAACTGAAAATAAGAAAAAAAGTAGTCAGTTCTACAAAGGCTTGAGAGAAATTGTGAAAACAACAAAAGCCAAACCGAATTCATTACATAAGATCATTAAAGCGGTATAACACATCAACCACATGAACGAAAAGTTCAGCCATATCTTATTCTGCCATTTCTGTCACATATACTTCCCTCAAATAAATTAAGCATTGCATTTATCTGGTTGCTGCTCCAAGCGATTTTTAATCTCTTATATAAATTCACAAAAAGAAGAAGATCAACGACGATTCATGTCCCATTAGTAAAAGTTTTACATGTATCTATCTTGCTCGAACATTGAAGACTATATTATTAAAGAACAAATGTCGAAATATGTGTTAATCATTTTAGTTATATGATTTTAGGAGGCCAAGTATATTTGTCTTAATCATTAGTATTATAAGAATTATTTACATCTTTGTATTGACGTTAAAAAGCATATATGTGATGCTGAAATCATATATGATTAACTGCACTTGATTTGCACAAACTGGCTTCATCAAACCATAACCAGAACCACTAAAACCAAAAGTTTAGTAAATGATTGAAATGAAACAAAAACATAGTTTATGTTGCATATAAATTATAATAGATATCAAATTCGGTAAAAGCCATGAGATTAATAAGTTTAAACTGTTAAACATTTTTAAACTTATCTCTCAAGTTCTTGACTATGGACCTCTAGTTCTGTTGCTAACGAAGACGATTGTAAAAAAAAATATTTGCCCTTGTTATTTATTACTACATAACAAAAAACAACTTAATAAACAGACTTCGAAAATGGACATACTCTTTGGAATTTGCATAACTTAAGGAAAAGCAACAAACTTAAAATTGTACTAAAAAATATAAAAATTAAAGTCGAAAATATCTGGATAAACATCTTAAAAACGGTTGTAAAACTTTAAAGTAGTGTATGTTGTGGATTTTATATGAGATTTAAATGTAACCAAATACAGAGTAAATTGTCAACTGACAACAAACAGTCAATAAAACAAACTTCAGAATAAATAAATTGCAAACAAATATCCTCCTGGCTCATTTTACAGGTTATATTTTGGATTTTTTTGATGCGTTGAAAAAACTATTGCAAATTTGAAACCATCATAAATCACAATTGTCAAATGGTGTTTTCCATTATGTTCTTAGTTACTCCCTCCGTTACTTTTAAATGAATTTTCTAGCCAATTTTTGTTCATAAAGATAAATGTTTTAACTTTTTAATACACTTTTTCATTCTGCAATAAACATTTATTATGCTTTTTGATTAAAAATCTATGCATCTATGATTAAAAATTATGAAAATCTCAGAAAATTCATTATAAAAAACAAGGGAGTACTTGACAATTAACAACTTTATGGGCCCTGATCTGCTCTTAATCCAATATATTGTAGTACAAAATCGAACCGTGCCGTAACTTGCAGTACAAAATCGAACCGTACCGAACCGGGTTCGAACAATTTGGTGTATTTTGTTGTTCTTGTGTTTCGTCGTCGATTGGGAAGCCGTTTCGGAGGGAAGTGTTAACTCGAGACTCGAGAGAGAGAGATGATGAAGATGAATTCGCTTCTGCAACGAGGGCTCAAAATTGTTGAGGATAACGCTCTGCTGAAGATCATCCAATCTGAAATTCAGCACGAAATCTCCACCCCTCGCTTCCAGGTAATCTATCTTCCATCTTCCTCCTTGGCGTCTCAGTAATCTCTCAGTTGAGTTCTCGATCAATGGTGCTCAAAACTTTATTTCGACCTATGAATCTTTCAATTTCAATTTTTTGTACGTTTTAAAACAAAGATGAATTCGTGTTTCCTAGATAGGCGAATTTGTTGCTGGAACCCCCTAGCTAGGCTCAAGTGTACTTTTAACTACATTTTGATAAAACATGTGTGTGATTTTGCTTTGTGCCTGAACACAGAACGTTGAGACCGGTAATATCGGAGATTTCAAGTTGGAGTGGGATTGTTCGGAAAGCAAAGACATTGTTCTGAGGAGACAATTTGATTCAGGCGAGGAGGTTGTGGTCTCAGCTTTACTGGAAAAGGAACCAATAGAAGATGAAGATACAATGTTTCCAAGGGCAGCTCTGGCCAAAGTATGTATCAGAAAGCCTGGACTCAGCTCTATCTTGCAGTTTGATTGCCTTGTTACCGAAACAGGTCCTAGAAGCTCTGATTTCGACATCGAGGGAGCTTGTTTCATCCGCTCTGCCACCTCCTCTGCGCCTTCTTCGACTTACGGAGGGCATTTTTTCGAGTAATTAAACTTTGATCCTTCCCTGGTGTTTAAGTAGTTCACTTGAAATCATATGTTCCTCAACTAACAAATTCATTAAAGTGGGGTTTTTGATGCTTGTCAAGTGTAGGTGTTAGGGGCCAATTGTTTCTCTGCTAGATAGAATCCTTGTGTCTTCTTGGTTTTGTCTGACGAGTATCGTTTTTATTGTTCTCTTTCTTTTGGTTCTTTAGCACAATAGATATGGAACTACATGGTGCACTGAGGGAATACCTAAGATCCAAGGGAGTCAGTGAAGGCCTAGCTAATTTCCTCAGGTGTCATCTTAACAAGAAGGAGCAGGATCAGTACGTTAACTGGTTACGCAGGCTTGAATCCACAATCTCACGCGATCTCTGAAGCTGTGAGTTGTTCATTCCATTTGCTCCTTTGTTGTTTTTTTTAACCTTCTTCTTCGAGTTTTGTTGCGATGGCAATGACCTTGAGAGTAGCGTTAATCAGCTTTGCCATGGATATTTATTTTTATTGACACAATATATGTTAAGTTGTTGTTAACTGGTATATTCCAACAAATAGGACCCCAAATCTTATGCTTTAAAATAAATCTTCAAGCAAGTTGGTTTGATGAGGTTTGGTCTTTCCCAAATTGTTTTTTTTTTTCTCAACTAATAATTCATCATAATACAAAAATATAAACGCAGAAAAGATTTGAGTTTTTATAAGAATTTTGATTGCTCTAAAGCCTCAATTTTTTTCGCAATGTGTGGGTGTATTCTCTCTTTTACATAGAAGAGATATATAACTGATTTGAAAGGTCTGGTGACGGTTAATGGCACCGAAAATGTCAAAGGAAAGGAATAAAAAACTTTACGAGCAAAAAAAAAGAAATAGAATTCTGACCACGGCAGCACCAAGTGCTCTGATTCATCTATGGTCTAAGTAGGCGGCATGAAGCATCTCCCCGTTTAGCTTTTAAGGGTTCTTCATTATCCATTACTAAAAACAAAACTACAGCAACATTTTTCAATTGTATTACTTTATACTTTTCAAAAACTGCCGAATCTTTTACCAACTGTTGAATATGTGCAACAGATAGTTCAAACATCATATGATTTTCGGAGGAGTAGTACTTCCTATTAAACTATTATAGGAGTAATCAACAAGTGGAATCAGAAGAAAAAAACAAGAGGAAAAGAAAATGAATTGTAGAGGAATATATTCTCCTTTTCCTCGTGAGCTTTGTAGATGTTTTTTTTTTTTTTTTTTTTTTTTGATTCTCTCCTATTAATATTATCCTTTTTTTTTCCTGCTTCTCAGCAAAACAAAGCTAAACAAAAAAGAAAAAATCCTTCCTATTTTTGATTGTTGAAAACAAAATAGATTTTAGAGTAAAACTCGATGCTGCTGAACAGAAGTACTTCAGTTTGTACAACAACCAGTCAAAGTCTTAATTCTGCTGCATTAATCACAAACCACTATAAAAACTATCGTTAGTAGACGTATAATTGTTGTTCACTAATCGCATTTGTTTAATCACTCTCGGAAACATAACTCTGTTGTTGTGAATAGTTTCCACACGTGAATAACATCATAGGTAATTGTAAAAAATAATAAAAAGCATAGATCTTGAGACTCCAAAATAGAAACTTAAAATATCAATATCATATTTGTGGACCTGATATTCGTCCGGGTCGGATCATTTGATCCCATTATTATCCGAATCAGAAAAAGAAATTATACCTTCTTCTCTGCTTTCAGCTAAATGAAAAATAAATATATATATCAAAAATATCTCTATTTTAGTTTTGATTGGTGAAGAAAAAATAGAATTTAGAGTACTTCAGTTTGTAGTACAAAACACTAAAAAGGGCTTATGTTAACAGAGCTGTTCACTAATCGCATTTGTTTAATCACTCTTGGAAACATAAATCTGTTATTGTGAATAATTTACACTAGTGACATAACATGACAGGTAATAGTAAAAAATAATAAAAAGCATGAATCTTAAGAGTCAAATCGCATAATAAACCATGAAAGTGGCTCGCACTGACACTTTAAACCTCAAAAGTATTTTACTAACACTTAAAACCATCAACCAAATTTCTTTAACATTATAAACCTCCGAAATGGTTCTCTACTAACACACGTCAAAATTTTGGACAGAATAATTAACACTGTTAACGGAGAAATAACCTCCGTTTCAGAAACATGAACCTCTTTCTATTAAAAAAACGTGTCTATATATGATTTAAACATTTTAAATTAAATAATAAAAAATATAATTTTAAAACAAGAAACCCAAATCGATTTTGGTATTAAACTATTAGGGCTCTTCGACATTACTAGAAAAAGAAGAAGAGAGAAACGACTCACCGTTGTAGTCAAAATGAGGTAAAATGATTTTAATTTTTTGTTTCACTTCTATTCTTGGGGTTTAAGAGCTCTTGATCTTTGTTCTCTTCCTTTTCTGGGTTTGGGTTTGGGTTTGTAAGCGAATCCAGTTTCTGGGTTTATGAACAGAGCATGAAATAAACAGAGCATGAGATAGATAAACTAAGGTTTGATTACTTGTTTAAAGAATCTAAAGCGTTATATGTGTATCATTTTGGACGATTTTAACTTTATTTCTTTAATTTTCAGTGATAATGAGTCAATAAAACTTGTAATCCACTATGGAGGAAGTGTTTCGAAAGAAGATAATGATTATAGATACATTGGTCAACTGGGTTGTGAGAGTGTGCGATGGAAAGCATCAGAGATTAGATGGGAGAATTTTGAAACCTTTCTTAAAGATTCAAAAGTGCTTGCGCCAATTGCTTTGATTTGGTATAAAGAGGTAGCTAAGGAGATGAGTGAGTTGAAGTATGTCTTTGATAATATGAATGTTGATATGGGTGAGCTACGGTTGGTTGGACAAGTTGCTGGTGAGATTCATGTGTTTATCCAACATGAATGCGTAGAACATGTTAATAGAAGGGAAGATGATGATGACGGTCATGATGCTGATGAAGATGTTGATGATAATGATGACGATGAAGACGAAAGTGAGGACGATGATGAAGAAAGGCCAAGAGAAAATGATGAACCTGAGAAATCTGAGGATGAAACACCTGCAGAGGAGAATGTACATGAAAATCAGGAGAAAGATATGGTTGGCGAAGGAGATCAGAATGTGGTAGATGATGGAGATGAGGTTGTCATTGATGCAGGAAATGGTGCTGACGATGAGAGGTTTAACTCTCTGTTTGAAGAAGGTGCAAAATGTAAGAAACCAGATTGTCATGATGATGAAGAAAAGGACGAGGAAGCAAGAGAAGTAGAAGAAAGCGATGAAGAATACAAAGGATATGAGTTAGGGGATGATGAATATCCAGACACACCGGTGGAATCAGATGAGGAATGGGAGCAATGGACAAACCAGAAAATATCAAAAGGTAAAGGTAATTCCAAGTTTCATGGTGATTTTGATAAGCCTCCATACATCTGGTTGTTTCAGAAGTTTCACAGTGGGCTGGAGTTTAAGGATCAGCTGCTGCGTTACTCACTGAACACGCAATATGATGTTAAAATGGCCAGATCAGAGGCCAACAGAATAGCTGCGATTTGTTGTAAAGAAAAATGTAAGTGGAGAGTATACTGTTCGGTGGAGGTTCCATTGAACAAATGGATGGTCAAAGTCTGTCACATGAACCACAACCATGGAAAGTCAAGTAGGGTATCAATGCTAAAACAAGGAGTGATTGCAGGGCTGTTTAGAGAAGAGCTCAGAAGAAATATTAACTTGCCTGCATCAGAAATAAAGGACACAATAAAAGCAAGGTATAACATTGTTGTTCCTATTTCAAAGTGTTACAGGGGAAGAAGGATCGCTTTGGACACGATCGTGCAAGCACAATCAATACAGTTTGGTATGTTGTGGGACTATGAGGCTGAACTTATACGAACGCATCCTCGTATCACGACTGAGGTGTGCACTGTACCTGTTAATGGAGGACAGATGTTTGACTGCTTCTACATTTGTTTTGAGGAATTTCGTGAGGCTTGGAAGAACAATTGTAGACCGGTTATTGGCTTAGATGGATGCTTCTTGAAATGGGAATTAACAGGCGATCTGCTCTCGGCTGTTGGTAGAGATGCAGACAACAGGATGTTTCCAATCGCATGGGCAGTGGTTCGAGGTGAGAACAAAGACACATGGGCTTGGTTTATAAAGAAGCTGAAGCAAGACCTTGACTTGGGAGAAGGAGATAACGTCACCATCATTTCTGATAAGCAGAAGGTAAACAAGCATTGTTGTTCTATGTTTGCATCTTTGAATTTGTATATGCAAATAATGCTTGTAATGTTTTGGCAGGGTCTTGTTATTGCTGTAGGAAATGAACTCCGTAAAGCAGAGCATCGTATGTGTGCTAGGCATATATATGCCAACTGGAAGAAGACGTTCTCAAGGTCAGAATACAAAAATCTATTCTGGGGAGTTGCTTACAGCTACAATGAGGGTGAGTACAATGATAAAATGAAGCTGATAGAATCATATGATCCAGCTGCACATGCATCCTTGGTAAGCTTAGAACCACACAGATGGTGTAGAGCATTCTTTTCGCTTGAGTCTCGTTGCCATGATGTGCACAACAACCTGTCAGAAGCATTCAACAGAACGATCAAAATAGCCAGATCAAAGCCAGTTCTTAACTTGTTAGAGGATATTAGAAGACAAGCAATGAGAAGGATATCAAGGAGATATATGAAAGCATATAATTGTGACACCATACTCACACCAATCACAATGGCAATATTAGAGAAAGCACGGGTGGACAACAAGCATTGCTCAATGATAAAAAGTAGCTCTAGTTTGTATGAGGTACTTGAGTTTGCGTTAACATGCAGCTACACAGTAAACATTACAACGCACGAGTGTGCTTGTAGACGTTGGGATCTAACAGGTATTGGATTCTGGTTTGTGAATAGTAATATGTATGCATGACGGCTCTCTTATCTTATATCTTTTTCATTTATGGAATCTGATGACAGGTATACCATGTAAGCATGCGATATGTGTTCTAGATGATGAAGAAAAGGATCCCGTAAACTATGTATCTCATTACTACTCTTCAACTCTCATGACTGCCACATATAAAGAGAACATAAAACCTGTGAATGGTGAGAAGTTATGGAAGAAGACACATAGAACTCCAATTCGAATTCCAGAGTTTCGAAAGCCACGAGGCCGACCAAAAAACCGTGACAGAAGAAAAGAACCTTTTGAGGATCTACAAAACAAAGGAAAAACAACTAGACATGGGAGGACGTTCCATTGCAGTCGATGTGGTCAAGCTGGACATATTAAGAGTGGATGTAGAAATGAGGTTGTAATTGTCGAGGGACCAAAAAACAGACGTGGTCGTCCTCGTAAAAATCCAGATGATGTAAGTATTTGGCTGAATTTTTTTTTTTTTTTTCGATTTCTTAAGGGCTTAGTTTTATAGTTTATTATAAATTTTAGGTCCTGCCAAAACGCCCTACGCAACAAAGAAAAAAGAGGAAGACATCTTTAGAGGTAAGCAACTCTCAACCTTTGCAAGAAGGTGAATCAAGTACTCCTCAACCATCACTTTCATCTAACAAGGCAAAGCCTCCTGTGAAGAAGACTAAACGTGGAAAACCACTAAAGATAACAAAGGCTTGCAACTTTAGTAGAGGTGCAGCAAAACTTATGAGTCCCTTCACGGACAGAGCATTTGATGTCTTCAAGGATAGAGCTGGTCAATCTACTTCTCCATCAGAACCTCCACAATGATTCTTTTTGAATGACGTGTTTAGCATTTCAGAGTTTTCTATTTTTCGTTTGCTAAGAATCTATTGTGGCTGGTCAAACTTTACGTTTGTTTTTTTTCTATTGTTTTTGAATTTATGAAGATTTGATGTTAAACCATTTTTTTTCTCTTTGTTTTTGTAAGAACTTAAACCATGAAGTTTTACCCCAAAAAAAGAAAAACAAAAAATTTAAACCATGAAAATGTGTTGTAGCTATTTTTCTGGGTAATGTCGAAGAACCCTAAATCCAAATTGATTTGGGGTTACTTGTTTTAAGTTTTGTTTTAATTATTTATTTAATTTTGAAATGCTTTTAATCAAATTTAAACACGTTTGTTTAATTATAACGGAGATTGGTGGTACTGAAACGGAGGTTATTTAACAGTGTTAATTATTCTGTCCAAAATTTTGACGTGTGTTAGTAGAGAACCAATTCGGAGGTTTATAGTGTTAAGGAAATTTGGTTGATGGTTTTAAGTGTTAGTAAAATACTTTTGAGGTTTAAAGTGTCAGTGCGAGCCACTTTCATGGTTTATTATGCGATATTCCCAAAAAATAAATTATATCAAAGCATCGTTTAATATTCGTCCGGGTCGGATCATTTGATTCCTTTATTATCCGAATGAAACGAAAACGAAAAGTTTGAATGAACATATGGGCCCTACCCGAGTGTATGATCCGACTTTATCGACTCGGGTTTGGGTAGTCCATAAAAGGCAACTCTCAGAAACAAAACCCATTTGCTAGAGAACAAAGTGTAAAGATTAAAGAGGAACACTCTCAGCTGCCTTCGCGCCGGCGAAGTTTTCTTTCTTCAAAAAACAGCTTTTTTCTGAGAGTGTAAACAGAGAGTGAGAGTGAGTTGAGAAATGTCGAATTTGCTTAAGGATTTCGAGGTTGACGCTAAGAATCCGACGCTTGAAGCGAGGCAGCGATGGAGGTCTTCAGTCTCTATCGTCAAGAACCGTGCTCGTCGTTTCCGTAACATTCGCGACCTCGATAAGCTCGCTGAGTACGAGACCAAGAGGCACCAGATCCAGGTTCGAATTTTTTTTTCTATTTTCTTGGTGGGGTGGTTCTGTTATGGTGATTCCGTTGTTCATAAGCAACGACGGAGATAGATTAATTATGGTACTGCTCTTTTGATCTCCATACCGTTTATCTAGTTTTGATTTTGATTTTCTGGAAAATATTTGGGAAACTTCTTTCTTGGTTAAATGTTTTAAGCAAAACTTCTTATTTGTGGTACTTAAACCCTTTGAAGAAAGAATTAATAAAACTCCACAATCATTAACCATCTTCGGCTTTTCTGCCACTGATCCGTACTAAAGGACTATAAAGTATAAACAGAAAGGCTCTACTTGTTTTTTTCAAAGTCTAAATCATCATCTTACTTTAATCTTTCATCACTTTTATGATCTGCCAAAAATATTTTCCCTTTTTTATTTGTTTCAATTACTTTATATGAAAAAACATAAAAATAGAAAGAAAATAGGTGCTTTTCATTATTAAAAAAAAGGTGTTTTACTTTTCTCATATGATATTCGTGAAAATATCTCTTAGGTTCTTTTGCGTAATCAAAACAAATTACATTTCGCTCGTTAAATGTTACGCGTAATACAAAATAGTAGAGAAGTGAGAAATGGAGATTTTGAACACAACTCAGGGAAATAAGAATTAGGAGGATTTAGGGATAATGATAAAATATTTATTTCTTAGGAAGCCAAAGAACAAAAAATTTCAACTGCCAACACACATGATAATGACATCAAGTTGTGTCATGCTTTCTAGTGTCCTCGGCTGTGTTTACAAATGGATCATAATCATATCTTGTCGCTACAAAGAATGACAAATTAAAGATGAGCCAAATTTGAGAGGCCAGCAAAAGTCTGACCCTTTTTTAGTTTGTACTATTCTTTTCTATCTTAGCGACTGAATCCAAACACGAAAGGACGAATTATAATATCAACACATCTGCCTTTCGATATGAAATTCGCATTTTCGTTTTTCCCTTAAATCAATTATTGCTATTTACATAGTTCTTGACTTATGGTACGAGTACGAGTACGAGTACGACAGTCTCTTTGACTTCTTGTGTGCAATTATTTTAGCGTAAGGAAGTTACAAGGAAACTTCGCCAGGTGTTGTATTCATAAGGTTCTGAAACAGACATCAATTATATCTCTCCACTTGTACAAACCAGATAAAATGGGCATTTTTTTAGATTTCGATTCTTTTGGAAATGTAAACTCCTTTCAACTCTTTCTAAATAAAGAAAATGGTTTTCTAATCAACCATTGAGTAAAATATATTACTACATTCTTTAACTCAGGTTTCAAAAAATAATTTAGTGAGGGGAATAATAACCAGTTAGATGCTATTGTTAATCCTGGTTTGCGCTTCAAGTCCAAAGACATTTTAGCTACATTAGCATTAGCTTCAGTTGTGTTTTGTTAGATCAGTGATATAATTGACGTCCAAAAATAAAATAATGGTGTTACAAAGAGCTTTAATCTGTCTTTAAAAATGCAAAATGTAAGCAAGCAAATGAATCTTGGCGTATGTTGATTGCACCATAGAAACTGTTCCATCTATCTTCAGTTTCATGCATGACCAAAAATTTTCCCACGTTGTGGTGTTTTATCTGTTAGCTCACTTTCTTTACTCATAACCAGGAAAAGATCCGAGTTGCTTTCTATGTCCAAAAGGCAGCTCTTCAATTCATTGATGGTAAGATCTCCATAACTAAATTTTTAAGAGAAACGGTTAATTTTTAATGTAACTTTTCTTTTTTTGTATTTCTTTAGCTGTTGCTCGGCCAGAATACAAGCTCACTGATGAGGTCAAGGAAGCCGGATTTTCTATCGAAGC
Organism: Erythrophleum ivorense; assembly: GCA_026724425.1. Taxonomy (NCBI): domain Eukaryota; kingdom Viridiplantae; phylum Streptophyta; class Magnoliopsida; order Fabales; family Fabaceae; genus Erythrophleum; species Erythrophleum ivorense. Next base: position 1,253,244 of record JAIUCV010000086.1, on the reverse strand, counting down.
AGAGGAGCTTGCATCTATGGTTCGCAATCATGACACAAAGAGCCTATCAAAGAACGGTGGAGTTGAAGAACTTGCCAAGAAACTATCTGTATCTCTCTCTGAGGGCGTTACTTCTAGTGAACTTCCCATCAGAGAAAAGATCTTTGGAGAAAATCGTTACGCCGAGAAACCAGCAAGATCTTTCTTAATGTTTGTTTGGGAAGCTCTCCAAGACATAACCTTAATCATCCTTATGGTCTGCGCCGTAGTATCAATAGCCGTTGGTGTTGCCACAGAAGGATTTCCAAAGGGAATGTATGATGGGACAGGGATCTTGCTGAGTATACTCTTGGTTGTCATGGTTACTGCCATCAGTGACTACAAGCAGTCATTGCAGTTCATAGACTTGGATAGAGAGAAGAAGAAGATCATTGTTCAGGTTACTAGAGATGGGAATAGACAAGAGATCTCCATTCATGACTTGGTCGTTGGAGATGTTGTTCATCTATCAATTGGTGATCAAGTTCCAGCTGATGGGATCTTTATCTCTGGTTACAACCTGGAGATAGACGAGTCAAGCTTGTCCGGTGAGAGTGAGCCGTCTCATGTGAATAAAGAGAAGCCTTTTCTGCTCTCAGGAACCAAAGTTCAAAACGGTTCTGCTAAAATGCTTGTGACAACAGTTGGTATGAGGACTGAGTGGGGGAAGTTGATGGAAACGTTGGTTGATGGTGGAGAAGATGAGACTCCTCTACAGGTGAAGCTAAATGGTGTTGCAACAATCATTGGCAAGATTGGTTTAAGCTTCGCTGTGCTTACGTTTTTGGTGTTGTGCGTAAGGTTTGTCTTGGAGAAAGCAAGGTCTGGTAGCTTTACCAAATGGTCATCTGAAGATGCATTGACGTTACTTGACTACTTTGCAATTTCTGTGACTATCATTGTCGTTGCCGTGCCTGAAGGGTTACCGTTGGCAGTGACGTTGAGTTTGGCGTTTGCTATGAAGAAGCTGATGAGTGACAGAGCACTTGTGAGACATCTTGCTGCGTGTGAGACTATGGGATCTTCTACTTGCATTTGCACAGACAAGACAGGGACATTAACTACTAACCACATGGTGGTCAACAAAGTGTGGATCTGTGATAAAATTCAAGAGAGGAAAGAAGGGAATGAAGAAAGCTTTGAGTTGGGGCTACAAGAAGAAGTTAAGAGTATTCTATTGCAGGGGATATTTCAGAACACTGGCTCTGAAGTTGTTAAGGATAAAGATGGAAACACTCAGATCCTAGGATCTCCGACAGAGAGAGCAATACTTGAGTTCGGTTTGCTTTTAGGTGGTGACTTTGTCGAGCAGCGTAAAGAGAACAAGATACTCAAGATCGAGCCTTTTAATTCAGACAAGAAGAAAATGTCTGTTCTTATAGCTCTTCCTGATGGTGGAGCACGTGCCTTGTGCAAAGGTGCATCTGAAATAGTGTTGAAGACGTGCGAGAACGTTGTGGATTCGAATGGAGAAACCGTTCCATTAACTGAAGAACGTATGACGAATCTCTCTGATGTCATAGAAGGTTTTGCTTCAGAGGCTTTGAGGACTCTCTGCTTGGTTTACAAAGATGTTGATGAAGCTCCGAGTGGAGATCTTCCTGATGGAGGCTATACAATGGTAGCGGTTGTTGGAATCAAGGATCCGGTTAGACCGGGTGTTAGAGAAGCTGTTCAGACTTGTCAAGCTGCTGGAATCACTGTTCGTATGGTCACTGGAGATAACATAAGCACTGCTAAAGCAATTGCTAAAGAATGTGGGATATTTACTGAAGGAGGTTTAGCTATTGAAGGTTCACAATTCAGGGATTTGCCTCCTCATGAAATGAGAGCCATTATACCCAAAATTCAGGTGATGGCTCGTTCTCTGCCGTTGGATAAGCATACTTTAGTCAGCAACTTGAGGAAAATTGGAGAGGTGGTTTCAGTGACTGGGGATGGGACAAACGATGCTCCTGCTTTGCATGAGGCAGACATTGGACTTGCAATGGGAATAGCTGGAACAGAGGTAAACCCTAATTGTTCTCTGTTTCTGGTTTGGTTAATCATAAAACTTGAGACTGACGTTTCTTTTCTGTGTCAATGCAGGTTGCGAAAGAGAATGCTGATGTGATCATAATGGACGATAACTTCAAAACAATAGTGAATGTGGCTAGATGGGGACGTGCTGTGTATATAAACATTCAGAAGTTTGTTCAGTTTCAGCTCACTGTTAATGTCGTTGCTCTCATCATCAACTTCGTCTCTGCTTGCATCACAGGTACTAATACTAATCTAACAACACTCAAACACTCACCATCTTTCTCCTATGGTTTTCTTATTGTTTCTTTTTTTCCAGGATCTGCTCCACTCACTGCGGTACAACTGCTTTGGGTGAACATGATCATGGACACACTTGGTGCACTGGCTTTAGCAACAGAACCTCCTAATGAGGGTTTGATGAAACGACCACCAATCGCTAGAACAGCTAGCTTTATCACCAAAACCATGTGGAGAAACATTGCTGGTCAAAGTGTTTACCAATTGATTGTCTTGGGGATTCTCAACTTCGCAGGCAAATCTCTTCTCAAACTCGATGGTCCAGACTCAACAGCTGTTCTTAACACAGTCATCTTCAACTCCTTCGTGTTTTGTCAGGTACCACTCTAAAAAAAGCAAAAACTAAACACAAGTATTTGTTCAAAAGATAAGTAAATAACATGAGAAATGGAATGGTTATGTAAAAAACAGGTATTCAATGAGATCAATAGCCGGGATATAGAGAAGATAAATGTGTTCAAAGGAATGTTTAATAGCTGGGTGTTCACAGGGGTAATGACTGTGACCGTAGTGTTTCAAGTGATCATAGTTGAGTTTCTTGGAGCATTTGCTACTACCGTTCCGCTAAGCTGGCAACATTGGTTACTATCAATCTTGATAGGATCACTGAGTATGATTGTAGCCGTTTTCCTCAAATGCATACCCGTCGAGTCTTGTCGCCACCACGATGGCTACGAGCTGCTTCCTTCTGGTCCTTCTTCTTCCATTTCCGCCTGATACCACCATTCCTCTGTTGTTATTTTTTTTAAAAAAAATTTTGTTAGATTTTCAAATATGTAAGTTTTATTTTTTTTTTGGATACTGCAAATTATTACTTTTACCAAGAATCGAATTTTGTGTTCCACTCAAACCAATTTTCTACACGAACTTGTGGTTATAATGTGATTCTCTCTCTGTAATTCTTAGTAAAGACCTAGCTAGCTGAGAGTCTAAGATGGAAACTTGAGGAAAACCGAAAGCGATGAAACCTGAAGAGAGTATCGTGGTTATAGAGACAGAAACGTAGCTTACGATCCTAATTCCCATCAACAGACATAAAGAATCCTAATTTTTGCTAGGAATTTTTTTTTTTTTTTTTTTTTTTTTGTCATAGCCCATTAAAGAATCCTAATTATATCTCGTTAAGGAGCAAGATCATATTGGTATATCAAAGAGCAAAAATAAATGTCAAGAAACAGAAAAATGGAAAGAGCGTGTAAATTTTAACTGAGAAAAAAACAATTATTATACTATCTATTTTCTTAGGCTTTTTACGTTGATAGAAAAATATAATCTTCATGATCAAAGTAATGAATTTAATTAGCAAAAAATGACCATGAGTGTCTTTAATTTCTGGAAGAAGCCGACGAAAAGCACAATACAATAAAAAAAGACAATATAACGTCTAGTCAATAAAAAAGACGATATTCTATCTACTTTTTATACAATCTAAAAGTTTCAATTGTAATCAGCGTTTCGAATTTGGATATTCTGATATGGATTGAAAGAAGTGGCTGAATACAAAATCGATGGAGAAAATTGAATGTTATTTTATGTAATGGCATTGGCATGATGACAAACTTGATGTTTTCTGAGAAACAACATATCATGACATGGAGAACTTAAAAGGCCACTAAATAAAAATACACTAGTGTTATTTCATAACGATCATAAATACAGTGGTTTTTTTGGTATGTTCGCAAATCTACGTGAAAGATAAATAGTCATGTATACGTGGAATGTTTGTTATCTTCAAGTGCTATGTTAGATAAGTCCATTTAAATTTAGATATATCTAGAGAGATTATTTGAAAAATTAGTAGATGCACAAGTATTGATAACATCTACTTTTTCCTATAGTTAGACCTTGGAAGTTAGAACATCTAGTATTAGATATAGCAGGTGGTGTGTCTCTAGGCTCTAATTATAAATGAAACCTCCCTACGCAAAGTTAACGCGTATTCGTTGAGCTCTAAAGATAGGATGACATTTTATTAGTTGAGAAACAACATGTCACATGTTCATTAGATTATTTAGATATGACAAAAAAGAAGATAAAATACTAGAATTCTATCTCACACCAATGTAAGTGCATTCTCTACATCATACATGTTAAGTAAAAAGTCGAAAAAGGGTGGAAAGAATACTAACTTTGCCTAATACTTTGTAAAAGTCAATAATTTTGCATCATACTTTTTTTGAAAAGTGCTTATATACAGTAATACGAAAAGGTCCTTCGCGGAATCACGAATAAACTTTGATTTCGCATCGCCTTTGCATCATAGTTTCTATTTCCGGAAGTAAATTCACTTTATTAAGATCTAGAGTTATTAAATTTCAATTTAATTTGTAAACATAATTAGTCACGCGCTAATGAGAGAAAATCTTCGGAAAACGCAACAACTGTACGGACGTCATCTCCCGATGTCAGTTCAATAAAGAAAAGATCACAAAAGTTTCGCGGGACCCCCTGCCCGACTTCATATTTTATTACATTTTTGCCATCCGAGAATGTTTTATTACGACTCCCAATATTTTCCTAGCCGTTCGATCATAAAAGCATCATCTGAGAGTGTGCTGGAACATGACCACAGACGAAGATTTCCCCACGACCGTAGTCAAACAAAAAGTCAAATAATCTGACGGTTGAGATTTTCAGTTGACGTGGTCCCCCCACGGATTCTTAGACGGCTAAACGGGAAACACTTTTTCCCTCCACGCGCCTCCGTTGGCTTCCATTTGTAGCCTCCCCGTTCACCGTTTAACCGACCTTTCTCTCTCTCTACACTCTACTCTATATTGCAGAGTGTTAGTCGCTTTCACTTCCAGCCTTTTTTTCTCTTTCCTCACTCCCTCTCCCTCTCTCTCTCTTCTCTCACTAAACTCTCTGGAGTCTCGCCGACCTTCTCCGAACCCTAGAAAACTGCATCAATTTCGGAATTTCGATCGGCTCACTCCTTCCCGTCTTCTCAACGGAATTGTTTTCCCGGTTTGGTTAGAGCCATTACTCTCTCCCTCTCTTTCTCCTCCTGTAAAATTTAGTTTTTTTTTTCTCGCATTATGTTTCCCGAGGTTGAAAATTAGATCACTGTTCTTTGCCACTTCAGTGACGATTTCTTCGGAATTTTGAAATGTGGAGGAAAATGTTGGTTTTAACAGGATGAAATTTGGCGGCTTTCCGTCGTAGCTACCATGGATGATGATGATCTCTGGGGTCCGCCATTTGGTACTTGTTTTTTGGGTCAATCGTGCTCATATGGTTATATACTGTTTGTTCTCTTGTGACTTTTTTTTCTTTCTTTTTTAGTTGTGCAAGACGATACTTTCCGGAAGCAAACCCTACGAGGTTGTGAATTTTGGTTTGATTTCAGAACAGGTACTAATATGGTTTTAGATGTGCATTATCGCTCTGGCTCTCTTTTGAGCACAATCGATTGTTGATTTTTGGATATTTTTTTTAGATTTGCTCGAGGAAAATTTCCAGAACGAAAGATATTGTGAGCTAGTGTGGCGGATTTTGACCGAGAAGAAGCAAGATGCTGAAATGATTGAGCTTGACAAGGATTCGGTTTCGCTCCAGAATGATATGGCTTCCTCTGAAGGCGGTGGTGACTCGCATGATATAACCTCTTCTGATTCGGTAAGAGACTAATTTGGTTTTCCTGATTTTAAAGGATCCGCTTGAAATGTGTGATTGATTTTGGAGTCTACTTTGTTATGTGTTCTACAGGACAAGACAGTCAGTGCTCTTCTTCCAGATGCTGACACAAGTTCTTCAAATTCGGCTCTTGATGAGGATGAAAACTCATCCAGTATCAGCGATGCTCAAACTATTGAGACCAGAGATTCTAGTAACGGCATTGAAGACATAGATCCAGAAACAAGATTAAAGCCTCAGGAGGCACCAGCAAATGATCCAGTAACAGTTGAGGTCTGTAAAGATTTCTTCTTTTCTGCATGTATTGGAACCTTGTTCAGACTCAAAATGAGCAGCTTGGGTGTTTGTAGTGAAAATGCTTTCTTTTTACAATGGTGGACAGGTTGCAGAAGATGCAGATAATACCTCTTTAAGCCCTGTGTTGGCAAGCAAGATTGAGGAAGCTGAGGAACATTCTTGTTCATCCTTGGTTAGTGACCAAGTCTCTGACCCTATAAAACCAGCCCCCGAGGACAAATCTTCATCTGCTATAAGCCAAGAGAATATTGGAGGTTCCACTTTGATGCCACTGGTTTTAGAGACCGGAGAGAAGGTGGTAGAAATTCCAAATGCTACAAACGAAGATGGAAAAATATCAAAGGATCCTCAGGAGGGAAGTGATAGCTTGCAAGACATCGTAGCTGCTTCTGAGCCTTTTACCACAGAGTCTCTCTTGGAAATGTGTGATGAACCGGACAAATGCAGAGAAACCTCATGTGATGAAAAAGGCAAAATCTCACATCCCGAAGCTGTGAAGACTGTTGTTAAAGACGCTGTGAAGACTGTTGTTGTTAAAGACGCTGTGAAGACTGTTGTTGTTAAAGACGAGCTGATCATTAACTTGCTTACCGAGGCAAGACAGAAGTCTGATAGTAGTGCATTGTTGAAGGCTGGGTCAGTCCTACTAAAGAAGAGACAGAGCATGAACACAAGTTTTATCAGAAACACAAAGCAGAAAGTAGGAGGTGGTGGTGAAGCTGGCGAGGTTAAAACTGATCCAGTTAAAAAGTCAAAACCTGAGATCACCAGGGCTTCAACATTCGATTTGATAGACAGAATTAGACAAACCGGTGTCATTTCAGCAAGCGATTTGAAGGACAAGACAGGCAAGGAACTGAGAAGCATAGCAAGGGAGCTGAAGATAACACATTACTATAAGCTCAAGAAAGAAGAGCTGCTTCAACGGTTAACCATGCAGATAGAATCACAGCTAACCGATTGTACAAAGCAGAGAATGGAGTCAGCCGTTCTCTCACCGGTATAGTTAACATTAGACCTTATAGAACAGTCCTCCTGCTCTTTGTTTCTTTTTGGCTTCTATGGTACAATCATCATACGGAGCTTGCTTGGCTTTAGAGTGCCGTCTTTCTGAATAGTCTAAGTACAATGCTTATTCGGTTAATGAAGTTAATGTTTTCCTAGTGAGAAACGATTTTATTTTTCTTTTTCTTTCAGTAGATATTTTGAGCAGAGAAAGTTCATTGATGATAAAGAAAAGTAAATATACAGTACAAGGATTGTCTTGACTCAGAGACTGAACCAACAACTCAACAAGTACCCATTTTAAGACATGGCAGATGTGAAACCATCCCTTCCCTTTAAAGCCATAATGTTTTAACGCAGCATCATCTGTAGTTTATGTTGCATCTCTTCGTGATCAGATCCAACAAGTTTGGATTATACAAAGCCATGACCGAGTAATCAAGGCTGATCTAGAAGGGAAGGCCTGTAGAATGCATGGCTCTGTGCAATCTCAATCCGGTCTCTCGGATCGTTCAATGTTTCATCCCTTAAAGCTTGCAGAATCGCTTGTGTTGATTGTTCTCTGCAATGAACACACACAAAGTTGTATTCATTAGAGAATCCAAGAACAAGTCCAAGACATTCATGAAAACTAAAAATCTTATTTCCCATCATGTCAAACCAAATCTTACCAAACTTTGGGAAAATTAGAAACTTATCAAATATCATCATATTTTACCTTGTGATAAGTATCTTGTAGAGTGTCTTCAAAATAGGACATGATTCGACAGGGGCTACAGGTTTCTTCTCTTCAGAGTGCAATATGCTTAAGCTAGACTGACTAAGCAATTGATAAAATGCTCCCACTGCAGAAACACCCTATTCAACACAAAAGTCCAACATTCACATTAGCATGATAGACACCAAAAGTTTCCAACTTCTTTCAAGGATTGTTCTCACTTAGGATTGAGTGAGTACCTGAATCATTCCCTTCCCGCTTATACTATCACCCATGTCTCTATTTATTTCCCCTTTGGCAAGCATCTGACCATACCACGCATTACGCCCTTTTAATAAGGTCACATAAGTGTCAGCTAGCAAAGGCCCTGCTAGTTTCTCAGGTTCTTCTGCTAGTAAATGAGTTATAAATATCATCTCAGATGTACAATGAGCAAAATACACCGATTTGCTTGTAGCACTCTCATTAGTAAGCGCCGCCACCATTCCTGAAAAAACAAAACGAGAATGATCAAAGCATGATCACTCAAATCCCTGTGTAAACACAAACACTTACCAGCTCCAATGGCGTACACATTCTTGAGACCTCCCATTACTTCATGTGTCACAAGATCACTATTGTCCCAAACAATGAAATGAGGCTGTCTCAAGAACTTTGCTAGTGGCTTCCTCCACTTCCCAGCTCCGCAGATTCTTGCATTAGCATACTCCTTGTTGTATATTTCAGCCGCAATGTTCGGTCCACCAAGATACAGTACATTTTCAATCGGTACACCAGCTACCACAAACACCAAAACATTTCAGAAACCAAGCAAGAATATGTCAAAATCAAGAAGATCAAGAAGAAGCTTACTTGCTTGATGGATCATCTTTGTTGGAGTAATGATATGTGGAACTGGCTCAAGAGCAGTTTCAATACCCTTTGACAGAGAAATAATAATCGGATCCGTGATCCTCTCTTTCCAATACTTACTAATCTCTTCAAACACTTCACGTGTCTCCGTTGAAGGCAACCCATTAACAACAATATCAGCATCCCACACAGCTTCTTGCAGATTCGTCACAACCTTGAGAGGACAAAGCGGCGTATCAACCATGTTCAGACAAAACCCGTCCTTCAATATCTCATCCGCATAGAGCGTCCTATCACCGAGCCTTGCCTCGACGTATTTCAGATAAGCGCAGCGTCTTATCAGCCTCCTCAAGATATCTTCCCTTGAATTGATCACTTCGAACAAATGTTCTGCAGTTTCTCTATCGACAGCTCTCCCAGGTCTTCTCCATATCCTGATCTGAAACTTATCCCTGAAACTTCCGTAGCTTTCTTGGAGAAGTGCTGCGAAAACACTTCCCCAAGCACCAGCTCCAACACTTACTATTCTTAACGGATCTTTGTCTGATTTCCCAAGAAGACGACGAAATTCATCAAGCTTCTCTTCCAAATTAAGACCATTGTGTTGAGCGGACCCGTTTGATTGCAGGCTCTTGGCCTCAATGCTTCCCACCATTTTCTTAGTCTAAACCAAGAAATTCAAAGAAACTAAAGGCAATGAACAATGTCTGGCAGATGATTTTCTGGAAGGTTATTATTAAATCCGCTACAGATTTATATGTGTTTGGACCATAGAGAGCAAAGAAAGCAATTGAGCATTACCAGTTAGCTTCTTGCTCCAAAAGAATAAGATTTTCTCACCAAACAAAAATGAGTTTGTTGTGTTCTAGCTTCTTCTGCCATATAGCAAAAAAGGAAATAAAAAAACAGACATTAATGCATAGATACCGAGAAAAATCCTTTAAATAGTAATGCTGCAATTTGACGAAATGCGGAGAAAAATCAGAGAAATATATTAAAAAAAAAGGGGAAATTTATTGTATATATAACAACTTTGTTAGCTCCGTCTTGAGTTGTTCATCTACCAAATCAGAAAAAGTTCGTAAACAAAAAAAAAAAAAACAAGTCAAGAAGAACAAACATTTCGTGTCGGCAACCATAAAGAAAGATATGAAATCAACTCATGAGAATTGCCAAATGAAGAAAGAAAAAACTCATGAGAAAGATTTGGGTATGTATTCTATCTACTCACAAGAATCATAAAACTTGCATGCAGAAAAGGAAAAGATGAGTTTAAATTAAATACAGAGCAAGCTTTTGCGCAAGGAGGGAGAGGAATGGACATTAAGCATTGATGGATACAGTTGAGGAAAGGGAGACTCTTTTTTTTAAATATTTTTTTTTTATAATTTTTTTTTTTCTTATTGGTATTTAAGGGAAGGTGCCTAACTTCGGATACACAGTCATTAATGGGGCTCAAGAAAAATACAAACTCCAAATTTTTTGGTACTAGTGAATGTCATCTTCATTTTTGTCTAACAGACCTCATCCATTTTTTTGGTTATGGATTCTCAATCTGAACAACTTTTAATTATACCAACATTTATTATATACACCGAAACACTAACAAATATATTTATACAAGATAATAAATAAATGGGTCCGCCGCAAAAGAAAAACATGCTGTTATCTTGTGATAATGTCACATATATAAATGTTTTGGATCACCTAACAAAAACACACTTTATAATGAAATTGATGTCCCATTCCCACTCTATATTTCATTTGTTTTTCCACAAATTTAATATTGTTTCGAGAACAGTTGGGCAGCACACACACCTCCTCTGCCTTCAAATACAAAAAAATTCAGCTACACACTGACACATACACAGACATGTTAGAGTTTTTCTATTTAATGAAATTAAAACCTCCGGTCTATATATAGGTTCTTGACTAAAACGATATTGACTTAATTACTCAAGTGGGCCTTTCACGATTATATTTTAGTGGGCTTTTGGTTTAATGGGCTTTTGGTCAACTGTAGTGAAAATAGACAACCAGTTCACTCTCCTTCGAGCGTTTACTTCTTCATCTTCTTCGCTGCCTCTGTTATTTCTTCCGGAGATTGCAGTGTGAGAGAGTGATTGAGTGAGAGAGAGAGATAGAAAGAGAGAAAATGGAGACTGGGCTAAGCGAGATCGGAAGCTCGAAGATGTTCGATGGCTACAACAAAAGATACAAACACTACAGTCAGACGCTTGGATGTTCCATGACTTTCTCCGTCTACTTCCCTCCTTCTGCCTCATCTTCCCATCGATTCCCTGTATGCGATCTCCCTTCATCCTCTTACTTATTTGATCTCAGTTTCCTATGTAGAGATTTGATTTGTTTTTCTACAGTAGAAAGCCAATTCACTATTCTGATTTGCCGTTTGTCGTAAATATAGTCTCTAAGGAGAAAAATTCAGTTTTTTTTTGCGGAATCTTTATTTGCTTTGCGAACTTGCGATGCCAAAATCATGCCATGCTACTCAAAATCTTCCGATTGAGTTTCTAGAGAAATGATTCTCCTTTTTCGGTTGATTGGCAGGTGCTTTACTGGCTTTCTGGCCTCACCTGCACGGACGAGAACTTCATCATCAAATCAGGAGCTCAACGTGCTGCTTCGAGTCACGGCATTGCTCTTGTTGCTCCAGACACTTCTCCAAGTGAGCGAGCCGCAGTCTTGTCACTTGTTTGATTTTGCCCTGTTTTATCATCTTCCCTTCATGTTTAAGCAAACCAAGTTTGTAACACTCGGTGATGGTTCTGATATTGTAGGAGGACTGAATATTGAAGGGGAAGCAGACAGTTATGACTTTGGTGTAGGTATGTAACGTTACTTACATTGCCTCTACTTTTTTGGATTCTCCACGCACTTCTTCTTCTTCAGACCAAGTTGTAGCTTTGGACTTATTGGTTTGGTCTTAAACGTATCTCCTGTTTGATTTGGAGTAGGAGCTGGATTCTACCTCAATGCTACTCAGGAGAAGTGGAAGAACTGGCGCATGTACGACTATCTTGTCAAAGAGTTGCCAAAGCTTCTGAGTGACAACTTTTCTCAGCTTGACACTACAAAGGCATCTATCTCTGGACACTCCATGGGTGGACATGGAGCTCTTACTATTTACCTCAAGAACCTCGATAAGTATAAGGTATTATTTTCAGTATTCTTCCTTCTTATGCTTTATAAGACCTCCTATGTGACGATAATATGTTTCAACCTAAGGCTGCTTCTTACTCTTTGATCATTTTCAGTCTGTGTCTGCATTTGCACCAATTGCCAATCCCATAAATTGCGCATGGGGACACAAGGCATTCACCAATTATCTTGGTGACAACAAGGCTGCTTGGGAGGTATAAGCTCTACAAGATCTCCGCCGCATGCATATATTATAGCCTCCTCCCAATAATAATATTTCATTCTCTGTGTTTTTATGAATCTCAGGAGTACGATGCCACTTGTCTTATTTCAAAGTTCAACAACCTCTCTGCCACAATTCTGATCGATCAGGTAACAACCCTTTTGCAGCTTATGAATAATCTTGTAGCTTAGGTCTGCATCCCCCCCCCATGTGAACCAAGACACAATTCCTTTGTTAAGTTTTTGCAAAATTCCTCAAACTTGCAGGGAGAAAACGACCAGTTCTTCCCTCATCAGTTATTACCCAACAAGTTTGAGGAGGCGTGCAAGAAAGTGAATGCGCCGCTGTTACTGCGTCTGCAGCCAGGATACGACCACTCCTACTATTTTATTGCCACATTCATCGACGACCACATCAGTCACCATGCTCAAGCACTTATGCTCTAGCTCACTTTCAGCTGCTGTTTGGCCACCAACTTTGGCTTTGTCCAAATATTAGTTTTATCAATAAAGCAAGTGGACTTGTGATGTTTTGTGCTCAATGTGTGTTTTTGTCTACGACAATATAAAAAAAGTTTTAATTCATCTCCGCTTCATCTCCAATACTCATTATCTCAACCAAGGGATTTGTGTAATCTCTCGAGAGTGGAGACCTATTTCGCTCAATCGAAGAATTCTATTTAGACCAACTTCCCATATGTAGCTTCTTCATCAAGGAAAAAAGAAATATCAATGGGCTTTTGATAATCATATATATTTGGACAGTCCATGGATGGACATGGAGCTCTGGTATCTGGTAGAAGAATTTTAAGAATTGTTAAAATTTTCAAATTTTTTTGTTATTTGTTTATAGATTCTTACAATTCTACTAAACTTTGTTGTTATTAGATTGATGATTTTAAATATCTATACAGAATCTGTTGTTATTCAAAAAGTTTATGTTTTCATGAATTCATTAAAATTTTTGTTCTTGGGACATGAATTTTAAACAATTTAACTCATTAACTCATGAAACAAGATTTCAAAAATATTACATATAAATATATAACCCTTAGATTCTAAAAATCTATTATAAAAAAATATTTTGATTAATTTTCTAAATATACACTCTCTCTAAATCTGACATAAATTCTTTATAAATTAAATAAATCTTTCCCCTTTTAAAATCAATCAACTTTATATAAATTTATCTCCCAATTATCCCCCTACTATTTACCTGAAGAACCTCAATAAATATAATATATTATATATTATTTACGGACGGTGTTTTTTCCTTGTGCCCTCCAATGTTGACTACAATGTTTGGAAATTATTATCCCTATTAAAAGTTATAAGAAAAAAATGCTCAAAAGCGAATGAAACTCTAAGAAGTTAGAATTAAATCAATTAATTGAACTACGAGAGTATAGATGAACACAAAAATTCGAGATTTTTAATATGGAGCGATGCGAGTTTTGTATTGATTTAATTAATATCCTACTACTTTTCATATAGGATATTAATATCCTAATATGGAGCGATGCGAGTTTTGTATTGATTTAATTAATATACACAAAAATTAAACTCTTGTATTGATTAATTTCTAGGATGATCTTACAATGAAGACATAGCTACCTTCTGTTTAAATAGATGTCAGACTTAAGGTCTTTGTCTCTAACTAGAATTTCTTCTTCACCATATATAGCTTCATCGTCAAGGAAGAAAGAAGAACCAATGGGCTTTTTTATTTCTTAATAGGCATTTAATAATCCAATAAGGCTTTTGCTTATATGGTAATATGTGTTATACCAGATTTATTTGCACCAAAAAAAAAAAGGTATACCAGATTATATAGATATTTTTTTGGGGTAATTTCTTTGATTTTTTTGGTTGTGTTACAAAAGGTATGTTCAACAATTATTCTGAGTAGTTCGGACAGATTATATTACAAGTTAGAAGAAATTAGGTTTTTCACTTCTTTGATCTTTTGAATGTGTTACAGAAGGTATAATCCGCAAAAGCAAACAAACATTAGTTCAGTTACAACACGTAATTGGGTGACAATTTGCTGTATTGATTTGTAGCAGACTTTACACTTGACCAACTCTGGAATAACTCACATGGTACTGTGAAGATATTGACCATATCCCTTTGATTACTCACATTCCCTTCTTGTATATTTGTCATTTACTATTGTATATACACTTACCTTGTATGTATCCTCTCTAGACTGTATATAACTAGAGGCTCTCCTATGAATAAGACTGACCTTTTCACATACCTTAACATGGTATCAGAGCAATAACGCTCCTATCTTTTTTTTTCGGAATCTCTCTCTTCTTCTTGTTCTTCTTTCCTTCCGCCATACTCTGTTTCTTCCTCTCTGTTTCTTTATTCTTCCCCTATGTCTGCTTCGTCTGCTGAGCCGGTTTCTGTGTTTAACGCACAAAACCCTCAGACCACGTTACTCTCGGTGAACATGTCAAGTGTGACAAAACTCACTCATCTCAATTACCTCATGTGGCATAAGCAAGTTCGGGCCTTACTTGAAGGCCATGAACTTCAATCCTTTCTTGAAGAATCCGGCACCACACCGACTGCCACCATCATCGTCGACGGTGCAAAGGTTACTAATCCGGCCTTTGCTCCTTGGCACCGTCAAGATCGTCTCCTCTATAGTGCTCTTATTGGAGCTATCTCACTTCCTGTTCAATCGGTGGTGTCGAGTGCGTCCACCACAGCCGAAGTGTGGAGTCTTTTGGCAACCACGTTTGGAAATCCTACACGTGGTCATATACGGCAACTCAAACACCAGATCAAGAGTTGTGTCAAAGGTACCAAAACGATTTCAGAATACCTACGCGTGATCAAAGCCAAGGCCGACGATCTCGCTCTTCTCGGCAAACCGATGGATCCCGAAGATCTCACTGAGCAAATCTTGGAGGGTCTCAGTGAGGAGTACAAACCAGAAATCGATGCCATCAACGCTCGGGATACACCTATTGCTTACACCGAGTTACATGAGCGGTTGCTCAATCGGGAGGCTATGATCATGTGTGCCGAGGTGACCTCCATTGCACCTATTGTGGCTAATGCAACAGAGTCTCGTCAACCGCAACACTGGAGGCGCAACTCCAGTCAACCGACTCGTAACAATCAGCCCCCGGTGTACCGTGGTAATGCACCTCCCAGCCAGAATCGTCGACCGTATCAAGGCCGATGTCAAGCGTGTGGAACACTCGGCCACAGTGCCAAGTATTGTCCTGATTTTCGCATTGTTCGTGGCTCTCAACCATCACAGCAGTGGCAATCGTCTCCACAACCATGGCAACCACGGGCAAATCCTGCGATGATGTCGGATCCTTCCACGTGGTTGATTGATTCTGGTGCGTCTCATCACATGACATCCGACCTTAGTAACCTCTCTTTTCACAGCCCATATCAAGGAGGTGATGCTGTGATGCTGGGCGACAACTCTGGTCTTCAAATCTCACATACGGGTTCCTTTTCTATACCTACATTCACTCGTCCTTTCTTTTTCAATAATGTTTTATGTGTTCCTTCTCTTACTAAAAATCTTATCTCTGTTTTTCAATTATGTAACACTAATGGTGTGGCTGTTACTTTTACCCCTACCTACTTCCAGGTGAGAGACCTACAGACGGGAGCGCTTCGTCTGGAAGGCAAGCCTAAAGATGGCACTTATGAATGGCCAATCTCTCGTTCTACAAAGCCTCCATCCCTTGCTTTTGCTTCTACAATCAAAACATCTATGTCTGATTGGCACTCTCGCCTAGGACACCCTGCTTTTACGGTTTTGAAAAACATTATTTCAAGCTTTAATTTACCTCTTTCTTCGAATGTTTTATTGGATAAGCCTTGTAATGCTTGTTCCATCAATAAAATGCATAAGCTCCCTTTTTCTACTTCTACGATTTTCTCTAAACATCCTTTAGATATTGTTTTTTCCGATGTGTGGACTTCACCCTTGATTTCCATAGACGGTTTTAAGTATTATGTTCTCTTTGTTGATCACTATACGAGGTATATGTGGTTATATCCTCTGAAACAAAAATCACAAGTTTCTGCGGTTTTCACAAAGTTTAAAACATTGGTTGAAAATCAATTTCAAACCAAATTTAAAACTTTATATACGGATAATGGTGGTGAGTACGTTGGTCTTGCACAGTTTTTGTCAAGCCATGGTATATCACATCTCACCACTCCACCACATACGCCGGAACATAATGGGCTAGCGGAACGCAGACATCGACATATTGTCGAAACGGGACTTGCTCTCTTGTCCCATGCTTCCATGCCTCGGTCATATTGGACCTATGCCTTTGCCACGGCTGTGTACTTAATCAACCGTATGCCCACACCAACACTCTCTCTTAAATCGCCTTTTCAATGCATTTTTGGACACGATCCTAATTTTCAAAAACTAAGAGTGTTTGGTTGTCTCTGTTTTCCTTGGCTCCGGCCTTATGCTTCTCATAAACTAGATTCTCGTTCCACACCATGTGTGTTCCTTGGTTACTCTAATACACAAAGTGCGTATTTGTGTCTTGATCGTAACAATTCTAGAGTTTATGTCTCACGTCATGTTGTCTTCCATGAATCTGTTTTTCCATTTAAGATTGCAGGTAACTTAACCACGGAGGAGTCTTTCACTGAGGCTGATTTGTCCCCGTCGTCCTATCCTACTGTCACGCCTATTCCAATCTCCACACATCAACCAATGCCGCCGCCAACATTACCACCAACAGTGCCCATTCCCACGGTCTCCGATTCTTCTGTTTCAGCAACCGACTCCGCTCCATCGTCATTGGAGGCATCGGTGTCCGAGGCTCGGACTACGCCTGCCGTGAGTGAGACTTCTGTGTCAACCTTACCCCCTGCAGAAACAGACACTGTTGTGTTGCAGGAAGCTCCTCCGCCACCTATGCCGTTACGCACAAGCACTCGACAGCGGAAACCCGTCAACAAACTCAATCTTCGAGCCGCTGTTTTGCCACTAACAGAATATATTCCCACTTCTGTTGCTCAGGCCTTAAAGGATCCACGGTGGTGTAAAGCTATGCAAGAGGAGATTGAATCTCAAATTCGCAATCATACTTTTGATTTATCTTCTCCTGATGTTGCTTCTAATATTGTAGGTTCCACATGGATTTTCACAATTAAACGTTTACCTAATGGTGCTGTTGACAGGTTTAAGGCGCGCCTTGTGGCTCAGGGTTTTTCCCAACGTCCAGGAATTGATTTCCATGACACGTTCAGCCCTGTCGTGAAGCCTGCAACTATCCGAATTGTTCTCAGCATTGCAGTCACACGTGATTGGCCTCTTCGTCAGCTTGACGTGAACAATGCTTTTTTGCAGGGCAAGCTCGACGAAGAAGTCTATATGGCCCAGCCACCGGGATTTGCATCACCAGATAATCCGACTGCTGTTTGGAAGCTAAATAAAGCGGTTTATGGTCTTAAGCAAGCCCCTCGGGCTTGGTACAATGAACTCCGCACGTTTCTTCTTCAATACGGCTTCCACAACTCTCTCTCTGATGCGTCCCTTTTCATCTACAATCATAAAGGAGTTTGTCTTTATATGTTGGTCTATGTTGATGACATGGTCCTTACGGGCAACAATGTCGAACAACTTAACCAATTTTTCAATTCTCTCTCATCTCGTTTTTCACTTAAAGATTTAGGGGATCTCTCTTATTTTCTAGGTATCGAAGTTCAACGATCTTTTTCCGGCCTATTACTCACACAAACTCGTTACATTGCAGATTTGTTACATCGGACTAAGATGACGGATGCTAAACCTGTGCCAACGCCGATGTGTCCCACATCAAAGCTTACTCTCACCAGTGGTGATCCTCTTTCCGATGCTAAGGAGTTTCGTGCGGTCATTGGGAGCTTACAATATCTCTCTCTGACTCGGCCTGATATATCCTTTGCCGTCAACAAGCTGTCGCAGTTTATGCATAAACCAACAACGGATCATTGGCTTGCTGCTAAACGTGTTCTTCGATATCTCGGTGGTACTATGCATCGTGGTCTCTTTCTCTCGGCCAAGAATGCTCTCTCCCTTCATGCCTTTACGGATGCCGACTGGGGCGGCAATGGTGATGATTACACATCCACTGGTGCTTACATTGTCTATATTGGTCGCCATCCGGTTGCTTGGTCTTCGAAAAAGCAAAAAGGTGTATCACGATCTTCCACCGAAGCAGAGTATCGCTCCATAGCTTCAACTACTGCCGAAATGTGTTGGGTCTTATCTCTCCTCCGAGAGATTGGAATCAAGCCTACATCGACACCGGCTATCTACTGTGACAACAAAGGAGCGACTTACCTTAGTGCTAATCCTGTCTTTCATTCACGGATGAAACATCTTGCTTTGGACTATCACTTTGTTCGTGAACGAGTTCAAGATGGCACCATTCGAGTTACACATGTGTCATCGGATGATCAACTTGCGGATCTTCTTACCAAACCGGTCACTCGAGCTCACTTCCAAGCTCTATGTCGCAAGATCGGACTCACCAAGGGTGTTCCGTCTTGAGGGGGCGTGTGAAGATATTGACCATATCCCTTTGATTACTCACATTCCCTTCTTGTATATTTGTCATTTACTATTGTATATACACTTACCTTGTATGTATCCTCTCTAGACTGTATATAACTAGAGGCTCTCCTATGAATAAGACTGACCTTTTCACATACCTTAACAGGTACGACTAGGCACGTAGTGGATAAAAAAAATTTAGCTAGCGTTCTACCACCAATAAGACGTGTTTCGTGTCTTCCCGCTCTAGATTGTTTACTTCAATGAAGCTATATAACATAATTTACCAATGAACAAAGTTCAAGTTTCGGCCAAACATTCTGAGTAGTTCGGACACTTTTAGATATATTATATTACATATTAGACGAAATTAGGTTTGTCACTTCTTTGATCTTTTGGATGTGTTACAAAAGGTAACAGCTCTAAACAGTGGCTTCTAAACCAAGAAGAGCATGACGCGTTGGTATGTATAATATCTTTTACATACATAGATATCGTCTCTCTTACATTTTGTTTTTACATACTATCTTGTTACTAGCAGCGGCTAAAGGCTGAGAAACTGAGGAGCGAGCTTGATGACTTGCAGATTCTTAACGAGTAAGAACATTGTCTTTTTTTCTTTTTTTTTCATTTTTAAACTCACATTACTGTTTTTCTTTTCTAAACTCATAGTAGGTTGTGTGGTGAGGGTGTCGAAGCTATGACCCTCACCGAGCTGCGTTCTTTTATAGTTCAACTAGAACAAGGCTTGCTCAGTGTTAGAAACCAACTTGCAAAGGTAACATTTCTCTTCGAAAGTTTGATATATGGCATCATTGGACAAGCTAGTTTGAATATTAATACCCTTTTGTTTTAAATAATATCACTGAAGAAAATAGAGCTCGAGGAATTTGAAAGAATTATGGTCAAGCAGGTAATTGCAAAACCCAGGGGAACAAAATATATTTAGCGCTCTACCACCACTAAGACGTGTTTCGTGTCAAAACAAACAAAAACGCATGAAAAGAGACAAAACAAGAAGTGAACAAGATATGCACACACCAGTGTTTCCAAACTTAAATGGCTTTCAAGTGAATGAAATGGACACAGCAGATCAAGCCTCCCTTTTCCATGATGTGAGTGCTCTCTTAAACTGAGTTTGATGTCATTTCTGATTATTACTATGTTTATTTGACTACTTTGGTGAGATGTTTATCTAGTGGCGATATTTAAAAGAAAATAACAAAACAAAAGACTAGCAACAAATTTGTCTCATACAAATTGGTTCATGAGCCTAGTTTGTTTTTTTTCGTGAAAACTATATAACATAATTTACCAATGAACAAAGTTCAAGAACACAAGATTGGTTGTAAAATAATTTTAATGACAGTCACTGAAAAGATGAGAGCAAGTGCATCTGTGTGTGTATATTAATATGTTTTACATACCAATACATACCAATGCTTCTTGATATTATCAATTGCAAACCGAGAAGAACAAGTCAAATGAAAATGCAAACATTGTTTGAAAATCGAAAAAGTGTTTCTCCGATTAGACTCCATTGATTCCGATCCATATCTCGATTACCTAACAAGTAATTAGGAGACACATCATCGTTACCACAAGATTACCTGAAGAATTTGCCGGAATACCCAACTTTTTCTTGTCCGCTAACTGTTTATTTATCTTCGAACCGTATTGAAAAATTTCTTGTTCGACCACCTCTCTTCCTCCATCATTGGAAAGCGGTTTGTGTTTTTTTCTTCCCCATATATAGATAGCTTCATCATCAAGGAACAAATAAAAACCAATGGGCATTTGATAATCCAATAAGGCTTTTCCTTGAACCTTGCATGAGCAAACCCGGTCGAACCATTTAGCTTCGGCCAAGCATTACGAGTGGATGAGACACTTTAAGATAGATTATGGTAATATACTACTAATAGTGTATGTCATACCAAATTAGATTTTTTTTTTTTTTTTTTGTCATTTCTTTTGATATTTTTGGATGTGTTACAAAACGCAAATAAACATTTGGTAAGTTACAAGGCGTACTTGGGTCACAAGACTCACAACTTCGCAGGAAAACAAACAATTCTCTCGTACACTTCACAACTCACAAGCTATGTTAGTAACACACCTGGGAGGAGCCCAGTGGGTCCCTAAAGCTTTTATGCCACCAAAACAATTAGCATTCTACCACCAAGAAGGCATGTTTCGAGATGTCCTCCCGCTCTCCTTCCAGTATCGCCTGCTTGGACTTGTCTGACACGGAGGGCTACTTGTTTCTGCAGCCTTTCTATTACTTCTGCTTCTGTAGCTCTCTCTTGATGGCCTCGCTTTTCTTATTTCTTCCTCAAGTTCATAGTCCGACCTCTGTTAATACACAAACAAGATCAGTACCGATTCATACACAGCAAGTCATAGCAAGTGTCCATAGGCAAAATGGTTGTTGAGAGAAAGCAAACCTTAGTTGGGTCAGAAAGAACTGAATATGCCTCTCCAATCATTTTGAAGAGCCTATCTGCACCCTTGTGAACCTCTTCTAATATCTCCTTCAACCACGGTCCTTCGCTTTCGCTTCTGACAAGAATCTGTGCAGCCTGGATACACACATCAAAGAGGAAATATCAGCACATGTTAAATACTGTTTTGCTAACATTGTCAGCAAGTAAAACACAGATAACCTTGTCTGGGTGATGTCTAAGAGCTGCTTTACGGTATGCCTTTTTAATATTAGCAGCAGTATCAGATGTCTTCACTCCCCTGCAAATTATCAAAACGAAAAAAAAAACAGAAGATAACCTCAATATCAGCTTACAATTATATTGGATTAAATGCATTTTAGCCTGGTCTCCAATTGCATGAATGATATAATTGAAAAGTGAGCATACATGATGAGGAAGAAATCCAGAGGAATGCTCTCTTTAGATTTTTCTTCCATCACAGACAACCGTTGACGGGCCAGCCTTAGTTCTTTCTTACTACTTGCACCATCAGCAGATGTCTTTGACGTTTTTGTCTTCTCATCAGTTTGCTTTACGAGAATGCTGATGAGCCTTTGGAGATCACTAGCTGCTTGATCATAATCTCTAATCATCTCATGTAGTGTGGCTCTCCTGGAAACTGCCTGAAAATGGAAGGTCAAGTTAGTAGGTTGATTTGTTAATGAAACGTAGCTCCAAGAAAATGATGGTTATATGCTACTTCAGTGGTTTTCCACATTTCAAGAAAAAATATTATGCTTGCTTCTTGTTTATGTATATCAGTATATATACATCTAAGATGTGAGAAAATCTTGAGAGCAGTTCAAGATTTGATGTATAAATTTGTTGATATACCTTTGTGTAGTTTTCATCAAGAGCCATGGCAAGACTACAGTCGGCAATTGCATCAGCAATCTGGACTAAGGCCTGGTTGGCAGCCGCACGATTGCAAAAGCAAATTGCTGCAAAAGGGCGTGAGTCAACATTTCTTGATAATGCAGCAGTATACTGCTCTACAGCTTCCATGTACTTCCCTCCCCGAACAGCTTCATTACCTGCGTTCTGTAATCACAGACAAAAAAAAAACTCTGGTAAATGTAACCAACGCAACAAAATCATTTTTGTTCAGCAAGGAAGCATGATGAAGGATTGTACTAGAACTGTTGATTTTAAGAAAACATTATACCACACAGATTTATGAAGAATCCTTAGTTACACCATACCTTGTAACGTAAAAGTTCAGAAATGGTGGCCAATAAAGAAGCTGGTGAGTCACGACACACTTCCTGATTCCTAGCCAGCAAAAACATAGATTTTTCAGCAAGGATCACAAAGAAAGTTAATACACGCATACCAACAAGTTCGTTATTGCAAATCATAGAAAAAGTGATGATTCATTGCGGCTAGAGCCCACTTACTGTAACTTTTCTAATATCTCAAGGGCCATCTCAAGGTTTCCCAAGTAGAAGTGCGACTTGGAAATCATGTTGCATCTCCAAACTATTAGCGAGTGATACTTAGACCCTACTCCATTAACATTTTTCATGCCACCAAGCCCTACTGAAACAGAATTCCTCTCAGCTGTCTGAAGTGAATTCTCACAAAGCTCAATCACCTCTTTATAATCTCGGATCTGCAAAATTGACATGGACGCTCATGCTCAGTGAAAGCAAAATTCAATTTTTTTTGGAGCTGAAAAGGAAAGACGACTTACCATAAACAGGGCCTCTGCCTTCATTTGAAGCAATTTCTCTGAGCATGAACTAATCGACAAAGCATTGGCAATAGGAACCAATGCGTCAGATGCGCCTTCAGGTGTTCTCTTCTCCATAAGTATGGATGCACATTTGGTATAGTCAGCTACCCTCTGCCGGTAAGTAAAATAAAAAAGTGTTTTTAGACATTAACAGAACCATGAGCTGATTCAGCACACTTTTCCCGAATAAACATCCGATATATGACATCCAAACTGATAAAGTATAGAATAATTTGAATTCGACCATGGCAGAACAGTGATCTAGCTGAGGAGAGAAAGCTTACTTGAGCCTGTTGTAAACCTTCAGCTGATTCTATAGTAGCTCGTCGATCCAAACAGACACTAGAGGCCGATTCCATGCATTTATTAAAATACTGCACTGCTGATCCAAGTTCCCCCAGCACAAGATGACAACTACAAAAAACATGAATGTATATCTTCTTTCAGCACTGAAGCTAGCTTAAGCAAAAGGACAAATTGACTCGAGGTAATACACTATTTCTGGACATCATACGTTCCTTTACACAATGGATATAATTCATATGAATCACAGCAAAACAGCTATCTAGAAAAGTATGCCTTAAACTTACTTTGCAGCTCTCGTATACGCTTTAATGTAGCTTGGATCAAGTGAAGCAGCCATATCACAGTCGCTTATAGCCTCCCTCAATCTTCCAAGAGAAATTCTTGCTGCTGCGCGGTTGGCATAGCAAAGCGCAAGAGGCTTCACAGAGTATTCTGAATCATCACTTGACGGGGAGGAATTAATGCCATGTGTGTAACATTCCTCAGCTTTACGCATATCACCATTTCTGTAAGCTTGATTTCCCCTGTTACAAAACATTTGTTCGCTTAATTCCCAGAAAGTAAGTATTCAAGAAGCGCAAGCGTTGAAGCTCTTGAGTTAGTGTATGATACCTTAGTCGCCAAACCTCACATACATTAGGCAACGACGATGTAGAGCCAGACTCCTGTTTAGCTTGACCTGTATTCACAGGCTGATTCTCTTGATTGTTTCGCATGGTGGCATTAAGACTGATTTTCGGGAAAATGTTATCAACTTTCCTCCTATATTTCTTTACAGCTTGAAGCTTTTTATTTGGTAAATTTCCCTGAGAAGTGGACGCTGAGAAAGAAAATGTCGGCGAATGACTACTTCCATGATCCTCTGCCATGAAGACAACCTTGAAGTCATTGCTAGAGCGGGAATTAACATCTTCTCTCGAATGTGAGGGATCAATAGATGTCAGAGGAGTTTCTGTTGGAAACTGATTGCTGGCTTTCTCACCTTCATAAGGAGAAAAATCCATGGGTGAGCCATATCCAGGGGAACTAAGTTTCTCTTGAGACTCAATCCCCTCAGAAGCCTGATCGTTGCATTGATTCACCTCGTGCCGTTTCATTTTATCCTTGACTCTCTTTGATCTCTTGTCCTTGGATAAAAAACTTCTTCGCGCGTGTACTGGATCTCTGCTCACTTCTGGAAACAGGCTGTTCTTTAGCACAGAAGGATCCCATTCGGGTACTTTGAAATCGTCAAAGGATGTACTTGTACCAAAGGTAGTGCTTGCTAAGTTGTTTACACTGGTGGTCTCGGAATGACAAGTAGCACTTTTATCCGCTGCATTCTTTTCGTTTGAACCACTGGAACTAAAAGACCAAGGCCCTGATGTTGCCGCGACTTTAAACTCAGCATCAACCTTACCAGAGCTACCAAAGATAAATGCAGGAGCGTTCTCGAATTCCCTTGCTTCCTCACAGCCGTTGCCACCATTAACGCTGGTATCACTAATATTAAGCTTCTTCATCTCAGCAAGCAGATTCAGATCAGAATCATCTATACTTACACCATCAGTATTTTGCACACAGCCAGACTTTCTATCAGACTTTCTATAAGTAACAGAACAAGAATTACTTTCTGCTGTATTCTTGTCTATGCCATTCTGTCCTCCAAAATCCTCCACAGAAGCAAATGGATTCTTCCCTAAAACACCATCTGAATGTTCCTTTGTGAATTCCGAACCAAATACAGATTCACCTATAGGTGTGCTAAATTCCTCCTCATCAGATAAAGGAGTTAGTGGCTCATTACCTGCACTAGAAGCTTTGGCACCAGAACTGTTCCCATTAGCCCCAAAGACAAAACATTTATCCCCAGGTGACTCCTCATCATTCCTATCATTCACACTGTTCATATGTAGACTAACTACAGAAACAAACAACCAAAAAACTCAATAAGCTCACAAAGTATCAAAATTGGGTCTTTAAAAGGCAGAAATGTAACACGCATTACCATTAGTGGGCGGCGCAAATGGGTTGAAACCAGAGGGGATCTCGCCGGAAAAAGAGGTTCCTTTAACTTTTCTACCGTTCTTCCTCAGTTTGACCAGCCTCGGCTTTGGTCGACTCTTTGTCTTTTCTCCGGAACCAGCTTCAAACTCGAAGTTGATTCCGTTTCCGATTCCAGAAGCTGTATAGGACGACGACGACGGAAGGTCCATGTTTCGTTGATCGTGAGAGTGAGTAGTCTCCGGGAAAAAAGCAGAGAAATTTTCGGCAGAGTTTAGGAAAGAATGGATCGTTTCAACCGGAGACCCAATCTCCACCGCCGGAGGAGACATCCCAAATAAAAAATACTGAAAATTTAGGGATTTAGAAAGAATCTCTTTGGGAAAACGAAGCTTCTTTGCGAGGTGGAGATGAAGTCGGTGAATGTATTATAGTATCTCTGTGAAGACCGTTAGGGTTTATGGGATTGTTGCTCTTATTATTACCAATGAAGAAGATAGCAAATAAAATTTTGTTGTAATAAACTTGTTCCGCCGTTTCCAGGAGCGTCTGCCTGACTGCTTCGCCTGACCGCCCCCGGAAAATTAAATTAAAATAAATGAAATACAATATACAATAATACACACACACACACGTGTGTTTAAGTACTTCACTCGTGACAACCGAAGTGAAATTTGAATTCACATTTCAAGAGAACAAAATAAGTTTCTTCTTTTTGGTGACAAAATAAGTTTCTTTTGTTCATGCTTATTCATGGCGCCAAACTTGTTCAGACTTCTTTTGTTCAGACGAACATTAGAAATTCAGATATTTCGGGAATGCCATGTGAACCGGACTAGGAAGTAGGAACAATGCTGCAGATCGTAGGTTCCTTTTGCAATGGCTGTGCAAAGTTCTTAGAGAAAAGATGTTATTGCATAACGAAAAAAAACAGACCTTTACTTGTTGGGAAGCTAGAAACAGATTATGCTGAATGTTTTAGAGTTCTTGGAGAATCTAAATTCAGCCAATTCCTGCTATAATGACACTGTGTAGGAACTTATTGATCCTATACAGTGTCTCAATCTGTTTTTTTTTTTTTGTTTCCAAAAGAATTTCAATCTCTTGCTGCCTAGCTTAGCCGTTACAAGGGCACTGGAAATGGTTACGTTTCCGATTTACAGTTATAGGATTTGAGGACTGCTTTCTGATTTAGAGAAGTTGGATGGGAGATAAATGTGTTGCCTTTTGGAAAATTCTCTGACCAGGAGCTAGAATCGCCAGAGGGTCGTAGGCATATTTCCTCTTTGCAAATGTCTCCCATCTTCTGCCAAAATGTGATTTCCACTCTTTTTGAGTCTCGTAGTGAGGCAGATACTGCTTCACGTTGATGTTTGCTGCTTCACAGAAGCTGAGAACTCTCTGGTTTTGTTTCAGAAGGTACTCTAAATCGTTTTCCCCTGATGAATTCGGCACTGCAGAAGGCAGAAACGCCACTAGATAGAAGATATCTTCGTTTGGAGTGATCATAGATGTACGTTTGTTCCATCTGCAGCCAAAAAAAGTGTTAGTAATATGGTTAAGTCATAGTAGCAATGAAAGAATTTTCTTCTAGCATTTTTGGTCACTTACTTAGATTGATTGACCGGATAAATAAGGATAGGTCCGTTGTTGTTGCTTGTGAGAATGTTGTTGAAAACTTCTGTAGCAAAGTCAATTATTCTGCTTTTGGGAATCAGGAGATTAAGCCAAGGATGTGGAACGTCCCATAAGCCCTTTGCTCTCAGTTTTATCTCCGCGATATGCACACGATCAAGAAACTCGATATATGGAACTTCAGATGAGAACAAAATGGATGGAATATAATTCAACTCAGAAAGTAACTTTTCAGTTTCCTGCAAGGCAACCATTAGAAACCAAATGTTAGATCTAGAGAGTATAGTGGTTGTGGCTTTAGAAGATTTAATCTGATGATATTATATTGCTTTTTTTTACAGTTTTACCTGATTCATAGAGTTTGCTTCTTCTTGGTTAAAATATTTGGCCACTTCTAGACAATACAGAGTTTTCCCATCTGACTTGAATTGGCTTGCCTCTGTGGAATCATTGGGAGTGAATGAGGACCTCCAACTATTGAGAAGGTTTGTTCTATTGATTATCACAAATCCCTCAACGTAGTCAAAAGCATTCTCCTTTGAAATCAAATGTTCTTGGTCCCTTGAAAATGTAGAGAAGTCTGAATAAAGTACCCTGATCCACTTAACCTATTAAAAATCATGTCAGGAAACTTGGTGCTTAGAATCATACCATATATATATTTTGACTATATATTTACATATTCCTATAGCCATTCTCAAGATGAAACTCTTACCATAACCGGTGCTGGTCCAAGAGCGATCCGTGCCCGGGTGATTATCCCAAACTGTCCAAGCCCCCCAAGAACACTGTAGAAAAGTTCAGAATTCTGCTTCTCCGAACAAGTCACAACTTCTCCTTTCCCTGATTCAATATGTCAAATATATTATTTATCCATTGTTATGTTTATATATATCTATTCTTTGCTGAAAGTTACTAGTGTGTGTTGCATGTTTCCACATTGGCGCCTACACACTCTTATTTTAGTGTCAAAAACTATTAAAGTCTTCAACTTTTTTTGGCTCATATTGTTTACAGTTGCTTCTTTTTTTTTTTTTTTTTTTTTTTTTTTTTGAGACTACCATATAGAGTCATAGAGATATAGCAAGAATGAAATATACCTGTGACAATCTCTAGCTGATAGACGTTGTTGATTTGAGGTCCATACTTGAAGGCTTGACCACTAATTCCAGCATTAGACAGAGTACCTCCAACAGTCAGATGAAGGTAGTCTGTCCATGACTTTGGTGAAAGACCGTGTTTTAGAGTCTCTCGTAGAATATTTATCCATAATTCACCACCTGAGACATCCACATACGGTTGCTGCTTCCCCTCCTTGTAAATCTTGATATCAGGACTTCGAAGAGACTCCATGCTGATGACAACACCTCGGTGAGCTAGAGCTTGTCCTTGAAGCGAGTGACCATGGCCTCTGGCTGCTACCGTAAGATTTGAAGTAGAGCCAAGATGTAGTATATGCTTCATCACTGATGAAATATCAGAGACTGACCTCGGATGTAGAATCGCCAAAGGTGGTGAATGGCATCTGTTGCCAAAGTCCTTGGCCGCATTGTGAACATCGTCGAAGCTTAGGTAACCTTCCAAATCTAGTGAAGCTAATGTGGAACGAGTATGTGGAGAGTTTGAAGGAGGTAAATCTATTGGGGTGCTAACAGAATGATTAGAACAGAGATTGGTTCTACCTGGTATACAGCTTAGAACCAAGATTATGAAGATTCTGAGGAAAGTCTTGTTGTTTCTTCTACGGAACCTTAAGGATGAGGTCAATCCCATTTCTTCTTTCTTGACAAGAATTGCAAAGATTGGGAAGTAGAGGTAAAACTTGAGGTTCTCAAGATAAAGAGAGGTAGAGAGTGGAATTTTAAAGGAAAGGATTTGGGCGGTACAGTCATATACTTGTGCTCACTATATAGCTAGATCGCCATTACTTTTTTTTGTCTCTTTCTGTAAATTAAGATATCTTTGTGACATTTTTCTTTTTGGGTTTTTTGCATATTTTATATAGGATGAAAGTTACTAAAAAGGTATTTCGAACTCCTATTTCCCAACCTTTTTTTTCTTTTTGATGTTAGGTTAATAATTCACATCCCCGGAACGTACATTCCTCTCCCTGCCAAGTTTCCTGCATAAAAAGGTAAAAACATTTGTTTTACTGCATAGTTTTATCTTCTTGTTATTAACTTGTCTCTTGGCTTTGCTTACTGTCCGAGCATGTACAGTAGGGCCCTTGGTCTCATGGTACTTGAGCTTAGTTTGAGGGAAGAGATGCTCTCCCACCACTCATCTAAAACCAGTCTGGTGACCTCATTGGATGATTTTATTGGACCATTTTGCATCACTTTGATCCTGTCAGTTCTTGCACTTCATTTTTTTAAGTTTAAGCAAGGAAGTAAGTTACCACTTTGGACTAAACATCAACATTTTCTACTATTCCTTGCAGGATGCATACAGAGCATTTCTTGCTCCAGAATCTTATGAAAAGATAAAAATCTTGTTGCATATGAACGTTTTCAGTCTTCCTAGCGTGATTGGTGCTATTCATGTTTTATCCTCTCTTGCTTAAGAAAGGAAAATTTCTACATCTCTATGTGGAAGCGCTTTGTGTTGCTCATTAAATAGTCTCAACTTTCAAGCATGGCATATTGAAGTGGACATATAAAAGAATTGTAAGCTTGTGTTCTTATTGTGGTCCTCAAAGACCAAGTAAACTCTTGTCATGATTTTTCTTCACGAGTAATTATGGGGGTGATTGGTAAGTGCTTTGAGTGCTCTACAGAGCTATATTTTTTTCTAAAGCACTAGTGTTAAACCAATCAAGTTTTGGTTCTATTTTTAAATTTCAGAGCAATAATTTTAAATATGGAAATATTTTGACTTTAGAAATCAAAATTTTCAGAGCACCAATTGGGGTTATTGGAAGTAGAATTTGTGTGGATTTGAAAGATTTTGAAAGTCAAGAGAATTGTTAAATTTATAAAGAGTTTTTGTTAGATTTGAAAAGAGTATGTAAATTTAGAAAATCAATCAAAATATTTTATTCTAAGGGATTTTGAAAATCTAAGGGTTATTGATAGTATTTTGAAAGTTTTGTTTCATGAGTTAATTTGTTTAAAATCCATCTCCCAATAACAAGGATTTTAATGGATTCATGAAATCATTAAAACACAAACTTTTTGAATAACAATGGATTCTGTATGGAATTTAAAAATCATCAAACCAATAACAATGGATTTTAGTAAGATTATCAGAATTCATAAACCAATAACAACGGATTCTTAAAATTTTAAAAATTCTTTGAAATCCATCTCCCAATAACCCCCCCCCCCCCCCCCCCCCTTAAGTGCTTTGAGAATTCTTTTTCTTCTCTTTCCTTATTTTTTTGTTCAATATCCTTTTTTGCTTCTTTTTTTCTATATCTATTTTTTTCTAATTTAATGCTACATATTTATTCTAATATGTATTAAATAAATAAAATATTTTAGAGAAAAAAATCTACAGCAATAAACCTAAAGTTACAGCAAAAAAATCTACAGCCTTATTTCTACAGTAAAATAATTAAAGCTACAGCAACCACCAATCAGCCCCTATATACTTTTTGGAGGTAATATGTGATTCTTTGGTCAAAATTATCATTATAAGAAAAAAAAGGACAGTTCAAATAGAGATAAGTAGAAAAAATCAATACCGATATTTGGTACTTGCAATAAAGATATATGTATGTACTTGTGGGTATGTGTTATGTCTTCAAACTACGTCATGTTGTTTTTTGTTGTGTGATTGAAAGATGTAGGGGCCTTATGTACACAGTCGGCAAATATGGAAGCAAAGGCTGATGAAGATTGTATAATGTAGGCAGTCGAGTGACGGTTTGAACAAAGGAGGCACCGTTGATTAAAAAAAATGTATTAGTTAATTTTACTTATTTGAATAGGAGTGTTGAAAATTTAGACTGATATGTTCATCTTTTTCACTTCCTTTTTAGTAAATATCAAGTGGCATCTAACATATATAGTCGTAGGATATAATGACTCAACGAGCCTATGATGCAAAAAAAGCTTATAGTGACCAATTATGTCCATTGATTTGCAGAGAATAACTACCCTTCGTCGTGTATCTGTCTTATGTGACTTTTGTGTGCAATGAAAACCAGTGGTCGAAGCATTATTACTCCTTTTTTTCCATGACTAAAGAAGGACCCTTTCATTGTTCAGTGTTGTTTATATTTTCATGATCAACTTGTCCCAATTATTGGGGCATATAGGCTAATTAACCTTTCTTTCTGTAATCTTAGCTCACAATACCTTTTTTTCTGCCCCTCTAAGATACTGTTTCTTCTCTATTTAGTCTTATTAATAACAGAGCATTTTAGTCTAGTGGCACAAACAATCTGTTATCTTCATGCTATACTTTAAACCTAGAGATTTTTCCTGGTTAATACATATATGTGTATCTCCTACTTCTTGTTATAGAGGATCAATGCATCATCAGAAGAACATCATGAATCTCTGTAGACCCCAAGTGAGTCCCTTTCCGTACAGCAACATTATTGACATTCTATAGATTTAGTGGCACATATTTGTTGGTTTTTTCTTTGTAAAAGGTTTATTAGTTCTGTGGGTGAGTTCTTTTTAGTTGTTTATTTCAACCTTGTCGATTTTTTCAGGTCTCATTGTAGTGTCACTTTCCACTCAAAAGTTTCTTTTTAAAAAAGATATATTTCTTTCTTTAATAATTTTCACAGGTAAATCGCCGTGAAGATTGCAATAAGAAGATAGTTGGGCATTAATAAAGACTGTTTAGATGGCATCATGATGCCCACACCATGATATTAAATCACCACCATTGCCGCAAAAATAAGGTTAGACACCACAAACGTATTTAATCATTAATCTACGTGATACATGATTCTCAATGTTCCATCTCATTTTTCTTTGTCAATTTAAAAGCATTACAGCATAAACCGGATATTAAGTCAAAATGTTAAATTACCACCTAGGATCGATTAGCATTACACCATGATAGATAATTAGATAACTCAATTTCAAGTATTGATATTAGAGAGAGAGGAAGAGAGAGAGGGAGAGAGAAATGGTCCCAAGATAGAATGTCAAGGTGGAGATTGTGGAGTTGGGCTCATTGGCTAGTTCGTTGACAATAAGGTTTCTTTTGTCTACAATTATTATAGAGATACCTTTTTTCTGCAGTGATGGACGTTATTTTCCTTTCGTTTCAGAAAACTATGTCTTCTTTCTCCTCCAATATTTTTCCTTGTTTTAACTTTATTTTTATGTATAGTCTACTTACAAACTGCCTATGTAGCTTTTATATATAATTGTAGACCCTATCGTTCCATTATCATCCAAAGAAATATAGTATCTTACTTCGGATTTCGTTTGGTTTTTGATTAATTAATGGAAAGAGATCCTCCAAGCAAATTTTAACATTTGCTCTTTACTTGTATATATAAAGTCGCCTATTTACTATTTAGGGTTAGAAAACAAATTAGCTGTCTATTTACGGGTAGAAAACAAATTAGTTTGTCTATTAATGAATGTGTTTTAGCCTATTAGAATTTAGCTCAAAATGTTCATAACATCACTAAGTATAACTTTTCTTCTCAACTTTCTGTTTCGGGTTCTATAGTACATCCATATTTTCTTGTAACTAGGTTTTCCACCCGCGCTATGCGTAGGTCTATATTAATAATTTGATTAAATATTTTTATTCATAAGTTTTTTTCGTCGGTAGCATAATTGATTGTAGTGAATTAATGTTCTTATTTTTCTTCTTTTGTTTCGTTTTTTAGTTTTTTTTTTCCTTTATTTTCGCTATTTATTCGATTTCTTCTTCTTTTTTGTTTCTTCTTCATCTTTAATTTTCTTCGTCTTCCTTCCTCTTCAGTTCTTTGTCCTTATAATTTCTTATTCGGTCTCATTCTTCATCTTTGTTATTTTTTGTTTATCTTTTGTCTTCATTCTTTGATATCATTGTCTTCGTTTTTTTTTTAATGTTTCTTCTTATTTTTGTCCTCGTCTTGGTTTTATTCTTCCGTTTTTTCTATAATTAGTTCATGCGGTCGAAGTTGCTAGGAATTTGGTATATTTCTTTTGTTTAGATTATTCTCTTTATTTTTCTTGATTATTCTCCAGAACTTGATCCCTTTTATAAATAGTTTTATTGTAGTTCTCTTTAATTTAATCTTATGTAGACTAAAAGTTTAATTATCTGATACACCCAACCAAACTTAAAAATGAAAAAGATTCATAAAAAAAAATTAAGCTAGAGATGGTACAATTATATATTCACACATGTAATAAGCAATGTCTAATAATAATATAAATAATTTAATTTATGCGATCATAGAGATATAGTTACGCATAGCTTTCAATTTCTTATTTTTTGGTTTCATCTTTTTATTTGGTTTCCTTCTTTAGCCTTATATTTTTTTGTTTCTTTTATGGCTTTGTTCTTTGCTATCTTCGTCCTCCCTTTTCTTTATTTACTTCTTTTTCTTTTTGTTCTTTTTGGTTCTTATTCTTCTGTTTCTTCTATGATTAATTATTTCCATCGAAAATGCTAATGTTTTGCTAGAGTTTATTTTCTTCTTCTTTGTATTGGTTATTCTCTCTTCTAATTTTTTTCCTCACTCTATTGCTTTTGTACATATTTTAGCATAATTTTTTTTAATCCTATGTAGAATATATTTTCATTATTTGATACACCAAACCAAACTTAAAAATGAAAATGTACGTATAAACAAATTTAAACTAGAAGATAAGTTAATATTTTGGTAGGTTTTCTAGGGTTATAAAACCTAAATGAAGAGAAGCTAATCGACATATATCATTGTTTTTCATTTTCTTCTTCGTTCTTTTTTTATGTTTTTAATTTTCTTTGATTCATTCTTATTCGGTGTCTTCTATTTTGATTTCTTCTTTGTCTTTTCTCTTATATGGTTTCTTCTTTATTTTCACTCATATTTGCGTTTGCTTTTATTTGTCTTTGCGCTTCTTTTTATTATTTTTTGTTTGTTTTTGTTTGGTTTCGTCTCCTTCGTTCTTATTCGCTTTCCTCTTTAGATTGGTCTTTGCAAGTTTTTTGTTTTTGTTTGGTTTCTTCTCCTTCATTCTTATCCCATTTCCTCTTTAAATTTTTCTTTGCAAGGCTTTTATCTGGTTTTTTCTTATTTATCTTTGTCTTCTTTGGTTTCTATTTTGTCTTCACAATTCAATATATTCGTTTTCGCTCTTCTTCGGTTTTATCTTCTTACTCTAAGTTATTCTCCACCATTAAAAGTCTACATGGCTCCATTCCTCTTGTAAAATATTAATTTTATGTTGAAATTTGTAAACTAATTTTAACATAAACTTTTTTAATTTGATATCGATCTTTAAGTTATTTAGAGTGTCCACGTATAAAATATATATATACTTTATAAATTTGTTCTTTCTTATTTGTTAAAAAATTTTAGTGATTATTTATATAATTAAAATCATTATCTTAAATTAAGAAATTTTTCTAATATAAATCTAAGTAGATTTTTGGTGTTACTAAAAACTTATACATGTTTTTCTTTGATATTCAAAATCTAAAATTTGGAAAATTTCTTAATCTTAGATGATGATATAGAAAAATATTATTGGTTGTTTAAAATTTGGAAAATTTGGTGCTGATTTGGCATAATTTAATTGGTTTAAAAAATAAAAATTGATGTGGACATTCTTAGAGTCATTTAGTCTCAACTTTTATATAGTATATATTGGACTTAAATAACAAAAATTTTTTTTTAAAAAAAAACTTAAATAATGAATCTCATTGGCCAAACCTCGCATCAACGGTCCCCAAGACATATTTTATAAGATGTTCCACGCTCCAACTGTTCTAAACCGTAGCCTTTGCGTTTGTGTTTACATGAGAAAAAAGTTTCAAAAAAGACTCCAATTTTTACAGATATTTTGAGAATTGCAAACGCAAACGTAAATGAAAAAAAAAAAGGTATTTACCTGCAATTTTACAAATGTTTAGATAATAATAACAATATAAATATTTATCTTTAATTCTAAACAAACAAAAAAATTCTAGCTAGCTAGCTAACGTGAACACAAATCTTTGTATTAGAAAAACTGAACCTCTACTGTGTTAGTCGCATTATCATAAAATTCTGCCAACCAAGCCAACAAACTTTAGTAATCCTCAATTTTGTGAGTAATAGTAGGTGTTTTATTTAAACATAGGCATGATTCGTTTTTCCTAATGCTATTATCACTGTAGAACCTTAGCCCCATAGGAGTAATCAACAACTATACTGCACATAACCTTTTTCTAAGCGCGAGAACCATTCATTAAGATTTGTTCCGAATATTTAACGATCATTTATTTAAATTTATATATAAACATAGCAACCTGTCCTTGTCTTCTTTATAAGATATTCAAGGGAATGAAACTATTGCATTTGATGGTTTTGTTAGAGGATCAGGAAACCAAAAAAAAACAGATTTGTGAACAAAAGAAAGCTTTTATATAATATAATAAATTATGTGGTTTAAGTGCAAAGCACTATATTATACATCACCCTTTTTTCTCTTGCCTTGTGGATAAATAGCTCTTTTATTATGATTATATTTTTAAAAAGATGTCTCCATATCAACATATTAAGGCTATGAATCCAATTCTCAAGAGGTGGATCCACATTAAATACATGCGTTGAACATTGTCATGATACGTTTATCTATCGACTATATAATCCAAGATCCTACGTTTATCAAGGACAGTCCACGGTTGAACGTATAATAAAATGCATGCTCCATCACTGAGATTAAAGGCTTTAATTTGTGTGTTATACGTTACTAGGGAGAGATCATTGTTCTTCTAAAAAGTTTTTTCTTTAAGAATTGTTTTACAATATAAGTGCATATAAACATTATACTTTTAGATATCTTTTTACAAAAAAAAAACATTATACTTTTAGCTTAGTGTTTCGTATGTTTTTTTTGTTTTAAACAATGAATGAGAGCTAAAAAATGAGATCGTTGGTTTGTCAAGAGCATGATGAAGACAGCCAAACCCCATTCTTCATCTTATTATGATTTTTTTTTCTCTTGGGAAAATGTATTTGGATACAAAGAGATAAAATATTAATAATAGAATAGGTTAATTCCTTCTTAAATCATATTATGTGGTCGGGATTACAAATCTAATGGGCTCCATCTTGAAATTTCACAGTGGTAAGAGTGGTGGGGAGAAAAATAAACAAAATTAATAAAGTATCTTGCAATATCATATAGTTAGTTAGACATCTTAATGCTACAACTTCATCTTTCATAGCCAAATGGTTGTAGTCTATTGGTTTAATCTTATCATACTAGCTAGCCAAACTCACTAAATATAACTATTTATTTACTAAATATAACTATTTATTTACTAAATAGTAAATTTCAAAATCACTTTAGATATTAACCCAGAAACTTCGATTACACTTTGACATTTATGTGCTGCACCTAGTCACGAAGGGCTATATGAAAACAACAGGTTTTTATATATAAACATGTGGCAGACAGTTTCCCTTTCACAAGTTTGAATTTTGAATGCAAAGGGGAAAAAAAGGCTTGAAAAGGAAATGAAGTTTAAGGCCAAGTGATCCCCTTAGGTTCATGACACTGACCATCTTCTGCACGCGCAGCTTCAAGATTTGAGAAACTCGTACATCATTTAGAAAGCTACATCTCTACAGGAAAACACCATTAGAGAGTCTTCTGCAAGGACTCGGGGGCTAAATCAATGTCTTTGAGATCAAATCAGTTTGTGACAAATCAGTCTTTTCTTGGACCCTAATTGAATAATATGGAGAAGCAGCCAAATAGATAAGCATTTCCATAAAGTTTGTAACACAATCATTTCAGAGGCATAATGTTACACCCATATAACAAGTTTTTGTCTATAATTAACGTAAACAACAAAATTAGATTAAACTAAAAAATAGAAGAAAAACAATGATCATATGTGAACGAGTAATTTAAAGCCAAGCTTAGTGGGCACCAATTATAACAGTAAAAATGAGGAAATAATATAAAAGGAAATAATAATTACCTCGTAGAACATTTTCTGAACGAGTAGGGACACTTTAGATGATATGTTTTGAGTGATTTTTTGAAACTAAAGAGAAAAAAAAAAAAGAGAGGCAAATTTGATTAGCAAGATTCAAAGTATAGAGCCTTTTGTGCTATTAAAAGTTCAATGAACTAATAGTAAATCTTATATTAGAATGAAGGTAGATCTTTTAAAACAATGACTGATCAAGCATCATTAAGTCCCAAGTCATTCAAACGATAGAGACAAGTGAGTTATTGTTTATTGAAGGTTATAAAACATAGAAAAAGTGTTATCTTCAAGCTATCTTCACGTGGTAAGTGGAGCCAATTCCTCACCAACTGCACTAGATAGAAAGTAAGTAACATGAGTAAGAAAAGGACTTGAGATAAAACGAAAATACATCTAAAAGACTTAGAAATTGAGCAGACAAAGTTTAGGAACCAGAATAAGTAGAAGAAGAGGAGGAAGCATCACGGCTATCTTAATGGCTGAGCTTGAAAGTCTCAACAAAGTGGAACTACTTTAGGGGAAAACAATGTCACGAGCCATATGCAGTAGAGGGACCCCTCTCCCCTCCTCTAAGCCATGTCCCGGCTTGCGCCACGTGGATCCTTATATATGATATGGTACGATCAATATCTTGAATCTCATACTGACTCATTTGACTGATAGATACCACTCACCAAAAACTAACTATAATGTATGAGCAAAAGATTGTGGGGTTGGCCAACTTTTGAGGCATTATAAGAAACCAACACTGTGGAGAAAAAAAAAAAAAAAAGTGTGATTGAAAGTAAAAGAGGAGCAATAAGGGGTCAAGATTTCTAAAGCCTGAAATTATGACTTTTTGGTATGTCACGTTTCAGAATTATGTTGGGACGATATATCCCAAATTAGCCACTTTATCGAAACGTGGTGGAGAGGCTAAAAATGTCTTGCTCAAGTCATGCTTGTAAGTGAATAAAAATTATATTTGGAAACAATAAACTCAAAACTGCCAATTTGTTGAAAACATAATTAGATCGTTATACTGTCATCTGACCTCTGCTTTACTAAGATACGTTA
Source organism: Erythrophleum ivorense (assembly GCA_026724425.1). Classification (NCBI taxonomy): domain Eukaryota; kingdom Viridiplantae; phylum Streptophyta; class Magnoliopsida; order Fabales; family Fabaceae; genus Erythrophleum; species Erythrophleum ivorense. The sequence goes on along the minus strand of JAIUCV010000086.1, from coordinate 1,215,172 downwards.
GGATACGTTTTGTCGGCTTATATGTGTTTTTTTTTTTTTTTTGAAAAAACTCTCTCTGATTTGGGCTCAGCTTTTACAAGTAAGAAAAAGCCCATTTTGAAAGCTCCAATATGGACCTGACCCGTTTGAGAAAGTTAAAAACTTAGAATTCTAATCGGAATCTCTAATTCGGCTTCTCTCCTCTGCTTCTTTTCCGTTTTGCTGCGGGTTCTGGAGAGGTAAGAACCACATTTTTTTTCGAAAATCTCTGATTTAGCTTTCCGTTTGTTTCTCAGGAAGACGAAAATTTAACTAATTGAGTTGTTGATTAGGTTATGGGTTCCTATTCTCAGGAAACACGGAGCTCGAGTTACTGAAATCTCTACTTCGTGTGTTTGGGTCTCGAAGAAAGTAACGAGATTCGTCGACTCCGTGATTTCCTGGTAAATTATGATCCTGGATTTATAGCTTTTGATTACCTTTACTTCCTTGTCCAAGAATGTACACGGCTATAGCCATAAAAAGTGACTATGAAAGCTTGATCGTTAACTGTTTGTTAAAATTCCCAAGAGAGCATTGGTTTCCACTGAATTTGATTTAGATAAAGCTAACCTTTTTTCTGGTTTTGGTAATGCGTCGTATATACAATGCTTATGATGAGAACTGATTTGAAATTCTTCTCTGTTTGTTTGTTCCAGATTTTTTACTAGATTGCTGTCTCGGTGGTGTTTCTTCTGGGGATTTAAAGAAACAATGGAACCAAACAATGAAGAAAATGCTTCATTTGCACCAACAGCTTCACCTATAACTCAAATCACAGCAGCTCCAGTTCTACAAGATGCCTCATCTCAGCCAGGTGATTCATTAGCATTCGATTAATTTTTTTTTCTTATTCGAATTAGTTGAATTCCTAACTTTACTATAACTGCAGGCGTCTCTGCCATGCCGCCACCTATGGGTCTTCCTTCTTTTGCCCCTCCAATGGCTCCAATACCACATCCTCCAGTTGCACGCCCACCTGCTTTTAGGCCACCTATTTCGCAAAACGGTGGAGCGAAAGCCAGTGACTCGGATTCTGAATCAGATGATGAACGTATCGAGATATCTGAAGAGAGTAGGCAGGTCAGAGAAAGACAGGAAAAGGCGTTGCAAGATTTGTTGATCAAGCGCCGTGCTGCTGCTCTCGCAGTTCCAACAAACGACAGATCCGTTAGAGATCGCCTTAGACGACTTGGTGAGCCCATTACTCTATTCGGGGAACAGGAAATGGAGAGAAGAGCAAGGCTGGCGCAGCTTATGGCTAGGCTTGATATTGATGGGCAGTTGGATAAACTGCTTAGAGCTCACGAAGAAGATGCGGCTCCAAGAGAGGAAGTGGACGACGAAATGCTTGAATACCCGTTTTTTACTGAAGGTCCAAAGGAGCTTAGAGAGGCTAGGATAGACATTGCGAAATTCTCTATCAAGAGAGCTGCTGTAAGGATTCAGCGTGCAAAGCGTCGGAGGGATGATCCAGATGAAGATATTGATGCAGAGACTAAGTGGGCTTTGAAGCATGCTAAAGGAATGGTCCTTGATTGCAGTAACTTTGGGGATGATCGTCCTCTCACTGGCTGCTCCTTCTCACGAGATGGAAAGATACTTGCGACATGGTACGTCTCTCTTTTATCTCTTTTTCACTTGCAAGCATAAATCTACATATTCTCCACATCATTTTCCTTAGGCTTCGAGTTAGATTCGGTCATGTCTATTGGATTAGAGTTACTTGGACTATATTGCATTCGACCTTGATATTGGTTTTCATAGTTATATCAGTTGAGAATTATCCCAATAACCCTGTCCTTAAACACTGAATCTGCTGGTTTTCAATCTTTTCCACCTTTATTAGACCATGAAGTTAACTAGGCCTTTAACCTTATAAACAGCATATACTACATGTCTAAGTGAATTCGTCCCTTTTCTTATTGCATTACACATTCTCTAGGTTCATGACTTGTGATCCATTCTTCTTCTGTTTACTAATCCATGGTTTTTCTTTGGCTAGTTCTCTGAGTGGAGTTACTAAATTATGGGAGATGCCGCAAGTCACAAACAAGATTGCTGTCTTGAAGGATCACAAGGAACGTGCAACTGATGTAGTGTTCTCTCCTGTGGATGATTGTCTAGCAACTGCTTCTGCTGATAGAACTGCAAAGCTGTGGAAAACTGATGGAACACTCCTACAAACTTTTGAAGGTCATTTGGATCGTCTTGCTCGTGTTGCCTTCCACCCATCAGGGAAATACCTCGGGACAACAAGCTTTGACAAAACATGGAGATTGTGGGATATAAACACTGGAGAAGAGCTGCTTTTGCAAGAAGGCCACAGTCGCAGTGTCTACGGACTCGCGTTTCAACAAGATGGAGCATTAGCTGCTTCTTCAGGGCTTGATGCACTCGCACGGGTTTGGGATCTCCGCACTGGTAGGAGCATTCTCGTCTTCCAGGGACACATCAAACCGGTAAGACTCGAATTTTCTTCCTTTGGTCCTCTTCCTCAGGCAAAAACGATCATTTACTAACCCTTATTTTAATCTCCTCTGTTCTTTATGCTTCTACAGGTTCTCTCTGTGAACTTCTCTCCAAACGGTTATCATTTGGCATCCGGCGGTGAGGATAACCAGTGCCGCATTTGGGATCTTCGGATGAGGAAGTCCTTGTACATAATCCCAGCACATGCGAACTTGGTTTCTCAGGTGAAATATGAACCCCAGGAAGGCTACTTTCTTGCCACGGCATCCTACGACATGAAAGTGAATGTAAACACTTCTGCTTTCCCTTGCGTTAAGTTTATTTATCTTTCAGTCTATTGTTTCATTTACTTATAGTTTCTTTCCACTTTGTTTTATCTATTCCAGATATGGTCAGGCAGAGACTTCTCTCTTGTTAAGAGCTTAGCAGGGCACGAGTCAAAAGTCGCCTCTCTGGATATCGCTGCAGATAGCTCGTGTATTGCAAGTGTGTCACATGACCGCACCATCAAGCTTTGGACAAGCAGTAGCGACGAGGAAGACCAAGGCGGAGAAACAATGGACATAGATCTCTAGTTTCTGTATTCAAACTTCGTCTGAGAACAAAACAACTTGGAATCGAGGGGTTTAGAGATTAGCTTGTTAGAGGGAATCTTTAAAATGGTATGTGATTGTAATCGTGTTGGGGATTATACAAACTCATCGTCTTTGACAATTTTGCCACCACGTTCAACAAAAGGAAATGACTGAACTTTGGTTCTCTGAGATACTACTTAACACCATGTTAACAAAAAATTACGTTGATATATAAGATTGTACAAGGAACTAAAGTAATGTTCTGTATTTGTGACTATGAGGGATCTGACGAATCTTCAGGAATGCAGATTTATTTGTACCAACCAGCAAGAAAATGACGAAGTACGAAACAGAAGGCACACGCCAGAGCCTGTAGCAGAAACAAAACAGAGTATCACAAACGATTATTATCGTTATTTAAAACGGTGATAAACACAAATTTGACTGAGAACTACCTGGAAAACAAGAAGATGGATGCAAAGAGACCTTTCTGTTCTAGGACCAAACAACCTCAAGTAAACGTTGACGAGTGTCCCATCTTTCGTTCCGGTCAGTAATCCGGTTGCAGTATCAAACCTGGATATCCCAAAAGACAAGATGACTGATGTGTACATTGTGTATGTTCTTTAATCTAATCAATCTACAAAAGGTAAGGCGGTTACCTCGGGAGACGATGGCGCGGACATTTCACAATGCCAGCAAGCTGAAGAGTTATATATTAGGTGGTAGAAACATGAGTTCACAAGATTAGTAATTAGATACGAACCTGAGGAAGTGACAATAGAAAGTTCAGAACTTGAGGAAGAAAGAAAATGAGGAGGGTTTCACTGCAAAAGCAAAATTTCAGAAGAGAGACATGGCATGTGAATCAGTTAAGGATTATATGAGATACAAATGATGAATCTGAACATAAAGTAAAAAGTATAGGAAACTAAAAAGAAAACATTTGACTATGGGATGTTGTAAGAAGGCTATAAAGTTGATGGTTTCCATGTAATAGTGAAGTGCCTCATAAAATTTAAGAAGGTTTTTGGAAGTATACCTGAAGTGGCCCAGAATGCCAACAACTGCCATAGTCATTCCGGCAAAGACCGTGTAAGTGTCTCCAACAAAAACTGAAGAAGGATACCTAACAACAGAAGATGGCAAGAACTGGTCAGAGAAAGCACTACTTCAACTACAAGAAAAAATTTAGTTTAAAAGAGAAAACTTGGGAAATATTTTACCAATTGTAAGCAAGCAATGCCAAGGATGTTGCCATCAGCGGTTGAGTAAGATATATCGAAAAGGCATGGGCTTGGTGATACTCAGGATCAACAGTTGCTCCAATTTGCATAACGTTATGTATCAAGATCTACAAGTAACTGCGATGCATCACATCTCAAACCAAAAAAGAAACACAGGGAGACGAATTCAGAGACATTCATAATTTATGACCATAGGACTTACAGCAGCCGCAGTAACAACGGTTTGACCAATTTCAAGCCCATTCAGACCAGCGTGAATGTTTATAGAGTTTGTGCAAAAGACGGCAAGTAACCCCATATACAATTTATATATCCTTCCTGCCACATTAAAACATCTATTGAGCTAATCATTATCAATCACCTCCTCCAATCATACAATTATCAAAGTCAACATGTAGAAATGAGCGTAACATGTTACCTAGATCAAGCACTTCCAGGCCAATATAAGAAACTAAAGGTTTCGGTATGACGATAGTTGTATGTCCAGCATAAGCCATCAACAGTGGAAGTGTAGCGAAAGATGGCAGCAAAAGTTTCCTTTTGTTTAAATTGACAAGAGAAAGAATATGTATCAAAATGCCGTACGTGAATTTCATCCCAAAGAACAAGATATAGGAATTTGAGCTTACACTCTCCAGGGAACATCAAGGACATCATCTACAAATCCAAGCAAAATCATAAAGCAAATAGAAGCTAGCGCTGCATTATACTCCACAAGCCACTACACAGAATCATCAGCCAAATTCAGTAACATTGATAAAGGAGAATCAGCAGAGGTTCAAGCTGAGAACAATACACACTTACATTCGAATCTTCAGTGAAATTAAAATACTGAAAGATTATCGCCACGATCAAGAAGACTATACCAACAACAATCCCCAATGATTCAGGCCTGAAATGAAAAAGAAGAGGAAGAAATGAAGCAAATTTTGATCATAAGTTTAAGCTAAAATCACACCAGATGGATCAAAACTTACACTTTAATTTCTCCTTGAGGCGTTCCTCTTTTGTTGATATCAAAACCAAACATGTTACGCCTGAGAACGTATCTGGCAGCTACAGGAATCATCTTGAGTGTGACGAAGAACCCCAACAAGCTAAGCCCAGCGTTAATGAGGATCGAACGCTTGAGCTCGCTATCAACCTTGTAGTGAAAACAGAGGAGGTAGAGGTAGAGCGAGCACAGGAGAGCAGAGATCACGAAGATCACTCCCAGTTTCGGCGGCGCGAGACGGAATTCGTCAACGGAAGCAGCGGTCTTCCGGGTCATCTTCTGCTCCGACGGCGCTGATTTGGGTTCTGACGCATCCGTTTTATTGGAAACTGACGTTGAAGAAGCTCTCTTACGAGCTGCCATGGCGGATCCGTTCGCTCGTTTCGATTGCCCGCCCTCTGGATTTGCTTACGAACGCGCTCGCTGAAAGAATTCAGAGCAAATTCCGTTTAGGCGTCACAGAGACCAACAGAGCTTTGCCATTTGGCTGTAATACGACACCGTGTCATCCAAGTAGGATTTTCAAGTTTTTTGAAAAATTTAAATAGTCAACACCACACCCTTTTCTTTTGAATGGAAAAACAAAAACACCTGGTAATAATCTTTGTTGGACTTATTGAAGAATTTAGAGGCCAAATTCAAATGGTACAGAAACCCAAATGATAAGCCGATTCTGAGCCCAACTTAAATCTTAGTCCAAAATTTAGAACTAGGCTCAATTGTGTAACCGTAGATTTTTTTTTTTATTAGTTTAAGGGGGTTATTGGAAGTAGAATTTGTGTGGATTTTAAAGATTTTAAAAGTTAAAAGAATTGTTAAATTTATAAATAATTTTTGTTAGATTTGAAAAGAGTATGTAAATTTAGAAAATCAATCAAAATATTTTATTGTAAGGGATTTTGAAAATCTAAGGGTTATTGGTAGTATTTTGAAAGTTTTGTTTCATGAGTTAATTTGTTTAAAATCTATCTCCCAATAACAAAGATTTTAATGGATTCATGAAACCATTAAAACACAAACTTTTTAAATAACAATGGATTATGTATGGAATTTAAAAATCATCAAACCAATAACAATGGATTTTAGTAAGATTATCAGAATTCATAAACCAATAACAACAGATTCTTAAAATTTTAAAAATTCTTTGAAATCCATCTCCCAATAACCCCCTAAATGTTTGTTAAGAAAAATATGTATTTGACATTAGCACCATCGTTGAACAAAAAAAACAAAGACATTAGCGCCATCAGTTTAATTTTTTGTCAATAGAGAAAGGACTTGCACAAAATTCAATCAATTAGTAGTATACACTCTATCATGCATTTTATGTTAATGATGAAGGTGCGTGTGTAATAAATAGTACCAAACAAGAAAAGCGGAACAAAATGAGATTTGAGAAGGAATACTTATTATGATTTTTATCCTTTTCACTTTTGGTCTCGAGTTGTTCTTCTACATTTGATCCCGATTGTTCGATTTTTTTTTTTTTTTTTTTTTGTAGTAAATAAAAAAGAAAGATTTAGGATTGAGATGACACTACGAGAGTACAAGAGAGGCCGATGTGAACGGGAAAAACGTAGTGACGGCTTATACTAAGGGGGGGTTATTGGGAGATGGATTTCAAAGAATTTTTAAAATTTTAAGAATCCGTTGTTATTGGTTTATGAATTCTGATAATCTTACTAAAATCCATTGTTATTGGTTTGATGATTTTTAAATTCCATACAGAATCCATTGTTATTCAAAAAGTTTGTGTTTTAATGATTTCATGAATCCATTAAAATCCTTGTTATTGGGAGATGGATTTTAAACAAATTAACTCATGAAACAAAACTTTCAAAATACTATCAATAACCCTTAGATTTTCAAAATCCCTTAGAATAAAATATTTTGATTGATTTCCTAAATTTACATACTCTTTTCAAATCTAACAAAAACTCATTATAAATTTAACAATTCTCTTGACTTTCAAAATCTTTCAAATCCACACAAATTCATCTCCCAATAACCCCCCCTGATACTAAGTTGTGAACACGTTTGTTTATTTCGTGAATTGATAAAGTTTTAAGGAGTGTGATCAAAGAAACTTTAAGTAAAGCAAACGAATCATAAATATACTGAAAGGACGTTTCTTTCTTTGGCAAGGCCATAGCACGAACCTCCTAGACATATTTTTCCAAAAATTATATGGAAACTAATCTAATGAAAACCCATTACATCTAGTGATTATTAGTGGCAACCGAGTGTATATACCAACATAAATAAATAAACAAAAGGAAAAGGAAGGCACTATGTGTCCCCACACGGTTCCATTGAGACAAAGTCATACGTATGTGTGTCACTATATATAAATATATGAGTTGGTTCTTGAACATCATTACATGTAAATTGATCACACACACACAAAAAAGAGATACAAAAATATGGGAGGGTACTTAGGCAATTATTATTACGTATTGATAATAGTGTTTGTCTTGGGAAAAGAAGTGAGAAGCCAGTCGTTAAAAAATGGTTATTATTCAACTTCATGTCCAAAAGCTGAGTCCATAGTAAGATCCACCGTTGAATCTCACTTTGATTCTGATCCCACCATTTCTCCTGGCTTACTTAGGCTTCACTTCCATGACTGTTTTGTTCAGGTTCCAATTCTTCTTCTTTAGTCTCAACAATCTTCTTTTATCAAGAATATGCAAGTTACTTGATCGTTCCTGTTATTAGGGTTGTGATGGATCGGTTTTAATCAAAGGAAAATCTGCGGAGCAAGCCGCTCTACCGAATCTTGGTCTTAGAGGGATGGAAGTGATAGACGATGCGAAGGCCCGGCTTGAGTTGGAGTGTCCAGGAGTTGTGTCGTGTGCAGATATACTTGCACTTGCTGCTCGTGACTCTGTTGACTTGGTACGCAAGTTTCACTGAACCTAATTAGGGCTTACTTGATTCTTTTGGTATAATTTTGATTGATTTACGTATGGAAACAGAGTTCGGGGCCAAGCTGGCGAGTTCCGACGGGTCGTAAAGATGGCAGAATCTCGTTGGCATCGGAAGCAGCGAATCTACCTTCGCCACTTGACTCTGTTGCTGTTCAAAAGCAAAAGTTTCAAGCTAAAGGGTTGGATACTCATGATCTCGTTACTCTACTAGGTAATTATGTTTTTATTCATCTCTCGTTTTTATTACCCGCACGGAAAATAAATTTTTCAATTTTTCTTTAGTTTTTACTATTTTATGAATAAAATTATATATTAGTTGAACCACTACATTCAAAAATCTGCTTCATGCATAGTTCATAGCTGACAGTAATCTTGTTATGTTTTGTTAATGTTAAGAACAAAAAAAAAAAAATCTTGTTATGTTAAACTAGAACATGGATTTCTTATTTTAGGAACATAGAGTCAGAGGTTAGGAACATATATTTCTTTTCAAATATTGAAAACAAAGGTATGCACAACACACGCCATCATGGAAAAGGTTTAGTTAAGTACCTATATATGATCCATCCGAAGGTCTAATCTTATTTTGTACAGTAGCTTTTATTCAGTAATATTTTTTCGTTAAAAAAGGAGGAAACAAATTGAAGTAAAATGAACGTTTTGAAATATCTAAAATGATGATCTGGTTGAAGATTATACTTCAAGAACGCTGGTAGCTAGAAAAGTGATTTTCTTAAAATCGTCATTTTGTTTGTTTTAGAATTGAAGTTTATAAAGAAAATTTCCACCGTTGCAAGCTAAAGATTAATAACACTTGCTTCTCCAAATGATAATATCCACATATTATAAAGGTGCACATACAATAGGACAAACGGACTGTCAATTCTTCCGTTACCGTCTATACAACTTCACGGTGACCGGAAACTCCGACCCAACCATAAGCCCATCGTTTCTTACACAGCTCAAGACTCTTTGTCCTCCAAATGGAGACGGTTCTAAACGCGTTGCTCTTGATATTGGCAGTCCCTCAAAATTCGATACAAGCTTCTTCAAGAACTTAAGAGACGGCAACGCCATTTTGGAGTCGGACCAACGGCTTTGGTCGGACGCCGAGACAAACGACGTGGTGAAGAAGTATGCAAGTACTATTAGAGGTTTGTTTGGGTTTAGGTTTGATAACGAGTTTGGTAAAGCTATGGTTAAGATGAGTTCTATTGATGTAAAGACAGACGTCGATGGTGAGATTAGGAACGTTTGTTCCAAGGTAAACTAGATCGAGTAAAACATAAGAAAATATAAATAATTAATACCCAGTGGTTTAGGTAGCTCTTGCCATTTGTGATGTTGACTCTCCTTGGTCTTAAGTGTGAGAGATGATAAATTACGCATCACACATGTATTATCAACAGGCCAAAACGATTATGGACCAAAGGTCCAAAATTTCTTAATTACAAAAGGTTAAAAAACCATATATAAATATCCTCTCCGTTTTAGACCTTTAACTATTGAATGTTTCGAAATTGTCTTTTACTATCTCTTTTTAGTTTTTTATTTGTCTTTAGGAAAACTATCATTTTAGGATTTTTAGTTTCATAATTGTGCATTTATCACTCAGTTTTGCTGTCTTTTTTTTTCATCATGATGACTAAACCTTCTTTTTTTTTTCTGTGGAAAATCCTTTTAATTTTCATTCAAAATAATGACAAGGTTACTTTTGTAGTCTTTTAGTCAAACGTCGATTAAAAAAAAAAAACCATTTAGTTTTGAATACATTGTCGTGTTGACATTTTGAATTTCAGTAGAAAATAATCTGGTAGAAAATGGCAACAATAACAAATAGAATGACTTTTCACTTTTCAGTTTAGAAAGACTCTAGTTTAGGAAAAAAAAAATTCTAGAAAATAATAGTTTCCATAGTGTGAAATTTTTTCTTACCAACATATATAGTGTTACTGATATACAAGTTTAATTACTAAACTCCCTTTATTTGTCAATGACTGTTTTCCTTTTTTTTCTTTTTTTTCTTTTTGATAAATAGAATGTTTTGTTTTCCTTTTCCATTAGAACAAAGACAGTTATATTCTCGTTGGCAAAAGAGAAACCAATAGTGTTCTGACAAACAATCAAAAAGATATACATACATAAACTTGTCCCATTTATTAAAATGAACGTGATCCTCGTGTCGGTCTCATTAGATAATTGCTTGCTTGGTCCAAAGCACAGGGATCTGACCTTTTTGTTCATCTCCACAAATTCCTACAAAAAAAAAAAGGATTGATGAAAATGCTCAGATTAGCGATTTCTTTGTTTCTGTTTGCATTATGCTCTTTCACATCGTCTTCCTCTGCGAGATCTTTCATCACCACAAAACCTCGTCCGATTGATTCGTTTCTCCCTAAATCCAAGCTAGAGGTAATTGTAAAACAATTTCGATTCATTTTAAGATTCTGATCCAGGAATTACTAAAATTTCTTTTATTATTTCAGAATGCGGGTGTGTGTTCTTACAAGGTGATCATTAAGACAAGCTGTTCTTCGGTGTCTTACACCAGAGATAAGATCAGTATTTCGTTTGGTGACGTGTACGGCAGCCAGGTGAGTTTTTTAAAACAAAATTCATTTCTGGTTTTTAGATCGACAAACTATTCATAATCGGATTGCTTCAATGAAAAATGAATCCTTAATCAATCGAATTTAGAAGTTGACATACAAACAAAGTTTCTGGAGTTTAACGACAACTCTGTTCAGAATATTGAAGTAATTTTGGTTTGAATAAATTTTACATTCAATTCAAAAAAAAAAAAAATAATAATTTTGGTTATGCTTATGGTTATGCCATATATATTCTGGATTAATTTTAAGATCCAAAGAACTTTGCTTAGGTTTAACCAATCAGCTTAGTCAGTCTTTTTGTAAGATTCATAATCGAGATAAACATCAAATTTGAGAAAATTCGGATCTAAAAATTCGATTTTCTTTGTCAACTGTTTTTTTTTTTTAATTTTTCTCTGACGTCAGTTAAAGTTCCGTGGGGATTAAGCGTAGGTTTTTTAAAAACATTTTTAAGTTTTCAACCCATAAGCCATAAACATAAAGCAATTAAATAAAAGTTTAGTATTTAGTAATTAACTTTGCATACGTCAAAAAATTAAAAAAGTATTGAGTTGCAAAACAAACCAATTAAATGAAAGATCACACATGTTGACATGTTGTTGTTATATATTCTGTCGATCCTTTTGTCTAATATATTTCGCTTACACTTTTTGCTTCAGGTATACGTTAAGAGACTAGATGATCCACACTCGAGGACATTTGAAAAGTGTTCTTCAGACACATACAAGATAACGGGACCGTGTATGCGCGACGTCTGTTATCTCTACCTACTCAGGCAAGGATCCGACGGCTGGAAACCGGAGAACGTGAAGATCTACGGCTCATCCATCAGATCAGTTACTTTCTACTATAACCTCTTCTTGCCTAACTCCGTTTGGTATGGCTTTAACGTCTGCAATGGCATAGGCATTGACAAGTCTTCAGATCAACCCATCATTACCTCCGCCGTGGCAGCTATGTAAGATTGATAAAAAGCAAAGAGACTTGGATTATTTGTGATGTGTTGCTATTTTTATGGCGGAAACAGAACACTATAGCTAGTATTGTGTTGTTGAGTGTATTTGTGAGAGAACATGTACAATGTTAAATTGTTAATGCCGTACGTGATGATGTGATCTATTGCAAGTTGTGACTAGCATTTTTCTTTAATACAAAATAAAAAATAGCATGCAAAAATTGCAATTAGTTCACATTTTTTTATCTACCAAATTTCTTGAAAATATATACATAAATCGTGTACAAATTCGCTGGAACAAAGTGGACTAAACGAAACCAAACGAGTAAACCGGAATTCTATATAACTATTTATTTATTTTAATTATCTTAAGATAAGAAAACTTACTCAATATCTAAAAGAAACCAAAAATTTGTTCTCTTCAATACCAATGGGAAAAAAACTCCTGCGTGGTTTTTTCTTCAAAAAAGAAGAAATACTATGTGGTTTTCATTAAGTTAAAAGTTGCTCAAACCAAATAATCTCAAAGTTCCTACACAACTTGGAGGAATAACGTTCATACCAAAAAAAAAAAAAAAAAAAAAAAAAAGATTGAGAAAGGTTGAAGCTAGTTTCCAATTATCTTGTTTTGGCATAATAGAGGAGTATTTGCCACTCTTGTGTCCTGCTAGAGCTTGCTTACTAAGATTCTAGTTTTTAAAACTTTTTTTATAAAGGATATTTCTTCACATATCGTTGTTTCTTAATATAATCAGTTTGATGGGTTGGTCTCTATTTATTTTGGCATTTATTTACAATGAAAATTAGTGAACCAATGAAAGTAAATCGTAAGCTATTAAGCATAGACTGGCCAAGGCTAGAAAGTAGAAACCAACTGTTAATTACCGATAGGACAATCCGTTGTAGTCTAGCTGGTTAGGATACTCGGCTCTCACCCGAGAGACCCGGGTTCGAGTCCCGGCAACGGAGATATTTTTAGAATTGTGGTTTTAAAGGCTTTCTTTTTAATTGTTTAACTAACCCACACAAGAATATCTCTACTGATGATAAATAAATAATCCCAAATTTCACATGCGCACATTATAGGCTAAGAAAGCCATCCAGAACTTTAGCCAAAAAAAGAAAAAGTAAAGGGTGGTGAAGCATTGAATAGATCAGACTTCAGAGCTTGAGAATAAGGCCAATGGGGCAATGATCACTGCCGTTGATATCAGGGAGAATGTAAGAATCATGGACATTGTCTGCGATTGCTTCAGATACCAAGAAGTAGTCCAGTCTCCATCCTGTTTCACCAATTAAAATCCAAAATATGAATCTGAATTATGTATCAAACAACTATCAACACTTTTCTTTTTATGCAGACTTAGTTACCTCTGTTGGTTTTGCGGGCACCATGGCGATAACCCCAATAAGTGTAACCTACAACACCAGGATGCTGTTTCCTAAAGGTATCTACAAAGCCCTTCTCTAAGAAGTTGGCTCCAAATGACTCTCTTTCTTCTTTTGTAAAACCAGCACTTCTTTTGTTCCCCTGATGGAAACAAACCGAGAGGTGATTCTTGTTTTCAGCTAACTGAATGACATACGAAGAAGAAGAAGAAGAAGAATCTGAGCTAGTTGGTTACCGCGGGATTGTAGATGTCGATTTCTTCATGAGCACAGTTTAGATCACCAGTCAAGACTACAGGTTTAGACTTCTCCAGCTCCTGCAGATGCAAACAGAGCCATTGAGGTCTTTGTAAGAAGAAACATATACAACAAATTAAGAAACACCCAAAAGAAAATTTTCTTACTTTGATGTAACTGCTGAGGGTTCGATCCCATTCTTCAATCCTGTATGACTTGAAAACCAAAACATTTGTCAAATTGACGAAAACAAGAATACGTCAAATGTAGAACTAAAATGCTGTAAGATTTGAGGAGTACCAGTCTTTTTAAGCCATCTCCGGAATTAGGGACATAGGTGCTTATCAAGTAGAATGAGTCGAATTCAACAGTCACAATGCGTCCTTCCATGTCATGATCTGATCCAGATACACCAGTACCATATCTAACCGAGAGCGGTTTTATCTGTCAAAACACCAACTTTGATTAGAAAATTTACATTTCAATTTCACATAGTAACAAACAAGCACATTCTCGTGTTACTCGTGAAATGATCGCAGTTCCAGAGTAACCAAGCTTTGAGACGCTGCAGGACCAGAAACTGTGATCATAGCCATCAATGAGAGCTTTCTTAATTTCCTCAACATCCTTCACCTGCCATAAGTGTACCAGATCTAGTTAAAATACAGAGCAGAAACTACCTAAGAGAGGAGCTAATGTTATGTAATGACCTGGATTTTAGTCTCCTGCAAGCACAAGACATCAAAATTTTCTCTTTGGGCAAGCTGCAGAGCAGAGAAGCTCTCTAACTTCAACAAAGCTCTCAATCCATTAACATTCCAAGTCATAATCTTCACAGACTTGGTACCTTCTGGTAGAGGAGGAGGTCTCATTGTCTTTGGGTTATAAGCTTTCCAGTCTTTCTCAGGCTTCTTATGAGCTAATACAGTCCATGGTTCACTTTGACTCGGTGATGAGATGATTTCATCGGCTTTAAGGACTTCGCTAGAAATGGTCATTGATGATGCTTCTTCCTCTTTTAACAGAGATTTCTTCTTGCCTAAGAAGATTAAGCAAACACAATGTTTCATAATAAATCCATGTAGATGCCATTATTTAGTACACAGTGTTCTCTTTTTTTTTATAAATACCTGTTTCATTTGAGATAGTTTTTGAAGAAACTTTAGCTTTCAACTTTTTGTCAGTAGACTGTTTCACTCGTCTCTCTCCATGTTCATTGCCATAAGTTTCAGAGCTAATGCAGTCGTCTTCAGTAGACTCTTCCTGGTTTCTGATTTTTCTTTTGATAGTGACACTTTCTGAACGACGGGTGGATGAAGTAGCTTCCTTTTTTCCTGCACCACAACGTTCATCTGTAACATAGAAACAGGCAATGACTTGGTTTCTAGTTTAATGAAGAATAGACACAGCTCTGAACCAAAATTATGTATTGCCTTCACCAGATAATCAGAAGCTATAGCAATTTCAGAGGCTCTTCATTCTACTTACAAAATGGAAGAAGCGCAAACAACAAGTCCACATTCTTTTTTTTTTCGTTCCATACATGAAAATAGAAAGAAATGTGTGTACTCAGTGTGCAGTGACATACCAAGTAAATCGCTGTCCTTATGAAGCCGTAAAGTTGAGATAAGTTGTTGTTTGAGTCCTTTCACAGGTAGCCCAAGTTTCCTATAATCCAAAAACCATTGTAACACGAATATACAAACGCTCCACATGTGCAAACAAAGAAAAAATAAATTGGAT